>OX359287.1:32560106-33760106 GCA_947179155.2 Hedera helix
GAGTCATATGATACATAGCTGTCAGACTTGTTAATGTTCTTGATGCAAAATTATAAATTCTTTTTATATCTTGCATATCCATCGAACGATATCTTTACGTATCAGCCAATATCAATATGTTTCAGTAGGGGTGTTCATCCGGTTTTAACCGGAACGAACCGGTACTGAACCGAACTGGTTTCGGCCCAATACTCGGTACCGATACCGGTTGGACCAGTTCGGTACCGATTAATTCCGAAAATAATAATAATAATAATTATTAATTATTTAATAATAATAATAATAATAATAATAATAATAATAATAATAATAATAATTTTAAAAAAAAGGTACGGTTTGGTATTTACTGAACCACCAAAACGCCGAACCAATTGGTTTTTGTACCGGACTGGTCGGTTCGGACCAGTTCGGTATACCTATAATACCGAAAACTCTGAAAATTATGCCCACCCCTATGTATCAGCCACTACCGATTGCAATACATAGAAATCTTGGCAGATATTTTAAACCATGCTTGTCAGAGAGAGGGAGGTTGAGAGTTTGAACTTTTCTGGTCTTTGAAGCAGAAAAATGCACTATAGTATAGGAAAGGAAAGAGGCAATTATTGGCAGAACAACTGTGGAAGCTGCAAATTGCCATGGCACAATCACTGTGATGGAAGAGGAACCTTGTTATATTGATCCAAGCTAATATATAGAGATACACTTTTAGGAGAATTAGAGAAAGCGGTGAAGCTACTAATAAGTTTAAAGAAGAAACTAGAAAGAGGCAGTGGTGGAATATTTATATATATTGTTTTGGTTCGTCTTACCATTCAAACCTAGTAATCGATCTGTGACTAGTTTCAAATTGGTTTCTTTATCCTTATAGGTTGTGTTATATCTTGCATATTGTTTTAAATTGCCTTTCTCTGTACTAACTGTCATGTAATCTCTATGAGCAGATCCAAACCATGCAAGCTGCAAAGAAGCCTGGCGTCATCATAAATATGGGATCTGCTTCAGGACTCTATCCGATGTATATGGACCCTATCTACTCTTGTTCCAAAGGTTTAATCTTTTCTCCTACTCTGATTTCCCCATCAATGATTATATTAGAAGGCCAGAAGTAGCACTAAGACGTGGGGTTAAATTTGTTTCTTATAGTCGGAATTGAGTGTCTGAATTCCAATATTGAAATATATGAGCACTGTAGGAAATGGAAATGTAATTATAGAACCAGTTGCGTAAACTTCATTTTCAAAATGATGTAAACCAAGTTTTAGTAATGTGGTTTCGAATCCCAATTTGAAAAACATGAAACTCATAAATTAAATAGTAAAATTCAAGTTCCAACAATAGTTATAAATTTGATAGAATAGAATTGTATTTGTAATCACAAACTGCAACTTTTATTCTGTGTCCTAATCAGTTCCCTAGATTTACTTCATTTTCCTTTTTCTATTTAAACACAAACACATGTAGTGATCTATATTTATGCAAAGATTTGTGTTACTTAATGAACATAATCTTCACAGGGGGTGTTGTTCTATTTACCAGATCACTTGCTCCCTACAAGAAACAAGGAATTCGGATAAACTTGCTTTGCCCTGAGGTGAGATTTAATTTTTTTTAAAACCATGTACATTCCTATTTGTTAGGGAATAGGGAGGCACACGGATTTATTTCCAAAAGCAATTTAATTGAGGAACTGTGTGTTCCTGTTAATGTATTTGCAAAGCCTTTTGCAACATATTGTCACATGCCTATTAATTGAACATAATGTTGTACATATCAATGCATGTACAACCTTCCACTTTTGTTGCACATGGGATTACTTTTCAGCCCATCCCAGGTCCCCAACTAGTTGGAATAAAAGGCGGTGTTGAGTTGAGTTTAGATATCTAAATTATCAATGCTTGTTTGGCGAAACTCTTTGAAAGAACGGGAGAACTAAATATTTTGGCCATTAATTAATTTTAATTGTTAAGATGTTGATGATTCAGATGCATGACTCTGGTTCATGAAGTATAGTTTTGTCACATATCAATTTTTTTCTTTTGAACACAAATACCATCAACTGTTGGTTTATCTGTTCATACATTCTAGTATCTGAGGCATTAAATGCTCTGTGGCCTGTGGAAGGGTTTATCTTGTTATCTGTTGCAAATAAGGGCACAAATTCCTCACCCACTCCTGATAGCACTCTGTAATTAATTGTGGAGTTCTACATGACAGAAATCTAAATGTTAATCCAAGCACTAATTCATTCCTTTTCAATTGACAAGTTGCATGAAGCCACAAACTATGTGTTATTCATCTTGATGAACTTTCTCTATTCTACCTGAAGTCTATCTAAATAGAGCTTTTCTGCTTGCAGTTTGTTCTAACAGATTTAGCATTGAAAGTGGATTCCAAAATGATTTATAAAATGGGTGGTTATGTTTCCATGGAAATGGTAGTGAAAGGTATGTTTTATCATTTTGTTTTCCTTTTTTTATTCCTTTAAATCATTTGTTAAGTATATGTTTTGTTTATGTCTAGATAACTACTAGATTATCATCTAGAGTCTAAAGAACTAATCTAGTACCACGTGACTTTCAAATTGACTGCTCTTGCCTTTAGTACTCCTTTGAGTAGTTGCCTATTTACTTGGATTTAGCAATCTTTTCTTTATATAGTAGCTGGTAATTATCTGGATGTGGAGTTTCGCTCCTCTGTTTGCCATGACTATTGCTAGACAATTAGTTGGGTTTTGCATAGCATTTGAAATAACATTTTTGTGTTCATTTTACACTTGCTGTTCTGCAGATTCTCTTCTTGAATTAAATGTAAGCTCTAAGTCATGACAACCATTATCTTAAACTCTTACATCTCATATTTTGGCTTCTTCCCTTCTTTTAGAGCTGTCAACCTGTACTAAAAGCTTCAGTGTGGTATATTACTAGTAGTCTCACACGGATTAACCATGTTGGTAGTCTTTACGTGCAGAGTACTTGTTGGGAAAGAAATTGATATCTGTTCAGTGTTCATTATGTGCCTTTTAAATTTTCCTTGAGACTATTAGACACAATATCGTTATAGGAATTTATTGCTGGACACTTGTTCACTTGTTCATATTCTTCAATTTATAATAGTTTGAACTTTTGTTGAACAATGCTGTCCATCACATTCTTTATATGGCTAAAAATTAAAATGCTATTAAAATCCTATTGCCTTCTGGTTTTCCTTTGAAGTGAAATCATTACATTTTTTTTTTTGGGGTTTTCCCCAAGATGCTATTATACTCTTAACATTCTCCAACTACAAATATCTTCCTAAGTTGATCGGACACACACCCCTCCCAACATATTTTTCCTATTACTGACAGCCAGTATGATTGAGACTTCTACCAATTGCTTTGCTTTAGTTAAATTGTACTAATACCACTACTACACATGAAAAACAAAATGAACCTTTCCTATGGGTACTCTAACCCCAACGCAGTAGTTCAAATGTTTGTGAGCCTAGTGATAAGTGTGTTTCAAGGCGCATGTCATGGTACTCGATAGTGATCTCCTTGGGACCAGCCATGCATAATTTACTATGAGCTTACCATGTGTGCTGGGACCACCCAGGCATAATTTACTATGAGCTTACTGCGTGGTTGGTGGGATATTGTGTGCACTAGGTGGTTTATCTGCTGCACTTTATATTTGCGTTGTTATTGTGTTTTTGCTCTCAAAACTTCTTTGAGTGGACTCCTTATTTTCTCCTTCCCCCTGGCAACATGTCTCTACTGTATATAAAATCTTCTTTTCAAATAGATAGTAAATTGCGATCCATGAGGCAGACCTCAGTTGTATGTTATTTGGTATATCAGGGAGGGAAGCACAATGATGTAGTAAGAGTTGCTTTTCTTGGGGTTATAGAGTTGAGTGGGAAATGCTGAAAAGGGGTATTTGTGACTTGTGAGATTGTACACATGCTGTCTAATAACTGTGTAAATGTGCTAGATTAGATAGAGGTCCAGTAGATATTGTTATCTGCACTACAGATATACTTACTTTCATGAGATGCACCAGGATAGTTCAATAAGATACTAGATGGTCTGTCAACTCAGCCTATATTTCCAAGTCTTGATGTTCCAAGCTTGAATTTTTCAGGTGCCTTTGAGCTTATTAGCGATGAGAACAGAGCAGGATCCTGTTTATGGATTACTAACAGAAGAGGGATGGAATATTGGCCAACTCCCATGGAAGAAGCAAAATACTTGGTGCGTCCTTCAAATTTGGGTAGAAAATCTCATTTTGTCAGCCCATCAAGTCTCCAAATCCCTCAAAACTTTGAGAAAATGTAAGTGAACATATGGCTTGCTCTACTTTTCCTCTAAAAAAGAGCTTCTGTTCTCATGCATCCTTTATTGTTTTTTTTTTCCTGTTGGAATTCGGAAGCTGTAAAGTCAAAAAATGCTTTATAATACAAGAAGCTATGATGCTGTACGGTGCAGCAACATGTTATTTGTTTAGTGTGAAAAGTCATTTGGGGTGGGAAGTGGGGTAGGAATTCATTTACTAATTTGCATCGACTAAGATCCACTTGACAAAGTATTCTTCGATTGTAAAATTCTAATAACTGATGTTTTTCTTTTATCTCAGAAAAACTTTTAATTTTCATTCAAATTTTTTGAGAATCATTCTCATGATATAGTCAACAAAAGTAATTTGCAATCTTCTTTTCACCTTTTCATAGCATCTGGTACAAATTCTTTCAGATATGCTTCCTTTTTTCTCCTGTTTCAGATTTTCGGCATTTATTAATTTCTCTAAGATTATTATTTTTTAGTTCTGAAAGCATTCCTTGGGAAGCTTCTTCGAATCAGTGGGTTAATTTATTGGTTCTTCTTGTTTACTCGATCACTTTCAGATTTTTATATTGTGATTTTGACATTATTTTGTTGATTCTTGTTTTCTAGAATTGTACACACCCTGAGTCACAATTTTCGTAGTGCAACCAGCATAGTGCGGACGTCATTAAGATTACCGATTAAACCAGATCATGTCCTTGTGAAAATCATTTATGCTGGCGTTAATGCAAGTGATGTAAGTCTGTGGCTCTCCTCAAATTGATTGTGCATGTTTCATCTCTTGGAATCAGTAAGATAGTCAGAAATTTCATGCATATCAATTCCTCATTCCAATCTCTCTTTAATTCTGATGTTCTCGATCAGCCTCTCCTATTGTGGCAAACTAGTTATCCAAGTTACCTACCAAAAAAAGAAAAGAAAAAGATATAACTCATCAGCTGATTAGACTACCTGATGCATTCATATAAACAATGCCTGTTTATTCAAGGTAGCTACTTGGGTAACTTTATCATCTATATTTTTCATCAGTTTTTAGTAACTGAGCTTTGTTATATTTTCTTCAAATTATCCCTTAACCTCATTGCATTTAGTTCTTGATTTGTAAATCAATGAGCCAATATAGTCGGGCACTCAAGCTTAAATTTAAGCTGCTGACTGCACTCCTATGAACCATTTTATCAAGTGTTTTCTCA
The DNA here is from genome assembly GCA_947179155.2 of Hedera helix. Taxonomy (NCBI): domain Eukaryota; kingdom Viridiplantae; phylum Streptophyta; class Magnoliopsida; order Apiales; family Araliaceae; genus Hedera; species Hedera helix. The sequence goes on from OX359287.1 coordinate 32,565,624, forward strand.
GAAATGTTTACTAACATGAGTATTTTGTGACAGGTGAATTTTAGTTCTGGTCGTTATTTTAGTGGAAACGGCAAGGACATTCAATCCCGTCTTCCTTTTAATGCTGGATTTGAGGTGCGGAGTCGGTCCTAAATCTAATGCCATTTCTTGATAGTGTTGATTCTGAGTATATATTGTTGGTCAAGCATAATCTTTACTGTGGGCTGCTGATAAGCATTATATTGGTGCACAATTTGCTCTTTGTGATGCCTACAACCCTCTATAACTCTTCAAGATGTTACTTGTAAAATTGGCTATGTGGGAGTTCATTTGCTTCAACCAACTAGAACTACGGAATCTTGAAAAGATTGTTTTTTTCCGTATTCATAATAGTAATTTTTGTAGTTTGAACAATGTTAGTGGGATTTGGTGTACATTTGTATTTTGAATTTTCATGTTCTCTCTCTATCTAAAACAGATACTCTTTCATACCTTATCGTTTTACGAAGAAACAAAGGATTATAATTCATTGTTTTGTGGTAGTTGAAAATTTCTTCCATAAAAAAAGAGAGTAATTCAAATCAAAGAGTGAACTATCCCTTTAAAGAACAACCAACAAAAAGGAAACTACATCTTAATCATTACAATCAGCTGAAATGTGGACAAGATACATACTCCAAACAATTCATCAACCCCCTAATCTTCCACCCCATTGGACATAATCCAAAACAAAAATCTTCTTGTGCAATAATGTTTCTTTCACCGGAAGAGCTTTGCTCTCAGCTCAAAATCCATTTTCTTCAGGACCTCATTCACATTTCTTTCTCTATTCTGAAGATTCTACTTTTCCTTTCTCCGCGCACATGATACACAATTGCAGCAAAACAAAGTTTCTTTTCAGCTGCGCTTAAAGATTTTCTTATTTACATTGAATACATTTATATGTTGTTGTGTATTCTTAAAAAGCATAGTAAAGAAATTTTTATGTATCATATCTGATAGTCTTAGGCATAGAGTAGGAAAAGTCAAGTAGCTTCTGATTTATGTAGCCTACCAGGCTACCACTTCAATAAAGCTGAATCTTTAGACTTGAGTAGAGCTGATGGGAAGTGCTGGTTTTCGTCCCAAGACTTTCTTTTGTTACAGAAAAAATGTGCGATCTATGTTGCTTGAAAAATTAAATCCTCTAACATTGCAGGCTGTGGGGCTAATTGCTGCTGTGGGTGATTCAGTGAGCCACTTAAACATTGGCTCTCCTGCTGCAATCATGTCTTTTGGAGGTTATGCTGAATTCACAATGGTAGACTATCTTGGAATATACTACTATTTTTCTAAAGTGCACTTTTTTGAAATATTCGTATGCTACTTTATCAAAAATAATCTGAATATTGATTTATGAGCTTTCACTTCTGCATCATTTTTAGGTACCCTCAAAGCACATCCTTCCCGTGGCAAGACCAGATCCTGAAATCGTTGCTATGCTTACGTCTGGACTCACTGCTTCAATTTCTCTGGAAAAGGTTATTATTACTCGATAATTTATCAGTCCCTGTTCAAAATGTTGTGGCGTGTGTCCTTGTCAACAAATATAGCTTTTCAACTATCATAACATCATGTACTATACTGTTCATGTGTCACTTTAATCAGTTATCGGAGTGGACTAATAGTTTTTCTTCTATGGAATTTGTAGGCAGCACAAATGGATAATGGGAAAGTAGTTCTTGTCACAGCTGCTGCAGGAGGGACTGGGCAGTTTGCAGTTCAGGTATGCTTGTGACTATGAATGACGAAAACTTCTGGCATTTTCCATTTTTTTGAATTTCGCATGTTCCAATACATGGCTTATGGCCCACTATATGTAGAGAAAAGAGCAGTAACTCTGAGGTGGTATCTATTTAGTTCATATGTTTTTGAATATATAACAATTTATCGATATTTTCTTTTATAGCCTATATATATTGCATTGTACACCACATTTTTCTTATTTTAAGTCTGTGTAGTTGGTTGAATGCCCTCCTTTCTGTGTAAACAGAATCTAGGTAATTACTAAATAAATTTTGAAAAAAAAATGCCTGTGTTTACTACTTACTAGAGAATTGCTTTCCCTTTCTTAAATTTGACAAATAAACTTGATAAGCTCTCCCAATGTTGGGACAAAGAAAGAGTACCAAAACTGGAGGAGAAATGAAACAGGAGTGATAGAGTTGGAGGAAAAATAAGAAGAAGAGTAACAGAAATGAAGTACTTGAACTGAATAGTATTGGTAACAATTAGGAGAGTCAGAGGACAAGTTTTGGTTGCCTGGCCTCGTAGGATTTTGGTTTTAAGGTTTACTATTTCAAGGTTGATAAAATTTGGTAAAAAATGTAGTAAAAGTGAAAAGCTGTACAATTACTTACTCTTAGTAGCTTAAAGTGAAAAATTAGCTTAAAGTGAAAAATTACTTATCCTTCCTGGGGGTAAGCCTCAACTAATGGGGCACAAAAACTCATCTAGGTGCAGAAAACCTCCCTTGAACAAAAGCGTAAGCCTTATGTGACTCCCATCCAGCTTAATAAATTTGTGATTTATTCTAGGAGGTTTGCCCAAAGCCTCGCTCCGCTAAGGTTTGTTGGATATGGAGACACTGTGGACATATTAATGTAATACAACTACAATCCACATATATTAATGAAGCCTTATTCAATCAAATTGAAAATGTGAAATTCGTTAATGTCCAAGGTTCATAACATCAAGGATTCCTTCTCTCTTGTCTTTTTTTTTGTTAAATAAAAGATAATTTTATTTTAGGAAGAGAAAAGAAACATTAGAGGTGACAAGTAGTCCACCAAAAGTAGCAAAAATGAGTGGAAAATACATGACCTTAACTTAGCTCCCTAATCCATATTGATATGTGAAATACTTACCACCAAAAAGTTCTCATCACCATCTCCAATGATACGCCAAAGAATACACCCTATCTTAAAGCAACATTACAGAGCGATATGTATCTGAGAAGACCCTTGCATTCCTCTCCATCAAAATACCCAAAGAATAGCAAACACTGCTCCTCACAATTAAATTTTTAACCATTCTTTCTTCTCCCAAGACCTTTACTCCTGATATGCAGAAAACTGTTGACAGAAGATGGCCAACCCCAAGCCTAGTCAAACAGTGAAAACAATGAACTCACACAATCTACTTGCCAAAGAGTTCTTCTTTCATTATTAATCCATTCTAAATTAAGAGATCTACCAGTTGAAATAATGTCAAACACAATGTATGTCATGATCTCACTATCTCAGTAACGGTAGTAGTTATGAAGTCTGAATAGAGGTTATCTTATTAGGTAGTAGTTATCTATTATGATTAGTAGTTATCTTGTTATTTCCAGCAGTAGTTAAGTCTATAAATAAGATAAAATTATGAATGGTGAGAATCGTGCATGTAAATAATTATCTTTTCTATCTAAATGCAAATTCTGCCTTCTCTCTCTATTTTCCCTCTCTAAGTGAATGTAAACATATTGACTTGTGGAATTGCAGCTTGCAAAATTGGCTGGAAATACAGTAGTTGCAACTTGTGGAGGTAAAGAGAAGGCAGTGCTTTTGAAAGAGTTGGGCGCTGATCGAGTCATAGACTACAAAGCAGAAGATATCAAAACGGTATCTCTCTAGCCTATTTTTCTGTTAAAAAATGTTTCTGCTCTCTTGAGCTCATATTTGTTTTTTTTAATAGCAATCATGGGTATGAATTCGATTAATCCCAAGGGTACACATCCCCCCATAAAGGCCCTGCACCGAGAAAATCTAAGCATAAGCTTGTCTGGGCACCCCTTGGAGTTGGCAGAATTTGATTATGTGACCTCCCTTGTTATGGTAGAGCATATGCCATTGAGCCAACCCCTTGGGCTTGAGCTTGTATGGGTTAGTTGGGCTTGTTTAACAGATCCTCTTTTGGAGAACCTTTTCTCCAATAAATTGATCTCCTTACTCTTAGTTCGGCGACCTTTCAAGGAAAAAAAGGAAATGAGAAAAAGCAATTATCTACTTAGGATGTGCACAAACTACGCAAAGCAAAGGAAACAAATGGTAAATTGTATTAAGAAGCAAAGTAATCGACATAACTAAGGTTTGTAAGAAACTATCATAAATTAACATATAAGCCTGTTGTATTTTAGGGTATCGGTCCTATCCGATTAGAAGTTGCACATAAGAATCTTAATTAGGCATTCTTTTTCTTAAGTCATTATTCTTTTTTGTTTTTACGGATAATCTCTTCATAATTACCCAAACTATAGCTATAATTCATATTTGGTCCCCTAACTATTTTTTTTCGTGTATTTCATCCTTAGACTTTATAATTTTTGCCATCTCAGTCTAACTTTACAAAGCAGAGCAATTAAATGGAACCAAACATGGAAAACAAATATAGATTGAGGACTAAACCTAACAAAAACTGCAGTTAAAAGTTTCTATATTTTGGAGACTAACATGAAAAAAAAATTTAGTTTGAGGACAAAATAAAAAATTAATTAGGGGACTAAGCGTGAAAATCTGTACTATAATTAAATAGACAATTTGGTTTATCCTTTTTTTTTGTTGGACCTCGTCCTCCTTTTTTTGGTTCGACCTCGTACTTTTCCTACGTTAGATCAACTTTTATTATTTATTTATCCAAATTAGAAAATAAGATTAGTAATATACTTTTGTAAGGAAACAAGAACTAGTAATATAGTTTTATAAGGAACAATCAAAATAAAATCATCTTAACTAATACTAATTTGGTACTTTTATTAAAATATATACAATAATACAAATTTAAGTAAAATTATCTTACTACTTAGATAATATAGATTAAGAAATAAAACAAATTCTTACAAAGATCATCTACTTAACATAAATTTTTTACTAGTACTAAAATATAAATATAATTATAATTTCAAGTACAAGTACAAGTAAGATTTTATTATTATTTAGATAATATAATTTTAAAATAAAAATATTTTTTTACGAAAATCACCTTACCAAAGATTAAATTATACTATTATTAAAATACATATAAGTATGTAACCATAATACATTGACCAATAATATGTTCAATTATTAAAATAAAAAGTAATTGCTCTATTCAGTAACATGTTTATAAAAATTACAATAAAAGCAATCATAAAATCATCTTAACTAATATAATTTATTATCATTAATAAATAATATTTTACTACTATTTAGACAATATGGTTTGAGAAGATTTTTTTTCTTCATAATTGAATTTGTTACTATTTTTAAAATGTAAGTGTAATTTTATTTCGAGTATAATTATGATTTTATTATTACTTAAATAATATAATTTTAGAATAAAAAATTAAATAGACAATTCGGTTGGTACTCAGTTTGATCAATTTATAAAGAAGGATTAGTAAACAATCACAGCATCATCTTAACTAAATATAATGTGAGTTTAAGCAAGATCTATTGTTGCTTAAATAACACAGTTTGAGAAGAAAATAATTTTCTAACGAATATTGTCTTACCTAACTTAAATTTGTTATTAGTATTAAAATATAAATATAATTAGTACTTCATGTGTAAGTAGGATTTTTATTATTTCTTAGATTTATGATATTAGAAGGAAACAATTTTCTCATGAGGATTGTCTTACCAAATATTAAATTGTTATATTCCATATAAAAATAAAAATAAAACCTGTTCTTTAATGTTTAATTTTTAGATTTCTTTTTATTGTTATTAGAATGAAATTATTTTATAATAAATCTAGTATTAATTTATACAAAACACAATAAAATATCAATAATTCATATATAAAATAAGACCCATGCTTTCCACGAGGCATAATGTTATATTATAATTAAATATACAATTTGGTTTGTCCTCATTTTTTTTTTATTTGGTTCATCCTTTTTTTGTTTGACCTTTAACTTTTCGTACGTTAAGTCAACCTTTATTATTTATCAATCCAAATTGGAAACTAGAATTAGTATAGTAGTTTTATTAGGAAATAAGAATCAGTAATGGATAAGTCTACATACATAATATCCAAACATTATATCCATTTTAACCATTAAAAAGTGGGGCATGACATGGATTTCAATGTCATGTCCCACTTTTAAATAGTTTGTTTGGATATTGTGCACTTATACTTATTCAACAATAATATAGTTTTATAAGGAAATAATCAAAATTAGACCATCCTACGTAATACTAATTTGTTATTTTTAGTCACACACGCACATACCATAATGCAAGTTTAAGTAAAATTATACTATCACTTAGATAATATAGTTTTAAAAAAAATACCATAAAGAATCCTACGTAACTTAAACTTTTTGTTATTAGAAATATGTAAGTATAATTATAGCTTGGAGTATAAGTAAGATTTAATCCTTATTTGAATGATATAATTTTAATAGGAAATGATTTTTTATGAGGATTATCGTACTCAATATCAAATTTGTTACTATTATTAAAGGGAAATAGATATTTTCACAAGTACACATGAGCGTGGGGCCCATTGTGAGAGGGATATTGTGAAACTATTATTTTTGCTTGTGAAAATATTAATCCCCTTATTAAAATATAAATATAATACACTAATCAACCATATGATTCAATTATTAAATAAAAATAAAAATTAATTACTCAATCCAATGTTAATTTGTAAAATAAAATTAGAAATGCCAATAATAATATTAAAATTCTACAACAGGACCCTTCATTAAGCTCAATCAAGTCAAAAATAAGAATTAGTAATGTAGTAGTATACAAGTAAACAATCATAAAATCATCTTACTTAATTTTAGTTTGTTAACATTATTAAATGAAATTTTATTACACCTTGAAATATATAGTTTGAGAATAAAATAGTTTTTTTCATATAGATTATCTTAAGTAACTTGAATTTGTTACTATTAATTAAATATAAGTGTAATTATGATTTAAGTTTAAGTTTAAGTAGAATCATTTTACCTTATAAGTCTAATGATATATATATTAATAAAGTAATAAAATATTTATAATATTATAACTCTTTAATCAGACCCGTGCTTTGCACGGGTGTAGATGCTAGTAACTATAATTTGCGGACTAATGAAGAGATTATCCCTTGTTTTTAAATTTGGGTGGAGAATATTTGTGATTTTAGCCATTTTTTCTTTTTCCCTTTGATATGCTGCAATTTGTCTATCTATTTTCTCAAGTAAAACATTAGTCTATTTCAAAGTTTTCAACATCATAATGCTACATTTAATGCATAAATATTGTTCCTACATCCCATAAAATGAGTGTGTTTATCCATAATCATTATATGTTGCTCTTGCATTGCCTGTATATTTTTTGCATTCCAGATTAATTTTATGACATTTTGGGTTACGTGAACCGGATCTCTTTTTGTTCATGAATAATAATGAGTACAATACACAACGAAACTTGATCTCAAAAGTTTACTTTTACTTTCTTTTTCGGCTTTTCATAAAATTCTAGTTAATACCCTTTTTTAGTATCTGATTTTATTTTCCTTGTGAACCCTGTCTTACATGTTGTTTGTTGTCCTTATCCTATCTTCTATGTTAATATAAACTTTCACTTTCCCAGGTTCTAAAGAAGGAGTTCCCCAAGGGTGTTGATATCATCTATGAGTCTGTAGGTGGTCAAATGTTCAATCTATGCTTGAATGCCCTGGCAATCTATGGACGACTTGTTGTGATTGGAATGATTTCTCAGGTGGGTTAACAATATATATTTGATATTCATTTCCTAGTAACTTTATTTTATCAACATATTAGGGCCACATCATCTATAATATACCTGTCAGCTGTTTGGGTATAGAATTTTAGTTTACTTAATATGACTTTCCAAATTTGATACCATTGAAGCAGATGCATTGAATATAGAACTTGGATCTTGTGACGAAACTTACTGTTCTAACTTGCCTCATGCCTGTGTTCCAATCATAGTGCTGGTCTTGCAGTGTAAACCCTAACCATTTTTTTTTGGTTCACAAGTGTTTATGCAAATCGTGTAGTTCAATCCTCTTCAGCTGGAAGAACGGATTGCTTTTCGCCATCATGGTCATATCGCAGTGGCTATAGAATGTTTGTCTTTCACTGCTTCTACCTTTGATGTTTGTAGTGGCCTTTACTTAGAATAAACCACTCCTTATTGTTGCGTTGATTGCCTTTTGTACGTGAAACAATTGACATGTATGTACCCGATTAACATCTTTGAGTGAATCTTGTTGTTTAATACTTTAAGCCCGAATGGTAGAAGGAATCAATTGGCGGAATAGCAGAAAATCTATCTTCAGTAGGAATTGCTACCCTTGGTTAATGAGTTCCCTTCTGCTGGATTTCCTATTCTAATTTACGGTGTCAGCTGTAGATTGTCAATGTTTCCGTTTTGTCCTTTAAAATGAAAAAACTGAACAAGTTATGCTTGCCATAGGCATTTGTTGTGCAATCTGGTTTACAATGTTAATTTTATAAATGCCGAAGCATAAAAGTTTTGATTTATTATTGAAAATTTCTCCAGAGATTTTGGACTTTATATCTCTTGTTGAGGCTGAACCTGAAATTTTGATGATCAGAATTGTCATTTATTCCACATATACTGTATATCATAACCTCAACATCTAAATTCATAAATTTGAAAACCAAATTATTATATTTTTGCCTTTGCGACACATATGTTGTGTCTTAATTATTCTGCTTGGCTTTTATAATCATGGCATGCGTATGTGACTGATAAGTTTTGATTTCAGTATCAAGGAGAACAGGGATGGAAACCACTAAATTATGCTGGACTATGTGAGAAGCTTCTGGCAAAAAGCCAAACTTTGGTACATAAACCATCTTTTGATTAATTTGTATCTTCACATTCTCATTGTTATGCTGGAGAATCTGACTTGCTTGAAAAAGTAACAGTAGCATCAAGAATAATTTAGTGTGGAAGAACACTTCCAGAATATAAATGTGATTGAGTAACAATTATCTCAAGTTTGATACTGTCAGTTTTCTCTTATTGTTGTGGTGATGGTAATTCATATGTTTGATTGTTTTGGTTGCTATATTTCATACTATTAAAAAAATAATGAATTGAGACTGACCAATAGAATAGATATCTGGACTTTTCCTGCACTCAAATTCCCAGTTGTTTTTCAATCACTCCTAGCAAAGGAAATTAGTTCAATGTTTCACTTAGGCATGGTGGCGATACTAATTTTTTTAAAAATAGAAATAAATATCCATGACTAGAGTCGGGATTTATAGCACAAGAATTGCCTTTCATTTTTGTATTGCCCATAGTACAGGTTTAATGTACTTTATCCTCGGAGCATTATTGCTCCATCGGAATGGAGCAGTTTGATCTTTATGTGGTTTGTTCTAGCCACCTCTAGATAGTTAGTAAATTACTTCGGCAGTGTGATGTAAGCAGCTAAATAATAAGAGAACAGCATGTGGTATTGTCTACAAAAGATGCCACCACATGATAGTTAGAGGCTCTCTTTGGTAGTGTGATCTAAACTGCTGGATTACAAGAAAACATCATATAGTACTTCCGACCAAAGATGAATCATGCAATTACGGTACTAATGTACTGTTACTAGTGAAGAATGCATCTATAAAGTTGTAGAAGTATTGGGCATATAATGTGAAATGAATTATCAACTTGTTTGTGATCACTGTCTTTTACCTATACGTTCCTCAACTGGCTTTGAACTTTGGTCACTCTCTTGTGCCTCTTGGCAGGCTGGATTTTTTCTCAATCATTACGCACATCTGTGGCAAAAGCATCTAGACAGGCTGGTTCATCTTTACTCTGTGGGACTGCTTAAGGTAACATGCTCACCCGGCACCTTCCTGTTATACATGCTTGCTATTGCATTGAAGCATTATGCAGCTTCAGTTAAATCGGTAAATAGCCTAGATTCCTTTGATGTAATGCCAGATATTTTGCTTATATTATTGAAGCTGGTTCTGTTCGGGGGTAAATATCAAGTATTTTAGCTTGAAAAAATTTCAATGAATCATGTGACTAAACATGAGAGCTCGCTTATGTGTTTCGCCTATTGCAGCTAAAGCCTCACCACTTTCATATGTTTTTCCTGCATTTAATTTCACTTTTAGTTAACCTGTCTTTCCACGTATGATAAAAGAGAGTTGTACTTGGTCAGTGGTGCAAGAGTTGTATACATTTTTGGCCCATTGCCTAACAAGGCTATTTGTTGAGTAAGGTGGCCTTGATTCTGGTTTTTTTCTAATTGGGTTTTATTTTTGTTAAAATTTTACTGCATCAGGGTATTATAGATCTCATATTTTAAATACTTGTCCTAGGAAGTAGTTCTTTGTGCTTCAAGTCTTTGAATTCTGACGCATAAGAAGCTTGACAAACTCTTGTGTGGGTTAACCTTTGAGGTTGTGATTATATAACTTCTTAAGAAACATGTTCAAATGATACAGCATTTGTACTATAGTCAACTATTAATTAAAAACTTCTCAGTTTAGTGCAGAATATAACTTGAGTGCATAGGATTAGCACAAGAATGCATGATTCTGGCTCATGAATAAATGTCATATTAGGCTTACAAACTCAAGTAAGCTCATGAATTTAGTTAGGATCAGTATATAAAGTAAGCTTGAACATGTTTGAGTTTAACAATATTGAGTTTGACAGAATGGTTCCAGATTAAGGTGTTTTTAGCGTCCCTAGGATTGATTTTATATGTTGTATTGTGTCCTCTATAGCTCTGAATTTCTTACCCCCCAGCCCCAGTCATCCCCCACCCCTCCCCTTCCCCTTCATCTTCCCCTCAACTCTGATCTTAGGTATTTTTATTGTTGAAATCCCTATCAAATGAAAGGGGGCACAACATGTCATATGTAGACATGAACTTGTTATACTGTGTAGGTTATGGTGGAAATTGGTGTTTATTTGGTTACCGGTCGGTTGGCTAGCTTCCTTAGATACATGTCCGGTCAGCTGGGTTTGTTTCAGACTTGCAGTTATGTACTTGACCAGCCATTGGGCTATAGAGTTTAGGTGTTTAGGTGATTATGCTTTGTGGTAGTGTTTTTCTACATGAAATTTGACGGTGCATCAGTAACACGAAACCTAGAGTAGAGAAGTTAAATCTGTAATGGCTATAACATCTCTTTTCTATTTAATGATACCAAAAACTGATTTGTTCATTTTGAATGTTCACATGCCTTCAAAATGGCATTGCTTGACATTTGTGTAATAGGTCGCACTTGACCCAAAAAGATTCTCGGGCCTTCAATCTGTTGCTGATGCAGTTGAACATCTCCATTCTGGTAAAAGTGTTGGCAAGGTATGGGATTCTATTAAAAGAGACGTGTAATAATACTTCTTTCCTTCTGTAATGACCTAATCTTTTGATGAAAAATCCTGCAGGTGGTTGTTTGTATCGATCCATCTTATAGTGAACAAGTTGCAAAACTATGAACAGCGTGCTATTGCTTTTCACATAGTAAACTAAATCATCAAGACTGAAATCGCAGAAAGCATACCCATAATAACATATTACCAGAATTGCGCTTGCATACAGCTATGCTTGCAAGTGTCCCTGGGGAGAGAGTACCATGTCATTTTGAAAATAAATAATATCCCCTTGTTGTATGTATCACACGGTGAATTGCCAAGCACCAAGTTCGGAAACTATTTAATTTTTTCTTAAATTATCTACGTGACGTATTACTATTGGATGCTAATATAAAATAATAATTTTAGTCACTGCTCTTGTATATTTATTCTCATAACAAAAATATTTCGACTACTATTGCAAGTAAACACAGTAGTATAATATGTAATCTATTAATTAAAACAACTACATGGATAAATCGATTGAAATGTTTACACGCAATAAAAATCGAACATGTTTTTATTGCAGTATAATATTTTTATATAAATTATTAAGAATTTGATTGAAGATATGATACTTCTAACGCGAATTTTATCTTTTTCATGAAAAAAAAAAAAAGAAATTTGTGAAGATAAGATACTTATGACACAAATTTTATTTTTTTCATGGAAAAAAAGAAGAAAATATGTGCAATATTGTCAGGTCTTATAATCAAAAGGTAATACGAAAAAGTCTCAAATTTTTTATTTCAAAAAATGTCTCAAATGATTTATTATATTATATTAATTGAATAAATCTATTGTGATTGACTATATCATAAAATCACTTCCGTCTTATCCATTGTCAAAACATCATTTGAGAACAAATACTTATAACCCCCAACATTTCCCATAGTCTAAAGAGAGCAAGTAAAGACTTTTAACATCAAAGTAGGAACCGGTAAAAACTTGAAGACATTAATCACGTATACAGTCCGCAAATAGTGCGTCGGTAACATTTGGAGGTTCAAACACAACTTAAGTTCAAACACACCTAACCACATTTAAAACTTTACGTTTCAATCCCAAACACATCATTTGTAAGTTAAATAAATTGCTTTTAAAATAAACTACTTGTAAATGAATAAGATTCTTAATTATGTTTGGTGTATTTGAAACCTCCAAAAACACCAATTCACCAATCCCCGGTAGACAAACAAGCACATAGTGTGGTAACAACTTTCAACAGTACAAATTTGTGAAAAGACTCGGAGATGGATAAAAAAAACATACAGCACTTTTACAGAATCTTAGAAGCTGGCAAAAAAATACAATATGAAGTAAAAAAATCCCACCACTACCCAAAAAAATATTGGTATGAGCCAGTTCTGCACAAACATTGTACACTCGTTAAATATTCATGTACTCAAAATTTATCCTCCTCTATTATAAAGAAACTATGAGCTGGTTCTCCCCCCAGCATTCAGCTATCAAGGATCAAACTCAGTAAAAAGCCTTTTCATCATCCATTTAACATTGCAAAGCGTAAGTTCAAGAGTTCTCATCGTCTCTTTTGCTACAATGAGAAGTCACAAAAAGGTTTCTACAGCTAGTCCCAAATTGTAAAATAATTTGCAATTGATGCTGACAACAGGTACAGGCAGACTACCAGCAATCAATGCCCTTACGGAAATGTTTTTGTATCAAATAACTTCCACAGTAACCGAGCTCATTGGACTGTCGGTGGGCGGTGATTTCAGAATCAACAACTGAACAATAAAAAATACAATTATAACAGCTTTCTTTGTGCTATTTTTCATAAATCAACAGGAATTTTAAAACCTCGTACCTTCTGGAACTTCAGCGCTTTCACCTTGACTTTCATATCGATCTGCTATAAGTCCAAGCTTACAGTTTGGTGACCCTTGGTCGTTATGTAGCTCTTTATGTTGACTAATGTCTAGCAAAAGAGTCTTCACGCATTTCTTTGCTTTTTTATGGGTCCTACTAGTTTTCACCACATGATCTTCAAGTTCTAAATTCGAAAGATTATGAGAAAGCACCTTAAGGGCCATACACTATGCAAGGAGCACTGGAAAACTAAGAGATAAAACACGTACCAGAGTCTTTTCTGCATCCAAAAGCATGGAAATGCATAAGACGAAGAGCTGCATCTACCACATCCAAACCATAAACTCTAACTATGTTAACCTACAAAATAGGTGAACAGTAATCAAGCATGCAATCTATCACTTTAGCACCTAATATAGATTCAAGAAAATAAGATTGAGGTTTATATCTGATAATTGTGTCACCCAAGGGTAGGCCCTAGGCGTTCTCCTAGGCTGGCTAGTCGTTTTCTTAGGCAGTCTAGTTTATTTATTTTTGTATTGTATATACTTGTTATAATATACAAAGCATAAGGTAGATGTATTTTTTTTTTTAAAAATTACATAAAATATTACCCCAAAATAAAATCTTTTAAGGCTTAACAAATTCATTTTAAGTATTGTAGAGCTTAAAAACCTTTAGTAAATCGATGGTAGAGGCTTGATTCCGCCTAGGCGGGGCTTAGGCGCCTAGCCAAATTGAGGCAGTTGCCTAGAGCCTATGCAGGGACTAAGCGGACCTAGGTGGGGATTTTTAGAATTCTAATACTTACTAAAAGAAATGGAAAAAAAGAAGCCGCAGTAAATAAAATCAAATGTGGAATGCTTGTGTGGCTTAAAACAGGTCGAACTCCTCTGCATGTTCTCTTTGAACAAGCTTGCATGGGATTACTGCTGAACTGACACTTGGTACATCTAGACCTTTCAGTAGTGAAAACTTTTTCCTCAGTAAAGCTAGAGCCATGTGTGAATAATTTCATCCTGGAATTTTCTGTATGCCATGGCATTCCCAGATACTCCACAGTAGCATTCTAATTGAGTAATTCCCAAATTTTCCTTTTATTGTTCTCCCATTTTCCTTACTTTATACAATGTGCACCCAATATATGAAGCAATCAATCTATAACCAGACCAACAACTAGCTTCAAACGATACATTGAGGCAGTATACCTAGCAATTTTTATGAAATAAGTGCCAAACGAAGATTAATTTCAATAAGAAAGTAGTTCTTTTAACATTCAGCACATGCTGATTCAAATAATATGTGGAAATGACAAGCATCTCTTTAATTCTAGCTAAGCACTTGATCAACTTACTGGCTTACGAAATTGGTTTCACAAACCACTTTTAAAGCTGCCAATGAATGAACATTCTTTCCCATTTCATTTTAACAGGTAGATTTACTTATATATTTATTGTAAACAAGATTCTAATAATTACATGCATGGCATCATATTTGTAAATGTAGTTACCTTTAATTTGCAGGGTGAGAAAAGATGGAAAATCAAAATATCTCCCTTTCGTAATTGATGATCAATGGAGAACCCCCTCCAACCAGCACTCAGCCCATGCCTATGTACAAGATATTTTGTTTCCTTCTTCTTCCCACATTCATCCACCAAAAAAACTGTTGCATCTTCCCTTGGCAAGTACGACTTGCAAAACTGTCCAGGTAGAATCTGCCATAACAAAAATTAGGACAAACAACTAATCGAGAAAATAAAATTTAGTATAAAGAACATTGTCCAGTACACCAATCAGCTCATATTATCAAAAATGGAGATTATTACAAGCTCACCAGCCAAAAACTATAGGAAACATTCGACGGGAGCATATGCTTAAGAAAGCAGGGATATTTAGTGGGTATATTATTCACAACTTCATCTGCTCGGTCCATTACAGAGATTTTAGCATCATCGTCATAATACAAGTCATCAATCATTCCCCTCTTTCGTTTAATGCTAGGTTGGTCACAAAGACAGTAAAATAACAAAGAATGCAACTTTTAGTATTGGTTTGCTTTCAAATTAGAGAGAAAGAATGTACAGTCATTCAACTAGAATATTGTTACCTTCCTACTTTCCTTGGATTTTCTGAAATACCCTGCTAAAGAATACAAAATTGCCATTTAGTTCATTGGTATACATGAATAACAGGAAAAATATATGAAGCATTTGGAAAAGTTTGTAATCGCACTTCATGTAGATATAAATACCCTACTGATTTTAGGAAACAAGACCATCACACATCAAGGCAGCAATCAATACAAACTACAAGCTCCATACATTTCAGTATATCGAGAAAACATATTTGTCAATATGAAAGACTGGCTTCAAACCTTCTTCTCAAGCACTCAATCGGGTAATGTGATAAGTATTAAACCATAAGTTCTGATTAAATGGTAAAATTGTTTACAAAGAAAATGACTTAAATGAGCCCAATGCAAAGAGCCAATTTCACTAGGCAGAATGTTATCCCTCTCCAATCTCCATTCAGAACACATAAACCCAAATTCAAAAGAAATGTAACCAAACATGCTTCAGACACTTAATCAACACTATTACCCTCATTCGATCTTCCTTCATGTGTTGGTATCTATGTAAGTGTTAGTGGGTGCTACATGTATTGCACACACGAATCCTACACGGTGCTACATGTATTGCACACACGAATCCTACACGTGGATTTACACTTAATATTTAAGTAACTAAGCCTTTTAGCTTATCCAATTCTTAATATTATTCTGAATTTTTTTCTTGTGCCTTTAATGGCTTCCCCAAAAACTCTCCCACTCCAGTCCCTTTAAACAATCAGCTAGAAAGATTACCTTATTTTTACCTCTCATATATGAAATGTCTTTTAGACATCAACTTACCATTGCAACTGATTCTTAGCACGATGATTCGGAGAGATTGTCAATCTGATTATAAACTTGTTGATCGCCGATTATTACATTTTATCAAAAAGTGAGTCATTTCACATTAAACGGACTGTTGCAGCAATCATATCCAATTCTTTGCACAACCCACTTTTAGACCCTCAATCAACACCATCTTTTCTTATGTCTTCCTTTATGTGTGTTGGAGTGTATGTACTTACAACTACACATGCACATAATGTCCAAGTGAGCAAATATGCGTATACACTGAAAATACAGAATTCAGCATTTGCATCTCCCCCACTGCAGATCTTTTCAAAAATTAAAATCTGCACAAAGAAACCCATCGTCACTCTCCAGTAACAGTCCAATATGAAGCATACTGCCCCATATCTTCTCTTGGGACCGTCATGCTGATGATTGCTTCAATTAACCAAATCTTATATCATTGGACAGAATTTGTACCCCGAAAAGTTCGGGTTTAGTAATCAAAATTAGAAAATTTATTTAACCACATTGATTCTGATCAAAGAAATTTGGAGTAAGAGACGATACCAGGGATTCACAACAAAGTTACAACCCAATGAGTAGAGCCAAGTTAAGAAAAAAATATAAAAGGATTGAAACAAGATCTGGAACAAATCTTTTCGACTATGGGTAAAATACTTATGAATAAAAGGATCTAGGGTTTCGAAGTTTCAAAGTTTTCTCGAATGTCAGGATTTGTTTCCAAAGAGCTGAATAAAAATAAATAAATATATAAAACTTAAGAAAAGAAACTTTGCCTAAGCACAACTCAGAAATTTGAAGGAAGACATATCAACTAATCTTCTATATGCTTTCTAGGGAATATATGAACTTATAACAACAATTAATAGAAAAAGAGTTCATGTAACAAACATTTTTCTAGACTTAAAATTAAATCACAAACTACATAAAATTTACAAAGAGATAGCAGATCAATAACGGAAAGGAAAAGATGTCTCACTTTCTTGCCCTTAAATTTGAAACTGTAAGGCTTCTTTGGAACCATCCTTTTCTTTGTTTCCAGTTGTGACCTCTGCTCCGTCTGCACAATGAATAAAACCCAATCAGCAAAATTATAAGAAATAATAAATATATTTCAATACATATACACACACATATATACATATAGAGATACCATGAAATTTGAATCAACTGGGTTTGGTGTAGAGAGAGACATCTGAGAACTAGCTATCATTTTTACATCTTTTTCTAAACAAGTTTTGGGTTTTCTAGTCAAGTATTCTGACATCTTTTTGAGCTTCTATTACATTTTTTACTATATATTGTATACTTTATTTTTTCTATTTTCTTCCTTCAAAATCCATTGTATATGAAAATATACAATATGTATATAATACTTCAGTATCTACTTGGAAGACAAAAGACAGGGAAGGTAGTATAATTGCCAATCCAGCAAATGGTTACACCCAGACAAAGAGTCTTGAAAATGAACCGTTCTATTTATTTTTTAAGTGGGTCAATAGAGTCCACGAATTTGGAAATTAGTATATCATCTAATTCCAATAATTAGTTTATATATATATATATATATATATATATATATATATATATATATTGTTGGAAAATCTTTTTCAAAAATAGGTTTTTAAAAAAATAATAATAAAATAGGACCATCTTTATAGTTTTATGCAAAACAACAAATATATATACCATACAAGATTATTACCTTGTAGTTGGTTGGATTAACACGTTTTATTAATCTCTAGTATCGTCAAGATCTTCTTTTCTATGACCTTCTACTGAATCTGTTTACTTACTCTTCTAATTAATGATATATTTATATCTATATTGATCATTATCCATATTAAGCTAGGAAGAGGATATTAGGCTATTACTCTTCTGACTCCAATACTTATTTAAATACTATTATCTAATAATAATATTCAAAATAAACATTAATTATAATTAATTATATTAAATAATTATAATTGCACTTCAGTACATGAATTAATTAAATAAACTCTTTACTAATAAATTGTAAATATTTTCTCTATAAATGTACATAAATATTTCAGAATTAATATAATCCCAATATATTTAAATTAATTTCATAAGTCCATAATTTATCTTTATTTGATCATAAATTGATTTAATAATTAAATCAATCATTTTAACAATAAATATTATAAGACTCGGCTAAGATTCTATGATAAATAATAAATTATCTTATGAAAAATCTTATAAATTAATCTCAATTTCGTAACACAAGGAAAGGAATGAACTCATCCTTAGTAAGAAACTAGTGCAATTTCAGGAGAGTCATGCGTAAGGTTGTTGGTCCTAATTTTCTGAATCTAGAAACCACATCTCAAGTGAGTCAATCAGTCAGCCATATCTTTCCTTAATATATCATCATCTAACAACCATAACATGAATAATTTGTTGGTTTGACTTGACTCTATAAAGCGACTTAACTTGACTCTAACAAGAGTTCACAGCACAAATAGGAAAAAAAAATAAAACTCATAGACTACGGGAAAGTATTGCCACCAAAATTATGGTGCAAAAGACTGTGAGCAATGGGATCCCTAGCCTGCATTGAGCTCACTGACCTCACACTATTCTCAGCCACCATTTCATCATCAAACAAATCAAACCTCAATTCAAGATCCAAACTTTCCTTGTTCATCTCGAAAATATTGTGCAAAACACAGCAAGCTCCAAGTACCACTGGCAAATCTTGAAGCTTAACCGCTGTCCTTTTTAATTTGCAAGCAAGTCCATCTTGCTAAACAGTCCATTTTGCGGAGACCTATGTTTTTGGTAAACAGTCGCCTGAGCCTAGTCAATGTAGATTCAGTGTTGTGATGTTTAATGTTAAGAAGTCATGCGACATGAAGTTTAAAATGTAATTTTAACGGCACAAAAAAAAATTGGGACAATAAAGTAATGAAAAATATAATATAACATTCGTGCCGGAATATCTTTGTCATGTATATATTTTCCTTGTTCCAAAATATAAAAATATTTATTTAGGTTTTTATGCATTTGAAAATGATAAATTGTTTGAGATTATTGATACTTTGATATGTGTCATTAATGCTCAACTATATATATATATATAAATTTATCCAATTCCAATGTAAAGTGCAATTAATTTTTTTAATATGATATTGTATGATAATTAAAATCTATGGATATGTTGCTCTAAGTTATTTTTAATAACTTATAAAAGTTTATACTATTTTTTTTACTTTCCTACTAAAAACATTGATACATTCATATTGGTTGGGTCTTTAACGATCGAAATATACAATCACTTGATTTTAAAAAGCTTTCAATGAAAGTTTTATGAACTTTAGATTTGTAAGGAAAATAAGAAACAAACAAATAATGTGAGTCGAGGAATCTTTATATGAAGAAAATTCAAAGCAAGGATCGCCAAGGCCTAGCTCGGGTAGTGTTAACGACATAGCGCGTGTGATCAAATCCCCCTTCTCAAGTTCAAGGTAATCTTAATATTATCAACAACAAAAAAAATAATATCGTAGTAAGAATTTTTAGCATCTACGATTGAGAATTCATCTCCGTACCAGATCGTTACGACTTTTTGGCGAATTGAAATTTATTTGACAAAAATAATTTCGCTATTTTAGGGTCATTATAATTACAGCTATCATTCATTAAGGTTTCGATCACTGGCTTTTCTATTATCAAGTCATCAACTTTCTTTCTTGACCTTTCAACGTTGACCACGCACCAGCCCCTCATACATGATCTTATGATTTTGTGGAGACCTGCAATTTTGGTAAACAGTTGCTTGAATTTGGTCAGTATAAATTCAGTGATGTAATGTTAAGAAATCGTGCAGCATAAAGTTTAAAATGTAATTTTAATGGCACTAGAAAAATCAAAGTCAAAGTAATGAAAAATATAATACAACATTCGTGCATGAATATCTTGCCATGTATATATTTTCTTTGTTTCAAAATGTAAAAGCATTTATTTATGTTTTTAGATATTTAAAAAGGCTAAATTATTGAGATTATTGATACTTTGACATGTGTCGTTAATATATATAAGAAATGATATATAATCAAAAGTGGCTATAGAATATATAATGATAAACCCATCTTATACCGTTAACTCCAAAATTCAACGAATGCGATTGAACAAAAATTTCCTCCATGCGTGCATTAATCGTGAAACTTTCCATACACACAATGATGTTACATAAGATGATTTTCCTTTTTTATAATTGTGTTCACCAAATTATGAATAAACAGTACAAAATGAGTTAACTATTATACTTCACTTTGACAAAGAACTCATATGTATGTGTCTATATATATATATATATATATATAGACAATAAACGTAAATCTATTTTACTCAAGTATATAGAACTTCAAAACAAAAATCATGTTGCAGATATACATTAGTACCATTTAGGAAAAACACCAATAATAATTAATGACATAACTATTCAGTTCATTCAAATTTTCTTATATATTTAAAAAAAAATTATTCAATTTTATTAAACAATCCCTAACATACATTCAATCTGCAGCGCATAATTCCCTCCATATCTCAAGGATTTGTTCATCCGAGTCATATACACTTTTGTTTGCTATATTTCAAAGTTGTTATCACAAAAATGTGAAACTAGCTTCTCCAAATGCAATTTAATATTGGATTACAGTTGCATATCAATATCACCTGATATAAATCTGCTCTGCCTTCTTGTTTTCTTTACAAGTGCCTTTTCCAAAAGGGACATTGAAGGGAGCATCCAAAATAATTGAACAAGGTGAAAGATATTTACGTGCTCGACGACCCTAGTTCGATGATATTGTCGTTTTTGGTGCACTGGAGGCACAGTGGTACCCACATCACGTGAAATTCAATCAATTACTGAACATAAGAGACTTCCTTCAATTATTAACTTACATCCAACTGTTAACACACACATTTCAAATATAGGCTTTAACTATCTCATCGAAATGTACTTGCCTGCCTTAGCTAGTCATTGTTTCAAGCATGGAAAAAATCATATTCAAAGAATAATACATGACTGAAATGCTTATGACAAAGACTACTAAGAAAATGACAGTCATTGAGTTTACTATGATAATTTAATTACACGTCATTATTATTAATCTAAACACCCCACTCAATTTTACATGTACTCACAGTAGATACCATGATAGGCCATTAACAACTTACGAGGGTCGTCTGCATATATCCCTTCAGATCAACCTATTACAAACAGAGATATATATATATATATATACACACACAGTTCTATCTGTACAGAACGTGCCCGCACGCGTTCCAGTCAGTCAGTCGGTCACATTTGCCAAAATCACCTAACTCACACTTCTCATCAGGAATCATTGGAGGTACTGTTTCCACACATACTTTAGCACAGCCGCTCCAGACCCATTGAAACTGATAGCTAAACTTTACCACATTTTTCTGGAAGGAAGGAATGGACTCATAATCTCGACCGACGAATGCTTTTTATTGCATTTAAAGGTGAATACTTACAGGCCGAAGCAAATGGTTGCCCATTTAAGGAACCTGAAAATTTGATATCCCAACCTTCAATGTTCTTGGGAACACAGGCATCAAAGAGAATTTGGCCAAGAACACTATGTGCGCTTATAGTTGGGGGAGTTGACTGGGTTGGTGGAGTTGGCAAATGAGATGATCTTTCTTTTCTCTCATCTTGTAAAGACCCAGAGTCTCCACCACTTTGACGCTCTGCAGAACTTGGCAAGAAGAAGTGGTCAGTTGGTCCAAGTGCAACCCTCCTAAGGCTCTCGTTGGAGTCAACTGCTGCACTTTGAAACTCACAAATTAAGTCAGAAATCTCATCATGTATACCCTCCAAGCCGGTTCTTTCACCATGTTTAAGAATCTTTCTGGCAAAAACAGAAACTGCGTTCTCAAGCAGCTCGGTAACAGCAGCTCTGTACTGAATTGGATAGTGCTTGTAATGACCTGCAACCAAGTGGAAGTGGCACAGGATCAATATGATTAATAGAACATGTTATTGATTTCTTTGGACTGAGAAAACAGCTACAACTAATCAAAAGATCCTGTTGAAAAAAGTACACATTTCCAACATTATCTTCTAAACAAGAAGTCCCTAAAAGTATTAATCAACATCTAGCACCAGAAATGAGATTCTCAGTGAACTTGTTGAACAACCTGCTTTATAAGATGAAAGCGAGTACCACAAAAAGGAAAACATAAATGCTAGGTAGACAATCAGAAGGATCTGATCTCACTACTGGTGCAACACTGGTTCTGTGAGACGATGAACAGGCAAGCACATCACCAGTGAATGTTTATTGTGTTGACCTATGGGGGTGTAGCATTAAGCGTGTTGGAATTTGAGCGAACATCATTGTGATTTTTAGTTAGTTTGTATTGTAAAATTTGAAGGTCATATTTGATTGCATAATTTGTGGATGACACTGGAACCCACAGCGACGACCTATATAAACCCTTGGGTGCACGCAATACCCACAAATTGCACACATAGGGTACATAAACTATTTGTGGGTAGCCCCAACGAGATCATTGCCCTTGCGGAGGAGTATCATATTGAAATTTTGGGCAGTACATACACCTCCCATTCAAATATTATTAGATCATGCAAGAGGGACAACAAAACCATTATATAGTTTCTGACTAACCGACGTGACGAGAGTCATTCCATTTAACAAGCTGAACATTTCCCCCCAGTTCTTGCAAGCGCTGAGCAAAGTTGTAAATGATTGGATATGGAGCAATATCATCATTTTTTGAGCAAAAAATGAGATATGGGGACCCCAGACTCTGCAAAAAAACAAATAACGGATACAATAAATTAACTTAAAAAATAAACTGGCAACTTTGAGAGGATGCAGAACAGTTGAAAACTTACAACTGAGGAATAAAGAGTCTGCCAATATTCAGAGCGTTGAGATCCAAACCTAGTGAGGAATAGAGCATCCAAACTTGAAGTAACACCCTTTGCTACCAATGACGCTAGTTTGGCTGCACCAGGCATTCTAAGGATGGTGGGGTGTAGAGCAAATCGAGCACCCAAGTCGCCAATAAAGTCAACTGGGCTAGAATCATAAATTTGACCAGAGATGCAGTTCATAACCAATTGACTATCGCCCTTCACAATTTAAGAAATAAATTAAGAAAAAGTTTAGTGTCACTAAACACCGACTATTAAAAGAAAGTGATAAGTTGATACTTGAATAAAGATGAATTAGCTGATTAGAACATTCAGGCAACGATTCATACCAGATTAAGTTGTGCTTCACATGCTCCTTGAATGATCTGTGCCAATAGTCAGAAAATTACTTAAACAGACACGGTTAACATAAAATCACTAGCTAGCACCTAAAACGCGCTAGGACTGCACACATAGTCACATTCATTTTCTTAAAATACAGCATAGATGTCGAACTGAAGAAGAAAAAAACTCTTCAAGCAAGTGTTTTAGGAATAGACATATATTCGGAAAAGTGATACAAATCTCAACAATAACTAGTCTGCACCATATGATGTTTTGAGTGTTCGCTGCTCAGTAAATTGGCCTTACCTGGAAAACTTTATACATGCAAGCTTTCGAACCACCAGAAAAGTCTGCAAGGACTAAAGGACATGGCTTACTCCTTAGCTCCTACATATTAAATTAGAAAGCATGTTTAGTCCAACAGTCATAGGAATGAGATTGGAGCAATAAATGCTTAATCTATCACCCCTTGCACATACGATAAAACCAACTTATTTCCCACGTAGTCACCTAGTTCCTTATATATTACTTTTCTTTTAGTGAATCTTGTTATAATGTTATATGACGTGTCATTTTAGTGCAGGACTAAATTTGCAGTACTTCTATTTATCAACTCCAATAAAGGATAAAGCACATAAGAACAAAAGGTATACAGTCAAAATCTAACACAAAAGTGCAAATTTATCTCCTTCTCATTCGGAACTTTTTCTATCTATGTTGGACCAACACAATCAAAGACTCTGCAATAGATTTTTGACCAATGAAATTCAGTGAAACATCACTTACAGATCTAAAATGTGAAGACAACATTTGCAGTAAGGAATTATAATAGCACTGACCTGAACAAGCTCGTTAAGAACAGAAAATGCTAGTGAAGTAGCCTTCTCAGGGAAAAATCTGCAAATTCACTTTCTTAGTTAGATATAATAAGAAATTCTATAAGAGAGGTAGAAGAGTACAATAGATGAGGACAAAGGGTTCTCCGAAAAATATAATAAGAAAAACACACACTCACACACCCCAAAAAAAAACTTTCAATGACCTCCAATCCAATAAAGCACATCCTGTCCTACAAGAAGTAGAACACTATAAAAGTGATTTCCAACAATCCAAGCATTTCTTTGGGTCCTTTTTCCAAATTTTTCATGAAGCACTCACAATGCCAAAGGATCTTCCTGTCCTTGGCCCCACCAAAACCATGGAATCTGATAACCATAGTTATCGAAAGTGTGGCAAGGTGAGCCATGCCAACAAAGGCGCCCTAGATGACAAGCATGGCCTTTCAAATAGGTATGGCCCTTAGCTGCCGAGCCCATAGACCCAAGGCCCAGGTGAGGAGGACCTATGTACCTCATTTTCTCTTGCACCTACACCATAATTTGGGCTTTCTCATCAACGGCACAGCAGCAGCATCTTCAAAAGAGAAGAAACCAGAGAGAAGAACATATGCATCTTTCTCTCTGATTTCTGCTCTCTCTCTCTTTCTCTCTCTCACATTGTTCCGAATATGTCTCTTTCTATCTCTCATTGAAAAAGCACAAATATTAGTTAATCCCCCTCAAGCAAATCACACCCATTTCCACACGGACACGGAGGGGAGAAGTTAGAGCCAATTCAACACTAGTATTATACCAATGTAGATTTCATGGTTCAAAGTCACGGTAGCGGCCTAGGTTGCAGAAGGATTTTTTTTGGACTCGGTTTCTGTTTTGGGCGATGTGCACCGTTACAATCATCTACCACACGCTATGGTGTTAGACAATGAACTATAATCCACATGATCGAATGTGTAGAAATAGCACTTTGGCTTATAGCTCAATCAGACACAAATCACAGAAAACATGTTTATCATTCGCAAAAGGTTTTTTTTGGGATGTCCATAATGTAATCAAAAGAACTTACAACCTAGTGAAGAAATCGATGTCTCAACCCCAAATATACATTCTATCAAAACATATCAAAAGCAATTTCATTTCTCAAACTAAAAACCACTGTAAAATTCCCTCTTATTTCCCCTAAAATTAGCTCCATACCATAATTCATAAATGTCTACTGCACCACTTAGCTGAATCCAACTCTTACTGAGCCACAATGTTAGAACCCAGAAAGAGTCGATGAAAAAACATAAGAGCTTGGTCAACGGGCTATTACAATTAATTTTTACATAATATTTGACAAAGTAAGTATATATGTAGTAGAGCTTCACTTTTTACATATAATCTTCAATTACTTTGATACAAATTAGCTCAAAACAATTATAGCAAAATTCTATACAATTCCTAAAGATAATGGAATTGAACTTACGGGTTGAGGAAGTCAGAAAGACAAACAAGAGAGTTCCATTGAAGAGAAGAGTAAAGATTCACAAAATCCTTCAATCGAATCTCGTGAATTGAAACCCAGGCGAATATCACGACGATTCCTTTGACTTTAGCCGTGGTGTCATCATTTCGAACCCAGTAGAATCTGCCCCCTACTCCTCCGGTATTCAACATTTCAACCCTAAACCGTACCCCTAATCAGCATTCGAAGATTAAGAAATGTTGGTTTGGATCGTTTGTTTCAGCCACCCGCTTAGAGAGAGATTGAGGTACGAACTCGGTGAGTATGCATCGTCGAGTGGGATCACACACAAGATAGGATTATGCGCACCACGCGCATCTTAGGATATGCTTGTCCTGCGCTAAGTCTTTATGTTATGTTTGTTTATAAAAAAAATATATTTAAGTATTAAATTATTTATTTTAATTTAATATTATTTTATATTATTTAATTATTTAATAAGAAATAAATATAAATATATAATAATTAAATATTACATCAAATATTATATCTATCTACAATATTAAAAAATAATATTTAATTATTATATGTATAAATTTATCATTTGACGAGAGATTATTAATATCGTAAAGTCATTTAATAATTTAAAATAAGGGAACTATTAATTTCATATTTTTTTATGGATTATATAATCTCTCATAGATAGTTTTAAAATGATTAAAAATAATTCATATAATTATTTAAATGACTATTAATTTTTTATTATGAGATAAAATAATCTAAAATAGTGTTAAATTAATATAAATAATCTAATCTCAAACATATTTCTTACAAATGAAATAAACATAATATCAGTGAATATACGGATATAGGATTTATTGGCGTGGGCTAATCTATTCAAATTTTGCTTATTTTGGATATATAATAAATAATTTGGGGAAAAAAATAAAAAAATTGCTTAGACTAATTTCAGAGGTTTGCTCAACTAGTTTAGTAACTTATAAAAATAGAGGAATAAATAAAAAGAAAATTAATATTTACATTCATTCATTCATGTACATTGTGTTAATTTTACGGTAGAATATTAAATAGAGAAATCTAGTGGCCAAATAAAATATACTCTTTTAACCCTCTAGATATAGGAAATAAGCAATATTTATTCCAAGTTCAGATATTGGTACTTTTATATACATTAAAAGTTTTATCTGCTTAAAATTTTTTTAGGAAAATATTTAAAATCAGTCATTTGCATTTACTCTCTCTCTCTCTCTCTATATATATATATATATATATATATTATTTTTTTATTTTTTTTATTTTCTTCCTTATATGTCAAAATTAGAGATATATTTTTAATTTTAAAATATAAAATGAAACTAACATGCTATTACTTTTATCTTTGATAGTCTGAGTAGTAGTATGCCCACTGCCACATTCTTAACTAATAATGATAAGTAAGAAAAAATAAAAAAATTATTAATGTTGCGTTTAAATTAAAAAAAAAATAAAAAAAAATAGAATAATTTTAATGTATTTTAAATATATATTTTGTTATTGATGACACCGTGTGTAATATTATGACAAAGTTATCATATATATATTCTATTATAATATATTTTATTTCATCACCTCTCACATGTATTAAAAATTAAGGGGATTAAATGAATATTTATTTTATTAAAATGATTTATCCTCCAAAATAATTATTAAATATATTATTTTTTATTTTATTCATTTGTTTATTTCATTCCCATAATAGAAACGTAGCATTAGAGTTATCTTTTATAAAAATATATTTTTAATATTAAAATAAAAAGAGTAATAGACTCTTATGCTATTTTTTTACCTTGGGTGTAAGTAAAGAAAGAAAATTATAGCCCAAATGACACTTCCTTTAAATATAGGGCGAATTACATTTACTAATATATTTTTAAAAAATATTACAATATAAGTGCATCCATAAAATATTTATAAAATTAGTGCATTTTCAATATTTAATTTACAAATCAATTTTAATTACAAAAATTACAAATAATTATCTATCGGCTACCAATATATGTGTTAGAGTTTATGCCCTAGAGGCTAATTATTTGATGTAATTGCTTAACATTTTTGATATTATATTTGATTGAATAAATAGATTATTTTATTATGATTTCATTTACTGCGTTATATAAATGTTAACATAATAAAAGCCCTTAGAATAATGATACGAATTATATAGCTTTAAGTATGTGACTTGAACATGAGATTATATAATTATAATTAGTATCATTGCTCTTAAATGTCCCTAGTCGAGTATCATTGTTAATGGGACAACAATGATGCATTGAGACTAGTATGTGGATTGACTGATGGCCAAATCTCATTGGTCATAAATATATGAGATATTTGAGTCAATGCATAGGTACATGTTAGAGAACAATGTACTGGACTGACCCACCATGAGAATTCTACATGGAGCATTATGCAAAGTGTCATAAGAAATTCTTATAGTGACAATGATGTAATGATCCTTCGACCTGAAGTCACTATATTATTACACGAGAATTTGTGTACTTTGATATCATCAAATGTCACCTTTAATAGGGTGGACAATAAAGGTGATTATTGGGTACATCATGAATCGTGTGAGGAATATGAGTGATCTAGATGGAATTTAACCCTCCTATATATTAGGGGTGATATCCATAGGCCTCTTGATTGAGTAGGACTATGAAATGCATGGCCATGCTCAACTATTGATTTGTTTCATATAGTCTACTCATTGATCAAGAAAACTCAGATTAAATTATGAAGAGTATGACACATTCCATGCCTCGAGTTTAATCTAGGATATAAGGTTAAAAGGATTAAATTACATTGAAACATTGGTCACGAAAAGGTTGTATCGAATCACCGATCTTATTATTATTTGGGTAGCAGTGATGCATTACTAGATGCCGCTCACTGTTTATAATTTTATAATATGATTTTAAAATTATTGCCAACATAATAATAACCTATAGGGTCACACACTTAGAACGTAATTAAAAGGGAATTAATTTAAATTGTAAGTATTTTAAATATGTCAATATGATTGATAGTATTTAAAAATTACGAATTTAAATTAATAGGATAATTTGTATATATGTATATTAATTAAGTAAGACTTAATTAATATATAATATATATAAATTCGGATTTTATTTTTCTATTGATTTTAGGTTTTAGTTAATTCCTATTAACTACTATATATATGATATATCAGTAGTCTAAAAGTCACGTAAGGAAAAAACAAAAACCCTAGCCGCTTTCAGAAAGAGGCTAGAGAGAAAAATAGGTTAGAAATCCTGATCTTGGTGGCTAGTACCGCGGTTCCTTTTGCTGCAGATCGTGGGACGATTCGCGGAGCGTTCGTGTGGATACCGTAGAGACGTAGTCACTAGATTGCGTTGAAGATTCGAAGCCGTTCCAGAATTCCATCGTCTTCTCAACATCTCAGATAATCGGTAAAATAATCTAAACCTCTGATTAATCTGTTTTCGCATGGATCCTGTCTTAGGGTTTCGAAAAAAATTTTAAATTCCGCTGCTTTCACTGTGTCTAAAACCCTAACAATATGTGTGCATCAATTAAAGGAGGTACTCCAACTTCAATCCAACATCTGTACAACTTTCCCTATTGACAGTCCCGCCTTCCCCCTCCCCCCTCCAGTTTTAACCCTCCTCCCTCCCTCCTCCCTTTCTCGCTTGCCTCCTCTCCCCCTCCCCTGCATCCTCCAACACTCATAACCTTTTTGAGCTTTTGAGTTTTAAAGATAAAATTATTTAGAATATAGTGCAGGTGATAGCCAAATCTGCATATAAAAGTAATCATTTTAATTTTTGTATGTAACTAAATAGTCATAAAAAATTTTTAAAACAGTAACCATTTTTTTTTATATTTCAGTTAGTAACCAAACCTTCATACAAAGTTAACAAATTTCAATTTTTGTGTGTAACCAAATAGTCATAATTTTTTTTTAATACAGTAACAATTTTTTTATATTTCAATTAGTAACTAAACCTTCATACAAAAGTAACCATTGTAGTTTTTTTTGTGTAACCAAATGGTCATAATTTTTTTTTAATACAGTAACCATTTTTTTATATATTTTAGGTTGTAACCAAACCTTCATACAAGGGTAACAAATTCAGTTTTTGCGTGTAACCAAATAGTCATAATTTTTTTTTAATACAGTAACAATTTTTTTTATATTTCAATTGGTAACTAAACCTTCATACGAAGGTAACCATTTTAGTTTTTGTGTGTAACCAAATAGTGATAAAAAAAATTCAATACAATAAATATTTTTTTTATATTCCAGTTGGTAACCAAACCTTCATACAAATGTAACTATTTTAATTTTTGTGTGTAACCAAATAGTCATAAAAAAATTTCACAATAACCATTTTTTTATATTACAGTTGGTAACTAAACCTTCATACATAGGTAACCATTTTATGATTGTGTAGTAACTTCGATTTTTGCTCTTCACAGACTTTTCAACGATTTTTTGCTTCTTGTTACCACCGTTTTCATCCTTCTATGTTTCATCCATATCCTCTCTCTTGCGTTTGAATCTATATTTTAAAATACCGGAGAGGCGAGTTTCGACGATAGTTATGATGGCTGACGCCACCATGAACGTGAACAAATGATTTCTTTTTTTTTATTTTTCGTTCCTTTGGATTTGAATTTTAAATTATGGATTTGTTTATGTTGTTAGACCTCAAAGATTTTAATTTAAATTATTAATTATGGCGGTTATTTGTCCTTAATTTTAGGTTTTCTTATTAATATGAAATTGAATGGTTTGAATTTGTTACACTCTCTTTGTAATTATTTTGTAGATATACTAATAATATAATTACTTTATAATTATTGCATATTTCTGTAAAACACCCTTAAATATAATCAATTAATTTAGGGCATCTAGCCCATTATGAATGACTTTCTTTTCATTTTGAGATATCGGATAATCTGAATATCACTTGAATTTTCAAATTCAAAAATCAATTATATATATATATATATATATATATATATATAGTATTAAAATCCAAACGTACTTCGTCTGGTACAAGCTGGTATTTAAGATCCATCGGATCTACACATGCACCGACACAAACATTGAAATCATTTTAGATTCAGACCCTATCCTATTCCCAGCCCAAACAGACATATGGGCCTCCTTCTGCTGAACCACCAGAAATAATAACGTGCATCGAGGAGGTACGAGAAACTTCGAAACAATTTAATAAACTCAGAAAAAAAGCAACAAAATAACATTATAAAATCAGCTGGCTGCCAAGTTTTTTATTTTTTGGAAAACTATGGCTCCTGAGTTAACGGACTACATTTTATTAAGAAAATTGATATTTTTATAAAAAAATTTAATATTTTTATATGAAAAATATTGTTATAGATTTATAACGACACTTTACATCTAAAAATATCAAAAAAAACCTGTAAAAATATCACTTCCATTTATTAATGAGTTAAAACCTCAGTTAGAATTAATATTTTTTTTAGTCAATAGTCAAACCATTAAATTTAAATTATTTTATAAAAGTTATAAAAATCGTTTAAGAGTATTAAAAGTTAACGAAATATCTACGTAACACCGTGTTGGACATATTTGTTACGTATATGTGAATTATTTAATATTAAAATATGATGTGACACGGATGATGTATATTAAAAATTAAAAAACACTTAGTTTTGATTAATTAATATATCATTAAATTAATCTAAAAAAATTAGACAGATTAAACAAACTAAAAGATTTAAACCGTTTTATCCTTCGAATCATACACAAACTCCACGATTACACCATTTTCATCATTTGAATCATAAATCATTTTCTAAAAATCATTCCATTCATTATTGCTATACACGGCAATGCCCCATTTTTGTGGTGTTCAATTTTGTATTTCACTGTCGGCAAGAACTTCATCTTCTTTAATCAAATCAAAAAGTTTAATCTCTATCTTCATGTTTTATTCTCTCCCTAGATCTAATGATTATAATCCAATTAAGTTGCTATGAAAAATGTACTGAAAACCCATTTGATTGGGCCTCCACCATCAATGAAAATCACAACCAACACAACCCAAGTTTAATCAAAATAACTCATCATCAACTTCTAAAAACCTAAATATGTTACAATAATTATAGTTAATCTTGAGAATTTATATTTTCACACTGTTTTTTGATATTTTTATACGGTAGACCTCATATGTATAATCTATGACGACGGTTAATCGTCGTTATACATCTATATCAAAAATTTTGTGAGATCTATCGTGTAAAAATATTAATTTTCTTAATCTTTAGATCTGTCTAGATAATTAATTAAATAAATAATATTTTTTCTCTTGTTTAGCATAAAGAGACAAATATAAAAATTAATATCTATATTAATTATAAAATAATGATATTTTTAGTATGTATATTTTATATTATAACGATAAATAAATTAAAAGGAAGGAAGTAATAATCAGTTAAGTTTCATAAAGAGCGAAGGAAGAAGCAAAAAAGGGTGACAAACAGAGAAACTATTAAAACAAAAATAATCGACAAGTAATAATTAATTAACTCTCTCCTACAACATTCTTTTGTTTTTCCAGCTTTCAAGACCTTACTTAAATAGCAAGTGATAAAATGGGGGCATCAGATCCAAAGCGGACTGTAGCCTGTGGGAGACCACGACTCTACTACCATTGCATGTGCATGCACATCTCTCTCCTCCCATTTAATTTTAATATATTATAATAATTAATTAATTAATGCCATCGATCGAATAATATTCCTATAGTTATATATTTTTTCTTTTTTAATATATACTATAACATTTTAAAAGATTTTTTTTTAAATATAAGATATTTTATATATATTTAAGAGAAAAAAAATTAACTTTTGTCTCTAAAAGATTTCATCAAAATAAATTAATCGAAAGAGAAATAATTAATTAATATATGAATAATAATAATTTTTTTAATTAATATTAATATTAATAAAAAAAATTAATATATAAAATTATGTTTTAAACGTTATATAATAGTAGAAAAGAGAGAGTACTAATAATTATTGAAAAGGGGCTACTTGTAACTGAAAGAAAAACAGTACTCTCACATGAGATCGATTGGATCCATTCACAAGTCTCTTTCTTTAATTTCCATTTCCATTTCCACTTCCACGACATTGTGCATGTATATGTCTGACTACTAATTTAATTTGCTTCCAATATTGCCCTTGTCACCTTCGTGTCAACTACTAAAAATTTAATAATCTATTCACCTTCTTGTAGATTAAGTTAGAAGCGTGATTAACCAATCACACAAAGGGAAATATATCTTTCAATTGGGCAATACCTTTTAATTAGCTTGGTGGTTGGTCTTTATGCACATCCAAATTAATATTTTTCGTTTTGAAATTAGAGAAATATTTTAATGTCATAACCATATTAACTAAAAAAATATTAAATATTTTATTTTTGAGCTAAACTTATTTTTTTTTTGTTAATAAAACTAAATAATAGTAGTGATTATTTATTTATTTAATTTATATTTAAATAATTATTTAGATAAAGAACATAGAATAAATAATGTTAATTTTTTATTATACTAAATAAATTCAAGTTTTTCATTGTTTTCTAAATTATAATATAAATAAATACACCATTTGTTATGTTATTTTTAATTTATAAAAGGTTAAGATTTAAATTTGATAATTTATTTTGATACATATATGGTATTAATTAGCATTTTTATTTTTTTTATTTTTTGTTAAACATTATTTGGTATAATTTTTATTTTTTTAAAATATTTTTTTTGTTATACGAAATTATTTCACATTTTTTATTCAACACAGGATGTGTTCTTATATTTTAATATTCAGATATTAACTATAATGTATTATTTATTTTGCATTTGAAAATAAATTTATTTTAAATTTTAATTTGAAAATAATTTTATTTCAATTTTTAATTTGAAAATAAGTTTATTTCAATTTTGCATATAAGTTAATTATTTTATATGTTAAGTTTTTTTTCTTTGTTTTGTAAATTATAATTTAAATATTACACCCTTTGTTATATATTCTTTTTAATATATAAAAGTTTAAAATTTAATTGTGATAATTTATTTTGATACATATACAGTGTTGTTTGGTATTTTTAATTTTTAATTTTTTGTTATTATTTGTTATAATTTTTTTATTCTACTAAATAAATTCACGTTTTCTATTCTATGCAATATGTGTTCTTTTGTTTTAATATAATAGGTTGCTTTTAATATTCGAATATTAACTATAATGTATTATTTATTTTACATTTGAAAATAAATTTATTTTAATTTTGCATCAGAAAATAAATTTATTTCAATTTTTTCATTTGAAAATAAGTTTATTCAACAAATCTATTACACTAAATTTCACTCTCCTCAGAATTCGGCCACTAAATACAGTCTTTCGGGTTGAATTTTTCGGCCAATTTTCGCCTGAAATTAGCTTTGGGGGCTATATTATGTGAAATTAAGTACTGATGTAACGGATGTGCAGACTTAATTAGTTTAGATTGTGAATAGGACAGAACTTAATGTAACTAAAATATATTTAAGTGAATTTATAATAAATTAAAATGATCAAAGAAGATGCTGAAATACTACTAAGACGGTGATTAAATCACCTAAATCTCCTTTATAATACAATTTGTTTTAAAAAATATCTCTTACCCATAAAGTCCATGATATTATGATTTGAAAAAAAATATAAAATGAATTGAAAGACGCGCATTTATTAATGATTTTCAAGGATGGAGATATTATTAGATTTATAAATGTGTTCAAGCCTACCATATAAAAATATCAAATTTTCTCAAAATCAATTGACAATTAAAAAAATTGGTCTAACTTATTATATACTAAACATATTTTTCTGAGATATTCGATGTAAAACAAGATATATATTTTAGCATTCTCCCTCACGTGTAACTTAATGTATTGAGGATTATACGTGACTCTAATAAATATGAGACCCACATAAGATAAGTAAGTTTGAAAGAAGTTAGTCACCAGACAAGATCAGGCGAAAGTGTTAGTAAATCACGGGAAAGCATTGACCAAGGGCGGAGTTATGAATTTAAATTGTACTAAGTTGACTAAGACTATTCCAACTTAGGATCACTTTGGGCTGGACTGACCAAGGTTATTTCAATTTAGAATTACTTAATTATATAGTATATTTAATAAATAAATAAAAATTTGAGTGGACTACAGCCGACGGAGCCGACTAGTAGCTCCGCCCCTGGTATTGACCCAATTGATAAGTGGTGCTAGTTAAGAAATGCATAATTTTGACCATTTAAAAAAAAAATGTTAGTAGGTAAGAATGTATGCTAAGAAGAATGTTTAATTGGGCGGATGTATGCTAAGAAAAGTATTTAATTAAGCAGGTTACAAGTGGATAAGAATGTATGTTAAGAAGAGTGTTTAATTAGACTTGATGATAGTCCGTTCTTATATAAATTAGATTTATAAATGGGCTTAAATCTATTATATAAAAAAATCAAATTTCCTAGTTCAAAATCAACTAATAATGAGAAGAGTTGAGATATTACAGAGTCTTCATACGTAGTAACAATGGCAATAATTCATATTTTGCAAGAACCCAGTTTTAAGATTCAAAGAGTAACGAATTAATGGATGTAAATCTGTACAAATAAGAATTGCTAATTAAGTGGTTCTACTTCACCGCCAAAAGAATAGGACAAAGAACTTTCAATTCGCTTCATTTCAAAGTTGATACTGTTTAGGGGATAATTAATATGACCATGCCCCACAAATTGCATCCTCACATTCTGCGCAAAACACTCCAATTTCCTTTCAGCATAAGCTCAAAAGGAAAGGGAATATTGCAAAATACGGCTTGAAAATGCATAAAAACTGACAAAATAAGTAGAAAAGCCCAACCATGCCCAAACAGAACATACTTTTCCAAACTCAAATATAAAATTCCATTACAAACCCCACCAACTTACTGACTATTACTGTACCACCACCATTACTACATTAAGCCCAGAGACATGAAAAGATAGAGAGAAAGCTGGAGAAAGAAAACTGTATTTCTGCAACCAAATATCTGCAATTTATATCACACCAAATTGAATGTTGCAGAAGAAGCTTCTACATGTGTAATTTGCTGTATCGAACCTCAATGAGCTTCTTAACATAGATAGAGAAATCTCTGTACATATAATTTTAATGGAGTTCTAATTCAATTTAATTAATTTAAATATAACTTTTAGAGAAGAAACAGATCAAATCAAAAGATCCAATTATATATATCTCCGTGTGAGTACTGATGAATATTACTACCTATTCGATCTTCAATTCTTCATAATAATGATCATAGCTTTAAGCGGACCCACTGGTACCTCCCTTCCAATGTCACGTCCTTCACAATATCATAATTGTACCTGAACCAACAAAATATATTCATCATTACTAAATCATTCTTATTTTTATTTCTGGCTAGCCTTCTCAATTTTTTCTGTTACGGCTTATCATGCGCACGGCACACTTACTTGTCTGCAAATCGTTTCTGCTCGTACTTTTCTGCTGCCGAGAAGAACTCGTCGATCTCCGCCGTTAAAGGCATCTTTGCAGCCCGGGAACTAGCCGAAGAAGGATGCTTCTTCGTCTTTGAGGATTCCATTAGGTGAACTAAGTAACCCGAGCTAAGCTCGTTCAACCGCGTCGCTTCTCTACTGGAACGATCAAATTAACAAAGACATAACAAGGATATGAT
The DNA here is from genome assembly GCA_947179155.2 of Hedera helix. Classification (NCBI taxonomy): domain Eukaryota; kingdom Viridiplantae; phylum Streptophyta; class Magnoliopsida; order Apiales; family Araliaceae; genus Hedera; species Hedera helix. The sequence goes on from OX359287.1 coordinate 32,602,125, forward strand.
TTATATATATGGATATATATAAATACATGAACATAATGTATGTTAATGAGAAGATGAAACGCTAAAATAATTAAATTACAAATAGCTGGAAACTGTCTGTTACTTAATTTTCAGTTTTGAAGAACGAAGATCAGTATTAAATGAAATGAATCGATCAAAGAGTATTAAATGAGAATCAACCTGAAACCGTCGTTGACAGATATGGAATTATCAGCTCCAAAATTCTCAGCCTACAATGGAAATTCAACAATATAATTTGAATTAAAATCAGTAATCAAAGCTCGAGAAGGAAAATGTAAAGAACCGGCCGAGTTTATTCAGCATCTAGTATCGAGCAGAAAACAAAAAGAAAGAGCACTATATCATCTGCATTTTGTACTTCAATCCCTCTCTCTCTCCAAAAACAAAGGAGAAAAAAGAGAGTATATATCTATGTACTTTTTACATATACATACGTACATAGACTGATAATTCTGAACATAGTTCAAGCTTGAGAAAGTAAAATTTAAGCGGGTTTAATTTGGAACAACAAAAAGGACAAGTAGCATCTGAATTTTGAATTTTCACCTTCAGATCTAAGGATCTCGATCTGTCTTTCACTAAGTCGTTGCTAAAGCACAGAGATGCCGGAATTTGATCGGGAGTGGCCGGCGACTCTGAATCTTTCGGTGAATTCATCACGCAACGGCACTGATTTGCAAGCTGAGCTGTCGACGGAGGAGACGATTGTATTAGCTGATCTCCAGAATCAAGTTTTCTTCTCTTAGTCGAACCAGAGCTCGTGACCTCCATAGCTCTCGCATGCGCGACCTCCATCGATCCCTATTTCTCTCTCTATACAAACATATCAGTATATATATATTATAGAAGAATTCTGATCAGATGGAGCTTAAGGCTGGTTTTTATTTTCTATTAGAGAGAAAAGGGTCAAGTTGGAAATTGGTAAGAGTGTGGTCCTGACTCCGTTAACGTTGACAGGCGGAATGGCGAAAGAGAATGACAGACCATGTGCTACGGCCGTTACGAATCTGGCCGTTGAGGATCACAGAATAATTAGCGATCCAGAGGCTAATGAGTGACCGCCACGTTACGGCTGCATGGTAAGAGAATGACCGGCTACAGCCCGTCCTAAAATAATGACTACGTGCGTGGGAGTTACAACGGCTTACCAGAATTTACAGTACCAGTAGCCACTAGGATTTGGAAATGACAACAACGCCTCCAACTTACTCTGTTTTTTAAGGCAGTTAGCTGAATTCAGAGTCCAGATCTCACTTACTTGATTGGGACTGTTTTTGTGGGACAAAGTTCACTGCCAATGTATATAATATGTTTGTTTACAAAAATAAATAAATTTAGACGGACTATTTGTATTAGTTTAACATTATTTTATCCTATAATAGGAGATTAATAGTCCTTTAAATAGTCTTATGGACTATTTTTTTTAATCATTTCTAAGGCTATTTACGATGGATTATATAATCCTATGAAAAATATGAGATTAATAGTCCTCTTCATTTTAAGCTATTAAATGAGTCTATAAGACTAATAGTCTAATAATAAGGGACTAATAATCTATCATCATGAGATAAAATAGTCTGAAATAGTGTTAAATTAATATAAATAATCCAATTCTAAACATATTTTTTACAAACAAATATAACCCAAATGTTTTATAAATAAATTGGATCATCCATACATGTACTCTCTTTTTATTTTTATTTTTTTTCTTTTTTAAAGTTTTTAACAGATAAGGATCATTTATGTACTCGTACATATTCATATTGATTGATCTTTTTGGGCTAGGACTAAGCAACCTTGAAGTTCAATTTTGTGCTATTTGAAATCTTCAATATTTGAGATTGGCATATTAACATATCAGCAAATGGGAGAAATATTTTTTCGATCAGCGGTACTCTTTGCAAAGTGATTTATAAGACAACTAATTGTGATTAGGGACCGAAAGTGAATAAAACAGTCATTAATGTGGTTATTATCTTTTATTTTGTATATTCATAAAAAAAATAAAAAATAAAAAAATAAAAATCTAATACTCCATCAATATAAATTTGTTGTCATATATAATAACACCAACACAAATACATAACGGAGAAATATATACCAATCCCATGTTAAAATTTTAGCAAATATGGCTATAAAACATTGAGACATATAAAACTACACTACAAGAATCTGGGTCATAGGTGACGAACACTTAGCTGACGGCCCAAATTCCGTTGAAAATGACCACAATAACGACAGCGTAGTCGTCGAGAATGACCACTGTCGACATTGACTTCTCCTTCCTTTCCAGACTTGATGGTCTACGGCAGTACGTCCGTCGATAATGAATATTCTGCGTCGTCGACGAAGAGAGAATAAAACTCTCTTTCCAGATCACTTGCTATGCATTACTAATTATACGCTTGACAGTACCACATGAATAAACCATTAAGAGGTGAAAGAAAATTTGACAAACTATATGACAAATATTCCATCAATTTGAAGAAGAGAGAGTTTTATTCTCTTATACTACGTTTGAATTGAGGGAATGGAATGAAAGAAGGAATGTAATATAAAATAGTGTATTAAATGATTATTTTGAAGGATAAATCATAAACCATTCTAGTAGAATAAAATTTCATTTCATTCATTTGATTTTTATTCCATGCGAAAAGTGGTAGAATAAAATTCATTCCAATGGAATAGATATATATGATAATTTTACCATTATATTACACCACTCACGCCCACAAACAATCAAATATATACTTGAAATACCTTAAAATCATTTTATTTCTTCCTCAATTCCATTCATTCAATCCAAATACAACATTAGTGTTTGTCTCACAAGTAAAGTATCATTACATACTAACCATAAATTTTTCCATAAAAAATATAAATCTTTAAATTTAATATGAAAAATCTCAGTGTTTAAATTTTAGTATGCCTAAGAAGGTCAAAACTGAAACCAAATCTTCATTTCATGTATTATTCTTGTCCAAGAGCATGCATATTTTGTAAAGCTTCAAACCAAAAGACTTATTACTAAAAAAAGAAGTTGAAACATGGAATTATCTAAAAGAAACTTCATGAAAATCTACACAATTAAGTATGATAAATTAGGTGTTGTCCTGATTAATGAAAGAAGCCATTCTTTTAAAAAAAGCCAAAGCATTATCAGATGTTGGGGCAAACAAGAAGAAAACATGGTTCTCTCCTTTAGACTCCATAATCTCCACATTTCCTTTCCACCCACTTTTACCCAATATCTCATAATAATGCCATCCCCTATCCCTCAAGAAATCTTTTTCAGCCACTGAAACCAACACCCTCGTGCACCCTAGGCTCGAAAGCTTCGGATTCATACCCGGATTAAAATCCGGGTCATCTGATCCACTAGTTTCCGGCTTTGCAAAAGCCCATAGTTTATCAAGGTATGCTTTTATATGGATATCAACAGGTTTGCCACCAAGAATTGGATCATTCCCCCCAAAATATGGATGGTTTAAAATAATCCCTTCAATTTTCACACCGCCCGGGTTTTCTGACCCGGCCCGCATAGCCATGTTATGTGCTATGTTACCTCCAGCACTATCTCCACCCAAAAAAACACGCCCAAAATCAGCATGCTCTTTTAGCCACGGCTCATGACCATCTCCCGAGGAGTGTGAAGCAACCCATTTGATCGCGTACCAGGAATCCTGGTATGAGATTGGGAGAGGGAATTCTGGGGCTATTCTATATTCAACAGAAACCACGACGATACTTGCTTGTGATACAAGTAAGTTGATATGTTTATGGTACGTAGTAGAAAAGGCGCTTTCTGCAACGAAAGCGCCTCCATGAAAGTAAATTAGAAGAGGGAGTTTTTCATTAGGGTTGGTGGTTTTAGGTTTGTAAAGCCTAGCGGATACACTCGTTTCTTTTGCAATGGCAACGTCTTTGGATTGCACGCCGGTGTCGGGATCAACGCCGGCAGGGACAACATCATTGCCTACAAGTCTTTCAAGTCTACCATCTTTGTATACACGTATAAAGGGAGCAAAGTCATGGATAATTTCATCACCATTTTTACCACTTGTGCTTGAATCCATTGAAATGAAAGATGAATGAAGATACAAAAAATTGTGTTTAAGGAGGAAGTCCTTGAAAGGGTGGTCCTAGGAGAGTTTATTTATATTGACAGAAAGAGAGAGGGAGGTGTCTGGTATTTGGATTATATATTTGTCGGTTGTATTTATGCCATTAGTTGTTTTATTTGTGGTAATTGTAAGTGCACCAAGCATTTGTTAGGCCCTTTCGGCGACCTATATATTGTTTTTAATTTTAAACTCTGATTATATATATATATTATGAAGCGGGAGGAAGAAATTGTATAAATACAAAAGTGAAACTTTTTTTTATTTTTTATTCTGTCTTTTAATTTTTTTTTTATTCACTTTTATCCTTTTCTCTCTCACTATCTCTCATCTTCTATTTTTTAATATTTTATTTTTCTTCTATTAACATACACGTAATATGTCTCTATAAACTAGAATACATAAATAAAGAGGGATATATACCGCACATCTAAGGGCGGATGTAGAGAGAGAAAGTAGGTCCATTGAATTGTGGAGCTCGCCAAATGGTTGTAACCGACAATATTAATGGTTAATTCTATGTCAACATTAAAGGAGTTTAACGTTTGTATGAGACAAATATACCAAAAATACAAGTGAGCCAAACTAATATAGTCACAAACATAGATATAAAATATGTATATAGAATAGAGCTAGGATAGTCATCTACAGTAAGCCGAACTGGTTCAGTTTGATTTGGATTTGGTAGGCTTTGGTCGTTGACCAGATCAAGCCAGGCTTTAACTTTTGGGCCTGTAGGCCGGGCCAGACCGGGCTTCTATATCAAAGTCTGGCATTTTAAGACCTGTAGGTCAGGTCGGGCCAGATTTTAGGTCAGGTCAGGCTAATTCTTAGGTCGGGTCAGTCCTTGGACCGGGCCTAGCCAGGTCTAAATATGTAATCAATTAATTTTTAATGTGAAATATAAATATTAAATAAACTAACTACTATATTAATTAAATGTATTGACAAAAAATTAAAAATGAGTAATTAATGGATTTGTCAACCAATTGTGATTAGTACAATGAACAGAAAAGCCAAACAAAGTTTTTCAAAATTTATTATCTCCCTACAATGAACCATTTCTTCCCTTCATCCGTCCTTTTGCTGCTTATATATATATATCAAGTTATAGTCTATAGTTAAAACGAATTAGCTAGGCTGGGCCGGTCCTCTGCGTAGCCTGGGTCGGGCTTTTGCATAGGCCGGGTCAGACAGGTCTTTTTCGTAGGTTGGGCCGAACTGGACTTTTACGTCAAAATAGCAGCATGTTCAAAGACTGTAGGTCGGACCTGCCTGGTCCGGGTTTTAACCAAGCCGAGCTCAGGCCAAGCCAAGCCGGCTTATGGGCTGTAGGCTTTTTGTGCATCTCTAAGCTAGGGTAACATTCTTCTCCATAACTTTCATGTGGTTTACTTTGGCCGTGGTTTAAGGCTTTTAAGCCATCTAGACTTGACAAAAAGGGTCTAAGCCTGCGGGTAGAATTGGCCCAAAAAAAAATGGGCTACGGACTTCTTTTCTTTAACTCAAAAAAAGTAGGTCATTTTAGCCCAACCCCTTTTTGGCCTAGCCCGTGACTTAAATTAAATTTAAAAAAAAATAAAAATAAATACATCATAACTTAATTCATTAATCATTTAAATCAATTTATGGAACAAAACTTCTATTCATTTGTTCAAAATAATATTATCTCCAAACATATGGCTATTAGATATAAAATAGCTTAAATAAGACAAAATTTAAAATACTATTGATTAGTAAATGTTAATAAAAATTAATAATTAATTATATTTTTATATACTTGGACATAGTAGAATAATGAGAATACGTTACATGTATAATCAAATAATTGTCACTATATAAATACATACATGTGAAATGTACTTGTGGTATTATTCTTTAAAATTAGTCACTTGATATTTAATTACAATTATTAGTTTCACATATTTAATCAAATAAATAATACTCACAATAGTTTATAATGTTAAAATTATTTCTTAATTAAAGTATTAAACATAAGTTTTTAAATATTTTTTGTTAATAAGTATATTTTTATTGAATAAAATAAATTGCATGCTATACTTAATAGTCCAAAATCAAAACATTATGTTATGAATTATAATTGTAAAAAAAAAAAAAAAAAAATCAAATAGCCTGTCCATCCGGACCAAGGATTTTTGGCTCAAAAAAATCCGGATATTTTTGACCCGACCCGTTTGCCAAATCTACTGAGCCATCTGTTGGAGCACCTTAGGAATATATGTCCGGCCTGTTTGTTTAGTTTTATTTCCTTTTTATTCTTTTTTGTTCTATTCTTTTGAACAATTTTGTTGGGATTTTGTTTACTCCATATATGGATATTTCTTTCTCCAGATTTTAGGGTTCGTATGGAGTTTTTTTTTAATTGATTTGTCTCTCCATTTTTTGTTGGCAAAAAATGATGATTGCAGATATGCTATAATCGGACGTGGGCATCTTTGACGATTGAAAGTTTATAATGAATTTAGTTTATGAATAGAGTAGGTATCCTCTAAATCAGATTTGATTAGTATGAAGTTAAGTTCATGCTAACCTGATCCCTTTAAATTTATTAATTTGGAAAATTAGAACTACTTAAATGAATCTTTCCTAATTTCTTTTTCAAGTTTTCCACAAAAAAAAGAAAAAAAGAGACAAAACCTACTTAATTTTGGGGAAATATATGGAAGTACACACATGAGACACTTGCCGACCGTAGTCCATGGAAATGATTTACTCAAAATGGACATATATATATAATGACAAAGAGAGATTCTCTGTTATTATAGAGGTGTTAAAGTGGTGACAAAATTTAAGGCTAACCCATTTCCCGAAAACTATGTTATGTCCAACCAAATGATCGAGAGGTAGTTTATGCTGAAGATCTTACCCAAAATTAATTAGTAAGATTCCTAGTGCATGAACAAGATTGATCAACGATTTTTATAGTATCTAACTCAAAATTAATTAATGAATTAACTCGCTCAACAAGTTTATACTTTTCATTTATTTCAAAATATATGATTTATTTTAACCTTTTGAATTTTTTTTAAAATATTTTAATTTAAATTTAAAACAAATATAAATTTATTTAATTTTAAACAATACAATTACGATAATAATAAATTATTTAAAAAATACTTGCAGCCGATATTCATATTGGCTCAATAACATATGCTCTACCATAATAAGGAAAATGCCACATGCTTGAATCTTGGTGTACGCAGAAGATTATGCTTGAATTTGTCCCGTGCACGACTCTTAATAAAAAAAAAGTGTATCCGTGAGATTAATCGAATAACTTTAATAAGTTACGGATACCATAATTGCTCATAAATAAATAAAAACTTTACATGTACGCATCCTATTTACATGATATTTGTAGTTCTTTTTCGATAATGTGTGTGATGAAGTTTAAGACATGTCGAAATTCTATTCAAATATCATACTTTATACATACTTATACATTTTAATTTATTTAAATATTATAACTTCAATTATATTATAAATATTTTATAAAATATAGTTTAATATACTTCTGACAAGTTTTAAAATTCATCACACATACAAAAACATACGTTGTATATCATGTGGGATAGCATAGTAGCATTTTCTACGTATATTTATTTTATAAGACTGGAAATACTTATTTAAGGAGGAAAATTTGAATATGTTGTCCCATTTTCTTTGTTATTGTTTGTCCCATCACATGATATCGGATAATAGTTATTTATTTATAAAATTAATAATAAGTAAAGAAAAAATATACCCGAGACGAAATAAAAAATGAAACAAAAGATTTGAACTTCCATGGAGGGTTAGGGAGGAGGAGGACAAAGGAGTGTGAAGCAATTTCAATTTATTCCAAAAGAAGCCATTTCAATCAGGGGATCCCATCAACCATATAGACTGATATATTTTTATGAAAGAGCAATACATAATTAAAAATTATTATAACGACGAAGAAACCTTGTCATTATTGATGAAAGAAGCCATCAATTTCATGAGCAACCTGGCCTTTTCACAAGTTGGGTTGAACAAATGAAACACATGATCTTCACCTTCTGTTTCCACCAAATCCAATTCTCCCGCCCATTCACTCTTCTGCAATGCCTCGTAATAATTCCATCCCCTTTCCCTCAAAAAATCTTTACCCGCAATACAAACCATCACCTTACCACACCCGAGCTTAGCCAGTAAACCCGGATTCGCAGCCGGGTTCAATCTCGGGTCATTAACCCCGGTATCCTCCGGACAAATAAACGACCAAATCCTATCGGGCTTATCATTCCCAAAAAATGGATGGGCTGAAATCATACCCGCAATTTTCACACCTTGCCCGAGCCCATCAACCCCGACCCGGGTTGCCATGTTGTGTGCAATATTGCCTCCGGCGCTGTCACCCGCCAAGAAAACCCGCCCGAAATCAGAGTGCTCGTTTATCCACGGGTCCGGTCCTTCGCCTTTCTCATGGGAAGCGACCCATTTCATGACAGCCCACGAATCTTCATAACAGGCCGGAATCGGGCTTTCCGGGCCGAGCCTATAGTCGATGGAGATGGCGATTACATTGGAACTAGCGACCAGGGAATTGAGATAACTTGTGTAGAAGAGAGAGAAAGCGGACTCCACCGTGAAACCGCCGCCGTGAATGTAAACCAGGACAGGCAGTTTTTGGTTCGGCGCGGCGGATTGGGGGAGGAAGAGGCGGGCACCGACCTTCGGGCTCGTCGAAATGACGACGTCTTTGGATTTGACGCCGGTGGTGTTGGTGGCGTCGCCGTCAGACGGAGGGATAATGGGGCTGCCGAGAAGTCTCTCGATGGTGCCATCTTTGTGGACGCGGAAAAAGGGGCTCAGATCATGGAGTATGTGGTGATTTGCAGATGAATCCGTTTTCGGAACCAGATCCATAATGCAAGAGAGAGAACAACGTTAATGGAGCATGATTGAAGGATTTGTGGTTGGTTTTATAGAGAAGCCGCCATGAATAGTGTGTGTTGTAGTGAAGCCACGTTAGGCAGTGCTCGGTCAATTAGTCGGTTTTTCGTTGGTGTTTCTTTACACCTGCATCATCTTTGGAAAGACAAATTATGTGAAAGATACTAACATATGTAGGAATTGATATTTCCACAAATGAGTTAATTTAATATTTTTATAAAATTAAATAAAATTTATTTGTAAGCATAAAGTTGAGTATGGTTCAATTTAGTATGATTTAAATTTTTAAATCGCATATAAAATCGCTTAAGTGTACTTTGATAAATTTAAAACTATACATGAAATTGTTTATTATTGGCATAATGCAGTTTAGTTTGATGTGGTTTTGATTTTAAAACCAATTGAAAAAATTAAATTTTATACAATTTAAATTAATAATTTAGCATCACACAATATTAAATATCACATTGATAACAGACACAATCTTACTTATAATGTTTTGCCTAAACAAAAATAAAATAAAAGTTACACAAGGGATAATTCCAAATGGAATAATTGAAAATTTATGCTCACATATAAAAATTCTAAACAGAAATTATTACATGAGAGATAATTCCAAAAAGATTAATTGGAGCATGGCTTCCATAATAATACTTCTTAATATGCTTGTTGAAAATGGCCAAGAATATGTTGGAGTATTGTTGCTTAAAATTGCTTTTGTTAGTGTTGTTTATGAATGACAGATAATTACATGTGAAATCCTACTGACAATTATGGCAATTGGGAAATTTGTCAACACAGTACAGACTTTCTTGGCTAAGTCTCGGTTTAAGGCAAAAATGAAGAAAGGTAAAAACAAGTAAAACATTAGATCAGAGATTCACAAGAATCTGTAAATGGGAAGACCATTTTGATAGTCTGGGTTAAGGCTAAGATGAAGGGATGATATGATCCTTTATTTATCAACTCATTCCTACTTGTGGCAACATTCTCACATATATATGCTTAGGTATCTGGCAGTGTTTGTGAGAGATGTTGAATTGAATAAAAACAAAACTTTGTATTAGTTACTCACAGTTGAACCAAAAATTTGTCTTACCTTCCATTTAGAGTTCATATGTTTTCTGCTTTGTATCCTATAATCTCTAATCTTTTTTTTTTAGCTCCTAAAATGTACTAATTATTGTTTTTGTGCAATTGTACAAACATTAATATTTACGCTGTATTTTTCAATTTATCTTCTCTACCTCAATTCTAGGTTTGATACTCAGTTATACGAAGAAGAAAAAACATGTGCGGTGCAGTTTCTCCATGTGCGGTTTTGCCCATAAATCAAACCCAAACCGTAAATACGATTTTTTAACTCACCTAAAATCATCACATACATCGAAACCATTAGTGCAATTTTAATTGGTGCGGTTTGTGCGATTTTGGAGGCAAATCAATTTCTTGCTCAGCCCTATGTAAGAATATCAACTTAACTTATAAAAATATCAATTTTCATATGAAATTGATATTTTCTCGAGTTAATTTGATATACAAAATCAAATGAGATTTATTTGTGAAAATATCAAATTAACTTGTTATAATATAATATAATAGAGTATACACAAAATGAATAAAAATTAAAATGTGGTCTTTAACCATTGTATTGGTCGATTCTTTAAAAATTTATGACATACGTACAAATAATGGGGAAAGATAAATGATTTTGATTTTTCTCACTCAACTTTTTTAATAAACTACCTATTCATTGCAGGCATTTGCTTAAATGAGTTTATATGTGTAATAAATAAATTTATATGAGTAATAAATAAATTATAATTATTGTTAATCGAGACGCAATTTGTACAATAAATAAATATCGTTTTTAAATTAAAGTCATTTTTTAGGTACGGAAAAGTGAGTTATCAAAAATATGAAAACTAAGCTAGGCACCAAATCTAATACCGATTAGACAAATAATTTACACTATTTTCTCTTTTTTATGTCAAAAGGTAGAAGTTATATTAAAATATCATCAGCCGTCTAAATACAATATAATTACTCGACAAAATATAATTACTCTAAAATAATTATCATCGTATAGAAGTTTCTATTTAACTTTTTTTTTAAACTTAATTTCGTTACATTTTAAAATTTATAAATATTTAATTTGAATCAGTATTATAAACTATATATTTATTTCAAAACTTAAACAAATACGCATCTATTTAAAATTTCAAAATTTTACTAATTGTCTCGTTAAAGTCAAAATGGAGTGAGAATTTTGATTTTTAGAGTCGAAAGGTGTACTTCTAGAATGAAAGACTTGGTTGATGCGAGGATGGTTTGAATTTAAAAACAAAATGTAATTCTAGAAAGAAAATTAATTTCTGGTGGGTGTGACCTTTTGAGCCAACTATCGGTGGTTAACACTTGCCACTCCCTCCCTCCCTCTCTCGAAGGTGACTAATAACTATATATTATTATGGTGAATTAAGTCTTAATTAATTTCTGATTGGTGGTGTTGTTTACGTTAATTAGACTTGTGGTTTGGTTAATTTTGAACGTTGAATTTATTCAAAGTATGAAGTCGAGAGGTACTGTTAGATCAAGGTTCTAGTTGGCGGCGGTTGGACAGTCTTGTGAGGCGGCGGACGACTTCTAACGGTGTTCCCTCCCTAATAAATTATCATTGTTTTTATCTGTTAGCTTTTCAACTAATTGGAGTTTTGCATGAACATAAAAGGAAGATATAAACAAAATTAAATTATTCTAACGCAACTGCGTTCAAATCCCGTTAGTCCGGACTTAGGTTCCGATAAATCGATCAATTCATTTTTCATTTTCTGTCAAAAAAAGAGAAAAAATAAGATTTAATTTTCAATAACAAGACCCTTATTTTGTTTTGTATTTTTCAACGGACAAGTCAAGTCAACTTTATTTCTTATAGGCTATATAGAGCTTGATCAAATTGACATGTTTAATTATAATTTTAGTTTAAGTTGACTGATTGAAACTCATGAGCTGAGTGAACCTTTCGCAATTATATTCATTATAATATTAGGAAGAATAGGGGTTCAAGAATCCTCACAAAAAAAATAAAACTAATTACTAGATGTACTAAATATTGTATAAAAAAATGTTATTTACAAATTATGGAGTATTAGTTTAAAAGATAAAAGTTAAAATATAGACCGTCGATATTACCAAAATAAAAATTATGTTAAGAAAGTAAAAAAATATCATTTAAAATGTTAAATACAATTAAAAGAATTATAAAATAAATATTATTAATTATATATTACTATAACAAAGAAACAGTCCAGATCGCACGCTAAGGTCCCTGAGCGATCATTTGACAATGCTTAGCCTTTGATGGCGCCACATCTACTGTTGTCATATATTAATATCAACTTTTGAAAACCTCATGAACCTCTAGACTTAAAAAGGTGTATATTAGGCCATAATGGTTGGTTCTTTTGGCATAATTAAAAGGAATGATGGATCGATTTTTCAAAAAATACTTTAATTCACGCACTTGAATTTTACTTTTCATCTACCGCGGTTGAAAAACTTTTAAATCACCTTTTCACCGGCGTGGATTGTAAAATGTAGACTGTCCAATTCAGTTTGATGATATTTTTCAACTTTGTTGGCATAAGCGTGTGCGGGGGGCTAGTTATTAAACTAGTTGATAGAGGTTGGGTGAGACACGTTTTTCCTTTTTAATTCATTATTAAAAAATTATTTTCTTATTTTGAAAATTTAAAACCATATAATATTTACATTTTAATTTATTTTTTTCTTATTACGACATCATTATCAATATGTTAGAAACGTATATATCTAATTTTAAAACTGAAGAAATATAAAAAAAAAATTGTTCAATTATATTCAACTAATCTTATTTGAATAATATTAATAAAGAATTATAATGTGTGTGTATATATATATATGTAGTAGGAATATTATTCCAGCAACCACATTTTATACTGTCCATCATAATATTCAAATACTTAAATTAATTGTAATAAGGGTCCTCCTGCCACTAGACTGTCTAGCGGTAGTGACTTAGTCTTTGTATATTATGATAGACGATATAAGATGTGATTATTGAAATAGTACTTCCAGCAACCGACTGTTATGAATGAGTTATATATATTACTAAATGAAAAAATTTAAGAGTAAATAAGATAAAATCCTTAAAACTGAAGAGTAAACAAAAAAAAACATCCTTGAAATTTAAATGACACACTTTTCAAAACACGAATAATATTGTGTTCATTATTTATTTTATTAATTTCAGTTAGTCATTTCTTCCATGAGTAAAATTCATTATCATTCATTATGTATAAATAATCCACCCACTAATACTATCTCAATTATTTTTTATCATAATTAAATAAACTTTAGAAAACCTCACCAACCTTAAAGTAGAATAAAACTAGATACAACCCTGCGCGTTGCGGCGGGATTATTTATTTTGTTTAAAAAAATTAAAAATTAAAAATTGTTTAGATTAATCACCAATCAATTTGAGATAATATAAAATAAAATTATGGGATATAATATCAATTTAGAATTGATGCAATTTTGGGATATAATATCAGTTTAGATTTGTATTTATGAGATAATATTAAAAAAAAAATTGTCTGATTAAGGAATTTAAAAATTAAAAAACTTATGCATGAATGTTTTTTGTAAATAAAGTTCTAAATCCCAATGATGGGATAATATTATATATTTTTTTGCTTGAGAACTTTTTTTAAAAAATTTAAAAATTCAAATTATTGGATAATATCATATATTGGATAAACTTTACTGGGATAATATCATATTAAAAATTCAAATTATTAGATAATATCATATATTAGAATAGAGAAAGATGACAATTATTGGATAATATCATATAAAATTAATGGGATTTTAATTGGATAATATTCTAAACTGAATTAATTTGATAAGATCAAATTGAGATTGCTTAAATTATGCAATATTTTTTGTATTAGAGTTATTTGCAACAACTTTGGGAGGTAAAAAACAATAATATTATATGTACAAATCCGAATGTATTGGATAAAGTAATTATGGATTTAGTTTCGAATCCTAATGCAATATTTACGGAGAAGTTTTATTTTTGGTTGGGAGAGTTGTCAGAAGTTGAGGATCTAATAATATTATCAGATAATTAATACTATATGTAAAAAAAATTAAAAATTGTTGCATGACAGTCATACCATGGATTTGATGCAATTTTGTAATCACAACATATTTATTGGTTATATTACAATTTTATCGTGTAATTATGGAATTAATATTATTATTTTTGTGAGATAAAATTATTTTTTATAAGTTTAATACATAGGCGTGAATTGTATGAGTTAAAATAATTTTATTGTCTGTGAGAATAGTCTGAATGTAAAAATAATTATTTTTATGGCGAGTATGGTCTGATTTTTGAAAGCCAGAAAAATATAGAAATATTCAATTGTGATATGTGATATGTATATTGAATTAAGATATGTTGAATTATTCTGTGTATGTGATATAATTAAAAAAATGGGTGTATTAAGGTTTCACTGAAAGTGCAAGCTGCGAGTGACATTTCCAGTAATGTTTCATCATAGAGCGACACGTGGCATAAGTTTATATTTAACGTGGGATTGAGATAAATAGTATAATATTACGCTGTAATATAATTAATGTTGTTATATAAGTGTAAATAAATTGTATAATATTACGTTATAATATCATTAAATTAGTAATGATAGCATTTTTGCAGTTGAGATTAACAGAGCACTTGAGATTATCAAAACAGTTTAGATATGTACTGATTTTGTTTTTAGGATATAATAATTATGTTTGAACATAATTAAATTTAGATTTGTAGTGATCGTGTAGATTATAACATACATTATAAAAATAATTTTGTTATTATTTGTGTGTGGTATAATATTATAAATGGTATATAATGGTTAGTAAATTGTATTTAGTAAATTGTATTTTTTTACTTGTTTAAGGTATAATGTGTAGTATAATATTATAAAATACGAAAAACAGGAGTAATGGTTCAGCTCAATTTTGTTATTATTTATTTAATAATAATATGTATGATATAATGTAAAATATAATATTATAAATGGTATATAATATTTTAAAATTCCACAAGCCGGATTTAATGGATAATTATGATTAGTAATTTGGGAAGTAAGTTATATGTATGGTATAATTATATAAAATGTATAATATTAGAAAATTATAAAAAGTGGAGTAAATTTCCAAAATCGTAGTAAGGATTGAGGGTATTAAATACGTAAGACATGTGTTTCATTGTGAGAAAGCCGCTTGTCAAGCAACGGTATTATGTACTGCATTTTAGTATATATAATAGATTCCGATCAGATTATTTCCAGTTATTTACCCAAAATCTCAAATCACACATGAGGGATTTTGAATAAATTTAATTTAATCTTGCATTACCCAAGAGGAATTAATTTGGGTAAATAAAATGTTACGATTTGAGATATTAAAAATACTTATATGATAATTTTGCCCAGTTCTTGTATCATACCCCACTCAGCTTTCACACGCTCTTCTACATGAATTATCCATGTGTTTT
Organism: Hedera helix; assembly: GCA_947179155.2. NCBI lineage: Eukaryota > Viridiplantae > Streptophyta > Magnoliopsida > Apiales > Araliaceae > Hedera > Hedera helix. Next base: position 32,617,809 of record OX359287.1, read on the forward strand.
AACACGTACTTAATGATTAAGTTCGATTATGATTAAGGATGACGGCAATGAGAGCCCGGCATCTAAATTCATTCACTAGTCTCCACTAGTTTTATTAGGGAATACAAGACTGCTTCATATGCCGTCACCTTTGACAGAAGGCGACGAACAACGTCTCCTTTTCATGTTTTTTTGTTAAATTTAGAAAAGATGACAGCCATCCGGTTTCTTTTATGGAATTTGAAATAGATGACAACTAACATCGTCACAATATTTTTTACCATGTCAAGTGTTCGAGTGTAAATATTTAGATGATGATTTACTATTTAATTATCTGATAAAGTAAAATTAGATGGAGGGATAAAGATAATTTATTTTACGAAATTTTGGGCCGTAAAACACTATCAAAAAATATCTTCATAAATAATTAAATATTATATTTGGGGAAGACAGTCAAAACAGGTGCTTTTAGGTATAGGAAGCTAGGGAAGATAAAGACTATGACAGACACTACACAGAAGAAATGGGTGAACATGCAACATCGCCTATTAGTCAATATACAGTAGAGAGATTACATATTACAAAATCAAATGCTCAAACCCGAAAAATATAGTTCAATCAACGTTCATCATCTTGTTAGGCGTAGGCACACACTGATATGCACAGAATTATGTTATTATACAATGTCGAACAACAAACATCATTTATACACATCGATAAACATTGAAGGATAGTAATATATACCATGTATATAAAAAAACATTGTTGTTATTCGTTATTCGGTATATGTCAAGACGGTATCATGAGAGGGAGAGGTTTTGGAGAGAAAAGAAAAACTCTGTAATATTCTTATTATTTTCTAGTAAATTTCTGGTGTGTCATTTGTGATTTTTTTTCAATTTAAATTTTCACGTAAATTTTTATGTTGTTATTTCTTGTTTTTACTTGATCAAACATCTATCATTTTAACATGATTTGAAACTCTCCATTAATAACGTATTTTGGACTGGTTTCTTAGGTAATTTCAGCCCACGTCAAAAATTTAATGTTAACACCAAATATCTCGATACTTACAATTTATAATCATTTGAGTAATTCAAGTAAATTCAATATAATAACAAAATCTATATTCTCACGTACTAATTCAAGATTCATGTTCACATCATCACAAATTTATCCATAAAAGTTCAAAAGTTTATATAATGAGAACTTATTTAATTGACTGAGATGTAATTTTTTAAAAGTGAATTGAAATTTAAAATAGAGAAAATTAAATAATAAAAAAAAAAGTGAAGAAGTAAAACTAATAAATATATTCTTCTATGTTACGTCACTAATATTTGTTAATATCTATATTTAAAATTGACGACGACAATACAGTCATCTTTTATTCTACCGACAACAATCACCATTATCATTAGTATTAATAATATTAAATGATAATGTCATTGCCTTTTCTCGTTGTGACAGTTACTACGTCATTATTAACATTAATAATATAAGACGGCATTATCGTCGACTTTGTTCCTTCCATCACCATTTTCATTAATAATCGGAGAAGACAATATTGTCACCATTTCTACTAGTGACGGTAATAGTCGTCATGTTTAATTAAAGACGACAGGGCTACAGTAACGACCAACTTGACGAATAATTCTGTCATTTAAAAAAATTTACGATTTTAAGACTTTAAAGATAGTATATGACCGTCACCGATTACCGTCTTTCTAGTAGTGTAATTAGTAAAAGTTACTAGTATTTGATTTTACATCCACAAGCAATTTTATTTTCACCAGTGTCTTGGGTTTACGATGGATTTCTGGATTATTTGTGAATGAATTTGAGAACTACAAATTGTCAGATAAAATCCACAACGATGAGCTGTCATTTTGAAAATTACTAATTTCTTGAAATAATGAGTAGTTGTTCTATATAGAAAAACTTAGGTTATGTTTATCTATAAAAAAATATACTTAGAATTAAATTATTTGTATTAATTTAATATTATTTTGGATTATTTTGTCTCATAATTAGGGATTAATAATTCTTTAAGTAGTCCTATGGATTATTTTTTATTATTTCTAAGGTTATTTATGTAGAATTATATAATTTTATGAAAAATTTGAAATTAATAGTCTCTCTCATTTTAAGCTATTAAATAGTTTTATGAAACTAATAGTTCAATATTAAAAAATTAATAATTATTTATCAAAAGATTAAATAATATAAAATAATATTAAAGTAAAATAAATAATTTAATCCCATATATATATTTCATAAATAAATATAGCCTTAATGTATTACCTTGACAAAAGTCCAAAATCATCAACAGATAATTATAAAATCGAAACAAAATTGTGGTGCGATTAAAAGATGGCAAGACTGTTGTTGCAACTAGATAAATCAATTACTATTCTAGACTAGGGTTGACAGTGTTCCTTTTTGTTTTTTGAAAAATAATTTTATTGGGATATAATTGTTTGAGTTTATGTTTGGATCAACTTATATTATTTTTGAGTTAGATTTGTTGGATATTTAGATTGGATCATTGGTTGGTCGCCCCACTCACATTTATATTGAAGGCGGCTTGGGGTTGACAATATCCTTATACCTCTTGGATTCTATTTCCTTGTTTGACAGAGGTAAAATGCTTGTTATGGAAATGAGTCTACAACGCAGCAAAGGGAGTCGTAAGTTAATTTGGAAGTGGACATTCTATTCTTACTTGAATTTCGGGGACCATGACATGTATATAAGCAGCCAACTAGCTCACAAATACAATACACACTTTTTTATTCACATAATTATGTTATTTCAGCATAACTTAGTTCTTGGCCTGTACTTACTTTCACACCGAAATATCCTTTGACGACCCTTGATTTGGGAGTGTCTAACGGTTTGTCTTAGGTGCAGGTGCTGGTATTTTTTGTGATTTTCAACGAACTTACAAAATTTAGCGTTAACAAGTCTAATAATTGAAAATTTTATTAATAAAGGACTCTTATTTTGCCGTTTAAGGTCACAATTTTAAATCTATTCTTAAATAAATTCAAAAAAATTAAAAATAAATTTTTCATAGTTCTTTTCTTAACATCTCTCAAGTTCTTTAAACGAATCAATTATTCATGTATATACGCTAATCTCAGACTTTATTAAAAAATAAATATTTTTACAAAATTCTCATAAATAATAAATAGAACTCATGTTCATATAAATATAAATAAAATCTTGTAAAAATATTAAAATTTTTGTACAAAAATAACAATATCCTTTTATTATTATTGTGAAGTTGGAACTTGGAAGGACTCTCGTAAAACCAAGCACCTGAAGTGATGAAGTCTATACAAGAATCCAAAGTCCAACCAAAGTTTTGACCTAACTAGTAGAAACGATGTCGTGCTAGTTTGCACTTTTCATCTCCTTCGTCGCCCATTCCTCGTTTGGATCCGGATCCTATACCAGATTCGGAGGAGAAGGCACGCGGCGATGGCCCGATCAAAGGAGAGAGAGATAGAGAGCAAAGTAGCTACAGAAAAGTGATACTACTATACGGGAAGCTGTAAATCTGAAGCAAAATCTTAAAAGGGAGAGAGAGAAATAGAGTGTAACGGTCGAAGCATCTCATCATATTGTTCTTCACGACGAAAAGCCCACTCCCTCTCTTTCTATACCTATTTCACTTTATCTACAGTTCCATATATCTGAAAAAATAATGAATAAAGATAGAAAGAAAAGGGGGAAGACGACTTGAATCGTTGTTTCCAAATGCCCCTTTTCTTTTCCTTCCTTTTTTAACCTAAAAGCATGGCTGACGATCTCTGTTTCTTCTCTAAGGTAAGTAAGTCCCAATTTTTATTATGCTTAATTAGACGAGTATACAATTATTATATATTAGGTTCAAAATACTCTTTTTGTATTGTTTTTGGGTAACATGCGTTTTTTGTGATCTGGGTGTTTGAATAATCTTACATTTATGGAAAATTTCCCTACATTTTAGGCTTACTGTCTCTAAGTATGCAAATAGAAGAAACCCATTTTGATATCCTCATCATATGTTTTCTATGATCTTTTATTGGCTTATTGAAGTGGAATATTTCATTAATTAAAGTGAAAAAAATATAGAAAAGATTGTTTCAGACTGTTCATCAACTTCAGAATTTTAATCAAGCTATTAAATTAACACCCATGAATCTTCTTCGAGATATGCCCTTGTTTATAAATGGTTTAGGTTTTAGAAATTAAATGTCTTTGTTGATGTGATATGCCCTTTTTTAACATCTAGAAAATCCTTTGATTTTCAGGATAGCCTGACATTAAAGTCCCAAAAGAAATCTCCACTGCTGTTGAGAATGATTGTGTTTGCATTTGCAATGTTCTTTGGGGTTTATATATGCTCAGTCTGTATAAAGCAACTCAGTATTGGCACCAAGGCCGGAATTCTAAATGTTCCAGTAGTGGAGAGGCCATGTGAGACACCTGATGTTGAACCATGGGAAAAGCCTTATGTGCACTACCCAAAACCTGAAACTTTTAGAAGGTAAGGATATAAGATATTTGTTATGCTGGTATTGAGTTTGGATTGCAATTTACAGTTGCTGACATGTTGTTTGTATATGGGTACTAGGGCTGAGTGTACATGCAATCCCGTGCGATTCTTTGCTATTTTGTCTACACAGAGATCCGGGAGTGGATGGTTCGAGACATTGTTGAATAGTCATATCAACATAAGCTCCAATGGAGAGATCTTCTCAGTTAAAGTCCGGAGGATTAATATTTCAACAATTACAGAAACACTGGATAAACTCTATAATTTAGATTGGCACACAAGTGCTTCAAAGAATGAGTGCACAGCTGCAGTTGGCTTGAAATGGATGCTTAATCAGGTGAGTGCTGGCTCTGAAATATTTGAAATTTGAAGTTCCCTCTCACAAATCTGCATATGCATAGATGGTGTTTGATGAGAGACCATGGAGTGTGAATTTTCAATTTGGATTGGCAGTTTAATGAATCCTTCATCTTGTTTTATAATACCAAATGTTTGATCTCACGAGCCACCTATTCTAATAATTATCCTATATGCATGGAAATATGAAGCAACTTACCGAAGAAATATATTGAAGTGGTATTCTTGACATATTTCTAATGCTAATAGGTGTATTCTTTGTGAGAAAGTTTGATTTGTACTTTTTACTACCTTTTTAATAATAATTGTTCCTTTGATGTTTTCTGGACATACAAAAAGTTATTCCAAAAAGGAAAAAAATAGCAACAGAGGAATCTTTCTAGGCATACACTCATACACAAGGTTAGAAATGTATCCCCGACTTGATGTTTATAAACACCTATATATGATAAAGCAAAGGTATTTAATTGTTTTCTCTAACTAACTTTAATTACGTAAGTTTGTGGTGACCTTATTTAAGTTCCTTATGTGTAGAACCTCAAATATATTTGATGGTTGGCATTTGGGATTGTCATGTCAACAAGGGTTGGTTGTGCACTGTGGTGTGGATAATGCATAGACATTTTGCATAAAAGGAGAGGAAATAGGTGAGGAAATTCAGAGTTTCTCTTTTTCTTTAAGGCCAAGTTTGTTTGCAAGTATTATAATCCCGGGATTATAATCCCAAAGCATGGATTATAATCCCAAGATTATGTTTGTTGGCAAGGATTACACTTGGGATAAGTCTTTTAATCTTAAGTGTCTTGTTTGTTTTTAAATGTAGACTTGGGACTATTAATATAGGGATTATAAAATGGCTTAATATGAGGGATTATTTAATATCATATTCAATCAAGTATTATAATCTCAAGACTATTTAATCCTAAGATTAATAATCTTTGGATTATAATCCCATGGATTAAATATCATAGATCATAATTCCGGAATTATAATCCTTGCAAACAAACATGGCCTAAGAGAAAGAAAAGAAAAATGGAAATAATAGGAGCGATGTGTTCTTCCAGAGACACTCAACTGTCCCTAGACACACTATTCTCAGTTGTCTTCCTCCATGTTACACGGATTCTTCACTTTGCCCTAAAGTACCCATGTCCGACACTCGGCACTTAGAAAAGGGTATGGCTACTGGATAATTTATTTTAGTGTAAAAAATTGGCAAAATTGAGGAGTACCCGCATCGGATTCTTCAAAATACTGTGTCCAACTGGACACTCTATCCGAGTCCGTGTAACACAGGTCTTCCTTTTTCCCCCAATTTTTTTTTTTTGTGTGTGTGGATAGATTATTAGTCTTATTTCTCTTTTCTTAAGTTTCCACTAGTCAATCCCAAAAAACATGGTTGGAAACTTTGTGTTGGCTTAGCTTAAGCATTCACTCTAAGTTCTCCTTTTATGTGTTATTCAAAGACAATAATTGACACTTGCACTTCATGACAGCAGTTGTAGGTCACTTTCTATCAACCAGTGACCCCCTTGATTCCTACCCCATGTTGGTGTATATTGAAAACCATATACCACCGACTTCCTTTCCACCTCTCTCTCTCTCTCTCTCTCTCTCTCCCTCTCTCCCCTTCCCTCCCTCCCCCAACCGCAAATTAGGTTTTCCTTTTCAGCAATAAATAAGAGCGTCCCTTTCACAAAAACCTATAAACCACCCTATTCTGTCACTTCAGCACGCCCCGCGGGGGGCACATTCCGCTATTCTACATTTATCATGTGTTTTTACATACTACCCTGTAGCATCTTTTATATGCTCAGCCAAACTGATCTAAGTTTTTTCTGTAAAAGGGATAAACTTATTTTATATTTATCATGTGTTCTGATCACATATCTTTATATTAATTTCATTGTTTGTAGGCTATCTAGATGGTTGAATTGAATGAACTTTGACCTAGGTACTTGTTGCGCTGTGGCTTGGTTTCAAACAATGGATGTTGATAGTGCATGTTTCCATACTTTGTGAAGGGAATTTACTCTGTGGGTTAGCAAAGGAGATAACTAAATCTTGTCTATTAAAGAAACCTATTAATATTTTAATGTCAGTTTTTTCTCATGATCATGTTTTGACTTATTTTGCTGTCACAACAATCATGAGATTGGATAATCTGTTCCCAGGATATGGGAACAAATAGCACTAACTACTTTGCTAATCCTTTTAAATTTGATTGGTTTACAAGGGTGACAATTGCGTTATTTTCATGTGATGCACAAGGCATGTGAAAGAAGAAATTAACATTTTTTATGGATTATGCATTGTGTGATGTACTTAGACTTTGGGTTAACTTGGATTCTATTGTTGTAATTTTTAGATATTATGGATAATCAAGTGTCGAGGGTATTTTAGTAATAAGGCCTTGTATAAGTATTGCAATCTCACAAGTTCATGGGAGTTGAATTTTTGGTTGGGATTGTTCGTTAGACAGCGTTTGGGACATTGGGACCTAATTTATCTGGTGAGTTGAAGCCAACGCTGCGTTGGTGAGTTAATATGTTGCGTTTGGAAAGTGCATTTGTGAACGAACAAGATTCTCGATTACATTTAGCCTCCAAAATCCCCAAACTATAAACATGCACATTAAAGCTTTGATGTTTTTTCCACTTGTTGACATGGCCTGCCGGCATTGCGAATCCCTGAGAGGGTGAAGCAGTCGTCATCTTAGATTATCCTGCATCACCTGGTCTTCGTTGTGGTAAAATTATAGCATCCAACTCTGTTGGAAAAAATATTCGTTTCCCATAGTGTCTAATCTCATATGTTATCCGATGTCTCCTGGTATATGTTACAACCAGCTCGAGGTTTAGTTCTCTCATTGATTATGTTGCTGATATATGTTCATTTCATTTGTTTGTTTTATTTTCCAATCTAAAAGCACTTTCTTTTATACTTGTACTGTGGAGTACTTGAATAGATACCCTTTGACTACAGACAATGCTATATCTGGATTATTCTTATGGGAGGAAATTGTAGCAGAGTTGACTTAATTCTTGCAGTATTTTTTTGCAGGGGTTGATGCAGCATCATGAAGAAATAGTAGAATACTTCAAAACTAAAGGAGTTTCAGCAATTTTTCTTTTCAGAAGAAATCTTCTTCGTAGGATGATTTCAATACTTGCAAATTCTTATGATCAAAATGTGAAGCCACTAAATGGAACACACAAATCTCATGTGCATTCACCCCACGAGGTTTTTCTCTCTCCGTCTCTCTCTCTCTCTCTCTCTCTCTCTCCTCTCTTTCCCCACTGAATGAAATAGTGTTGTTTCAGGCTGAGATACTTGCACAATTTAGGCCTACGATAGATACAACATTGCTCATACCTAACCTGAGGCAGGTCGAGGAGATGACTACCAAAGCTTTAGAATATTTCAAGAGCGCAAGACACATTATCGTTTACTATGAGGACATACTTAAAAATCGGACTGTAAGATATTTGTACCATACCTCACATGATCTCACTGTGTTATAATATTATTATGCATATATATTCTCGGTAATGGCCTCCAGACAAAATTTCACAGTCCGTCTTGTTACTATTATTTTTCAGAAATTGGATGAGGTTCAAGACTTTTTGAGGGTGTCACGGAGGAATCTGATGAGTCATCAGGTGAAGATACACAAAGGACCCTTAACTAAACACGTTTCGAATTGGGATGATATAAAAAAGACACTCAACGGAACAGCCTACGAGAGCTTCCTCCATGCAGATTATCAAGTGTAGATTACTGCACCTCATTGTAGATATAGCTGACTGGTCTTGTTTTAACTTGTTGATTCTTTATTTTTTGTTAGCAGAAGCTAACAGGACAACACCGGCTGTCGAAGTTTTGGCCATGATATGCTTACTTACCTTTTTCTTTGTTTCTTTAGTATTTAGTAATCACTAAATTTTATTTTGGCTAGTTTTTTTCTTATTTTTTTATTGGTTAATTAGAATTTTTTTTTTTAGTTTTAGCTAGCCTTGTATAGAGAATGATAAACATTGTTGCAGTTGAGGTGATTCAATAGGAAAATGCTGTTTTGCCCGGCAAGCTTTTGCTGTGCCTCTTTATTCATGTGTATAAATATAATTTTAGGAAAATATGCTAAGATGCCTGTTATTGTAAGATATTTCATTCGGACGACTTCTTTATTACTAGGTACCATTTATTACTTTTTCCTATTATATAATGTCGATTATGTAAAGTGCATATTCTCTGTGTTTTAAATTATAAATCTAATATTAAATTTTTAAAAATTAATTTTAAATATAAAATTGAGATATATTAATTTAATTTATGTTAATACAATTATGAATATTATAAATAATCTCAAAAATATTATTAGTTATAAAATTTATTATTTTATTTTTTTTAATGAATTATGTTAATGTTAAATTTAAAAAGATTTCAAATTATTTTTTAAAAAGTTAATAGTAACGGAAGGAGTATTATTTTTGAAAGTAAAATAAATAATATTAATTTTAATTTAAAAAATATTAACTTTTAAAAAGTTAAATTTGATCAAATATTTTAAAAGGGATGTAGTGGTTGAGAAAAAGAACAAGCCAAATAAGTTATAAACACCAGTGGCACACGGTTGCGTGTGTAAATTATGTGGAAAAAAATAAAAATTTTATAAAATTTAAAAATTAAATAAAAGGATAAAAAAGTTAATATAAAATCAATAAAATAGAAATTATTTTAAAAGGTGAGGGGCATTTCTAGAAGCCAAAAAGCTTTAAAACAAAAAAAAAATGGTTATTTCCGCGGAAGGGAAGACCCCGGCTTTATATATTAGATAGATAAACCACTCTATATGTCTCAATCCCAGCAAATCATATCCCAGAAGTGATTAAACGAAAACAAAAACTTAAATCATAGTATAAACTCTAAAAGCACGTGAGTTGGATCATGTCCAAAATAGAAACAAAGGAAGAAGCACGTGACCTTCACTCTCAACTACCAAAAACATTGACCAATTGAGTATTATAACATATTCATGGCATCTGGTCTGCCTAGCCTCGTGTCCATTTAAGGTCAATTTGGCAAATGAAAGGCCGTGGGCTAAAGGTCCACAAGTTGTTGTTTGTCGGCAAAGATCATTGTGTTATTTTTGTTATTCGATGAGTGTTTGACTAGAGTTGAATGAGATTGAATGACTAAATCGATCAGTCATTCAATACGTTTGTTTAGAGTTGAATAGAGGCTAAATGATTGAATCGGTCAAATTTTTAGGCTGAATGACTAAGTTTAATTTTTTTGGCTGAATGGTTAAGTTCCGGCTGAATGAAGTAATTTTTTTTTAAAATTTTAAAAATATATTAAATATTATATTAAGTAGTATTAAATAAATTTACAATAATTTAAAATTTTTTTAGATGGGTAAAATAGTAAAAATATGTTATTCAGATGCTTCAGACATATTACTTATCAAACAACTTTTTTCATTTAGAAATTTACTTCATTTAACTCATTAAGATTACTTAAACATTTAGAACTATTTCATTTAGTTTTTATCAAACATCCCTTTAATATTCTCCCAATCCCATGAAGTTGATTTTATGCGGATATAAAAAAAAATGATAAAATTATTTATATTTAAATTCTTACTTAATTAAATAGTTTTTAAATATTAATTAATGATATTTTATAAATATGTATAAAGCATAAAAATATGACAATTAATACAAAAAATATTATAAACAAATTATTATAAATAGGATAATTTAATTATTATAATTTTTATATGCAATAAATATGACTTTACTATCTATTCAACAGAATGAATTGTTAAATGGAACCCTTTTATAATATATATATATATATATATATATATAACTTGAAAAAATAACAATTCCTTATCTTTATTATACTCTTACATTTCTAAAGAAATCAAATTTAAAAATATTAAAAAATGTTTAAAGTTTAAACGCGGCTGCACCAAAATCCAACGGCTGGGAATCAAAGATCGTCCGGTAACAAGGTGACAGAAACCACCTCACAAAGGCATGCAATTTCTGCCTCTGCTCTGCTAGATCCATTCTTCTTATAAACTCCTGGTTGGACACGGACCAGGTCGTCAGAGTTTCTCTCTCCTAAAAAACTGTATTTGGTTGCCGATTTGGGGAGGAGACTCAGATACAGAGAGAGAGAGGAGGAGCAAATCAAATACCAAATACATAATCGGAAAATGATGCAATCAACAAACGTCGGCGGCGATTTGACTCCACAACAGCAGCAACAACAACAGCAACAGTGGATGGCTATGCAGCAGCAGTATCAACAACAATGGATGGCTATGCAGCAGTATCCAGCTGCGGCGGCATCAATGGCTATGCAGCAGCAGCAGCAGATGATGTACCAGCAGCCTCAATACATGCCCTACCATTATCAGCAGCAGCAACAACAGTATCAACAGCAGCAACAACAGCAAAATCAAGCTCAGGTTCAGACTTCTAGTGAAGAGAACAAAACGATCTGGATCGGTGATCTACAAACCTGGATGGACGAACATTTCCTCCAATCTTGCTTCTCTGCAGCCGGCGAGGTTAGGGCTTCTTTTTCTATATATATATATATATACACATTAAATATATGTTTCTGAATCTCGCTCAGCTATTTGTTATCTTATTAAATTTAATGTGTTCGTTTCAGTTGCTTAATTAGGTGAATTGCTTTCTGCTCTGTAATTGCTTAGAAGAAGTACTACTGCCATTTTCAATATAATTAACTGGTAAAAATTCACGAGCTTACTTTGTGAGAAACCATGTAATTTGAATATCTTTTAATATTGGAAATTGGAAAAACAGACTAGTGACTTGTGGATCCTCAAGGAAGTCATCATAGAGTATGAAGCAACCATTTATAAAGATTAAATCTTGACATATTTAATTTTAAAGAAAAATTATCATTTACCATCATGCTAAACATTTCACCATCACTATTAATTTAGCTGCCTTCATGGAGATAAGGATCTCTCAACTCTTGAAAATATGTCAAGGACCTCTTGTTACATTATGCAGAAGCAGTGAATGATATGGCTCGTACTACGACTATTATGTCTGAATTCTTTTCAGTTTCTACCCCAAATAGCTTAAGCTATACCCAAATGTTACAACTAACAAAGAAATGCAAAGGAACACATTCAACCAAGGTAATCAAAAAAACTTTTACAAATAGATTTGGGAAGTCAATGCACGAAAGTTAAAAAATAAAGCTCGTAGGGAAAATTGTAGGATTCCAAAGGAACTTGTCAGCTTAAATAGGCTCATTGGGGAAGAAGCCTATGTGGGAGGAAGCATGCTAGTTTAGGAAAAGTTATGATGGTTGATGAGTTTGTATGTATATGGACACCTTTATTGTATTAAAATGTTCAAGCTATTCCCCCATACCTATGTTTGAGTATTCTAATACACCCCAGTTTATCTTCATTCATGCCAATGGAGGTCACTTGTGTATACATTAATGGGTTAATTCTCTAACAACTTAATCTTTTGAATTGTTGTTGGCTGAAGACTGTCACTTAACTCCTATAATTTGGAAATATATGATTCTTTGACCTATTCCCACATCCACTATGTTGATGTTTCACATGTCCCAGAATTTGTGCTGACTATGTTTATGTGCGTCGTCCTATAACAACTAAGTTGTAGGACGAGCTTCGTTATATTAAACTATGCTGTTTGCTCTATAGAAAGATGATTCAGCTAATTTGTCTATTTAGTTTTTTCTATGCATGAGCTTGTCGTATTTATATATATACATTTTTTACTATGCCACTGCTTACTGACTTTTGGTGCCATGACCTAAGCAGGTTATATCCGTAAAGCTTATTCGCAATAAGCAGTCTGGTCAGTCAGAGCGATTTGGATTCATCGAGTTTCTTTCTCATGCAGCAGCTGAGAAGGTCCTGCAGAGCTATAATGGCACTGTAATGCCTAATACAGAGCAAGCGTTCCGGTTGAACTGGGCAACCTTTAGCACGGGTGAAAGGCGCCAAGATGCTGGTTCTGATCTATCTATATTTGTAGGCGATTTGGCTTCAGATGTTACCGATACAATATTACATGAAACATTTGCTATTAGATATCCATCTGTTAGAGGTGCAAAAGTTGTGGTTGATACAAGCACTGGCCATTCAAAAGGTTATGGCTTTGTTAGGTTTGGAGATGAAAATGAGAAATCAAGGGCCATAAGTGAAATGAATGGCCAATATTGTTCTAGCAGGCCCATGCGCATAGGTGTTGCAACCCCCAAGAAGCCATCTGCACATCAGCAGTATTCTTCACAAGGTGAAGCATAATATTCCCCTATTTTTCATTTATTGGTCATAGCCTTTGGCTCTGTCTTAGCCAGTATAGGCTGACCGAGCATACTCCTATCTTTTATCCTTTATGTTCTGGGAATATCTTCTTCTAGTTGTATTGTGTTTTTATATTGCAAATTCTAAAGGGAAGGGGGATTTTTTTTTTTTTTGTAGCTTTAATTTCCCATAAATGGTGAGTTATCTATAGTGGTTAAATTTACTACTTTGATTTGAATTTATTATGAAGTTTATATGTATTAGTTTATGTATGAATTTGGGCTTCATTAAGTTTTCTTATGACCTTGTGCTTTCCTTTTTTACTTTTAATGGATTATGACGGGTGGAAAAGTCTTGTACAGATAGAACCTATAAGCCCTTATCTTGAACCGATGAGAATTAGCATCGGCGGCTGTTATGTTCATATTTTTTGTGCAATTGGTTTGAATATTAACTCAAATTATTTGATTAGCTGTGGTTTTGTCTGGAGGAGCTGCTGCAAATGGTGCACTGTCTGAGACTGATACATCTAACACAACAGTGAGTCTGGCCCCTTGCTGAATAAATTAACAACTGCCTTAGGTACTTTGTTAACCCTCATTTTCTTGTAGATATTTGTGGGAGGGCTTATTTCTGATGTAACTGATGAAGAACTCAGACAGACATTTTCGCAGATCGGTGAGGTGGTTTCTGTGAAAATACCAGCTGGGAAAGGATGTGGTTTTGTACAATTTGCCAACAGGTATTCCTCTGCAGTTCGGTTACTTTGTATCGAATTATTGTTGTTGATGCTGATAGGATAAATGTTTCCAGGGCCGACCATCGATGGTGCGTGTGTACTATAGAATAACTAAATATTTTGAATTTCTTAACATAAGAATTGTTATCCTAGGGGCAACAGGTTTCCAGACCTGAGAAGTAATGACTGTTTCTGTTGCTTTAAAAGTAACTTGGTGACAATAGTACAGTTGACATGATAACTATTGTATGATCCCCATCTTCTTATCTTTGTATACAGAACCAGTGCTGAGGATTCAATTGAACAATTGAACGGGACTGTTATTGGCAAGCAGACAGTCCGTCTATCTTGGGGTCGGAGTCCGGGGAATAAGCAGGTACTTTTTTTAATCTTTAGTCGAATATGTATGTACTTTATTCAGCTTATCCATTTCCATGTGAATGGTACATGGATTTCTAAGATATCTGAAAAATAAGCAAAAATGTCTTTTTTATTTGTTAGTCATTGTGAATGTGTTTTAAGTAATATCTACATATGAAATTAAAAGTGTTTATGAAATTGGAAAAGTAGAAAGCTACAATTATTAGTTACAGTTATTTATATTTTTATTTCCCCCTAGTTTTATTGACTGAACCTGAAATTCATCCTTTCCATTTCTCTTTAGCTTACCATCAAACTTCTCCAAAAGCAATTACTTATGACCATTTTCTTCAGATTTTCATGAAAGTAACTTATTTGTTTAGAGCCGACCCCAACTGATAGGGATTTTGCCTTTGGATTTGAAACCAGATTTTGATTTAAATGATTCATAAACACTATCCTGTAATCAACTACTACGTTGGTAAAAAGGATGCATGAGAAAAAATTTAGCATAATTTGCTCTTATCATGTTTTAATCAATTTCCCTGTTTTCACCACCTCTTGTTTACATTTCTGAATGGTTTGACAGTTGAGAACGGATTCCGGAAATCAACGGGATGGGAATTATTATGGCAAGCAAGGTTACAACGGTTATGGGTATACCGTGCCGCAGAATCAGGATCCAAACATGTATGCTGCTGTTTATGGGGCGTCTACAAATGGTTATGGAAACCATTAGCTGCCTGTAAGCTGATACTGGGTGGTGTTTTTTAAGATCGAGTCATCAAACATACAATGAGCATTAGAGGATATGTTATTTTAGACCAATGTAGTTCGAATTTTGTAGCTGGATTTAGAATCATATCGTGGAGATTGGAGACTTCTCTAGTATTCTATTGAGAGACCTAATTTGAATTTTTTGAAGGCATAGCTTATGAGCTCTCTGAGGCGGACTTCATATGATTCTGTCTCCCTAGCTTTCTGGGGCAAACTTACTTTTGAAAACTTGCGGTTGAAGCCCAACTGTTACCAAACAGGGAGCTCAACACAGATTAGTTCCATAAAGAAAGGGATTATATAAGAAGAAATGTTTGTTGGCGTGACTCCATGCGCTAGTAAGGGTGGGTTTTACTCATAGTGGTGGTAACCGTTGGAAGTTGGACTCCATATTCCATGTTCCATGCTGGCTTACGGCTTATTGCCAGTTTCCGACTTTTTGGCTTGCTTCCCAAAAGACGATACGCTGAGAGCATTTTTCCCAAAAAAATAATACCATACTACTAAAAGCTTAGGGGGAGGTATTATATACTCTATTTCATTATAGAAATATGCAAGGTTAAAGCCCAAGCTAAAGGCTCTAACCGACCCACCCCAAGGAGGGGGGAAAAAGTTAGGGTCCTTAACACTAATATACAACAATTAGAAAGTAATTACAAAAATAAAACACACACAAAATAATTACAAAAATAACACAATAATTTCAAACAATTTAATTTCACATTAATAAGGAACCTAAAATCAAGGCTGCCATAATTCAAAATTCAAAATTCAAATCATATGGATGAAAAAAAAAAAAAAAATCTCGTCGTCTGTCTTCATCCACCCGCCTCCTCCCTCTCCTCTCTCCTGCCTATCACCACCCCCAGCCGCCGGCTCTCCTCCCCTGGCCGCCGCCTCCCCCGCCCCCGCCGGCTCCCCTCCCCTGGCCGCCGCCTCCCCCGCCCCGCCTGCTCCCTTCCCCCAGCCGCGGCCTCCCTCCCCCTCCTCCAGATCTCCCCTCCCCATGTTTCAGATCCTGCGAAAAAGAAAGGGGTGGAAAGCAAGCATTAACTGTCAGATTATATTTTATTTAACTTCAACAAAAGTATAAAACTGCCAATGAGGAGAAGAAGAAGAAGAAGAACATTCGCCCTACAAACATAAGTAAATGGTAACCAACCATTAATACGCATGTAACCAATCTTTAATACAATGGTAACCAAATTTTAATACAAAAGGTAACCAAACTGAAATATAAAGGTAACCAACCTTTAATACAGAGGTAACCAACCTTTAATATAACAGTAACCAAACTTTAATAGAAAGGTAACCAAACTTTAATACAGAGGTAACCAACTTTTAATATAACAGTAACCAAACTTTAATAAAAAGGTAACCATTTAATATACATGTAACCAACCTTTAATACAAATATAGCCAACCTTTAATACAACGGTAGCCAAATCTTAATACAAAAGGTAACCAAACTGTAATACAGAGGTAACCAACCTTTAATACAAAGGTAACCAAACTTTAATACAGAGGTAACCAAACTTTAATACAGAGGTAACCAACCTTTAATATAAAAGTAACCAAACTTTAATAGAAAGGTAACCAAACTTTAATACAGAGGTAACCAACATTTAATATAAAAAGTAACCAAACTTTAATAGAAAGATAACCAAACTTTTATGAATATTTGGTTACACACAAAAATTAAAATGGTTACCTCTGTATAAACATTTAGATACCAATTGAAATATAAAAAAAAGTTTACTGTATTAATTTTTTTTTATCACTATTTGGTTACATACAAAACCTAAAATGGTTACCTTCGTATGAAAGTTTGGTTACTAACTAGAATATAAAAAAAAATGTTTACTGTGTTAAAAAAAAATATGCAACGAGTGGAGGAAGAGGAGAGGGTGGGGGGTTGTTGTGACGCCCCCAAATCTGGGCCCACACAGCCCAAACTTGAGTCGTCAAAATACTACAACAAAATTATTACAACAAAGCACAACGTACAACAATACAGTGTATAATAATACACAACTAAGTCTTCACTATTATTGCCACACTATTTTACAAAACGTGAAGACTATGATAACTATTCCTCGGACCCTCACTCCATTCCCCGGCTAGACCCTGTTATGTTTTCATCTCCTGTTGAAAAACAATGGAACAAAAGAAAGGGTGAGCTCAAATAGCCCAGTAAAGAATATCATGACTAAGATAATGATGAATAAATTATCATTAGTCTTCAACAGTTGAGTTCTTGATAGAATACAATAGACTACAAGGTTTATATTAAAAACTGCAGTTAAATTCTTAAACAACGTTCAGATCAATAATAGCAGCGGAATGAGTAATCTATTAGAATAATAATGCAGACTATAATGTCCACTCGGTTCTCTTTTTAGGAAAAACATCATCAACTTTTATCATCTGAAATATCATTAGTCAAGATAATACAAATTCACAGTTCCTGATCATAATCATGCACATCAACAGTTCATCTTTGTACTACGGGCCAAAGATATTCAATATAGCACCAACGGTCATGATTATACCAGATTCAGCCTTTGGTCATAATCATACCAAACAACAGTTCATCTTTGCACTACGGGCCAAAGAGAACATTCACCACGTGCCATAAAAGACACCGAACAGATGTATCGCCTTTAACCTATTATATCGCCTTTAACCTATCATCTGTTCAACAAATATATCACATCTGTGCCCCCGGCCACAGATATTCACAACAGCTTGATTTTTTGGATGATTAGAATGATGTAAATGATGAACAGAAGAAATAGGATAACAATAAGTATCGGAAGTTTACTTTGTACAGATTCAAATAATGTCCAAATTGTCAACATGATGTGGAGTGAAATTCAAGATCCACAGTTCAGAATAACGGTTACAATTCAATAGAAAGATTCACGTAAATAGGAAGGTTCAGTTGAAATAATGAAGTTCAACTATTATGGAACATATAATATTTTCAGGAATTATAGAAGCAATAGTTCCATAATAAATTTCGATTTAGGAGTATGAAAGAAAATAATATCCCTTACCGTAGCAGGTTTGATTAACAAAAGGTGAAGGAAATTAATACAAAGGGTTATTCACCAACAGGCGGCAATCCGCTCCGTAAGGTTATTCCCACAATTTAATAGAATTTGAGTACAAAGAGTTATTCACCAAACAGGCGGCAATCCGCTCCGTAAGGTTATTCTCAGAGATTAATAATGAATGAATACGAAAGGTTATTCACCAACAGGCGGCAATCCGCTCCGTAAGGTTATTCCCACAATTTAATAGAATTTGAGTACAAAGAGTTATTCACCAAACAGGCGGCAATCCGCTCCGTAAGGTTATTCTCAGAGATTAATAATGAATGAATACGAAAGGTTATTCACCAACAGGCGGCAATCCGCTCCGTAAGGTTATTCCCACAATTTAATAGAATTTGAGTACAAAGAGTTATTCACCAAACAGGCGGCAATCCGCTCCGTAAGGTTATTCCCACAATTTAATACATGGAAATAAAAGGCACGTCTTATGAGTAAGGAAGAAACAATATTATTATCGAGAATCAAATAATGATAATCCCTTACCATAGTATGTTTGAATAATGGAAGATGAAAAAGATGGTATCCCTTACCGTAACACGTGACTGGATATTGATTTAAATGAGGTTGATTAACTTGAACAGTACACGTATACTTATAGATCTTCACAAATACTCAAGATGACTTAAGCACACTTAGAGAGAACTTTCACAAGAAGTATTTAGAGAGAGAAAGAAAGAACAAGTAAGGAAGTTTATGAAAAATCCTTAAGTTAAGGCTTCTATTTATAGCCAAAAATCTTATCATTCATTTAATCTAAACCATTCATTTAAAGATCATCTTTTAATCTACACCATCCATTTCAAATATTATATTATCTTTAATCTACACCATTCATTTCATATCACCTAATAATCACCTAACTTTATATTATAAACAAATCAATTTAATTATTCAACAATAATTCACACTTTAATCTACACCATTCATTTCATATCACCTAATAATCACCTAACTTTATATTATAAACAAATCAATTCAATTATTCAACAATAATTCACACTTTAATCTACACCATTCATTTCATATCACCTAATAATCACCTAACTTTATATTATAAACAAATAACTTTATCAATTCAATTATTATGACTAATTGTTATAAATACAGTATAGTTAGCTCTTAGATATCAAGTCAATAAATTAATGAAATACAACTGTTTAAATAACATCATAATAGAGATAACAATAATGTAAAATAAAGCATACGTTACTGTGTAATGACAATTATTGATTCAATAATGTGAATTACTGTGCATATGTTACTGTGACAATTATTAGGTTCAATAATTTTAAAAACAGTGCAACAACAATTATTGACTCAATGATATAAAATACAGTGTAATGACAATTATTAAATCAATAATGCAAAATACTGTGTAACAACAATTATTGAATTGATAATATAAAATATTATGCAGTGACAATTATCGATGAAATGATGCGTAACAGTTACGGTGTCAATTATCAGACCAAAAATATGAGACACTATGCAATACCGTGTGTTACTGTAGAGTACCGAGTGCTACAGAAAATACCAATAACTACCGTATGCTACTATTCTTTTATCACCGGTATTTTAACAGTTCCGTTGACTATTTTTATTTAAAAAGGTTACTTCTGTCGTTTTCTATATCCGACAAATATTCCGTTGTGGGGTCCACCAATAATTTATTATTTCGGCGCCGTCGGACCAAACGAATATTCCCCGACCAAACGAATATTCCCCGACAAAGCGAATATTGTCCGACAAAATAAAATTTGCACATAACATCCTTAACTTTTAACTTTATCGATTTAACCACTTACTGTTTAAAAAAAATATCTATATGAAGAAAAATTAAATTTTGTATTTCATAAAATTCGGGGTCTTACAACCTCCCCTCCTTATGAAATTTCGTCCCCGAAATTGACGTACCTGACATATCGAAGAGGTAAGGATACTTAGATTTCATCTCAGATTCTATCTCCCAGGTCATTTCCTCAGTATCTTGGTTCCTCCATAAAACCTTAACTTGAGGTATAACCTTTGAGCGTAGGATCTGCTCCTTCTTATCCAGGATCTTAACAGGTACCTCCTCGTATGTTAAATCCTCTGCTATAACGTCTGGTTCTAACTCAATGACGTGGTTTGGGTCTTTCACATATTTACGTAACATAGATATGTGAAAAACGTTATGGATGCGAGACATACTTGGTGGTAGGGCTAGTCTGTAGGCTACGGTTCCTATTCGATCGAGGATTTCAAATGGGCCAATAAATCGAGGGTTGAGCTTTCCTCTCTTTCCGAATCTCGTAACCCCTTTCCATGGAGAAACACGTAAGAATACATGATCTCCGACGTTGAAACTTTCGTCTCTCCGATGAAGATCAACATAACTCTTTTGTCGTTCTTGTGCGGTCTGTATTCGTTGTCGGATCATTTGGATCTTTTCGGTCGTCAAGCGTACCAACTCGGGTCCCAACAATTTTGCTTCTCCTACCTCATTCCAACATATTGGAGAGCGACACTTCCTTCCATACAATGCCTCGAATGGAGCCATGCCTATGCTTGCTTGGTAACTGTTGTTGTAAGAAAATTCCACCAACGGCAAGTACTTATCCCAACTTCCTTTGAAGTCTAATACACAAAGTCTCAAAAGATCTTCGAGGGTCTGGATCGTCCTTTCCGATTGTCCGTCCGTTTGAGGATGGTATGCAGAACTAAAACGTAGTTCAGTGCCCATAGCTTTTTGTAGACTGATCCAAAAGCGTGAAGTGAATCTAGGATCTCGATCAGAAACTATGGAAACTGGCATGCCATGCAATCTCACGATCTCATTTATGTACATACCGGCAAGACGTTCAAGTGAAAAGTTTTCTCGTATAGGCAAGAAATGAGCAGATTTTGTCAATCTATCTACGATCACCCAAATTGTATCTAAGCCTTGAGAAACTTTTGGAAGACCCGTCACGAAGTCCATATTGATGTGTTCCCACTTCCATTCGGGAACTTCAAGTGATTGTAATGGACCTTTAGGAACTTGATGTTCTGCTTTGACACGTTGACAAGTTAGGCACCTTGAGATAAACTCCGCAATCTCTCTTTTCATATTGTTCCACCAAAATGTATGTCGAAGATCTCGATACATCTTGGTACCTCCTGGGTGGATTGCGAACGGCGTGTTGTGTGCCTCCATCGTGATTTTATGCTTTAATTCAGGATCGTTAGGAACACAGAGTCGAGAGTTGACTCGAAGTATTCCTTTCTCGTCGATTCTTGCTTCGGGAATGACACCTTCTTGTACTTTCTTTATCATGTTTATCAGTTCCGGATCGGTAGCTTGAGCAGCTTTAATTTTATCGATTAAAGTTGGTTCTACTCGCACGTGAGCAATCTTCGAGTGGGTCCCTGGTGTCTTTAGCTCTATCTCCATCTTTTGCAAGTCGTACAAAATACACTTTTGTGTTGTCAGCAGTGCACTTGTACTTGCATAAGATTTTCTGCTCAAAGCGTCAGCTACAACGTTCGCCTTTCCCGGGTGATACTGGATTGTGTGGTCATAATCCTTTAACAGCTCAAGCCAACGTCGTTGTCGCATGTTGAGTTCCTTCTGGGTGAAGAAATACTTGAGACTTTTATGATCCGTATAGATATCTACTTTTTCTCCGTACAAGTAGTGTCTCCAGATCTTCAACGCGAAAACGACTGCTGCCAACTCTAGATCATGAGTAGGATAATTTTTCTCATAATCTTTGAGTTGTCGAGAGGCGTAGGCTATAACCTTTCCATGTTGCATAAGGACACAGCCTAGACCTTTGCCAGAAGCATCGCTGTAGATAACAAATTCTCCTGATCCTGATGGTATGGTCAGAACTGGAGCTGAAACCAGTCTCTTCTTGAGTTCTTGGAAACTTTTCTCGCATTCCTCGCTCCATATGAATTTTGTGCTTTTCCGAGTAAGCTGCGTTAATGGAGTGGCGATTCGAGAAAATCCTTCTACGAATCTCCGATAATAACCAGCTAGACCCAGAAAACTTCGGACTTCGGTTACTGTTTTGGGTTGTTCCCAATTTAGTACCGTTTCAATCTTCGCAGGATCGACTGATATTCCTTGACTAGAAATCACATGCCCAAGAAACGCGACCTCCTCAAGCCAGAACTCACATTTCTTCAACTTGGCATATAATTTTTTTTCACGGAGCTTTTGTAGTATCAATCTCAGGTGTTGTTCATGATCCTCGCGACTCTTGGAGTATATGAGGATGTCATCAATAAAGACAACCACAAAATGATCCAAATGTTCCTTGAATATCCGGTTCATCATGTCCATGAAAGCTGCAGGAGCATTAGTTAGTCCAAAAGGCATGACTAAGAACTCATAATGTCCATAACGAGTTCTGAAAGCAGTCTTTGGAATGTCCTCAGCTTTAACCTTTAACTGATGATATCCAGAACGGAGATCAATCTTTGAGAAATGTTGAGCGCCTTGCAATTGATCAAACATGTCATCAATCCGAGGTAACGGGTACCTGTTCTTGATGGTGACATGGTTCAATTCTCGGTAGTCAATGCACAATCTCATACTCCCGTCTTTCTTCTTCACAAATAGAACAGGAGCACCCCAAGGTGATGCACTCGGACGAATGAAACCGGTATCCAACAATTCCTGTAGTTGGACTTTTAACTCTTGAAGTTCAATGGGAGCCATTCGGTAGGGAGCTTTGGAAATGGGCTTGGTACCGGGTTCAAGATCAATATAAAAATCAATTTCACGGTTTGGGGGTAAGCCAGGAAGTTCTTCAGGAAAAACGTCAGGAAACTCATTAACAATGGGAATATCATTCAAGTTTGACGTATTTTTGTTCAAATCAATGACATGAGCTAAAAAGGCTTGACATCCGTTTTTCAATAAACGAATGGCTTTATGGCTAGAAATAACAGTTATAGATTTCAATGGTTTAGTTGCTTGAATTTGCATGACAGGTTGATTAGGAATATGAAAACTAATAATCTTATGAAAACAATCAATTTTAGCATGATGGGTAGTCAACCAATCAATTCCTAAAATCACATCAAATTCACGCATCTCCAAAGAAATAAGGTCAACAGGTAATGTGAGGTTGTTGATTTGAACTAGGCAAGATTTATAGACAGTAGATGTAATGGTCATTTCTCCTAATGGGGTTTCAACTGATAAGTCAAAGTCCAAGTTTTCAGGAGTTAAGTTTAAACGCTGAGCACATGTAGGTGAGATAAAAGAATGGGTAGAGCCAGTATCTAACAAAGCGTAGACTTCACGAGAATTTATGAATAGCTTACCGGTTATCACCTCGTTCGAGTTTCGCGCCATTTGGGATGTCACAACAAAAGCTCTCCCTTGAACTACAGATTTTTCCTTATCCGCGCTAGCTTTTGGTATCATCATTGCAGCTGGACTTGATTTTGTGGCAGGACAAAACCGCGCAAGATGACCCTCTTTCCCACAACTGTAGCACTTTTTGGACTGCAGTGTACAGTTTGGGCTGATGTGACCTTCCTGACCACACCTATAGCATCTCACTGGTGGTCGATCTTCTCCCCTTGAAACTGGGGTCGGTGCTGGTGTTGGTACTGGTGCTGGTGCCCTTCCATAATTATTATGGAATCTCTTTCTTTTGAAATTGTTCCCACTAGATTCTCCTCTTCTGTTATTTGGTGTGGAATTACCACCGAAGTGTTGGTTACCTCCTCGATGGTTCTCGTTCCTGTGGTTGTTGTCACTCCTTTCTCTATGCTGATCATTAACTCTTGGCTGCAATGTTTCATCTGTTTGCTCCACCCTTTGAGCCCTATACACAACATCTGAATACAAACTAAATTTATGAGAACTAAGTTGTTGACGAATTTTGAGTCTCAAACCTCTCAGGAACATTCGACTCATTCGTGCTTCGTCATCTACTAGATGAGTCGCAAAACGAGACAGTTCAGCAAACTTATCTTCATATTGAGAAACTGTCATGTTTCCCTGCTCCAGCTTAATGAATTCCACTTCCTTCATATGGCGGATGCTTTCTGGGAAGTACTTCTCGTTAAACAGTTCTTCGAATTCTGTCCAAGACATTTCGAGTGCTGAAGGTTGGATACGTTTTACCGCTTCCCACCAATGGTCCGCCTCACCTCGTAACATAAAAGTGGCAAATGGCACCTTCTGATCATCAGCGCATTGTAAGACATCAAGTATTTTTGTCGTCTGCTTCAGCCATGCCTCCGCTTTGAGTGGGTCAGGCTTCCCGTGGAATTCAGGTGGTCCTAATTCTTTAAATTGCTTAACAGTGACCATCCTCAAATTGCCAGCGTTTCTACCGTTATTATTGACTGGATTTCCTCTTCCTTGATTCTGTATGAATTGCATGAAATTCCTAAAGAATCCATCGTTCATCATGTTATCAGGAACATTATTTCCTGAGTTGGCAGGAGGATTGTTTGGGGCCTCTTGATTCTCGGCTACATTTGCTTCAGGCATTCCATAGTTAACCTCTTGATTTCCAGATGCCATACTAAACTGTGGTCACAAAATAAATGTTAGTTCAAATAAACTGATTCATCACTTCATGTTCCTACATTCAAATCGACTCATTAGATAATAAAATCTATTTTAGGTAGGACACACTAGTGACTGATTCTATTCGTCTCTCCCCTCCTAGTTCTACCCCAGATCTCCATTAAAGACCATATCCCTAAGCTCTGATGCCAACTGTGACGCCCCCAAATCTGGGCCCACACAGCCCAAACTTGAATCGTCAAAATACTACAACAAAATTATTACAACAAAGCACAACGTACAACAATACAGTGTATAATAATACACAACTAAGTCTTCACTATTATTGCCACACTATTTTACAAAACGTGAAGACTATGATAACTATTCCTCGGACCCTCACTCCATTCCCCGGCTAGACCCTGTTATGTTTTCATCTCCTGTTGAAAAACAATGGAACAAAAGAAAGGGTGAGCTCAAATAGCCCAGTAAAGAATATCATGACTAAGATAATGATGAATAAATTATCATTAGTCTTCAACAGTTGAGTTCTTGATAGAATACAATAGACTACAAGGTTTATATTAAAAACTGCAGTTAAATTCTTAAACAACGTTCAGATCAATAATAGCAGCGGAATGAGTAATCTATTAGAATAATAATGCAGACTATAATGTCCACTCGGTTCTCTTTTTAGGAAAAACATCATCAACTTTTATCATCTGAAATATCATTAGTCAAGATAATACAAATTCACAGTTCCTGATCATAATCATGCACATCAACAGTTCATCTTTGTACTACGGGCCAAAGATATTCAATATAGCACCAACGGTCATGATTATACCAGATTCAGCCTTTGGTCATAATCATACCAAACAACAGTTCATCTTTGCACTACGGGCCAAAGAGAACATTCACCACGTGCCATAAAAGACACCGAACAGATGTATCGCCTTTAACCTATTATATCGCCTTTAACCTATCATCTGTTCAACAAATATATCACATCTGTGCCCCCGGCCACAGATATTCACAACAGCTTGATTTTTTGGATAATTAGAATGATGTAAATGATGAACAGAAGAAATAGGATAACAATAAGTATCGGAAGTTTACTTTGTACAGATTCAAATAATGTCCAAATTGTCAACATGATGTGGAGTGAAATTCAAGATCCACAGTTCAGAATAACGGTTACAATTCAATAGAAAGATTCACGTAAATAGGAAGGTTCAGTTGAAATAATGAAGTTCAACTATTATGGAACATATAATATTTTCAGGAATTATAGAAGCAATAGTTCCATAATAAATTTCGATTTAGGAGTATGAAAGAAAATAATATCCCTTACCGTAGCAGGTTTGATTAACAAAAGGTGAAGGAAATTAATACAAAGGGTTATTCACCAACAGGCGGCAATCCGCTCCGTAAGGTTATTCCCACAATTTAATAGAATTTGAGTACAAAGAGTTATTCACCAAACAGGCGGCAATCCGCTCCGTAAGGTTATTCTCAGAGATTAATAATGAATGAATACGAAAGGTTATTCACCAACAGGCGGCAATCCGCTCCGTAAGGTTATTCCCACAATTTAATAGAATTTGAGTACAAAGAGTTATTCACCAAACAGGCGGCAATCCGCTCCGTAAGGTTATTCTCAGAGATTAATAATGAATGAATACGAAAGGTTATTCACCAACAGGCGGCAATCCGCTCCGTAAGGTTATTCCCACAATTTAATAGAATTTGAGTACAAAGAGTTATTCACCAAACAGGCGGCAATCCGCTCCGTAAGGTTATTCCCACAATTTAATACATGGAAATAAAAGGCACGTCTTATGAGTAAGGAAGAAACAATATTATTATCGAGAATCAAATAATGATAATCCCTTACCATAGTATGTTTGAATAATGGAAGATGAAAAAGATGGTATCCCTTACCGTAACACGTGACTGGATATTGATTTAAATGAGGTTGATTAACTTGAACAGTACACGTATACTTATAGATCTTCACAAATACTCAAGATGACTTAAGCACACTTAGAGAGAACTTTCACAAGAAGTATTTAGAGAGAGAAAGAAAGAACAAGTAAGGAAGTTTATGAAAAATCCTTAAGTTAAGGCTTCTATTTATAGCCAAAAATCTTATCATTCATTTAATCTAAACCATTCATTTAAAGATCATCTTTTAATCTACACCATCCATTTCAAATATTATATTATCTTTAATCTACACCATTCATTTCATATCACCTAATAATCACCTAACTTTATATTATAAACAAATCAATTTAATTATTCAACAATAATTCACACTTTAATCTACACCATTCATTTCATATCACCTAATAATCACCTAACTTTATATTATAAACAAATCAATTCAATTATTCAACAATAATTCACACTTTAATCTACACCATTCATTTCATATCACCTAATAATCACCTAACTTTATATTATAAACAAATAACTTTATCAATTCAATTATTATGACTAATTGTTATAAATACAGTATAGTTAGCTCTTAGATATCAAGTCAATAAATTAATGAAATACAACTGTTTAAATAACATCATAATAGAGATAACAATAATGTAAAATAAAGCATACGTTACTGTGTAATGACAATTATTGATTCAATAATGTGAATTACTGTGCATATGTTACTGTGACAATTATTAGGTTCAATAATTTTAAAAACAGTGCAACAACAATTATTGACTCAATGATATAAAATACAGTGTAATGACAATTATTAAATCAATAATGCAAAATACTGTGTAACAACAATTATTGAATTGATAATATAAAATATTATGCAGTGACAATTATCGATGAAATGATGCGTAACAGTTACAGTGTCAATTATCAGACCAAAAATATGAGACACTATGCAATACCGTGTGTTACTGTAGAGTACCGAGTGCTACAGAAAATACCAATAACTACCGTATGCTACTATTCTTTTATCACCGGTATTTTAACAGTTCCGTTGACTATTTTTATTTAAAAGGGTTACTTCTGTCGTTTTCTATATCCGACAAATATTCCGTTGTGGGGTCCACCAATAATTTATTATTTCGGCGCCGTCGGACCAAACGAATATTCCCCGACCAAACGAATATTCCCCGACAAAGCGAATATTGTCCGACAAAATGAAATTTGCACATAACATCCTTAACTTTTAACTTTATCGATTTAACCACTTACTGTTTAAAAAAAATATCTATATGAAGAAAAATTAAATTTTGTATTTCATAAAATTCGTGGTCTTACAGTTGTGGTGGAGGGGAGGAGGGACGGGGGCGGGAGTGGGGGTCGGCGGCTGGGGGAGGGGGAGGGGGGAGGGGGGAGGGAGGCGAGGCGGCCAGGGGAGGGGAAGTGGCCGGGGGCGGGAATGGGGTCGGCAGCTGGGGAAGGGGGAGGGGGAGGGGGAGGCAGGAGGGAGGCGGGAGGGGGCAGGCAGGGGAGGGGAGAGCTGGAGGCGGGAGAGGGGAGGCGGCCGAGGGCGGGAGGGGGAATCTGCAGCTGGGGGAGGGGGAGGGAAGATCGGCGGCTGGAGGAGGGGGATGGAAGATCAGCGGCTGGGGGAGAGGGAACCAGCGGCTGGAGGAGGGGGGGGGGGGGAACCGGCGGCTGGGGGAGGGGGAGGGGGAACCGACGACTGGGGGAGGGGGAGGGGGAACCGGCGGCTGGAGGGGGAACCGGCGGCTGGGGGAGGGGGAGGGGGAACCGGCGGCTGGGGGAGGGGGAGGGGGGAACCGGCGGCTGAAGGAGGGGGAGGGGTAACCGGCGGCAGAGGAAGAACATGGAGATAATGGAGCCAGAGCAGAGTAAAATGCCGGTTAGGATCGTGGGAAGAGATATTTTGGCTATGCAATCCCTTAAATTAAGGACTTACAGTTATATTAATATTGTAAATAAAAATAAAAACTGTAATATTATTGTAATTATTTTATAGAAGTATTATTTTTGTAATTAATTTTAAAAATGTACTAATATATGTAATTTACCCAAAAAGTTAAGGGGAGAAGAAGAAGATATGACCCAAATAGGAAAGCAAAACAAATAAACAAAGTAGTAATCTGTTGCATGGAAGAATTTTCTTTCTCTTTTTTGTCTTTCTTTCTTTTTAAGTTGTAGGCTGACCAGGAATTCCTTCTGCAACGAGTTTTTAGGAGAGAAGTGAAACAGAAGAAACAGCAGAGAAAGTTACTTACACTCCATTATGCTTTGGAGTTGAGAGTGAAGAGAAAATTGCTCTCTTTCTTGTTGCTTGTTTGGGAAGAAACTGAAAGAAAAGAGAATCTAATCACTACTGTACGTATCCTTATAAAATAAAACAGTAAGTCAGAAAGAAAAGAAGAGATAGTTGGGTAGGGGGTAAAATCGGAAACATGAAGTTTCTCTGGTGGTTAACCAAACCATTCACTTACCCTAATAGGGGTTGGTATTTGTTATTTATGTAGTTATTCTTTCGGCGAGTAATAGAATTGTCGTTTATTATATGTATAATTGATTTTCACAATCTCCAGTAATTTCTGAATCTTGTCCAATAGGACCCATCCAATTGCTATTAATTCTTTATTTCAAAGTAAGCTTATACTGAAATTTAGCACATGTATATCTGTCTATATTTTCTTAATTGGAAGCTTGTGTACGTAGGCTAGTCCTTCCCTTGTCCAAATCTAACCCACCCCTAATGAAAAATGGAATCTGCCAATCTGCCCATCACCTAAAAGGGAGATGAATCATTTCTTGAAGTATGGTATGGGGTTGTCACAATTCTCAAACATTTCAAATCTAAGCAAGAGATTAGTTAGAGAACTACGGAACAAAATCCATGACGTGTATTTTTTTTTTTTAAAGTATCCAAAAACACTGAAATATGTTGAATCTGTAAATATTATATAATTCATGAAAATATTATAAGCTATGAATTGAAGGAACATAAACATTATCTTTTCAAAATAATTAGCAGATCAAATTATGGCACACCTTTATTAGACGAACTTATTGTTATACCTATCGAACACATAAATTATACAATCCTAATGTGTGTTTACAAATTTTGAACGCATGACTTGTACCTACAAAGTCTATTGCACCTTCGAGCTACCCTTGAGGATTAAATGAGGTTATGTGTGGTCTATCTTTCAAACCATGACAAAATGATGACCAACTTTCATTTTACAGAATTACCCTCAAAGATCATGTGCCAATAAAGACTATATTGTTAAACTATGGACTTGAGTATACATATAAACAAGATACCATGCTATAAAAGTGCTTGCAAGTCACATTCCTTGCTGCAATTCTAAGCAATGGACCGTCAGCTCAACTTGTTCATTTTCCTCATCTTGATGCTCCATGGCCTTGGCCATGGCTTGGGGACCGATCAAGCCGGTCTACTGACGGCCTTTCGCCATGCTAAGATGCAATCTCAAAGCGGTTCTAGTGATAATGAGAAATGGACCGCCATGAGTTTTGATGAGGAGACATCTAATTCTGATGTTGGAAAGATGGAAGATGATCTCATTGCAAAAGGGCTTCCTGGTCAGCCTTTAGGGGCCAAGTTTAAGCAGTATGCAGGTTATATCAATGTCGATAAGTCGAAAGGGCGAAACCTTTTCTATTATTTTGCTGAGGCTGTCCATGATCCATCTTCCAAGCCACTTATTCTCTGGCTAAATGGAGGTAAAATCTCTTACTCTTTCTTGTACAGTCACTTCACATCAAGGTTCCAAGCCACTAATTCTCTGGCTAAATGGAGGTAAAATCTCTTGCTCTTTCTTGTACATTCATTTCACATCAAGGTAAAAAGTTCGGGACGTGGTGTTCTGTCTTGTACTTTAACATTTCACATCAAGTTTGCAATAAAGTGGTTCACTACATGTCCAGTCAACTTCAATAACAGTTCAATGTGATGTAAGCAAGCACATGGACATTCAAAAAATTACCAGTAGATTCTTTTTATTTTCCCTTCTACTTCTATTTACCTTATGAAATTCTAACGACGTGTTTCTTACATACTCCTAGAGTTGTAAACAAACAAAGCCCCGAAACGAGTCGAGCTTGAACAAGCTACTTTACTACTTTAATTAAACAAGCCGAGCTCAAACAATGGAGTGTCTTAAGCCGACTTGAATCACATGCTCGAGCCCAACTCGTTTAGGCTTGACTCATTTAACATTAAATTAATTATTTTTTCTTATTTATACAATAAAAAGGTTAAATGAGTCGGACTTAACCTCGAATAGGCTTTGCTCGCTTGAGCCCGACTAGTTTACTAAACGGGTCAAATTCATAAACCAAATCCCATACTCAACTTACTCTTAAGACATATGATATGCAAAGAGATTGATGATGTGTTTGAAAGCATAGATCCCGTGACTTAGGATTGAAACAGAGGAAAAGCCAGCTTTAAATTTCTAACTAGCATGCCTGAAATTCTGGTCCCAATTTATGCATTCCATGCTAAGAAAGTCGGTCTAATTGTTTTGCATTGATGTCATAGAAGAGAGCCTAACAATGTGATTCCACAGGGCCTGGTTGTTCATCACTGGGGGTTGGTGCCATGGTAGAGAATGGACCTTTTGGTGTCAAACCCGATGGAAAAACACTTTACTCGAGGCGATTCGCGTGGAACAAAGGTTCTGTTAGTTGATATCAGTTGTTTACTGATTGATCTAACATTGACTTGTTCAATTCAGTTTATTATTAGACGTAGTTTTATGAGTCCATGGGAGCTCAGTAGTCTATGTCTCTTTAACATTTAAAATGTCAACCGTCTTGTTTTACAAGTTAATTTTAAGTCGTTCACACACAAGCGTACTTTTCAACATTTATTACAACTGTGTATGCACGGGAAACAAGACAGCAGGCTTTTTTGTTGGGTGTGAAATCTTACGTAACAAATCTCTGTTATCAACCCTTGACCTCTTTTTGTTGAGCTCCCGTTCTCTCTAATTTTATATCGGGAATTGATATATCTACAAGCAAAAATGATACTTCCACAAAGTGCCACTAACAAGAATAATAAATGAGATACACTCATGTGAGAGGAAGCTTGTGAAAATATCAATTCCCTTTTATATATACACTCGTGTGAGAAATTATACTGATGCGCCTGATGCTAATTTTTTGAAAGTTTGTATACATGGTGCAGTTGCGAATATACTATATCTGGAGTCACCAGCGGGTGTCGGATTCTCTTATTCCAACGCTACATCCGACTACGCGTTGTCGGGGGATAAAAGAACTGGTAGGCTCCTCTCTTCTTTCTACAAAGCAATCATTACACAAGCACATAACATTATCTACACACTAGGCCCAAATGTATATAATATGATCTACTCCCATTTATATCGTTCAATGGAAGCTGCTCCTGTTGCACTTGTGAGGAATTCATGATTGCTTAAACCTTTTAAAGGCATTTTGAGGGTCTCTCTCCCTTATTCTAATACGCTCTTTATATTGCAGCTCAGGATGGATATAATTTTTTGGTAAATTGGTTCAAAAGATTCCCACAGTACAGGGCTAAAGATTTCTATATTATCGGAGAAAGCTATGCAGGTGAGCTTAAACAGTGAGGAATTTGAATAAATTATAAAAAATTGAGGCAAAGTAGATATTAAAATGTATACCACCGGCTTTCTTGGCTGGAGGATAACAGATATATAATATATGCTCTGCCTTTGCTCCATTGGCAACTGATTCTTTTGTAATTAATTGTTATAGGGTTTTATATTCCTGAGCTGGCAGATGTCATTATTAAGAAAAATAGCAAATCTACCATGAAGATCCAACTAAAGGGAATTATGGTAAACATTTACCCATTTGCTTGCAAGCATTCAGCCTGCGATGAAATTCTCGATCTACATTACAATTTTATTTCATTCTTATACTGGTAAATTTGAATAGGTAGGAAATGGGATAATGAATGATGCTACAGATAACAAAGGAACATTTGATTATATGTGGAGCCATGCAATGATTTCAGATGAAACTTATCAAGGACTTCTACACTACTGCACTAGCTCAAATTTTGACAGACTAAAATGTAATGCTATACAATCTAAAGTTGATAAAGAAGCCGGAGATATAGATTTTTACAATATTTATGGTCCTGTATGTTCTCATTCCTCAAATGCAACAAGAAAGAATAAACACGCTGGAGGTTATGATCCTTGTGAAGTATCATATACGCGAAACTATCTCAATCTTCCCCAAGTACAGGAAACTTTACATGCAAATGGAACCAAACTGCCTTATGATTGGGATGCTTGCAGGTTTAATCTTTATTTGAACATGCGTCTTTTTTTTCTTTTGGTTACTGCAAGTTTTTTGCATGAAGATAAGAAATATAAGGAAGAACTTCATTCTTCTTTTTCTTTACTCTCTTTCAGTGAAATTGTTAACGAAAACTGGAATGATAGTCCAACAAGCATGTTCCCTATATATGGAAGACTCATTGCCTCTGGCCTCCGAATTCTTATTTACAGGTGATTTATTACTTGCTACAAAATTAGGATCTGTGTTCTTTAACTAAGAGTAATGCATCCTTATGAAAAAAAGAGGAAAATGGTACTCTTTTTTTACGAGTATCAGATTGTGCATTTGTTAATTCATGACATAAGTTAACACTTACGTGAACATATGGTGGACAGCGGGGATATGGATGCAGTGGTTCCAGTGACCAGTACTCGGTATTCCCTTAATGCCTTAAAGCTTAAAGTGATCAAGCCTTGGCATTTCTGGTCAGACGATACTGGAGTTGTAAGTTACAAGCTTTTAAATGTTCCATTTTGTACAACATTTTCATATTTTCTTGTTACAATAAGCCTTTAGCACTATCATTCGACTGCCTTTGTTCAATTCTGCAGGTTGGTGGATATCAAATTGTTTATCAAGGACTAACTTTTTCAACGGTTCGGGGAGCTGGCCATGAAGTTCCACGAGTTCAGCCTCATAGATCTTTATCGCTATTAAAGAAGTTTCTAGCAGACCTCTATTGAAGTTCAGACTATGTGACAATATTCTTGGACCATATCATTGGTTTCTTAGTTATATCAAGTTAAATTTGATGCAATTACGTGATTTAATGTACAAAAATTCCTTTTGTACCAATTACATTTATGACTCTTAATTGTAATTTCAATCAATATCGCACAACACATTCTAATTTAAAATAATTGTGAGTTGACTCAGGTAATTTCTGAGTTAACTCGGATGGTCATATTGACAATTACAAATCTCTTTAGTTAAAGTGAAATGACTTTCAATATGTATGCACGTATTCATATTAAATTCTTAAGTTTTTGGTGCGTATTCATATTAAGCTTTGTGACCAGGTGCATGCATGTTATTACTTCTTAGATGTTATAATGCACACATATCACTCCTATAAAAAGACGGCTCAGAATAGGTTGAAGTGTTATTCAATGTTCTTGCATGACCCAGCAGATTAAGAACTAGATAAGTACTTTTATTGATCTCGGCAAACAAAGCACTCTACTTTGCTGCATCTTTTGAATTTCCAATCAGCTTCTGCAATCAAAAGCTTTTAAAACATTAAATTTTAAATCTTCCGAAGCGTTGGAATAGACACTAATTTGAATTTTGTTTAGATAAGTACTTTTATTGATCTCGGTAAACAAAGCACCCTAATTTAGGTGTTAGTGTGCCTTCATCAGAAGGTGATGGTTTCTCTTCTAGCCACCATCTTCGCCATCAAGCTCAGATAGAACTGCCGTCTAACCACCGCCACCACCATAGCAATCTTCAACAATTGAATATGAAATCTCCTCTCTGCAATAAATAACTGGAAATTGGGAGTCCCTATGTGGATTAATTTATATTGTCTGTTCCTTTTACACGATTCATGAATCTTTGCTATTTGAATTCATCTAATTCGTCGCTTTTGAATCTGCTCCACTATCGCACACGAATGCTTGGACTGTCGTATGGGCAGCTCCTCCTCTTAATTGGAG
This sequence comes from Hedera helix, assembly GCA_947179155.2. NCBI lineage: Eukaryota > Viridiplantae > Streptophyta > Magnoliopsida > Apiales > Araliaceae > Hedera > Hedera helix. The sequence goes on from OX359287.1 coordinate 32,652,524, forward strand.
CTGCTGCCGCTCTCACGGGTACCCTTTATCTATCTATATTTGTAATCTCATTTTTAGATTTTTATATGTTATACTACTTGCCATTTTCATTTGCTGTAAAAGATATTTTCATATAAACAATTTCTCTATCATTCATTTTACTTGGTCAGATAAATATCTTGATACTGTCAAATGAATAATTAGAAGCAACATTCATGTACTGTCACTGATTAGCAGAGATTTTAACACATTAGTGCCACAAGCCCTCTTCTTTGCCCTATATTTTTTCTTTGAAAGCACATATTGGTCTGGTGACTGCATTGCTGACATTTTCCCACAATCTCATTCTGTATAGTTTATCAACGATCAGTTTAATTTCAAAGCTTATGGTTCAATTATTATGAATGCCTGCTAAAAACAGGAGAACTGTGGATCCATGGGGATAAAAATATAGTGCTCCTAGTATGTTTCTTTGGCCTTTAAGAGAATTTCAGTTGTTAAAGCCTCATCAAACCATTAACTAAATCTTGTGCCACAACTTTGTAACAAATCTTTATAAACAGCAGGCTCATTGGTTGACACATTCTAGTCCAAACTCTCTAATATCTCTCAAGTGCCGTCTTGTTTTTGGCAAGGCAGAAAGGTTAAGAAATTTCTTCTTTCGTATTAGCTGTGAGTTCGATGAATCCAAACAAGCCACTAAGACACAAAGTAGAGACACAATTTTAGAATTCTTCAGGGTTGTAACCTCAACAAGAATAATAACCATTAAAATATGAAACTTCCAACATTTGTTACAAAAAAGTACCTATATAAACAGAGAGAGTCATGTAGATGAAACAGCATTACTACTATTAATCATATGGTAAAAATGACTAAGATTGCATTCCTATTGTCACTTTTTCTACTATGCCTTGTGTCTGCTGTACAAAGTTATGGTGGAAATGGATATGATCCTCTTGGAAAACTTATTGAGGCTCAAAAGTCCAAAAGCTCATTTTATCCTGTCAATGAGGCTCTGGCAGACGAGTATTTGCCAGTTTATATAGGCCCTCAAGACGGATTGAAGGAAGCCGATAAGATTGTGAGTTTGCCAGGTCAGCCTAACGGGCAAATTCTTGAGCAATACTCGGGCTATGTTACTGTTGATCCTACAGCCGGTAGGGCGCTATTCTACTATTTTGTTGAATCCCAAAACTCTTCTGACAAGCCTCTGGTGCTCTGGCTAAATGGAGGTAAGACTTTTATTGTATTTTTTATTGTCTCATTTTATATGATAATTTGAGAAACTAGCTGTTTTTTCTTTGCATTTCTTGTACTAGCTGCCCACTGAAATATATGATTGTTTCATAATATCATTCATCGTTGTTATATTAATCTCCGATATGTCAAATTAATTTGAATGGCAGGACCTGGTTGCTCTTCATTTGGAAATGGAGCAATGATGGAACTTGGACCCTATAGAGTCAATAGTGATGGCAAAACCCTATCACAAAACAAATTTGCTTGGAACAATGGTAAGTTCTACACAACTTACATTAGGTCAATTTCTTACAGGGAAAAAAAAACCTACAAATTTTATAACAATTATTGTATTGGCAATGCAGTGGCAAATATTCTGTTCTTGGAATCCCCGGCAGGTGTTGGATTTTCCTATTCTAACAGAACATCAGATTATATAACGGGAGATAAACAAACTGCAGCAGATAGTTACACATTCCTAGTAAATTGGCTAGAAAGATTTCCAGAATACAAAACTCGAAATTTCTTCATTGCTGGAGAGAGCTATGGAGGGCATTACGTACCTCAATTAGCTCAACTAATTCTTCACAACAACAAAATCACTAACCAAACCGTCATTAACCTACAAGGAATCGCTGTAAGTTTCAGCTAAGCAAATTTTTACCTCAATCTTGAAAATAGGGAGAACTAACATTCCTTTGCTAAAATATTCAGATAGGTAATGCATACGTCGATTATGAAGCAAGATACACAGGAATGTATGACTTTTTATGGTCACATGCTCTCAATTCGGATGAAACTCATGAGGGCATCATTTCAAACTGCAATTTTACATCGGATGCAACTATTTCTGACACATGTGAAGCTTATATAAATCAAGAATACAATGCTCGAGGCAATATCTTCATATACGATATATATGCTCCCTTATGTTCTTCAACTCCAAGTAATTCTCCCCCGGTATGATTTTCTTTCATCATTCCCTTAATTTTAACTACATTTTTTCTTAAAAATTCATGTAATTTTCACAATCCATTGTTTTTTTGAAACAGATATCCTCCTTTGATCCATGCTCAGATAATTACATTTACTCCTACTTGAATACGCCTGAAGTACAAAAAGCACTTCATGCAAATGTCACTGGCCTTCCGTATCCATGGGAATCTTGCAAGTATATACTGCATTTTACTTGAGCAAATTCTAAATTCTGTTTGGATGTAGCATAAATATAAATACAAACTCTTGTAGAATATCATCATCTGTTCTATTTAACTTTAAATTTTGTTTCATCTCAATATAGCTTTGATATAAATGGTGATTGGACGGACAAGCCATTAGCAGTATTGCCCACCATTAAAGAACTAATGGCTAGTGGCATCAGTGTTTGGATATATAGGTATGAATAATAATGAATGATGCTAACTGAAAAATAATATTATTCTGTGTTTTTTGTTTTCTTACGAATTTTAAATTAAATTCCAGCGGAGATACAGATGCTATAATACCAGTAACATCAACTAGGTATGCCATAAACAAACTTGGAACGTCGGTTAAGACTTCATGGTACCCCTGGTATACTCAAGGCGAGGTACGAAAGGCCTTAAATTTTTCATTAGAAAATGTTATTTAGTTTAATTAAATAGTCGATGATTTTTTATGAAATATGTAATACTATCGTATATACTTATTTATTTCTTTTTCACACTTTTAAGGTTGGAGGATACGCAGTTGGATATGAAAACTTGACGTTTGTGACAATAAGAGGATCTGGACATTTTGTTCCAAGTTATCAACCGTCTCGCGCTCTCGCCTTTTTCTCGTCATTTTTGGATGGAAAACTTCCTCCTTCGGATCAGAACTAAAGAGTGGTTTGCGAAGAACTTGTTTTTAATAAATGGGATTAATTAGAATTAAGATCAATTGTTAACCAGTGCAAATGGTTTTCCGGATTGATTTCTTAACAACTTGGTGAACAAGAGCTTCATAAAATATACTTATGATTGTACTAATATAAACATACGTACTAGAGTACTCAGATAAACTATAATTTTTCAATAAATGATTTGTTATCATATTAATACGAACGTTATAAACCTTTAAATTTATAAAAAAGATGACGAACTCATAAAAAGAGAATAAATTGATAATATTTATAGCCCCAAACTATTCTCTAACACTACCAATTAGAAGAAATAAAAATAAAATAACATATATTAATTATTATTTTTTATCAAAGTTTGACTAAAACTTTAATTAAAATAGGATTTTCAGACTTTAAACTGGTATAAAAATCTGACATTTGTGGTCATAAGAGGATCCGGACACTTTATTATATATTTATATATAATTTATAAGCCATCTCAAGCTCTTCCCCTTTATTTATTTTTTCATGCTTCTTCTAGAAACCTTATCTTAAATTGTCAAGATATAAACAAAATGTGCAGGGGGAAATTAGATAGAATTATGACATCATCAAGTCTTAATATATTATATATGAGTGAAAAAGTAATCAAAACAGAGGAGTTACATAATATGAACATAAAAATTATATATAGTTGGACTTTTCAATTGTACTAAGAGGAGCTATACTTCAATGCAACTAGGCTTATTTAATTTCCAGTAAAATAAATTAAATTAGAATAATTAGTTTTTTTTTTATTTGGTTCACTTAAAAAATTGACGTGCCCACATTCAGCACTAGATTTTTATTGATCAAATTCAATGAATTCAAACATTTCAGATAGTTTGCTTTACTTATTATCTTTCGGTATGCATGTTTAACCTATCCCCATAGATAGTGCTCTCGTTCTGTCTCTCTCTCATAAATTATATATGTCCACTTGCTAATTATTTGCCAAGTCAAAGAGACAAAATGATTAGTATAGATATGTTTTTTTAAATAAAGCAGCTTGAAAATATGACCATATATGATGTAGTGAAAAATAACAATAAAAGTTAATTTTTTTTTTATATTTTATTATTTATAGAATTTTAATTTATTTGATGTATTTTTATTTATTATTTAGAAAATTTTAGTAGGATTTAGATTTACTAATTTTGTTTTAATAATTTTCAACTAGTCATAAGAAAGTTAATGGGTTCAGATCCTCTATAATGATTTTTTCTATTTTTCTATATTGAGCTTTATGGTGATAGTTTTTAATGTCTATTGTAACATTATGTCCCGTCGTTGCAACCCTACAAAAAAGGGCTATGGTGAAGGTACATACTGACGCCACTAAAAACTGTCGACATAAGTCTCGACACAGAGAAACAGATGAATTTGATTACAGAGGATTTTATGCCAAAGTTAACTCAAAATTTTATTATCTTTTTCAAAGTAAATTAGGAAAGTTATTTATTATCTTTTTCAGAATAGATGTAAAAAAGTATCTAGACATATAAATATAGGTTGTCTTAAAACTTCTTATGTAATCAATACAATTCTATTCATAATAATATTATATTTTCTCTTGAATTTTTTTTACTTTCCTTTGTGTGCAAGAATTTATTCACGTTTATGTTAGTAGGTTAAACTAAGCGTTATATTTCGCTCCGTCACATGTATACAACTAATAGTGCATATGATACAATATTACATCCCAAATTCAATTCAAAAAATTTATAATACATAATATAAAATTTAGAAAAATGATATTTTCACAGGAATTTTTGATATTTTCATATAAGAATCGTCGTTATAGATTTATAACAATACTTTTTATATAAAAATATCAAATAATCTTATGAAAATATCACTTCCCTAAAATTTAACTTATGAATTATCCAAAAGTGTATCGATGTGTGTACAATACAATATTTCAATGAATTTCTGAACAATTTAAGCATCACATTTTTTAATACGGATTCACTTTCGATTTGTCATAATCGTTTCACATTAGAGAACTCCGATGACAAACTTTTGCTCTAATTGGGAAATTTTAGTTGCCAAATTAAAGGCCAAAACGAGGTTGACCTTCCTACCTTGTACGTATCATTGAATTCTCCTACCTTATACGTAGGTTAGGCAAAATATAATTATGAATTAGTTTTAATTTATAAAATTTAGTTATGATTTTATTTAAAAATTAAAACTATATTATCTATTTTTAATATGAATTGCATAAGTTAAAATTATATAATTATGAATTAAATATAAATCAACCCTTTAAATTCAAAGAATAAGATGAAAGATGAGAAAGCTAAACAGGTAGTTCATGCTTACAAGGTAGAATGGATGGGCGAAAGTATATTTTGTTGTATTAAATTAATCCCTAATAGTCTTCTTTTCCCTTTACATGAACCGATGTACTATGCATGTTCTTGAATAATAATCCCCTCCTTTTTAAATTATAAAATTATTATTAAATTTCAAAAGTTAATTTAATATATTTTTAAATTTAAATTTAATATAATTCATTATTAATTATAAAATAATAAATCTTATAGAGATTAGTAATTTTTACGTAGTTACAATATTTTTAAATCTTTTGAATTTTGGTAGTTCTCTTGTAGTTCTCTTCTCCAAAACTTTTTTTTTTTTTTTTTTGCATAAAAAGTAATTTTTTTGTCTGAACCATACGTCCTTTTTGAAAGAAAGTTACATGTTGTTAAATGTTGTTTTCAATTTTCCCAGTTTTATTAATATAGATAAGTTGTAGAAAAAAATTGGTTAATGGTGAACGATACTACTATATATATTTCATAATCACATTCTGATTAGATTTATCCTGAAATGCCACCAGTCACAAGTGTGATGATCATCTCTGTCGATAAGAGTAAATGTGATATATTTAATATGCAATCTACAAACATATCTTAATATCATAATAATTTAAATAATGACGATGTATCCAATTATGATATTTATTTTTAAGATAATTAATTATTAAAATTCATGATATTATTAGATATTTCTGATTACCGTAATACAATTGTGCTAATAATATAATTTTTATAATCTTCAATTAACGTGATTTATTTTGATTTGAATTTGAAATGAAAATTTTACCCTAATACGATTGCTAATAATATAATTTCTATAATCTCCAATTAATGTGATTTCTTTTTATTTGGAATGAAATTTTTGGTTCGAAAATAGATTATCCGGTTTGAGCCTATATATATTTTTTTTAAATATGGTTCCAAACTTTACTCGACTTACAAAAATAAAAATAATTAACCAATACAATTAAATCTAATTAATATGAATTGACTCAATCATTAACTAATTATATTGTCAGACCTAGTTATACGAATTATGAACATTTGACTGACTTGTACTCCACAAAAAACACAACATAAAGTTACGAGTAGCCGAAAGTTGTGAACCCCCCGCACTGAAGGTTTTGGAGCAGCCACAGGACCAATTTGGCGGTTTTTCTTTGGGACAAGGATATGAGTCATGACAAACAAACAAAAATGATCATGGTTTGACTTGTGCCACGTAATTCCCCTGAAGTGGCTCAATCTAATTTTTCTTCTTCAATCCTTCACCTTTTCTAGATCCTCCCCCCACCATCTCTTTTGAGTTTACATATCAAGACTGTATTTTCTTCTTTTTTTTTTTTTTTTTTTTGTATTCACATTATTATTTTTAGCTATTTCTAACTAGACAAAGAGAGAAGAAAAAAAAAAAGTACTAAAATACTCGAAACAATTATGTCATGAACCTCCAGACCACTCACGACAGTGAGTCGCACTATATGACAGTAGATCCCATAGTTGTGTTATCCCGGTGTTTCGGACATAATTCTCACCGGCACTATAATTATCTTTTATCACCGTAACGTTACTCGTAAAATAATTATCGTTCAACTTTAATTGAAAGAAGATAACAATCCATAATCCGTGAAATTTTAGAAGAAAATATAACAATCCATTATCCGGGTGCAGGCGCATAGCATAATTAACAAAATTCACATGTTTTATTAAACAGTGAACAAATTTTGGAGCAATTATTAAAAAAATATTGTTCAACAATATTTTCCCCCGTAAGGCCTAGCTAAGGTAACATGACATGGGTAAATTTTTTTAATAACTCAGGAACATTCCACAGTAGGGCTCCTATCCCTCAGGTCTCCAATAAAAATTAGTAACACATGCAATTAAATGATTTAGTTATGCAAGTTTAAAAATGATGATCCTACAACAATTTTATACAAAAAGCAATGTCATATGAAAACAGAGACATCACAAACACGAGCCTTATATGTATATTTTAAAATTTAACCTAATAACTCACACATTTAAAATCAAATCATGCATTCATCCATTGCCATGATCAATATCATATATTAGTATATATTACTCCATCAATTTAAATTTCGAGAATCATGTTTTAGTAATTGCGAGCAAACCTACAATGACCGTTACATAATCATAACATTCATTTTGAGGAATATACTCCACTTTTCGAAATTCAAATAGTTTGGATTACCTAACCCCACCAAAAGAAAAAAGAATATTGAGCTTTAGTGTCCAATATTCAATAGTCCATTATGTAAATATTGTTCGAGACAAATTAAAGGGAAAGTATAAGTTAACAAAAATTAATGACAAAACAGAACATAAAATGCATTTTAATTATTAAAAAATGAGACATGACACTAAAATTTGTGTCAAACTCTAATTTTTAATAATTAAAATAAATATAATATTTAATTTTATATTTAATTTTTGTGTAGGTAATAGTGTTTCAAATTAAAGAGTGCAACTTAGATGAAGGCGGCTAAGTTTACCTTTTTGTCTTTCTATATATAGATAGACATGTCTAGAACTTGTCAAATTGTAGTAAAATAAAATAAACTCCTCTCTCTATCTATATTTCCCTCTCACTCATTAAAATTCAACCAAATTAATGGAAGTGATGATACCTTCACCGGCCGGCGGTGAGTTCAACTTCGACAGCACATGCACTTCTGCATACGTTATCAGTCCCCCTGCAAGCCCACAACGCTTCGGCAACTATTTTTTCAACGATCAAATTGCTTCTCCGTTATCAGAAAATTATGGAAACCGGCGACAAAAAGATGATACGTCAGAATTCACTTTCAATTTTAGTGGAATAAAATTGGATGATACACATTTTAATTCTGCTGATGAGCTCTTCCATGGCGGTAAGATCAAGCCTCTAAAGCTAATGCCAGTCTCCCAATATCGCGATTTCAGTGCCAAAGATTCTCCAAAAACGCCTCGTTCGCCTAGGAGAATAACTACGAAGGCATTAATGTCGCCGCGACAAAAGAATAAAGATTGTGTTCCATTGCTCAAAAAAGAAAAGGAAGAAAATTACTTGTCGAAATCAAAATCAAGTATTCGACAAAAAGGGCCAAAGAACGTTTCTAACATGGTATCAGAGCCAGTTAAAATATCAAATTCAACTTCGAGTTGGTATGGGAAATGGAAGCTGTCGGACATATTGTTGTTCCGTAGCGCTTCTGAGGGTCAAGCCACAATTAGGAGAAGTGATCAAGAGGATTTGAAGAATTTGAGTTTTAGGTCGGCAGACGGCGGCAGTGGTTCGGGATCGAGGGGCGGCAGCAGGAGGAAGCAGGGGTTTGTGTCTGCTCATGAGTGGCACTATAAAAATAAGAGGACGGCCGCGGAGGCGATGAGGAGGAAGACTTTCTTGCCTTACAAGAAAAACCTGTTGGGTTGCATGGATCTTGATCCGGGTGTTCGTGAGTTTTCAAAGGGACTTACGGTTGAGATCAAATGCTAATTAACAATTTTGATCTTAATGTATATTTGGTGTTTTGATTAAAAAGACTCCTAGTTAAGTGCTCTAACATTTTGATTTGGTTTTTGAATTATGATAATGTCTAATTTTCCACTAGATGATTTTTCAATCCTATTGAAGTCATTTTATTTTATCTATTTTTATTTATTGTCTTTGATGAAATAAATTTTAAAAGAATATAAATTATTGTTTACTGTGTTGTGTTAAATCTTCATTTTTGAGGATATATACCATTACAAATACGATTAACGTCATAATTAAGAAAATCTTACACAGATGAACGATATGGGCAATTAAACGGTCTAAACTCACCCTAAGGACAAAAAAAAGAGAATTGATATTTTTACAAGCTAATTTGATATTTTTGTAAGATCAAATGAGATCCACTTGTGAAAATATCAAATTAATTTGTAAAAATATCAATTCCCAAAAATTTTTTATAATAATTATCAACCTCACACAAGGTAAAAAAAAAAACCATTAAAGAGTGCGTAAAATATAAAATGTAGAAATGTACAGCATTACCCTTCCACCAATGATTTATGAAAAAGTCGGGTAACATGCATTGCAAATTCTTTTGAGTAATAGTTTATGTAAAATACATGTGCATCGTCTTCTACCGAGTACATAAAAGAAATTAAGACGATTTTTTTCAGAATAAATTAATTATGTTATTAGGAATCAATTGGCAATAAGTAATTAAGAGACAGAAAAACCTTTAAAGTATATGCAATAAGACTTTTAATTCATTACGCCCAACACGTGTTCCGCCTCATGCATACATAGGTGTAATGAAAATAATTTATATGTCGATAAATTTATAACAAAATAAAATTATCAACAACGTAAAATTTTAGGTTAGAAATTTGAATAAATTTGAATGAGATTATTTTTAATTTTTACTTTTTCACTTGTCTACAGATACGTCGATATTTTAATATCAACATAAATTTGTTAATATATAATAAGACTTTGAGGAGACGTAACATGTTGTCTTAAATGGTGCTATTTTTTGTAACGAGCCTCGGTTCAAGGCCTGTAATATTTTTCCACTTCCAGCCTGCTAGGCCCAAGAATATTACAAAATCCGGCGTTAAAGAAAATTTTATTCGTGTTGCATGAGAAAGTTCTAAATTGATGGGCTGTTGTAATGGCATAATTAGTAAAAAAATTACATGCTTGTTTATTTTTATTTTTTCTGTTATTAAGATTCATATAAGACATAATTAGCTAAAACTTTCTATAAGTTAAAATTAATATTAAGAACATTACACCGAAATGTGTCTTATACACATTAATCTTAGGAAAAAAACAAAGTCAACTTTAAAAATATGAAGAAGAAAAAATTAAGTACACTGGGAATAAAATAACTCCCTCTATTTCAAAAAAAATAAATTATATTTACAAAATTTATAAATCTTAAACATAAATTTATGTTTGAAGTTTGTGATTAGTTTCTTAGTGATTATAGCATGATATTGAAATTATGATGATAAATTTAAAATTATTCATAAACAAAATTTAATCAGTTAAAAACTCTACTCGACAAGTTTATTTTTTTTTAAATACAAGATCAAACAATAAAAGCTTGACTCGTCTCGACTCATTACTGTTTTAATTAAATTATTTTATTCTACTATTAAAAGAATAACATTCTTCTCTAAAATAAAAATAAAAAATGGACTCCTTTTTTTTATAAAAAAAACAATAATAGTATTTGTTTTATATTACCATTATAAAAGAGAAAAATTATACATTAAATATAGCCGCGCGTGGGAAATCTCAATTCCAACCGCAGGCGGTAGGGGCAATACACAGGCTGAATTTGTTGACTTGTGCCAGTCTTTAGTATTCGGTAGTTATATCATTTATTTATTTATTTATTATGCATTTGGTCACGTTTGTTTACTCATCATCATGTTTATTATTTTTTCAAATTAAAAATTTGAAAACCATTTGTCGGATAATGCACTCATTAAATTAACATAATCTTTTAGCTTGCAACGCGCTATGATAAAATGTTTAATTTACCCTGCTCTCTTTCTCTCAATTTGTTTGAAACAACTCAATGGTTTAAAATATATATTAAGATTATAATATATTACTCCCTCCGTTGTTAAAATGATATTTTAAGTATATTTTTTTATACAAATTAAAAAAATTAAAGTAACAAAAATTCATCACTAATCTATTTTATTTGTTTTTAATCTTCTATTGATAATATTTCATTTCCTGTGAATAATTATTGTTAGCATGTAAAACTTATTTTTGTTTTTATCATCTTTAATTTCAATCTAAACTTTAATCATCTAATAACCAGAACTCAGCTCTATTATTTTGTTCAATTTTTTGGTTATTTAGTGGATGTTTAGTGCGTTAAAAGTATTTAAAATTTTAAATATAGTTAAAATTTTATTTATTTAAAAATAATTTATTTAATTTATAAACATAAAATTTTACACACGACTCATAAAAATTAATATAATATATTTAAAATTTTAAACATATACATATAAATATTATAAACGTTAGTAATCGTACAAATTTTAGATCTTAATCATTAGAGGTGGCACTTTCGAAATTGTGTAGTGGTAGATAGAATGTCCCAATCTACATTTAGTAAAGGTGGAGGAGACATGTAAGCATAGCTATCAAAGGGTAATTCCCCCACTTATTCAATTCCTTTCATCTCTCTCCTTCCTCCTCTTTTCCCTTTTGTAGCTTCTTACTTTCTCTCTCTATATATTCCCCAAACACATGCAAAACTACGAAGACATTTCCCTCCCCATAATGCCGATGGAAGTGATGATACCGTCACCGGCCGCCGGCGAGTTCAACTTCGACAGCGCTTGTACTACTCCGTACGTGAGTGCCCCTTCAAGCCCACCACGCTTCGGCAACTACTTCTTCAGCGCACCCACCAGCCCTGCACGCGCCGTGGCATTCTACCGTGATTTTACCGATAACTTTTCTCTCTCCGCCGCCGACACCGACACCGGCCCTTCATCCACAATACCCTTCAATTGGGAAGAAAAACCCGGAACCCCAAAAACAAAAGACTATACCCACTACAATTATGAGCACGATGACACAGATTTCGCCTTCGAATTCAGTGGGCAGAAGGAGAGACCTTCTCTCTCTGCCGACGAGCTTTTTGACGGCGGTAAAATCAAGCCATTAAAACCACCACCAGGTTTCAATGAAAATAGAAACCGTAACGATTCGCCAAAATCCCCCAAAAATAGACTAAAAGAAGCCTTATCTCCCCGGCAGAAAATGAAAGATTTCGATCCCTTCGCGGCGGCGATGGAAGAAACCCGGCGAGAAAATTCTAATGATGAATTGGAAGGGACCAATCAACGAGGGAGAGAGAAAACATACAATTCATCAAAATCGAGTGTTAGACGAAAAGGGTTGAGGTCTTTATCGCCTGTAAATTCAAAACAGAGCTCCTCTGTAAATTCAAATTCAGCTTCAACTTGGTACAGTAAATGGAAGCTCAAGGATTTATTGCTGTTTCGCAGCGCGTCAGAGGGTCACAAGGACAAATACGCCATGTTGAAGAAGAATCAGAATGAAGATGTGAGGAATTCGAGTTTCCGGTCGACGGATAGTGGCGCATCGGTGTCGAGCCGGCGGGGGAAGGGGCAAGTGTCGGCGCACGAATGGCATTATACGGTGAACCGGGCGGCGGCTGAGGAGATGAGGAGGAAGACTTTCTTGCCGTACAAGAAAGGTTTATTGGGTTGCTTGGGGTTTAATATTCCTGTAGTTCATGAACTCTCCAAGGGATTTGGTTCAACAGTGTCACGTGAATGATTCAGATTTCTCATCTGTATCTCTCAGTTTGTCATCTCTATTTCATCTATGTACATTTTTTTTCTATTATTGGAGTAAATTTTTATGATTTATATATGTTGATATTTGATACTTTTGATCTCATGAAATTTATTGATATATCTACATATTTTTTGTTAAATAAATTTATTGAAATTTGTCTAAACTGATATTTACTTGGTGAAATTTCATTAGATAATTAAAATTTATCACATCAAAGCCGCCTAATTCTTAACTATATAACTATCAATCAATGCATATAGTTAAATCAAGGCGGAGTTAAATTTGTAATTATTCAATACTTGTAATTTTTTTTAAAAATAGTCATAAATTATAATGTAACATGTAGTTAAACTAAATTTTCATTATAAATCTTTCTAATAGATTTATTTTTCCTTCTATTGGTCGGGAATACTTGTTAAATGGCTAAAATGGTCTCATAGGATCCTTAGTAATCAATCATCAATATTTAATTTAATTTAGCCAAAAATATTACTAAAAGGGCCTTCATATGATTATAAAAAATTACTCCATATGGGATTTATAGAATTCCCTCCTAATTTGGTTCAATGTCAACCCAAATAGATCAAGAATCCGAGTATTTGATTCAAAGAAAATAGAATAAGTACGTGGGGCTGTGCTATAATTAAGCAATAGCGATGTTGTAGGGAAAAAGGAGGAGCGACCAACTTCAACCTTCATTATTATTACTAGCTTTATCAAAAGGCATGTCATGTGTTTGCTATCAATGACAGTCACACCACATCCATTCTACTCTTGTAGTTGTAGTAATCATGTCTACTTTTTCTTTTCCTTTGGTCCCAACCGAGTGAAAGGGAAAGAAAGTACAGTAAGATTTTACATGGCCAATATATTGCGGAGTTACATAAGACACGATGATTGCATTAAAAGAATGTGCCTTCATGTACGATAATTTAGGGTATGATAATCCTATGGTATTTATTTAGGCTCCATAGCCACACTGCAATTTTAATTTTTATTACCCTTTATGATAGTAAAAATTTATTGTTTCACAAAAAATATCATTTAATATTTTTGGAAAATATTTTGGATGTCAACAAATATAAGTGACAATTAGAATTATAAGAGAAAAGATAGAATAAATTATGATAGTCTTTTTTAACTCCATGTACATATAAGCGACATATTTACTATTGACGTAAATTTGTTGTCATATGTAGTATGATTTTATTTTTTTTAACTAATTTATATTGTTTTAAATTTTTAAATAAATATAAATTTATTTAATTTTAATTAATATTGTAAAATTGATTAAAAAAATATTACTAAATTCAATCTTATTATTAAAGAATAAAATAAATTCACACTAAATTTTTTGTTTTAAAATTTCTTAATTTTACTTGAATCAAAATCAATATAGATTCTTTTTGTGCAAATAAAGTATAATTATAGGCATTTTATTATGGTAGTCTCTCTTTCAATCTTAAAGAATCACTCTTAGGTAAAGAAATAGTATCATATTCTCCCATAAAAGGATAATATTTGATTTTTTAAGTCAATTTATAAAATCTTGATTAAAATTACAATAATATGATTTATTTAATTTTAATTAATATAATACTCTTGTCCCAAAATAAATAAAAAGAAAAAAAAATCCGGGGGAATAATTGAAAAGGAAAGGACGAAAGGTACGGGAATCGACACCATTACCCATCGCCGTCCATCACGTGCTCCCGAAGACTTTAGAACCTAAAATGTATTACTACCTCCCGGCAATATCTGTAGTCTCCTTCTATCAGTCAACGCCGGAATCTCTGACTATTTTCCTCATAATCTGTTTGTTTGTTGTACTAAACTAACAATTAAATTAAATACTACCCCTCCTTCCAAAATGAAAAAAACATATGTAAAATGATAGTTTTTTAAAAAAAATTATGTTTTTAAATTTAATGTTAATATTAATTAAAAATTTAATTATGATAATTTGATATTAAAAAAATAATAATAAATTAAAACTGTTATGTCGTTTTATAATTTTAAAATAAAAAAATATTTTTAATTTTAAATCAAACAAAAAAAAATATTTTTAATTTTAAAACAGAGAGGAGAACCAACCGTCAACAAGGACCAAGTCCCGGCAAATAAATAGCACGTGTTGAGTGGGGGACTAACCCAATTTCAGTCTCCCTGTAAATTAATTGGTCTCCTATTTCAACTAAACTAGTTGTTTCTCCTTTCACATTCTAAACTTGTCGATACAATGATATATCCCGAATGATCTCCATTTCGGGTAAATCATAAATGTTTTCAGTGATCGTTCCGCGTTCAAACACATGCACATATCATGGTGTGTTATAAACAGCTGTGGGACGTCTCGATTGTAATGGTCCTTGCACTGACCTACGCAAGTGGCGCGGTGTCAGTCCGATAGCGTCTTCGGTATCAAAAGTTGCCAGACGTCGGTCCGAGACTTTTATGGCGTTTAGGTAATACTTAACGAGTTTTGTTATATGTAATAATCTATACAATGATATTTATAATAACTCAATGTAAAAATGGTGGAATTTATTATTTTTATATTATGAGTCCCACAATTTTTATATTAAATCATTACATATATCATTGTATGAATTATTACTCATAGTAAAATTGATAACTGACATCGATAATTCATGCTCCAAATAAATATGTTTTATTTTAAAATTATATAATGTCATGATACTTCTGAGTTGCCATTGTTTATAGTAGCATTTCTAGTATTATTATTGATTATTGCAACTTTTTAAAAAATAATTAAAAATATAAAATTATCCTTAAAACTTTTTATTTAAAATTATCTCTATGAACTTAAAAAAATACCCTGCAAAGCCCAACTGAAAACCTAAAAGAGTCCTATTAGGCCTGTCAATGAGTTGGGCAGTTTAAACTCCCTCCCTATCCACAATAAATTGGGCCTTCATTATTATTAACTCACTTACATGAATGGTTGAGGATTTATGAGAGAAAATAAAATTAACTCTCTCTGCATTATTTTTTTGTTCAAATATTCACCTAAAAATGTAAGCCCTATATATTGATTTCTCGCCCTATATATTGATTTCTCATATTAACTATTTTTGTAATTTGAAAGTTTAAAAGAATATCTTTAATATTTTATACGCTTGTATTTTTTGATAAATAATTGGCTGAAAAATAATAAATAATATGCATATTATTTTTTAATTAGAAGTATATATTACATTTAATTTAAAATAAAGTTTAAGTTGATTTTAGAGTTAGTATGGAGTTCAAATTATAATTTAGTTTTCCAAATTTTGAAAAATCGAATTTGAGTTGACTCGCTGAGTGAAGTAGGTCCCCTATTCATCGTCCTCCTCTGAAAAGGTCTCGGAGTAACAACCGAGATCGAAGAAGAAGATCCGATCAGAAGAAGCAAGAAAATGGATCAATCGTTCTTGATAATGCTTTCAAATCTCCTCCACCTCCAAAACCACCTAGATCCCACCACTTCCCTCCTCACCTCCACCTCCACCGCCACCACCTCTGCCTCCTCCCCAACCTCCCTCCTCACCTCCACCTCAGCCGCCCCTCTCCTCTTCTTCATCATCGCCTCCGTCCTCTCTTACCTCACCACCACCGCCCCCTCCCAATCCTCCGCTGGAGAAAACAATCAAAACCCATAAGACCCATCTTCATCTTCCGCCAATTCCACCTCTCAATTCTCCATCTCCGCCTTCCGAGCCCTCTCCACCGAGCACATCTGGGCCATGGAAGCCCCTCTTCGTGACGCCCAATGGCGATCCCTTTACGGCCTCTCTTACCCTGTATTCACCACTGTCGTCGAAAAACTCAAACCCTACATCGCCCAATCAAATCTCTCTCTCCCTTCCGATTACGCCGTCGCAATGGTCCTCTCCCGGCTCTCTCTTGGTCTCTCTTCTAAAACCCTAGCCACCCGTTACTCCCTTGAACCCTACTTAATTTCCAAAATCACCAACATGGTCACTCGCCTACTTGGCACCAAGCTCTACCCTGAATTCATCAAAATCCCCGTCTCCCGCCGCCGCCTCCACGAAACCACCCAAGCTTTTGAAGAATTAACCTCCCTCCCCAATATTTGTGGGGCAATTGACAATACTCCGGTCCAAATTCGCTCCAAAAATCTCCCGGGTACATTTGTTTCTAAACACGGATTTCCCTCGGTCCTTTTGCAGGTTGTTGTTGATCATAAAAAGATTTTCTGGGATGTTTGTGTAAAAGCCCCTGGTGGGTTTGATGATTCAACACATTTCAGAGATAGTTTATTGTATAATAGATTGATTTCTGGGGACATAGTGTGGGATAAGGTTATGAATGTTGGGGGACACAATTTGAGGCCTTACATTGTTGGGGATTGGTGTTATCCTTTGTTGTCGTTTTTGTTGACCCCGTTTACTTGGAACAGAATGGGGAATCCAGCACAGAATGCCTTCGACAAGGCATTGATGAAGGGGAGGAAGAATGTGGAGGAAGCTATTGGGTTGCTTAAGGGGAGGTGGAGGATTTTGCAGGACTTGAATGTGGATCTCAATCATGCCCCTCAGACGATTGTTGCTTGTTGTATGTTGCATAATTTATGTCAGATTGCGAGGGAGCCTGAACCGGAGCTGTGGAAGGAACCAGAGGAGGATGGAGTGGCTCCCCGAGTTTTGGAAAATGAGAAGTCTTATTACTATTTTGGGGAAAGCTTGAGGCAGGCATTGGCTGATGATTTGTACCAAAGGCTTTCATCAAGATGAGATGGGTTTTCACACCTATGCTTCCATGTAAGGATATACTCCTCCTTGTCAGTCTTGATTTAGAGGACAACTGACTTTGTTTACTGATAGCTATCAGAATTAGATTTTGTTGTACTTATATTCTGTTGTAATGAATATCTATTGTAATTTATAACACAAGCTTGAATGGTTTGGGAATTAATGTAACTATGTAAGGTAGTCAGGAATGGCAGAAAGCATCATTTGCTTATCCATCTTGTCATATATGAAAATTGACTATTTGATCATTTTCACTGTGAAGTGTGATTGAAACTTGATTCTATCCTTAAATCAAAAAGAATAAATAACAAAAGAAAACATTTGATTGTACGTGTTTAGCTTTGGTGGTTATAAACATGTTATGTACAGAACTTTTGCAAAAGACTGAAAAGAGTGTATGAAATGTTTTGTTCAATTGATTTAAATGATATTAATGTCTTTGAAAAGTTGGCACAAAGAGTTCTACTCGCGTGTGTATGTTTTATTTCTTATGGATGCATTTAGTAATTTACTTGGCACCGCACTGTCTTCTTGGAAAGGTTCAGTGCAGACACCAGTGCAGCTCTCGATTAGTAGCTTAATTGCCTTGTCAGTTGTAGCTTTCCATTTATGCTCTAACTAAGAACAAGATGAGGTGCCTGTTCGGATGACTCCTTCCTGAGTTACTTTCACCATTGAGGGAGTTGAGTTCAGGTTTGAATCACAAGTGTTGGAACAAAGTAATAGATAATAGCCAAGAGGTAATGACAAGAACCCTAAGAAAGGTGTACAGAATTTTGAAGAACGTACTAGTCCCAGAGTAAAGACTAAGACTAAGGTTGTTTAAGCAAGTCATTGATGAAGTTTGATAAGTTGGCAAGGCTAAAGGCTCTATGATAAAACACCGAACGAGTGTTGTTTGATAAAATTGAATGAAAAATAGTTGAACGAACTGAATAAAATACAAATTTGATTGAAACTGAATTAAAGAAGATATTTGTTAATTAATTCGTCTGAAGTAACTGAATGACAATATTTCTCATTTAAATCCAAAATATGAGAAAAATCATACTTATTTTTTTAAAAATATTAAGTTGGAGGTAACATTTTAAATTATTTAGTTTATTTTTTCATATTCATACTTCAAAATATTTTATATCATTTTTTTTTCATTCTATTTATGAATATTTTTACTTTTATTATATTAAAAAATTAGATTTTTACCTCTCATAGCGGTATAATAGATAATAAACAAATCATACTAATAGAATGATTTTTTAAACATATATATGTGTTTAAATAAATAATAAATATGCATTTAAATAAATAATAATAATAAAACAAATAACAATAACGGGATTGCTACACATATCCATGCATTTAAATAAATAATAAAACAAACTTATAAAATTTAATTAGGACTCAAACAAACATATAAACTTTTGAATAATCTTTAATGGAGTATACTATTAGTAATATAATTTTATGAATAAAAAACTAAAAATATTAATGACATTCATTAAATTAGTTACTAATTTGTTAAAGAAAAATAAAAAAATAATTTGTACATAACAAAATTTATTTATAATAATAAAACAAGATGGATATTGAAAGTAATTTTTAACTGTCAGTGAGGAAATGTAAGTAAAAATATCATCAATACTACTTACTGATTCAGCCACAATTTTTTGGCTGAATCGTTCAGACTCATTCAAAAGCATTCAAACGTAAAAACTGAAAAACACATAGTCTGAATAACTTATTCGATCAAATTCAAATTTATTAAGACGTAAACAAATATCCCCTAAACTTTAAACCGATGAGAATTGACATCAATACGAGTTTTAAATGGGCAACTTTTCCGTTGAGAATTGACATCAATACGAGTTTTAAATGGGTAACTTTTGGACAATCTTCTGCCTTCTATTTGAATTGGCGCCAGAACTGAAATTCGATGGTCATTCAGTAAAATGCAGAATAAACTCGTGTCATCAACGACAATAGCAGAAGCTCACGCTTTTGCTGGGTCAGCATGAGCCCTTCCATAGGAATTCTTTCTTTTCATGTCTGTCGTCTTTGTCACTAACATACACGAGATTTTTTTTCCTGCTATTAGAACTGGTTTAGCTACAAATGTAGAAGAAGCTGAGAATTGTCTTTTGAGAAATGTGAAAGGCCAAAGAAGCCAACTATCAAGAACTTTAGAAACCTGCTGGAGAGTGGAAGGATTTTTTTCTTCGTCTCTCCTTCATACTTATCAATTTTCAAAGCAAAACTGTACTAATAAGATTCTGGTGAAGGCTCTGTTTGATTATCTATACAGAGGAAGTTAAGGACCCAACAGTGAAGTATTATGAAGGTCTTTTGCATGATATTTTTCCCCCTCTTGGCAAGAATTTTGGTTCGTTGTAATCTTTACTACTATGCTCAAGATTCAAGAATATCCCTCAGTATTATGAAGAAATTAACTGTGGACTCTTTCTTTTTCCTTTCGTTAAAATAAAAATGTAAATAAAAGACGGCGTGCTCTAGGGATGACTGGAAACTGCACATTAGTAACGTGAAGAAACTTTTACTTGTCAAGTTGTTACATATAGCTCAGACTATATCATGTTCTAGATTTTCAAAATTAGTAGTGATAGAGATCCTGCTTTGTTTCTTATTGCAAAATTTGCATAATTACTAGCACTAGAAATCATGTGACACGGCGGAATCGCCATTTTATGCAAGGTAAGAGAAATAATACGGCAATAAGCAACTTTATAAAACAGTGAGCGTATACCAACCTCAAAAAACAAAAACCTAACCTCGTCCCAAATGCATGGGGATTACATGAACGCCAAAAAGATAACTGGAGCCTGGCAATCTGCTGGAGAACTCTTGGTGGAGCAGTCGTTCATTTCTTACTTCAAGGTCAATTATGAAGCTTTCATTTTAACCACCTTTATCTTTATAATGTCAAATGGCAATAAGCAACTTTATAGGCATCACCTGATGATCCATCATTCATCGAGGAATGCATTCGGAACACGAAAGAAGCATTAGGGTTCAAGTTGGAAACCCGTATACTAGAAATGAGCGAAAGGAGCCTCTGCCAGGGTCAGAGATTGTATATTCTTGGGAGAAACAAAAATTGCATTCCATACATGGACAAGGTGGCAAGGAGCGTCCACCATCCATGTTCATAAGGAGGGGCATTTGAAGGATTAATAAAAAGCAGAAGCAATTGTTGGGAGAGAAGCTGATTGGGGGTTTCAAATTCAGTACCAAAATTTTAATGAAGATACACAATGCTGCTCGTAGATGAAAATGCAGATGGATTTCAAATTAGCACCAAAATTTTGATCCCGGGCAAAAGCAGTGGCAAACAGCACTTGCTGGAATCAACTCATGCACAACAAGCCTTGAAGTCAAGCTGAGCAAAATTGAATCTGAGAGCTCATCTTCTCTTGATACTTCAATCCAAATCCTAGCAAATGTCAGAAAAACTTGTTTCCCATAAGCTTGCTGCTGACAGGATTCACATACACTAACAATAGTAGAAAGTAGTATGCAGCCAAAAAAAATCATTTCAAGAAACTTCATTCCCATCTTATCTAATGCAGCCTCTGAGGATCATTTTGGGGAGAGTAAGCCAATATCAACTCTCCTGCTGCACACTTGGAGTGCTATTCTTATTACATATATCACAGGTCATCAGGAGGCTGATTAGCACAATTATCTTGACTCTTTAGAAAAGAAAGTGATCAAACTGCATTGTAATATCACCTCACAAGTTTCTTGTGGGAAAAGAAATCAGGCAAATGTGGACTTCTCTCTTCTTTGTTCACCTTGTGCACACTATCTTTTCTTTGCACATAAACATGTGCTCAATGATCTTTTGAGAAAAATATAATTCGTTGGACAGCTTATCTCTAAGCATAGGAAGTTTTTCCACTATTAGGAAGAAGACCATCCCTGGCCATTTCACTAAGAACATTAAATACCGCATCCAAGTTCCCTTCTTTGTGGTTGATCTCAACAAGGAGTTTAGCAAGCTCAGCATCAGTAAGCCGACAGCTTCTCAATGTGTTTTCTATAACTTGATTCAACTCTTCAATTAGCCCATCTTTCCGAAGGTCCTTGATGAGTGCAATTACAGTTGCAGTATGAGGAACGAATCCATGATGCACCATTTCCTGGTACAGATTATAGGCTTTGTGCAAATTGCCACCCCTACAATGGCCATGTATCATAACATTATAAACTGCTTCACTAGGCCTTTTATCATTCTGAAGCATTGATTCAAAAACTTGATCGGCTTCTTTCATCAAGCCCTTCATGCAGAAACCCTTTATAAGAGCTACGACACTCTTAACTTCAAAGTTACTAGAGTTTTCAATTAGTGTGTTATATGTGACATCAGCAGGAACAGAGTCTTCATAATACAATTTGAATAGAAGCTGTTTTGCCTCCCTTGTACGAGCTTGTTTGCTAAGCCCATTGATTAGCACACTGTAAGTAACAACATCTGGAAGCAAACCCTTGTTGATCATTTCGTCATGCAGATAAAGAGCACTGTTAATATTTCCTTCACTACAGTAACCATTTATCAAGGTAGTGTATGTACATTCATCAGGCGGCAAACCTTCTGCTATCATCTCTTGGAATAGATCACAAGCCTCAGCCTGTCTCCTCTGCTCGCAAAGACCTTGAATCAGTGATGAGTAGGTGATAGTATCTGGTAAAACTCCCTTTTTAACCATCTCACGATTTATCTGAAATGCCTTGTCCAGATCATGATTTCTGCAAAACCCAGATATAAGTGTACTATAACTTACAACATCCGGGGCTGTCCCCTTCTCAATCATATCTCGAAGCACTCCCAAAGCATCTTCCATCCTCCCCGATATGCAGAGTCCATTGATTAATGCATTGTAAGTCACAATGGAAGGAGTGAAACCACTTCCAATCATTTCATCCAATACCCGATAAGCTTCATCCACACATCCCTGCTGAGAGAAGCCATCAATTAATGTCGTATATGTTCTCTCATTCGGACGTAATCCTCTAATAAGCATCTGATCAAAGAATTCCACAGCTCGATGCAAGTTCCTAGCCTTACACATACTACTGATCAACGAAGTATATGTAACGACATTTGGTGAGAGACCATTCCTAATCATCTTCGCATGCAAAACTAGTGCTTGATGAAAATCACCATCTTTACAATACCCATTCACAAGCGTATTATATGTAACCTCATCAGGGACCAAACCTTTTCGAGTCATCTCTTCAAGAATCTCAGTTGTCTCCTTCATCCTCCCCTCTCGACACAACCCATTAATAATCACATTATACGAAATCAAATTTGGCTCCAAAGTCTTCATAGTCAACAATTTCATATATTTATATGCCTCATCGATCAGCCCAATTTTACAATAAGCATGAATTAAGGTATTATATGTAACCACATTCGGCAAACAACCATTCCTCTCCATTTTATCAAAAATACCTAAACCCTTGTCAAAATCGCTGACTGCACAAAACCCACGAATCAATATATTATAAGTAAACACATTTGGTGAAACGCCAGTTTTTATCATATCCCGGTACAATTCTTCAGCCAACTCCATTGTTACATGATTATTAATTACCGAATTCAGAACCCAATTATACGACAATACACTGGGCATAAAGCCATTAACTTTAGCTAAATTTATAGTGTTCAAAGCAGCATCAATCATGTTCAAGTGAGAATAAGTTTTTACCATCAAATCGAAAACCGAAGAACTCGAATTGGAAGCATGATATGAATCTTTCAGGCATTGAAAGACCCAATACCCCCTGTCGGCGACGGCAGCCTCAACGGCGACATTTTCAGCTAGGGATTGAGCTGTTTTGTAGAGCTTGAATCTGGTGAGTATATGGAGAGTGAGACACTTGCATTGGAGATCAAAAAAGGGGCAGTGACGAACCCAGTTCAGGATTTTTAGGGTTAGGTTTTGGTCAAATTGGGACTGGAGGAGTAAATAAGAAGCGGATTGAGGGGTGAATTTGGAAGATAAAGAGTCGAGGTGTAATGGGTGGTGGCGTTTGAGGATGGCGATGGCTTTGTCAACGAGGACGATGTCGGGAGGAGGGGATGGTGAAGTTACGGAAAGGGATTGGGGAGGGGAGGTGTGAAAGGGTCTGCGGTAGGGTTTAAGGAGGGGCATTTCGGGAATGTTGAATTCTTCAGAGAATGGGAACTTGCGGGGAAGAAAGGAATCATGAGAAGCTGAGCATAGATATGCAATTCTTTGAAGGGTAGGAAAGTGAAGCCATGGATAGAGAAAATAATTTTATAAGAACAAAATAATTTATGAAAATAATAATACTTACTAATGTTTACGTTTTGATTTAACATAAATAACAATTCAAAACAAATTGTTTCTAGACATATTCCAAGAAAATTAAAATTTGCTTAAAAATTAATTAAAAATAATTAAATATAATTTTTTATTATTATTATTTCCTCGTCGTTCTCATAAAATGAAAGATAATTAAAGCTTCCAAAAAATTATTTTATATAAAAAAATGGCTTAAATACTCAAATACATAGGCGAAATCCACTTATTTAAAGAATGGAAAAAATCTCTAGTTTACTGAATAAAAATAAAAACTAATTGAATCTCTATAGTCAGGAGAGATGAATTAAATTCAGCTAGATAGAGTAACCATGGAATGTTCCTTGACCGCAAGAAACTCTAGCTTTGGTTAGTTTTATTTACCATACTCTTTCATGTTAACAGTTTGTATTCCAAATCTCAGTCCATTCCAGATTTTTTACAGTGATAGAATTATTTTGTCTTAATTAAAATAATGATAATTAATACATTTACAAGCAGTAATATTTCTGCCGCATGTTTTGGAAACAAAGTGAACCAAAGTCTGGAATCAATAGAAAACAAGAGCACAAAAAATTTGACCAACTCCTTATAGTAACATATCAACCTTTTATACCAGAGTTTGCAAATTATCAGAGAATTAAAACATCCATCTTGAGGCATCTTGCCGTAACATAAGAAGCGGCAATTCATTTCTCTCTCTATTCTACGGACAACAGAAAGCATTAGAAAAGGCACACCAACTAAAATTAACTTTACAACAGCTGGTGACTTGTGATTCTGAAGTGGAACAAAAGAGCCTGCACATAAAGGCTCGATGAAGCAACTCCAAAGAAAATGGCATGAGAGCGAAGCTCCTACTGTTGTGCAGAAGCTAATTGCAGGGAGGCTGAAATTGTTGGACTGATGAGCAACTTTGTAGAATTCATTGAAATTGTAGCCTAGTGTGCATAGACTTTTTTTCCATTTTCCCCACTTGTGCTATTCTCAAAACACGATTCAAGACCTTACTTAACCTTCCCATTGGTTCGGATGGACACACCATGCAACAATTTGACAAAACCAAGGAAACTTAGCTTTCCATCAGTAGGTCTTATCCAGTCACGGATAACAGCATGGACAGAGATTGAAGGACCAACACCAAGTTCCTGAGACAATATCTCGATAGAATTATGAAGTGGTAGAAATCCTAGTATTGCAGCGAAAAGTTATGCATCTTCATACAGTACTTTGTGTTTCTTATTCCCCAAAACTAAAAGAAGGAAATTATCAGAGGTTGGTTCAAAGTTTTGATGCCCTCCACAAAGTATATTGTCAAAACTCATGCTTAAGAAGCATCTGAACCATGCAAGTAAGTTCTTTTGAAGATTAGATAAAAAATCCATATGCACCACCAAAACTAACAGAAACACAAGAAAACTCAACTTACAGATGCAAGTTCTTCGATTACAATTGCCCTGTTCCCATCCTTCTCAAATATTTCATATGCACAACGAGTATGTTGTTCCCAATGATCAAGTGCCTCCATCTGTTGGACACTTAGCGCAGCTGTGCAGAACTCTTCAAAATCCATCCTTCTGTACTGAAGTGCATTAAGCTGTCGAATGAAAATTGAAGAATACTCATATGAAAAGCTAAAATCATACAGAATCATGGAAATGTATGCAAACAACTAGAGCTAGTGTTATTCTACTGAGGCTAGATATTCAGGCGTCCGAGACTCCTTCATAACATCTGTTGCATGTTTCATCAGGGCCTGGTCAAAACAAAAAAGAAAGTAAATACATTTCATTATAGTCTTGAGCTATTCCCAACACAAAGAAATTTTAAGTGGAAATTCTACCGATCTAATGCTCTCTAAGGTTATGCAGCTGCTTTTGTTTGGCTCCAATAGTGCAAACTGCTCCTTCAGGTAGAAAACATCATCTGTATTCAATGTCTTTGACAATGACTGCCACATTTTGAAAATTATATCATTATAAAACATTTTACTTCAAATCAAATTTGTAGAATTTTATGTGAGAGACTAATGATGTTTCTTAACTTCCAGCTACAACTTTAAGAAACCCAATTATGTCCCGAGACCCAAAAAAATAAAAAATAAAATAATTGTGTTGTCCAATTGAGAAAAAATGCAATACTGTGTATTTTTTTCTTGTCTTCCCTAAATATGTACAAACCAAAACTTATGTGACAATAAACATCCTTCACTGATACTTCCCACTCCCATAAATACAGCAAAAGGATAATATAAGCATTCTGGTTCACAAAAAGAAAAAAGATGGGGCAGCGTGTTGGATGATATAAAAAGTCTAGACATAATAGATAATGCTTATATTTCGTCATTCAATCATATACACACCCTTAAGGCAGCCTTACGCAATGGTGTTGAACGCATGTAGGATTTCATGAGTCTGAAAATAAAAATGTCAAGTGGGACTTTTATCTCATTGTAATTCCGTATCCAGGGATGACCTGCCAAAAAATGATAATTAAGAATCTGAAGGAAAAGAACACCAAATTCTTGTATCATTGAGAGAGGGAAAACACTTACTTAAAGCCTGTGCAGCAGTCATTCGTTTACGAGGGTCTTTATTTAATAAGCGCTTGACAAAATCTTTTGCCTCCAAAGATAGTGAAGGCCAAGGTTCTTCGTCGAAACTTGGTTCAGCCTTTACAACTGCTCGAAAAATGCCAGACTCAGTTCGGGCCCAAAATGGTCGACTTCCACACAGAAGTATATATGCTA
Organism: Hedera helix; assembly: GCA_947179155.2. Lineage (NCBI taxonomy): Eukaryota > Viridiplantae > Streptophyta > Magnoliopsida > Apiales > Araliaceae > Hedera > Hedera helix. The sequence goes on from OX359287.1 coordinate 32,679,197, forward strand.
TCACGCCTATACTCCATACATCAGATTCTGTACTATAAGATCTATGTAAGACTTCTGGCGCCACATAGTATGCACTTCCAACAATGTCATTCAATTTTTCATCTGCACACCACAATAGACATTGAATAACCCTGTCCTAGGGCTCGGGGGAAAACTGATAACCCTTATTAAACTCATATTTGAGGTGGAAAGAAACTTGCCTGGTCTGACATAATCTGATAAACCAAAGTCTATGGCTTTCAACTGAGAGTTTTCTTCCTTTGTGGAAAAGAGGAAATTCTGCTTCATTAAAAACTAAAATTAGATTAACCATTTAAAAGAATGATTATAAGGGAGGTAAATAAACACCTACCTCTGGTTGTGACTATAATTAACATCAAATTTGATCAAGACAAAGATACATAAGAGATAAGTACTACCTCTGGTTTAAGATCTCGATGCACCACACCCTGTAGATGGCAAAATGCAACAACATTCAATATCTGTACCATAACAGCCTTTGCATCATCTTCTGAGTATTTCCCACCCCTATAAAGTGAAGTATGGCATAATCAATAATAATAACATTAAAATGTACACAACTAATCAAAAAGAGGAAATGAATAAACAAGTAAGGCTGATTATGAGTCTAAAGAACAAGGTCAAAATTGCAACATACTAATAAAAGAAACACCTTGCAAGTATTCTATCAAGGAGCTCCCCCCCTTCGCACAACCTGAAATGGTCACCGTGAATAGGTTAGTTTCCATGTTACCTGAGATCTTGAGGTTAAGATTTGAGACAACTAAATTCCCAAGAGACACTTTGAACTTGATACAGGGGAACAGAAGCACAATAATTTGACATTAATGTAAAAAGTCAGCAAGGAACTGACCAGAAAATAGTTCCAGCTCTGGCAATAAACAAATAATTAAAATAATAATAATGATGATGATGATAATAATAATAATAATAAAATTATTTTGAGATATAGTCTTGACTCATATGCGGAAGCTTACTCCATTACTATATAGACATTATCTTTGTCTTCAAATGCATCATAGAACTGTGCAAGATTGTTATGTCCTTTCAAACCTTTCAATATCTTCACCTCCCTTCTCACATCCTCTATTGCAATAGCAGTTGTCATCTGTCATGAGAAAAGAGCACAATTTGGATACTAACTTCAAAGGACTACAAAGAAAAAGGGAAACATGAAACTTTACAAACAGGAAACCCAGAAAATTTCAAGATATACTTGCACAAGTATCTATACAGGTATGTATGATTTAATTCTTTCAAACTAAACAATTTGTTGGGGAGCCGGGAGAGTCTATAACAAAACCCTAATACACAATAAATTAAATTCTTGAACCTGATTGAAAAGACTTGAAATTTAACGAGGTCAAAATTTCCAAGAAAATAAAAGCACAAATTTACCACAATTTATGCACACATCAATACATAGACACAAATAAACATTCAATTGAATTAGAAGGTGAAATCAACCTTTGACTTGGGAATGATCTTAACAGCAACTTGTTGACCTTTTAGCTCACCCTTCAAGGCCTTAGCAGAACAAGTATACCCAAAATGCCCTCGCCCCACTTCTTCCCCAACTTCATACCCACTCTTAAATTCCTTCGAATACCCAAAACTTTTGTCCAAACCCCCCTTTTCTCTCTCCTTCCCTTCTTCATCTATCACCTCCCCATTCCCCTTCCGCCTCACCAGAACCGCCTTTATGTGCTTCGCTGGCGACGGCGGCCGCTTGAAAAACCTCCTCGCCGGCGAGTTCCCCTGCCCCGGAGAAGATTTTTTCCCGAAAAAGTAGCGGGCTGGGCTCGGACTGTAGAATGGGAAAATGGGTGTTCTCTTTCCGGCGCCGGAATCATTTTCCTGGGCCGGAGTTAAGGAAGGAGTTGGGATATCTGGGTGTTCTGTTTGTTCTACGGTGGGGGCATAAGGGTTTGGCTTGGACGGCTTGGAAGTGCAAGTTCCCATGGTGCCCCTCTGATCAGAAAGATCAAAACTTTTCAGTATCTGAATGCCATTTCAGTGCAAATTCATTGAATTGAGTGGGCTTGTGATTATAATTTTCTAAATTCTGATTGTTTGTTGGGTGTGGATTTGGATTGAAGAAATGGAGACGAGAGAGAAAATGTAGATGATACCCACCAGTAGTAAGAGCTTGTGTGCATGTATAGTTGCAGATTTCGGTTGTACAAACTCTCTGTCCCCGTCGACTACCTTCTTCGATAATTAAATAATTACGAGTCGAAGGAGGAGTTTGTCGTATAATTTACACCGATAATTATTGTTTATTACTATCAGATAACAGTTATATATATATAAGAATAATTATAACTTCATTAACAACATTTATTGTGTAATCATTATAAAAGAAATTAGAAATTTTTAGACAAATTAAAATGTTAATTTTACAAGTTTTTCTCTAAAATATTCAACACTAATTTATGATTATATATATATATATATATTATTGATAAGAAATCCATTTTATGTATAAAACCCTCCTTACTCACAGTTTGAAATTTGAACTGAATGCACATGTACACTTTTATTAAGTAGATTTAGTTAAATTTTGGTGTTTAATTTCAATTTTAAAACTAAGCATGTGCGTCTTATAAAAGTCGAACCTCAAATTTTAAGATAAAATTTCATAACTAAAATTTTTGTATCATATTATAATTTTAAAATAAAAATATATCTTTCATTTATGAATTAATTTAAAAGTACGTCTTTGATTTTGAAATGGGAAAATATTATTTTTATAATCCTAGTAGCTGTTTTGAATTTCAACGTTTGAAATCAAAGTGGTGGTAAACACTGACATGCAATTAAATAAAGAGCAAATTATTTAACAATAATAATGCAGATCTACCTTGTAAGCTAATTGTTTGTTTGTTTGTGTCATCTAAATGATCTAATTATGGCAGAAGTGTTTTTTCTTATCTGTCCATGTGCGTAATGAAGCGAATATCAATAATTAAGTCACTAAAACGTTTTATTTCATATGATCGAGAAGATTATATTATTAGCATAATGTATAAAAAATAACATTTGTTTCTGCTCGATGAGCTAGCCATGCAAATCTTTTACGATCCCTACCAACTCATCTTTGTACTACTATATATATATATATATATATATATATATATATATATATATATATATATAGTATAGAGTGTCTATTTATGACAATCGATTGTTAAATATTGTTATAATAATTAATACAATAATAATTTCTTTATAAAATTTATATGTCGTAACAGCTTATTGCGACAGGATTTTTATTAAAAAAAATTAACTCTACCATAACAAACTGTTAGGGTACAAAAAATTAATTGCTATGAATTAACTTTCATATATATATATATATATATATATATATATATATACTTGATTTTATTTATTTTTTGATTTGGACGATAAAATTATTTTTGAATCAACTTATGTGTGAACCGAAACAAAATTCCTCACTAGATGATCTTAAGGGCCTCACATCGACATGATACATTTGAAAAAATTCTCGTAAAATATTTACTATACATTTTTCATATTTTTCAAAATAAAAGATTAAATTTAAGAAAAAAATAGTAGCTATAGATTTTAACATAGGAATTAAGACAAAAAAATGCTGATTCATTTCATGACATAATTTGGCAAGCTAAACCACAAGATCAACCTCATGCATATTAATGAAGAAGACAAATAGGTGTATACAAACAAAATAACGGCCGAGTTTTAAACTAATATATCTCACCTGTTGCTTATACAATAACTTGTTTCATCTAATTATTATATCATTGTTTAATAAGACTATTAGAAATCCTTTTTTATATTGCTATGGATCTGCTAATAATTAAGATGGCTTCACATACAATATTAAATGACTGAAACAGATTTTATTTATTTTATGAACAACTCAGAGCCCACCAAATTTTACTATCACATCGGTGAGAGTTTATATATATTAGTCTATTAGTTCACGCAAGACACGAGTATTATTTTATAAATTTTTTGAATAGTTTAAAAATCCTTATGTATAATAATTATTATAATTTTATAATTAAATATATAATAAATAATAACATATCAATTTGTAGATATCAAAAATAATTATATAAAAATAATAGTATTGTTCAAGTATATCATTAGAATATGAAGAAGAAGAAAAATTTCATAACCCTTAGTATTACTGATACATGCACATGTTTAATCGGTTAATGTTGTCGTTTTAATCTATTTTGATCAATTTAAAAATTAAATGTAAATGGAACTTGAAAAACGAAGAGATATTAGTATTTTATCAATTTTATTTCGCACCCAGCATTGATAATTGAAAGAAAATTAATCAAATAAAACACTTAACACTAACGAATCAACTCGATTGAATAATACAAATCACTCTCAAGTTATCTCAGTTAGTCCTATATTTGAAATATATCCCTGGATTTGTTACAGTATAAAATAATGTTATACTAATATATCTTTCACACAAATTATGAAAATTAAAATAAAGGAACTAGGGTAAAAAATATTTCAAATTTATCTTTAGTGGTATCACAAGATTACATAAAGTAATGAGCCATATTTGTTTATTATTTATATTATAGGACTCTATTAAATGACATACTCGTCTTTTATTTTATGTATCTTAGGCGGTCATTTGGGGGGGGGGGGGGGGGGTGAAATTATACTTTAACTCATCCTTTTGAGATGAAAGAAATAAGATTAAGGGAGTATTTGATAAAAACTGAATGAAATAGTTTTGGATATTTAAGTAACCTGAATGAGTCGAATGAAGCAGAACAATGAATATTGAATAAAAAAAATTGTTTAATAATTGACATGTCTGAAACATGTAAATAACAAATTTTTACCATTTTATCCCTCTAAAAAAGTTCAAAATTATTGTAAATTTATTTAATATTACTTAATATAATAGTTAATATATTTTATTTGTTTTACTTCATTCAAGTAGGACTTATTCTTGAGTCAAAAAATTTAGACTTAACCATTCAGTCCAAAAATTTGACTGATTCAACTATTTAACAAATTTTTATTCAAATTGACTAATCGATTCAGTCATTTAAAACTATTAAATGCTAAACAAACTGTGCCTAACTAAGTCAAGGCAGCTTGATTAAAATGAAAAATTAACCGAGACAGTTAAGATGCAATTTAAGTTGATATTTAATGCTAAATCAGTGGTGCACCATCCAACATTGCATTCAAAACTTGAAAATGTGGTGCACCATCCTTTAACTGCTATTTTATATATATATTTGAAAAAAGTTATATAAAACTACTCAATAATGAGCTAAACTTTTATTCTAATTTTAGCTACAAATGGGATTAAGACTCCCTCTATTTTACATCTTTTATTCAAATTTTTTAAATATATATTTAATAACACAAATATTATTTTAATAACGATTTTAATGACATAATTATCTGTGACGATATTTATTGTATTGTTTAATATAATATATTTATGTCTGTATTGAAAAAATAAAAATATAATTGAGAAAATTCTAAACCGTATTATTTTTTCTGAACATAAGGTCCCTTAAAAAGTCATTATTCCAATCTAAATAAAGCTTAAAATTACTTGGCATAACCAATCATAGTGTTTGTCTAAATCAATATGAGTTGGTTCCCCATTAAGTTAATGCCATGAATAGATAACATCTCAATTTGGTCCATGTACTCAATTAGTCACATTATATTGTCCCGTCAAATTTGACTACCATTAACAATTTGTCATACCCTTAATTAGTACACTTGTTTTAAAGTAGGTTCACTTTCTTGCATGTGAATATAGAACACTATGAGATATCTACTCACCAATCACCAAATTGATCATTTTAATTGAATTGAGGAATACATGTTTTCGACGTTTTATTTTAGTTTAGATCAAGTGTAACATCTGTTTTTGTCGTCGACAACAGACGGCAGAATACATGCAAAGACATGTCCATGAGAAAACAAACTTACACAGCCAACCACCAAGACTTGTCTTTATCAAGTGCATGTGTTGTGCTATTTGTGCAAAATGAGACTTCAAATAAAAGAATAAGTTTACAGACACTTTATCCAATCACAATACTAGATATTACATCGCATCTCATTATTAAAAAATAGGTCCTGACACGGTCCATGTCAGACCCTACTTTTTAATTATGAAATGAGATGTAATATTTGATGTTGTATTTGAATATTGTGTGTGTAAAGTGATTCTAAAAACCTCTGCTTTCTTTCCTATTATAGAAAAGCAGCTCTACTAACTGCATATTGATATAAACGTAAAATTTGGTAACAGGTATCTTGCCAACAACAGAAAGTGAGATCCCACCGCACTTTCAAGCTGTTTATGGATATTGCCACAAAGTTTTATTTTCCATAAACAATCAACCTACCATAGAATTCAGACTTAGAACTAAAGATGAATGTTCCTGAAGAAATACTGTAAAAATGAGATTTTATCGAGATGCTGCCATTGGAAAAATATCATCAAATGCTTCAAGTGAAAGTTCACTGCTTTATGCTTTAATCATTTCCTTATTTCTAAAATATCAGATTCAGATATACACCCAATCAAGATAACCCGAAAACCTTTTTATTTCTCAGATTCAAATATAAGTATACAACATACAGTAAATGGTTCCATACCTGGAAAACTTGGCCCCAATTTTTGGATTTCAACACTAGTAAGCTACACTGTCCTGCATCAAGTACTTAGTCACCATGCAGCTTGCTGTTCAATATGCCCGATCACAAGGCAATCTTGCATAAGAGCAACATTCACTCGCAAGGCTTAATCAAAGTTCTAAATTGGAATGGGTGTAATATTATCAGACGGCGTTAAATGTCCCACAGTACAAGAAGAGAACACCATTTGTTGCTCCATTGTGAACTTTATGTTTTCGGCCTGCGAGCAACAGGTTGATCAGTGCCAAAAACCATAAGGTTTTTTATTTTGGCAAACTGTTTTTGTCCCTCTCGAATGCTAGTTCAAATAAGAATTAAACAAGAATAAAGCACAGCAGGTTTCATCAGATTACCCATAACAATACACGTAGGATATAATTTAAGCTTCCAAAATGCAAATGAAAAACCGTATGTTGCCCAAGTTTCTGAGATGATTTTAAGAATGTAGAGAAATATTGTTAATTGCTCAGTCAAATTACCCTTGCGAAATCAATGGGATTCTCCTTCATACTCAACAAGGGCAACAGAAAACCCTTTTTTCTTCAAGGCCAAATGAATTTTACTAGCTTGTTCTGGATTCACAACCTGCCATGCCAACAATTTTCAATAAAACAAAAGCTATTAAAAGTAGAGGGAGTTGCATTTGATGGCCGACATGATTTCCGGAGTTATTGTCCATATAACAGAAGGAAATGAGTGCAGAATAACCAATGAAAAGCATTGGAGTGATATTCATCTCCTCTTTCTCCATTGGCTGACTTAAGCCCATCTCATTTCTGTTTCATGAACTTGAAAGCATAGCTGTGAACTCTCTATTGTTGCCTCAAAATGAGAAAAAATTAAAGTGAAAAAAATTTATGGAGCTGCATACCCTGTCTTCCGATCCTTGAAAGACAGTTATGGGGCAAGACAATTTATCAACATAATTGGTGACCTCTCGTATCTCGCACGGGCTATAAAACTTTTATAAATACTTCCACATGTAGAAAATATAAGATGAGATTGACTTGTATTAGGATCAAAGTGATTTTGAAAGTATAAATATTCATCTGGATAAATTATTATTAAAATTTGAAATTCTACTTTAAACTTAGTAACTAATCATCATATTAAACCTCTTTCTCCTTAAAAAAAAAATAAAAGACATCATTTTGGCTTACTTAGACTTATCATTTTCATTCCTTCCCCTGATTACAATACAAATGAATTAACTCTCAAGCAAAAAATAAAGAACCATCAAAAAGAAAAAAGACGAAAAAAAGGACACGAAACTAATACTAACTTTCTATGAATATACACTTCAACCATTCCATATAACCGCCCAGAGATGTCTACACGAAACTAATACTAACTTGCTATGAATATACTCTTCAACCATTCCATATAACCGCCCAGAGATGTCTATGCCTATAAAGAAAAGCCCATGCTTCGGAAAAGATAAAGACTTGTAATACGACTAAAATATGTCAATTTTTGTTATTAATAGACACAACAATTAATTATCCACGTTTCTGTATTAATTTAAATGTCTACTCGCACAAAGAATGGACATATTTTTGTTACTATATATAAGGACTCTTATCATTTCTACTCAAAAATTAGATTTTGTGGCTAGCTTTGGCTTATTCCATATATCAAGAACATCATCACGTCCCACTAGTGCTGTCAAAAACACTAAAAACAAGAGTAGACAAAAACTGACCATTTCCATATATTAAAACTGAAATATGACACTAAATCAGCACATTTGTTGCTTATGAGTTATGACCGAGAACTATGATTGCCTGCAACTACTTAACATGTGCAAGCCCTAGGCCACTCCATACTTTTGCTATGAGATCACTACTCACAAGTTGCATTCCTTTATAAGAAGAATATATCCAAGTAGAATAAACTTTTACTGCCAGTTTAGTTTGTCCATCAATTGAGCAATTACTCACTCTTCTCTTTTACCAGTATACCGATCAAACTGCTAGACCATTGCGGTGATGTAATAGCATCCACAAGAAGAGATAATCTTGACACAGTTCCTCTGATTTATCACGCAAGAGAGACATTGGGATCTTCTTCATCAGAGTCGAACTCAACCTGGAGATGTACAACATATTAAACTGCATTAACTCCGTGCAGTGCAATTTTCAGTTGGAATAAAGTGAAGAACCTCCATTTAGTCAGTAATTCAAAATCAACCAGAGTTGAATGGATTTAGTTAGAACTCTCCATCAGCCAAAGCCACAAGCAGCACAAAATTAAGTGCCTAATATGATATAATTATATAAATGTACAATTCAAAATAAGGAACTTACATTTTCATCTCTATACCATCCTCCATGCCCGTCGCGCTTCCAACCAGCTGCTGTGAACTTGAGTTCTTTGTCCCGGCGCTCTCGATAATCTATTTGCTGCAGCACAACTTCCTTTCCAGCTCCTCCTCCTTCAATAATAGGGTCATTATTATTAGAAGATTGTCCATTTGTGATATGATTCCTGGTAGATTCGACAATTTGGGTTTCATATGCAGCACATTGCTGAGAAGAATTGCTGCAAAGTATTTCAGAAACAGCTTTCCTAGTGCGTTCAATCAGAGGTTTGCTAGCTAACCTACACTCCTTGGTTGGTACACCAGTGTTGGCAGCGGCAATACTATTTTTTGACAAGGCTATTCTCTTATTTATCTCATCTTGTCTAATCAACTCTCTTTCCTTGAGCCTGGACTCTGCAGCACAATGACGTGATCCTTTGATATGCATCTGCAAGATTTTCCAACAATCGAGAAAAACTAATGTTACAGATTTAAAGGATTCAACTTTGGATCACAACGCCTCAACCCTCATAACTATTTGGCAAAAAAGATAAATGATTATGAACATCTGATAAGTAAGATGAAACTAATTACTATATGTTGTTATGGGCATATCAAATGTCAAATGTAATACCAGATTCATAAGTCTTCTCATATTATTAATCAGCCCCATTGAAGGCTGGTTATATTACAAAAAATGTGCTAAACTAATTCGAAGAATTTTGATTATAAGAAAGATTGGACTTTTAAATTACTTTCAAGTAAAATAAATAAATTCCTTTCAAGAAATTAGAAATTCTGTCAATGACACACAGAAGGCATAAAATTCAATCATATGCCACCTCTTTCTCTCAGAACAGCACCTACAATGCATTATATAGAGTGAAAAACATGCCCAAATTAAGCTTTATCTCTCCTTCTCTAATATCAAAAATTAATGTCAGAATACAAATCACCCAACTCAAATAAGAAATAAAGCCAGAGTCTTGTTGTAATTGTAAGACGATCAAACTAAATCACCATGCCTTAGAAAATGTAAAATTAAACTCGTGACTACAAGTGTAAATTATATTGGCTTATGCATATACCCACATAAATTAATGAATTATCTGACTCATGCCTTAGGAACTTTAAAATTAAATTCAAATTCTTTCCTTTTGAGGAGGAAAAATTCAACTTAAATTATTTCCTTTTGAGAATGAAATTCAAGGGATTCAAAGCAGAGAGAAAACTGTAAGGGGGAAATTAGGGTTTAGTAAACATACAGAGAGCATAAGAAGAGTATCGAGAATTGGGTTGTGAGGGCAAACAAGGCAGGCGTATTTACCACTAGCAAGCTTTTTGTAAGAAGACCCATACCCATTATTAATTCCATCAACTAGAAGATCGTCGATCCTCCTCTTCTTGTAATTCGCCTCTCTTCCCCAACTGTCTCCTCCGAAGACGCTCATTTTTTTCCCTCACTATTCTTCTTGCTTGTGTTCTTGTTACAAAAGCGAAGGAAGAAATGAAGAACCCCCATATATAAGTTTATTTTTTAGTTTTATAATTTATTTTGTAAATAAGTAAAGGATTAAGGCTAACACGAGGAATGTTACTGCAATACAAAATTATTATAAAAAAATAAATATAAAATAATATATTAAAATATAATTTTTGAATGTTTTATTATTTATAAATAGGTACAAAAGTTATAATCAATAATTATTATTCATATTATTTTATATTATATTTTTTATTATCAAAATATTATTGTATAGTATATATAGGATAGAATGAGAAGAGAGCCGGTGATTTGAATATCGTAATAGAAAAATTCTATGCGGACAGAAAAAATAGACGGTGGATATTATTGACTAATGAATTGGAAAAAAACAAAAAATTTACGAGACCCACGGTTATGAGATGTATTTAACAAAACAAAAAATGTATGAGACTCACCGTTCATTTTTTCGATCTGCATAAAAGATCTCTATCTTAATAACTCTAATGAGTTGGTCTTGTGGCTAAAAAGATTTTCTCCTCTAAGAAAAAAATTTAATATGATATGAGAACCTTATTAACTACAATTCAAACCAAATTTTATTTTATTTTTTGAATATCTTGTTAATGTCAACTCTAAAATAACTATAATATTCGCGGTTCAAACTAAAAAAATAAAAATAAAAATTGAATAACGTATTGGGCAAACTATACTTTTATTACACTAAATTTTACATTCCTCACAATTTAGCCCCTAAATTAATTGGGTTTACACATCCGTTATATTAAGTACTTAAATTTACACAATGTAGCTCCCAAATTCAATTTTCGACGAAAATTGGCCGAAAAACCTAATTTACCGACAGGATAAGTATTTTATATACGGTTTGACCGTATTAAAATACGATTTGACCTAATTTATAAAAAAATTACATGACAATTCTTGAATTTAATTAGACACTGTTCATTTTCATTAAATCAAACACAAAAATAAAATATAAAATGAAGACAAAGTCTTCATATCTTTCTCTTCTTCGGTCGTCATATCTTACAAAGCCAATATATCTGTATCCAATTCTCTCAATACTTCAACAATTGTGTTTGGAATATGCATGTGAATGATATTTCTCAATTATAAGATTTGATGATGTGTTTTTAAAAGATAAATGAATTAATATGCAAATATGTCTGCATTGATGAAAGATGTAAAGTCCTTAATAGTTAATAGACATTATGTTCTAAGGACTTAGATTGCCAAGATCAAAACTGTTAAGTTGATCTCATATGAGTTAATAGCTTTGTACAGTCTTTCAAAAGATCACTATGTACAAGGACTATAGATAGAAAGATCAAACTTGTTAGTCTGATCTTAAAATGTAATAGATAAGCCTGATTGATCAAAAGAACAGCAGTCTGGCAAGAAAGTTAAAACAAGAATCGTTGACTACACTCGATCGTAGGGTCTGCAAGTCATCAGCATAGCCAGTCATACACTCACGTTTACAAAGCAGAATCATAGAGTGTTTGCTTAAAGATCATCAGCATGAAGACCCTGAATGACATGCAAGCAAACAGAAGATCCAAGCACCAACTCCATCAGCAAAGACTGATTGAGAAGTGAAGAGTCATTCAGATAGAAGTCTTATGAAATCACTCAAAGGAAAATCGTAGAGTCTTCCAGGAAGATCGTAGAGTCTGCCATATAAACGCAGAACAAGGCTCAGGAAATTAAAGAGTCTTCTCGGCAGATCGTAGAGTTATCTCAGCATCGTAGAGCTAACTCTCGGGATCGTAGAGTTCATATAAACAGTCACTCTACGATTCTCAAAACCTTGTCTACGAACCAAGCAATATCAAAGAGCAATCTCTACACAAGTATTCAGAGTCTTGACAGCAATCCTCGTAAGGATTATTCTGAAGGATGTCCTTGAGCTAACAATCAAACTGAACGAAGTTCTCGTACATCTAGCATCAAGACTTAACTGAGATCGTAGAGCAGTTCAAATCATAACTCTACGATGGCACTATGACTTAAACCATAAGTAAAGATTGTAAAATAGCAAAGCTGAGTCGTAGAGTGAAAAAGCAAGCTCAGAAGTTCAACGTTCACACAATCGTTGAATCAATGTGAAGATATACTAACGCTACATGTCGTAAACAACCTTTGATCTTACAACAGGGAATGCAAAACTGAAGTTCGTCGAGCAGTCCTCTATGACTTATGAACCAAGCAGTTCGAGCAAAACTGAAGTACGTAGAGCAGTCCTCTACAATATGAAAGCACCTGACAGAGTTTAAACCAGATTCTACTAATGTTCTACATAAAGCACAATGAAGATCACGAAGCATGAGTAGCATATCGTCAGGACAGCAAGGCTCGGTTCAGATCGTAGAAGTAGTAAAGTCGGACAAAGATCGTAGAGCTACATAGCAAGACCTGCAGATGACTCAACGATCAGAAGTAAGTAGTTACAACCGGATTAATCGTTGAGTACTTAAGTGCCAGCATCGATTGAAGACATCTAAGCACTTAAGCCAGTAGTCTCTGTATGGGCTGTTGATTACTTCAGAAACATCCACATCATCACTTCTAAGGCATCTGCTGTTGAAAAAGTCAGTATTATCAGTATACTGACTAATGCGTACTGAGTATCAGAACAAAGACTTTTTGTATCATGTATCAGGCTCAAGAAATCAGAAGACTACGTCCCAACGATCATATTCTCTAAAAGACCTGTTCACTCCAAAGATTGGGAAGAACACGAGACTGACATCTCTACAGTGATAAAGAAGACAAGTCAACAAGTCAGAGCCTGCAGAGCACTAACACTCTGACTTATTGTATAAAGTATTCATAAAGGAGTCTAAAACTGAATACTTCAACGGGAAGATTTGTAACAGAAAGAGTGCAACGGTTACTAAAATCAGAGAAAGCTGAGCTACAGGTTAAGATATCAGAACATGTCAGAAAAGAGAAAAGCACTGACACAAGCGGCAAGAAAGTCAACATTGAAGATATTGAGGATCTACACAAAGCCAAATGAAACCAACGGGATTTCATTCAACGGTAATATATGCTCAGAGATATAAAAGGCTTACAAGACCAAAAAAAAAAAAAAAAAGAAAGTTGTTGCAGTCGTTAAAGATATACAAGAGAGATGATAGAAGACAACAACCGATCGTAGAGTGAAAAAGACTGAATATGCTGAAGGACTCTACGATCCATCAGAACACTAACACTGATTTGAGAGAGACATAGAGATGAATAACTCTATTACAAAGAAGTGTTCAGAGCTGCTAGGCACATGAAAGAGAGAAGCTTAAACGCCAACTTGATACATTCATGGTAGCAACTGAGTACCAAAAGGAAGGATCATCACAGTCATCTCAGAAGCCCATCTCGAGAAGCAATAAACTGTCTATGATAAGAAGGAACAACTGAGTACCAAAAAGAAGAAGCATCACAGTCAACTCAGGAGTTCATCTCGAGAAGTTATCAAGTACCAAAGAAGCTGAAGTGCAAAAGCCTAGCAGCACATTTGGTGATCTTAAGTAGTTGCTGAATAACAGAAAGAAGAAGAATACCAACGACAAACATCAGCAGCATTCAATGATAGATCACAAGCAGCTGCTAAGTACCAGAAGATAAAGAAGATCAAGTTCATCTTAGCAGCACAACCCAACAAGCATCCAACACACAAAAGAGGGTCAAAGGATCCTTGCCTAAGTGGCTAAAAAGAAATCAAGTCTGCTAGACTTGTTGAGTACTGAAGGGTACAAGAGATTCTAAGTCTGCTGGACTTAGTCTACAATCCAAAGCTGTTAGCTTTGATGAGGGCAAGAGTGTCATAGTCTTAATGTGACTAAAGGAACCAAAGCTGCTAGCTTTGATGAGGGCGAGAGTGTCCTAGTCCAGAGGACTAAATCTTAGTGGATTTCCTACTGTCAAGTAGAAGAGTGGAGTAGGAGTTATTCAGTCTCCGAACCACTATAACTTTCTTGTGTCATTTACTTTGTGTCTTTTATATTCTGCACAACATCTACTTTCACCCATACTAGATTAACACACTAAAATGAAATGACTCATATTTCTTTAAGGGGTTTTATTAAAAGTAAAATCCGCTGTGCTCGAATTGATTCTATCACTTAAAAACTAATATGCTGTTGTTACAAAAGTAAAAAGTTTTTAAGAGATTTATTCAACCCCCCCCCCCCCTTCTAGATCTCCATTGTGTCCACGGGAACTAACAAATTGTTCTTGTACTCTTATAGCTCTGCCCATCAATTTGCAGTCATCCCACTAGTAAACAAACTAAAACTAGATCTCAATTGGCCCTTTCCTTTCAAAATTATATTAGAACCCCCATTTTGCTTTCAGGAAATCTCATTATCGGGTAAATTAATCGATACCCTTAACTTCGATTTTGTAAATTTTTGTTGCTTTGATAAATTCTCTCGAAGATTTTCCTGAACGTTTATTGAACTGGGATGCATTCTGTTCGAGTATACTCTTGGGTCGATCAACCATGGAATTAGCTCTTAAATTACAATCAATTGAATGCTTAGCCTTTGCAAAATTCTCATTTTTGTAGTCAAAACTTATAAAATTCTTTGTTTTTGGAACTGGGTGCCATGGGAAATAGGGCAGCATTAAATGACGTTACAAGAATTAACTTTCTTGATTTTGAAGTACCCAAATGGCCATTTGGATGAATTGTTGCTTCTAATCTCGATGTCCACATGATAGAATCGATTTTGCTTTTGATCGAGTTCTTCAGTCACTCAATTCGATCAGACAAATGTTAAAGATGAAAAGGGAAAGTAAATGTTAGTTAATATATAAACTGTGTTTTTAGTAATATACAGTATTAAATTAATTTGTTTTAACAAATCAACCGTAACTAATACGGTCAAAACGTATAAACTCAATAGTGTCCTATCGAATTGTCATTCAGGTCGAGTTTTTGGCCAATTTTCATTGAAAATTGAATTTGAGGATTACATCGTGTAAAATTAGGTAGTTGATATAACGAATATGTAAGTCTAATTAATTTAGAGATCGAATTGTGAAGAAAGTAGAACTTTTTGTAACTAAAGTGTAGTTTGCCCTATCGTGTTAATGTGTAACTATAATAGCCGTTTTAAGTTTTTAAATTGATTTTTTCATAAGAAAAATTGATATTTTTACAAAATTCTTCACGCATAAATAGTAAATATGGCACATCTCATGTGAGTGAAATATTATGAAAATATTAATTTTTCTTGTGAAAATATTAATTCTTTAAATTAAAGATTCAATACAGGCCCTAAAAGACAAAAACATTCCTCTCTTTTATATGCAGCCCATTATCAGGTCACGCCAAGTCGGCCCAATTCAAACTACCCGAATCTAGTTTTTCAAAACTGCAAATCGACAGATCTCGCGCATTCTCGATCATCTCTCTCATCAGTCTCGCTCACCCACTTTGGTTAGTGTTTCAGTCATTTCGCCATAGCAGAGGACGGCGGAAGAGAGATGGGTCCATCAAAATCCGGCGCCGGCCGT
Organism: Hedera helix; assembly: GCA_947179155.2. Lineage (NCBI taxonomy): Eukaryota > Viridiplantae > Streptophyta > Magnoliopsida > Apiales > Araliaceae > Hedera > Hedera helix. Next base: position 32,695,243 of record OX359287.1, read on the forward strand.
ACAATATCGCAGCAAGCATTCGATGAAATGGTGAGGGAAAACATGGATGATCTGGGAATGGACCCCACCGAAGCTCTACGAGACGCCATGGAAACCCTTACCCTCCAAGGCGTCGATCTCTCTGGTATAACCTAAAACACTTTCAAAACCCTCTTCCCACAACTGCCCTCCATCTTTCACGTTAATTTCTCGGCAATTACATCTTTCTTACTGATTTGTTTTTGCTGCAGGTATTGTTACTTGCGTTCCAGGAGAGTGTAATCCAGTGATTGAGTCCTTGGATAAATTGAAAGAATTGAGTTTTAAATGGACCGCAGATGATTGTACAATTGCTAATGATAATGAAGTGGAGGATGTTTTTGGACTACTAGATGAATTGAGTGATTTGTGCCGTGATGATGGATCAGGGAATGTAGCCATTGCTACGAAAAATGGAGGGCTGGAATTGGTATGTTTGATTTGTTCGAAAATTCCTGGTGGCTGTGATAGGGGTCTGATCTCAGCTTTGAACACCATGGCTTCATTTCTTCATGGTATCTTATATTTTCTTTTCTTCTCTTTCATATTTAAGTTGTGTTTATTACATTTTCTTTAAGTGTTTTGATGCTGAAAAGTTTGAAGGAAATATGAATTGTATTTTTTATAATGTGAGTTGTTTATGTTCATTGTCGGTCAGTATGGTGTGGATGAACAGAATTCCTGAAGTTTAGATAAAATTTAAATTTTGTTTTGAATTGGTGCTCATTATTATTATCGTAATGAAAAATGAAGGATTTTGATGCTAAATTATTAGTGTATTCCTAGTTTATTCTTTTGTCTTTTGGTTTGCTGGATTTTCCTCAATTTTTGTCACCTTCTATGGGAACAAGAAATTTGCACAATAAGGAACTAGCTGTAAAATAAATGAGGTCAGTTGAGCAGTCTAGTTGAAGTATGAAGAAAATGTTGAACAAAAGTGAAGCTATTTTTACTACGAAGCATGCCAGGTGGCTATCAAGATGCGTAAGGGTTGAGAGGTGTTGAATCTGGCTTATAAGATTATTGATCAACAAAAAGGACCAAAAGTGAGGATGTACTTATAATAAATGAAAATCATATTAGAAGGGATATGTGTATTAATAGGTGTAGAGAATAATATCTATAGAACAGAAAATCATAAGAGCATTGGTCATGAGACATGCACGTGAGGATGTATTGCAATTTCCTGTGTAGAGTTTAACCACTTAACGCTTCATATTATTAAATATATATTTTATATTAACAGTGAATCCCATATTGGTACGTTCTTGGGTCTTCAAAAGAGTAAGCTGATGGTATCTTATCCAAATCTAAGCATTTTTCTTGTTTTATATTATCATTATGGGTTTTTTGTCATTTGCAGATCTTCAAAGTACTGAAACATTTCGAAACAGTGATGGGCCGAAGATTGTAATGCACATCCTAAATGATGGAAGTCAGAATGTAAATGTATTGAGTAGTGGCTTTTCAGTTGTTGCTGCAGCTGCAACTGGTAATGAGGTTCTCAAGGAATCATTCATGGACTTGAAAATTGATGAGCTTATTATCACAATTTTGAGGGAGCACAATAAGGGGAGCATCTCTAGTCTATATGATGCTATACGAGTTCTGTTAACAGCCGATGATAATCGTGTTGTGGCTTCTCAAGTAAGTAAATAACTTGTACTAATCTTTTGTACATTGCCAATTTGCCATAGTTAAATAACTGCTCATAGTTTCCTTTGCATTGAGGAATGAAGTTTTGAATATTAATGCTAGCTAATATTTTCTTTTCTTTTCCACGAGAAGAGGTGGAAATTGAAATTTCCATAGGCTGGGGCTGTTGGGGTAAAATTGTTGGCTTTGGTAAGGCACTAAGGCCAGCTTTGAAGTGATATAACACTTTAGTGTCATTTGTCAATTCTAGTAGTTTGCAAATCTGTTTGACATTAACTTTGAAGCTTGCCTTTTCTGAACTAAGTTTGTTATTTTACTTTAGGTTTTTGGTTATGCCAGAAGATTTGCAAAGATTGGAATTGCTGAAGCTCTTGTGCATTCACTTCGTGAAGGGATCAGTTCACCAAGTCTGGTATCAGCAAGCATTGCATTAAAGGCTGTTGCTGTCAATGTGAGTTCATGTATACAGTCAACTTATGATATTGCATCAATCCTGATTAATTTATTTGTACGAGTCTTCCATTTTGATCTCTTATGTGGAAGGCAATTCACCAAAGTAGCTTTTGTTTAATCTAGGATTTGAGGGTAAGGATATTGAATTAAAATCCTTTGTTAGCACTGCAAGGATGAGAAACATAACATTATAATAAACAGTTTATGTCCTAATTTTCTTTAAAATATTATGTGAACTTTGTGATTTGTGTGGCAAGCACCTGTCTTCCATAGATAATGAGATACGCACCATTTTTAATTGAAATGAACAGGAATCATTGTGACGGTCACACCCCCCCCCCCCCCCCCCCCCCCCCCCCAAAAAAAAAAAAACTAAAAATTAGATCTATGCTAAATCAAGTTACTGTGTGTTTTTTGTTTAATAAGTAGCCTCCACATGTAAACATATATATTGAGCCAGTAAGTGGATGGGTTATGCACTACAACAGAAGTTTATTGCACCTACTTTTCGTTTTTGAAAACCTACTGTTCAAATTTGAATTTAAGTAAGATTTAACCTGTTCAACGTTGTCTTGATATTTGATTAATTAACGTTTGGTATAAGTATAAAAAGTTGCTACTTTCTTTTCTTCCTAATTCCTAGTTTAGTTCACCAGACTCCATATGTTTAACTAAGTTAAGAGTTATTTGTTTTGATGATTCCTCAAGCTTAACTTGTTTGAAGTTCGTTTTTAAAAATTCATCTTATTAGTAACATTTGGTTGATTAACCTTTAGTATAGCTGTATGAGTGAGAAGAAGTTACTTTCTTTTCTTCCCAGTTCCCAGATATATTCAACTTATAAAGCTTTTTGTTGACTCGTGATGCTTCAAACTGCAGGATGAAATATGTAGATCTGTTGCTGAAAGTGGTGGTATAGATGCAATTCTCTGTTGTATTGATGATAGTGGTGAACTGGGAAACAAAACTATTGCAAAAGTTTTGTGTTCATTGTTGACTAAGGTTCAGATTCAAAGCCATATCTTTAAATAAGTTTTTGTATTAGTGGTTTATATTGAATCTTTTCTAAATCAATGGTACGTATAGCAGCTAGTAAGTTTTAGTGCAAAAGTTCATGGTTTTGTTTACCTTTCAATCTTTTCATTCTAGATATTAGAGGAATAGTACATGTGACACTTGTGAGATTTCCTCTATGTTCTGTCTTATTATTACATAGATTCCAGCACCTTTATGATCATAATTTCCCTTCTTCACTGACCTATCAAAAATAAATCCCTTTTTCCCTGAAGTAGTATTGGTAGTGGGATTAATGTGGACCATGCACTAGCGTTTTACTTTTTCATATTTAAGCATTTTATTTACATGTATTTGTGGGAGCATTGCTTCTCTTTAAAATGCCAGGGCTGAAAACATTGGAATGTCTCGAGTGGAGACCAGTGATCTTATGCAAATTACACCAATGATGAGGTTACCTATAGTATACTGCTGCTAGCATTCTGCATTATTAGGATCAACACTGGATAGTGCCGGTTATGTACTTACATTGTGATTACTAAGACTGGGAAAAAATTCGATAAGTTAGATAATACAATAAACTTAAAGAATGCTTTCCTTTTCATGCTAATGTACGAGGAATGGGTAGTGAAGAAGTTAAAGGAGTCCACGAATTTTTAATGATGATAACTATAGACTAAACTCTTAGCTATTAAATAATTAATGGCTTATCCTTTGTTGGTAAATACCATATAAAATCCATTAACATGTTTTTTGAGTCTTCCTAGTATAATATATCTCATGTTTGGGAGACTTGCCTGTTAACGCTCGAATTTGTCCACACGTTCAATCACTGATTTGGATAGAATATATCTCATGAAACCTGCACAGAAAGAACCACTGGAAAGTACTTGACAACTTGAGTCGCTAGGGATATCTCTAGTGTGCGAGTAAAAATAAGTTTCAAGATAGATTAATAATTGAGGCAAGAAGTATTTAGTAGGCCAGAATATTTTATATATATTCTCCGTAACTCTATTGTTCACCTTGTATTTATAGTAGTCACGCATTCTCAATAGAATTACAATTTCTAATAGAAATCGTATAGTAGAGATCCTATTGGAAAATGTAATTACTATATAAATTAGTATTTGATATGGTAACTAGTTCGTGTCTTAAGCGGTAAGGCAGTGAGCCCAAACCTATTAGATTTAGGAGTCCCATGTAAGCGCACTAGGTCTAATGGGCCATGTAGGGGTAAGACCCAATATAGACAATCCATTTGTGCTAGTAAATATGCATCCCAACACTGCCCCCAATAAAGACTAGCACAAGTCAAAACAATTAAATAGTTACAGAGTTTGTGGTTGTCTTCATTCCGGATGTTCTCCATGAAATTTTGAATTTTCCTTATTTCTTGCTAGTTGAAGCACCAAAACCACTTAATATATTTTACTTGATTAGTTGGCAGGTAGCGACACAAATAAGAGTGTTATTGTTGAGAAGGGAGGTATGGACAGGCTTATCAAACTCTCAACCAGATTTTCTGATGATCCATCTGTCCTGCAAGAGGTAAAGTACTTCTCATATTTGTACAAATATTGTTTACATGCCAGTTGATTAGTTTTGCAGTAACCCTGTATTTCATCTATTCACCCTGCACGTTCATAGAAAATAGAAAAAGAGCACTGTTATTATTAAAGAATTTCCTAGAGTAACTTCAATATTCAAGTTTCCATGTAATGGTTATATAATTCCACTTTGTTACAGGTTATGTCTATTATATGTACTCTCTCCTTGAGATCCCCTGACAACGCAGCTCGTGCTATTGAAGCTGGAGCTGGAGACCTTGCTATCCAAGCTATGCAGGAGTTTCCTGAAGCACATCAACTTCAGAAAAATTCTTGTCTCATGATTCGGAATCTTGTGGTTAGAAATCCAGAGAACAGGCATGACTTCTTTGATGCTTGCTATCTGTTGTACACGTGTTCACTCTTCTTGATTATGTTATCTCTCATGTTCTTTGTGGTGGACGGTGTATGGGTGTCTGATCACATCACTTAGATTTGTGACGCACTTTGTTCTTTGTACAGAACTCTTTTGCTAAGTAATGGTATTGAGAAGATCATAAGGGCGGCCAAGGGAAATCATCAGAGCTGCAAAGAGGCTGCCACTGATGCTCTCAGGGATCTTGGACTAGATAACTACAATTCATAGCCCATGTTCAAAATTGCAATTATGCTCTTCACTCGATTTTGTTATATAGTGTGCAAGTGAAGTGGGTTATCTATATCATAGGATAACTCTTTATGAAGCATCATCTGGTAAAATAATACTGATTTTAAGATGATCTTCAAGATGCAGTTTTTTATCTTGTTTAAGATTGCAACACAGTGCGTGATACCGAAGCACTGCACCTGAATGGTATAATGCTCAAGACTTGAGAGACGGTCGTTGTGGGCAAGTAGCTGTATTTTAAAAAACCAAGTAATTGTTAGGGGTTGATTTTGCAAAGTCCCAATTATATGCATGAAGTTTCAACCGAATGCGTCATGTTGCATTCGTTCCCCTAAGGCCTAATGTACAGGCGGTTCTTCAGGCGAGGAATTATAACCAATTGAGGGGGTGCGCGCGTGTATGTAGTGTGTATAAAACTTACATTTGCTGAATATTATTTTGTGGTGTGAATGAGCATTTCTATTTTAAGATACTACAGAAAATGGGAGCAATTTTAACATGTGACACCACCACCTACTGTTATAGAAATATGGTTGTCATTCCAATTAATAATGTTACCTACAAAGTTGTTTATTGCTAGTAACAGCATTAAATGGAGATGGTCCAAGCAACATGCACAAAATTGTTCATGTGATTGTATAAACTACAAAATCCATCGGCTTTTCTGTAAATTGGTACAGCTACTCTGCTCTTTTTATCAAAAATAAAGAGTTCCTCTAGTACCCAGTCCCAAGGCTTGCCAGTAGTCTATGTTGGGATCTTGTTTCAGCCTTTGGTCTTTAACAGCACCAACCACCTGTAAGTAAACTGAAAAGAAAAACAGACGGACTATATAAGGGTTTAATTAGCAAGAGTATTGCCCAAATTTAACACTTTCAGGCTATGTTTGTTTGCAAAATAAATATGTTTGGGATTAAACTGTCTTATTTTAACATTATTTAGAATTATTTTATCTCATGATGAATAATCAATAGTCCTTTAAATTGTCATTCCTAAAGCTATTTATTAAGGATTATATAATTCCATAATAAATGTGAGATTAATATCTCCCATTTTAAGCTGTCAAATGGCTTTATAAGACTAATAGTACTAATAGATGTAGACGTGAGATTATTAGTCCTCCTTAAAGAATTAAATCGTATGAAGAAAGTACTATATTAAGACAAATACTTCAATCCCAAATATGGCCTTACATCATAACAATCAGTTTTGGCCTTTAAGGTTTCTTTATCCCTTTTTGTGATTAATAACCCTCAGGTCATGGCTTATCAGTGTTACAGTTCTCTTTCAACTTGCTTCTACTGGTTCTCAAGGATATAACAGAGAAACAATATTGTTGATACCTGACATTCTTCCAGCTAATTGGTGGTGCCCGTATTCTAAGAAAGTCTGAACCAGCTGGCTCTGTATAAAATTGACTCGGGAGATAAAATCTGAAGTAATCTGTTCAGTTGAGACACGGCCCGAGTTCAAAACCAAAAGAGGCTTAAACATGGAAAACAATAATAACCAAATGCACCAAATCACCAGTTCCAACACCCGTCCATGATACAATTCTATCACAGAGAAGATAGGATGAACAACAATCTTCAAAACTCGAATCATCCTCTAAACTAGAACCAGCCATAGCTTCGCCCTATTATGCTGATACCTCATTGTGAAATTATCTACCATCAGAGTCCCAATTGATCATAGGTGTTGGAACTAGGGAATTTTAGTGCATTCACTCATAATTGGAGTTTCTTCGGATGCTTCAATGTGAAATAAATCAATCAATAAAGTACCTCATGAACTTGGGACATGGCCTGTGATTTGAGTAGGTGTTCCACCTGTTTGTTGTGTTTTTGTCTTTCTTTGTTTTCATTGTAACTTTCTATACATATGTATGTATGTAATTTACATATCTACTTGGGCAGGGATGTTATTTTTATTAATAATCTAAATTCTTTCTATTATTATATTTTAAACTATTTATTTTATTTTATTTGTTTTATCTTTTTAGTTTTGCTCTTGCTTTGCTAGCTTAAAGATGGGATTCATTTATAGCTTACGAAACTAGTGTGGGATAATAGGTGTTGCAAGGTTGAGTAAAATAAAGTACCTCATGAGCGTATCACTTCCCAATTGATTTGAACATATTGGCAAATGCTTTTTTCTCACGTTCGTGTCTTTCAGCAATCTGACCATTTAGGCATTTACATTATATAAACCCCAGTTTAATATGAGCATTTACAAGCACTAACAGTTCCATAATAGATGTGATATACAGACCTTCTTATTGGCAGCGGCGAGCTCCTTCTTTATACCAACTGTGAGACACCAGATTCCATTTCAGTACAATGGTCAATGTTTCTGATAAAAGGAATAATACTATAATCATACAGATATTCTGATTATAGCTTTATTTTCCTTTAGTTGCCCATGACTGATTATTTATTCTAACGAATTACTTTCTAACAAGGCCTTGGCCATCTGTTCACAAGATGTGTTCAACATATAAGATTCAACCTACTCAGGAGCATAGTTACTGGAGTGGAAGTGGAAGGAGACAGAGAGGGACAAAAATATGAAAAATGGTTGGCTTCACAACATATAAAATCAATGGTTCAAATTTCAAATTAAGCACGCCATACAATAAGGGTAATTATATCTGAAGTTCAGGAGTAACCTTATAAGAAACTAGGTAAAATTTGATTGGACCAAGATGGAATGCCGAAACAAATGTTTGGTAGACCAATATGAACTTTTAAGGATAATTAGAAAAATTTGCAAGAAAAAGATGACTAGAGCTTGTGAAATTAAAATATAATTAGAAAAAAATGAAGGCATCTTAAAATCGAAATATGTAATGGAAGTGTATATGTGCATCCCTCATAGTATCCCAGTGTTTTGGAATTGAGTATTTCAGAAACGCTTCCAATAGTTTACGTAAACTTTCTTAAATGTTTTTTTCCTTGCTTCTGAATATTATTCTAGAGTAATCATGTTTTCCATCTAAACAAAGATTGCTAGTTACTATGCTCAAGAGCTATGGTAAGATCCATAGTAAAGGAACACCAGGATTATAACCCTTACATATGTTATTATAACCTATTTATAGTTTTTTAAGATTTAGCTCATTAAAATTGAACCAACGCATGATTGGAAAAGTGTGCTAACCATCTTTCGGTTCCAACTTCAGTGCTTTTTTGAAGCTCTCAACTGCAGCATCTATATCGTTGAGTGCCATGTGTGCCTGATAGATATGTAGATCATAAAAATTAGGGCCCTACATTTTCTAATGGATATTGTATGCTGAATAAAACTGACTAGGAATGAGAAATTGAAGTATTCTCTGTCGAAGATTTAGAAATACATTTCAGGGAAAACCAAATATAATTTAGAAAATTGTGTGCATAGGATAAAAGAAAATTATATCAAGTGGCTAATAACACATCTGAACACCTAAATGTGAATGCACATCTTAAGAAACTTAATAGCAAAAACTGAATTGATTATCATCGGCACATCATAACAAGACAGGATGAAAATGTAATTATCAGTACATATGATATAGACTTTTTAGTTGCCATTTCATATTCTTGACTACTTTGTTAAAACAGAACATAGCAAAACCAAATGCATAAGGAAGCAAATAAAACACTTGTCACTAAAATCCCTTTAGTTAGCATAGCTAGATGAATCAGAAATGGAAAAAAATATGTAGATAGCAGTTAATTCTTATAATAGTGTCACCAACCTGACCTTGACGAAACAAAGCCTTCACATTGTTCTCACCATCGCGGATTGCAAACTCAGTGTCCAAGAGTGCTCCCTTCAAGTCTCCTAATTTCAACTTACAAGCCTAGAGAAGGATAACAAAACTACTAGTTACATAGCAGCAAAACTTAGTCCAGAAGCGGTTCATATGAGAAAGGTATATTGGGCAACAGGTGAAAACTCCAATAAAGCTTCACAAATAATGAAGATTGTCCCACAACATACAACTTGAAGAGGTTAGTAAATTGATAGTGCTAATGCAGATAAGGTAATAACAAGATTTAGTTAACAAAAATCTTATATAGAAACAAATTAGTGTGTAAAGTTCCAATCTGCAGTTGATTATGTAAATGGTTAATAAAAGAATATACAATCACCAAATTTCAGATGACTAATATATGGTGGCTTCCTTTCCAAAAAAGGATGCCCGGGTTGGCGATGATAACATATTGTAATCCCCATGAAGAATAGAACACTAATGTGCTAAGCAAATAATGCTGACTGCCAGCAATTTGGAGAGGAGAGTGAGTTATAGTAAAGAATTAAAGGTTGCAAAGGTGTTATCAAATCAAGAAATATCAATATAATGCCAACATTATTGATTGAAAAAGTATTTACACGGTAAACTAGATTATCCCTGTCATTTGTTACCCTATATAATCAAAGCATTGATGTCACAAGGAATAACATACCATTAAGATGATGTACAAGTTGTTCCTGTGATGTCAATGGTTGAAGAGCTCAATTAATATTTTAAATAACGAGAATGAAAAGAAAGATACTTACAGAACAGTTTGTAAATATCTGTGACTTCATCTTTGTCAAACACAAACTCTTCTCTGCATTTGGGGAGGAGGTATAGTGACAAAAAATACTCACGAATCAGATGGCACCGAAGCATGGAGAGTAGGTACTCTCATTTAATAACAATACAAAGTATGTGATAGACATTGTTATGGAAAATAGATGGTCTACCTTTATCAATCCCTTCCTTCTCCCAGCATACATCCAAATAATGTAAGGCCTTCCGGTACTTTCTGAGCGCCATCTTGTAATCTAGCTTCTGAAAATAGAAATTGTTAGGGTTCACAGGGGGGCAGACAGAAAAAGACCAAGGGCCTGGTTTGAAGAATAAAGCCAGAAGAGGATGCAATTCTTGCAACTTCACTGCAAGTCTGCAAGAAAAGCTGGTGTCTTTCAATCTTCAGGAAATAAAAAGAGTATGCACATTGCCAAATTAAGTACCAAGTAGTTCTATGAATAACTATACTGCGAGAAGTTGACAAGGAAATATTGATTTGGATATAGCTCAAGTAGCTTTGACGGTAGAACCAAGCAGTGAAGAATGTCTCTTGATTCAAACATAAAAAGAAACAACTTGAAACATTAAGAAATCACAAAACTAGATATGACAATAACATTATAACTGATTACCCTAAAATGATCATTTCCAAAACTTTTAACAGAGTCTACAGCGTTCATCCACCAAGAGAGTTCAGTAGGATTGTTGTCAAGATCGGCTGGCCAATCAGGATACACGTCACCATCCTTAAAAAAATTGGCAAGCCCCACATCTTCGCCCTCAGGAATTTCTCCACAATCAGAAATTATAACATCCACAGAAGGCAAATCATTATCTCCTGTGGAAACATGCTCAATGGAACGAACAACTCCCATGCCTTTAACTACTTTTCCAAAGACAACATGCTTTCCATCTAGTTGAGAAGTGCGAGTTGTAGTGATGAAAAACTGGGATCCATTTGTGTTGGGGCCAGAGTTGGCCATTGATAACATTCCCTTTCTTTCATGTTTTAGTTCAAAATTCTCGTCTTCAAATTTCAACCCATAGATAGATTCTCCACCTGTACCATTGCCAGCAGAGATATCGCCACCTTGAACCATAAAGCTTTTAATAACACGATGAAAACAGACACCCTGCAATTAATAAGAAGCTTATAGATTTAGATATTGCGAAATCGTAGACTTATGTGCAGAAGAAGTAAGGTGTGCCGGCTTGAGCAGGAACTAATATTTTGAAGGATTTTCAAATAGTCAGCTAAAATGTTATGGGCAAAAGAGCATTTTGAGGGTTTTTGCGCTAAATTAAGGGCAAAAGGGTATTCAAATAGATTAACAACTGATGAAAACTTTACAAGTTGGAGTTTTGGACAGCACAACAGCTGTGCTTGGATACAAAAAGAAAAAGAATGATAAAGCTAATAGAATTCAAGAATAAGAACCCATGATAAAAATAAATTATAAAAAAAAAAAAAAATCCATTCTTGAACAGATTTCATTGATGTTCATAGCATTTAAAGGTAGTACAAACTAATTAAACCTTAAATAATAAACAAATAAAGCATTTTCATTTCTCAGATACCAATTGTAACCGACTAATATGAATGTCAAACGGTTTGACAAGAGCAAATAACAAGAATATGAATTCTTATTAGTACAAAAATCCGTACTGAATACATAAAAATTACTATTAATAGGGAGCATTAAAGACATTTACTGTCCAAACAATTTATTCCAAAAATATATACTAAACAAAAGTTATAAGAGTACTAAGTATTAACTAGAGAGAGAATCAAATCAAACAATTCTAAAAAGAAACTAACCTCAACCCACACACATCATATATGGATACAGAGAGAGAAAAAAGGGGACCTTGTAATGGAGAGGAGCAGAAGTGTTGGGGCCAATGCCTTTCTCGCCGGTGCATAAAGCCCTAAAATTCTCGGCGGTTCTGGGAACAATATCGCTGTATAATTCCACAATTATTCTTCCTTCAAGCTCTCCTCCAATGCTTATGTCTAAATAGCATTTGGGTAACCCCATTCTCTTATTTCTCTCTCCTCTTTCGCTTAATAATTTGGTGCTGTAACTCGAGGTATTGAGATTGAGGGAGCCTCCCCTGTTCATTATTTAAACTACTGTTCACCCTGTTTGTCTCTCGCTCTGCTCGTACTCTGTTTTCAGTGTTTTGCATTACCACTTGTCCCTAAGTTACGCCCGCCCCTCGTGCTGTTTTTCTCAGATGCCCCATTTTGTCTCTTTTAAACCTTTTTATCTTAAATTTTATGAGATCAATAATGTATTAATTGTTATATAAATCAACCTGTTTTTACCAAAGTTGGATATTTGGAAGGTAGCACAAGCATTGGATCTTGTCGGATCCATCACACCTGATGTGATAAAAAAAATAAATTAAAGCTTAAGATTTTTATATAAACAGAGAGAGCCCTAAATAACTCTGTTAAATGATTAAGTGAACCTTCAATTATCATGTTATATAATTTGAATGATTATATTAAGATCATCTTCAGAAGTATAATTTTAAATTTAATTAAATATAATTTAAAATTTATTTTTACTTTTTAGTAATTAGATTAAATATAATTTAAAATATTAAAAAGACTAAATTAATGAATTTGATAATCTCTAAATTATAATTTTAATTATATTTAAATGAGAGAATGAAACGATAATTAGATTTTTTTTGAATTTATTGAATATTTTAATTTTTTTATATTATAATTTATGAGATAGTTTATTTATTAAAAAAATTAATTTTTTTTTATTAATATCATATAAATTAAATATAATTTATAAAATAATTTAATTGTTAGATGATGTTTTAAATAGTGATATCTATCACTATGGAGTACGTTTCAAGTGTGGACCCCCACTCCTTTGAACTTGCACGAACATCCACGTGGTTGGGAATGGTATTGGGCAAACGTCTCCGATGCACGTGTTAGTCAGTCAATAGAAAAATAGAATATTAATATTAAGAGTTTTAAGCGTAAAATATGTCTAACCTCCTTGCAGCGCTGAAACGTCCCTTTTATGAAAGTAAAGGGGTGTTGATAAAATTGAATAAAATAATTATAAATTTTTAAGTAATTTAAATAAAATAAAATTTTATATATTAAATAAAAAAATTATTTAATAATTGATATGCCTGAAATATTTGAATAATTAATTTTAATTATTTTATATTTATGAAAAAAATTAAAATTATTATAAATTTATTTAATATAATAGTTAATATTATAAAAAAAATATCAAATATCAAATATTTCATTTAACTGATTTAGTTTAAAAATTTGACCGATTTAATTATTAAATTTTTTTTATTCAAAATAAACATACTAAATTATTAATTAATTTAATTATTTAAATATATTAAATTATAAACAAACAACCTCTAAATTGTAATGTGTCCTTTTAGATTTATCCCATCCAAGGGCAACAGAAACCACGTGGGGTGTACAAAATTGCACTACTCCGTACCTTGCACAAACGGCTAATGTGACTGCACAGGGACCTCCAGCTGTTCACTTTAACGCCCGATCACCTATTGGGACCCCATCAGAGGCAGGCCTTGGTTTTGGACAGAGAGGGTGGACTTTAAGGCCTTCGATCGTCTGGGCTTAGTAAGTGGGCATGAAGGTCTTTATACTAACACTAAACAAATGACACGTGAGATGATTTAACCTAGTCCTTAACTATCACGTAGTACGGTAGTAGTCGATGATAACTTAATTTAAGGGTTAAAATTATAGTATTGTGATCTTTAAATTTCTAGTTCAATTTTTATTGGAATATTTTTTTTTTTACGTGAATAATAGTGATTATTTAAGGGCATGGTGAACGGTAAGATACATATACAACATATGAAATTTATTAACGACATTTTGTGTGATAAGTTTGAGCTTTTAGTGTCAATGCTAAGCTAAGAGTTCAAAGGACGAGAAAGAAGAGTACGAGATTCCTTGAGCCGTATTTGTATAAGACTTTCTTACTTCTTGAAAGGCGTTAACTCAAAGTAAGAAAGACTACAACCGATACTGTTACTTATAGCTCCCGATTGAAAATTTTATGGGCAAAAGAGCATTTCGAGGGTCTTTGCGCTAAATTAAGGGCAAAAGGGTATTCAAATAGTTTAACAACTGATGAAAACTTTACAAGTTGGAGTTTTGGACAGCACAACAGCTGTGCTTGGATACAAAAAGAAAAAGAATGATAAAGCTAATAGAATTCAAGAATAAGAACCCATGATAAAAATGAATTACAAAAAAAAAATCCATTCTTTAACAGATTTCATTGATGTTCATAGCATTTAAAGGTAGTACAAACTAATTAAACCTTAAATAATAAACAAATAAAGCATTTTCATTTCTCAGATACCAATTGTAACTGACTAATATGAATGTCAAACGGGGTCCCCATTCCCCAAAAAAAGTTTGACAAGGGCAAATAACAAGAATATGAATTCTTATTAGTACAAAAATCCGTACTAAATACATAAAAATTACTATTAATAGGGAGAATTAAAGACATTTACTAACATTAAATAAATGAGACGTGAGATAATTTAACCTAGTCCTTAACTATCACGTAATACGGTAGTAGTCGATGAGAACTTAATTTAGGGGTTAAAATTATAGTCTTGTGATCTTTAATTTTTAGTTTAATTTTCATTTGAACGAATTTATTTTTTTCTTTACGTGAATAATAGTGATTATTTAAGGACATGGTGAATGGTAAGATACATATACAACACATGAAATTCATTAACGACATTTTGTGTGATAAGTTTGAGCTTTAGTGCCGATGCTAAGTTAAGAGTTCAAATGACAAGAAAGAAGAGTACGAGATTCCTTGAGGCGTATTCGTACAAGACTTTTTTACTTCTTAAAAGGCGTTAACTCAAAGCAAGAAAGGCTACGACCGATACTATTGTTTATAGCTTTCGGTTTAACTTCTAGTCTTCGAACTATCCTACATAAATAAATTAAAATAAATATGATCTAGGGAGTTTGGTCTATTTCTGTTTTGTTGCTGTACATTCAGAACTCATTAATACAAAATGATTTCCGTTGATTAAATTTCTATCATTCTTTCCTAGTATTAGCGAGCGCGTCATTAGAGCTACTATATGATATTGAAATCCAAATATTCCGACACCCGGTGAGTTTCGACTTTCGGGGTTTGCTACTCTCACCCGTCACCACACAAAAGCTGAGTGCAGTCACATGGTAACGTAATTATCGGTCTGAATAAGAATCTCTGTGTCTGTCACATTAATAATAATATACTTACTACTATTGTTATCACGTGATATTCCCGTCCTTGCAACAGGGCAACTTCGTCAGTTTCTTATTCCAAAATCTAAAAAATTATATTTTTTTTAAAGTTGTATAACTTTTTTAGTTTTTGAATTTATTTTTCTATCTCTTATTTTTATTTTTACTTTTCTATTCTCTCGTAACTTCTTTTTATTTGACATTTTTTTAAAAAAAAATTAATAATTTTATAAATAAAAATAATAATTTTACAAGTTTTTTCTCACGTGAATAATAAATAAACAATTTTTTTTTGTGTAATTTCACAAGCTCCACCATTGTCACGTGAATAATAAATAAATTTCACACTCACATAAAAAAAGAACTCATTGAATTATTATTTATATTTACAGCAATATTAATTATTTTATTTCTCTTTTTTCACACACATAATAGTGTCAGGTGGCTAGTAATGAAAAAAGTGCGCACGCACTAGGTCAGAAAGATTGACTTTGAGTGAGGGAATGTTTGATAAAAATTGAATGAGCTGAATTTGAATCTGAATGAAAAAAGTTGTTTGATAATTAACATATCTGAAAAATCTGAATGACATATTTTTAATATTTTACCCCTCTGAAAAAATTCAAAGTTGTTGTAAATTTATTTAATATTACATAATATAATTTTTTTTATTTTTTATTATTTTTATTTTTATTTATTTTTATCCATTCAGCTACCATTCAGCCACAAATTCTGACCTTAACCATTCAGTCGCGCCATCTGACCGATTCAGCCATTCAGACGAATTTTTTTCCAAACAATCGCACTTAACCATTCAGCCACTTACCGATTCAGATTCAGACCCCCATTCAGATTTAAACAAACAGCCCCTGAGTCGAACAAAATATGCAATTTTGAAACATTTTTCTCTCATTTTGGGCTCTATTTAACAAGTAGGGAATATTCATTCTTAATAATCCATTGAATATTTTACATTTTTACTTTTATCCATTATACGACTCTATGACCATCAACTTCTTGTCCTTAGTTTCCGAGTTTGCTTAATCTGCATTAGATGTAACATAATTACCAGGATTAACATCCACTAGTAACGGTTTATATATGTACATTTTTATTTAAAAATAATTTGTTACTATTTATTGAATCTCATATTGGTGGAGAAAAATGTATGAAAAAAAAGTTTAATATACGTGAATATACTTAAAACTTTATTAAATATTAAGCTTTTGAGTTAAGATTGGCCTTATTCGATGTGCTTGCACAGTAACAAGCAAGATTAATGTTATATAAGCTAATTTATGGGGGGAAAGTAAATTAATTAAATGCCTAATTTATGTATGCCAAAATAGAAAAAGTGGCTGTTTTTTACTTTAAGAATTCAATATTTTTGAAGAATGGCATGAAATCTTCCCAAGACAAGAATGTTTTGGATACTATGCAACTTAAACCCAACTGTTTTCCCCTTCAAAGCACTTAAAAAAAAAGGAAATTAATAGCATAAATTAATTAAAAAATAATATATATTACAAATGTTTAATTTTATGTATTTTGTAATTTTATTTTGACACAAATTTGTATTAATACTCGATTAAGAATTAATTAAGTGAACACCACAGAAAGAAAAAAGAACTGCCAAACTGGTCCCAATGTAATGATCAACTGCTGGGATGACTTTCCCAAACCAGAAGAGCCATCAATCGGAAAATAGAGAACTCAAATTAAAATTTTCCTAAAAAAAATAAAAATATTAAGTAATGGTATGATTTCCCAGTTTTCTGAATTTAATTTTTAAAATTTAAGTTATTGAGCTACCAAAAACACGTGTAAAATAGAAGTATATCCCATTTCTTCCACTTAAATTCTCTTACATTTATGAAAAGAAAAGAATAAAATAAGCATAATTCAAGAATTAACAAAAATATGAACTAAATTCAATTACCCAAAAAAAACACCCAATTTCAAGATTCAGCTCTCTGGGTTGTTGGGTTGAGCGATCTCTTCGTCCTTTCTTGCTTCCCCTGTTCCTTGCTGAGCCGCCTCGGGCACGGCCTCCTGCGGCGGAGACACCACCATGCACGGCCGAGGCGGGTCGACCAGGCCGTCGAGACAGGTGGCGCATTTGATCTCAACCCAACTTTCAAAATCGTACTGTCCATGGCCCATGATTCTTCGACCCGAACAGAGCCTACCAACCATTACAGCGAGTGCACCCAATATAACAATCACTGCAAGAACCCCGATAACGGGTCCGACTGACCCGTGACCCGAATGAGCTGTGTAAGCTTGTTGGATCATTGGTAATGGTGGGGATTGCTGTTGCTCTGGGTCTAGTGTTGGTGTAGTAGACATATTTTGAGTGATACCCACAAGAAAAGAGACTATAAAGGAGTTAAAAATGGAAGCTTTTTTGAGAGGTTTATGGGGTTTAAGAGATTATTGCGTTTTTAGATTGGAGAAATATAGGCAATAAAGAACCAAAGATTGGTGAAACTGAAGTGAGACAAGAACAGGGTTTTTCTTGAAATTTGTTAATATGTTTGTAGCACTAGTAAAGTTTTGATCTTGATAACCCTTAAAATAAAAGGACCTAGAAGTAAGTTAATTCTTTAAATTATTCAAACAATTTAAAGGTGAATAATGAAAAAATTAAAGGAAATGAAAAGGAATAGAGGGAGGGGATGACAAAAAGAGCAAATGGGAAAGGAAAGAATGTACTCCAAGCACAAAGTTGGGGGGGAAAAGAAGATTTTAAAGAGTGTATGGGCAAAACCCATGAAAAAAGAAAGGAAAAGAAAGGTCTTTTGACAAATTATTTGAGAGCTTTTTAAGGGACATGTTCTGGCACTGCAAGAAACTGTGGAAAACAACTTTCAGGTAAATTTAAAAATGGTAACAGAAATGCTGCAAGCTCTGTGATTTTAGAGTAATTGACTAGTTGGTGGTAGTAAATTTGATTCTCTTTCTTCCCTCTGTTCTGTTTACATCCTACAAGACCACATAATTGTTTTTGTTGAGTTTTGGGATTGTGTGTTTTAATGTTTTTAACATGTTTGGTAACATTCCGAATCTCTTTTAATCTTTAGATCAGATTCTATTTTGAGATTGAAAACACACTGCTTTTCTGCGTTATGTTGGAAGCTTTTTTCTTTAATCTACTTGGCAAACACCATAGCAAGTCAACCCCTATCCTTATTTTTTATTTATTTATTAATATTCTAATTTATTACAATAATTTATTAACAAGAGATTTAAATAGAAAAAGAAAATAACTTAGTATCTTCAATTTTCATAACGTGTCTTTGTTAAGCCTTTTTTATAACTTGTTGTCAACAAATTTGAACCCTCGTCCCCTATACTTGTTTACCAATGTTTTGGAGGTTGCCGAACAGAGCCTTAAATTTAAGAATTACCATATCATTCCTTCTTGTATGTACAAAATTTGAATATGAATGATTAGGAATATTATGTAGTAAGTATGTTTTATTTCTCCATAGTCTTGAGAATTTTCATTTATTATGTTTATCATCTTCTTGAAAACACATAACATAATATAAATTTTTATTTTTGAAAAGAAATTGTATTGTATTTATTTTGTTAAATGTTTTTATTAGAATGTAGTGTCCCAAATTTCACCAAACACAGTCTTGACATTTGCCTTGAATTTTATTTATTTAATTAATTTATTATGGGCACTGAAAATGATTTATAATTCTTTAAAAATAAGTCGATCAAAGTTTGCTTTCTTCTCCATTTCGGATAAGCTTGCTTTATTAAAAAGTATTTTAATAAAAGTTCAACCTTTATGTTGATCATCAATTCTTTTTTATTCCCTTTTGTTGTTCAATAATACACATGATCATAAAAGCATATGAATCAGCAGGTAATGTGTAGTTGCGTCCAATACCAGTGAATCAAAAAGTGACCACCAGTCGTCCCAGTGCTTCTAATTAGCTAAAAAAAATAATTCACTAATTTTTCTTAAACTTTTCCTAAACATATATAGAGAAAAGGGGAAATTTGGAAAAGAATAAGGTATAAAAGTGTAATTAACCAACAAACTTTTTGTTTCCATTTGGCAATTTTATGGATTAATTTGAAGTGAAGAAATTTGGAAAATATAAAAAGCACCGTTACTGAAGTACTAAGCACACGAGATAAGAACTCATTTTTTATATTATTAAAAGAATTTATTTATTTATTGATAATCGTATAAAATGTTATAGTATTCTTAATTTTATTATCATAACATATAACTAAGCTAGTAACATTTTATTTGTTAGAGTATACAAACACAAATATGTTTTTAATATTAATATATTTTTATAAATTAAATTATTTTACTGCAATATGTTTTGACAAGATAATTATCTAAAGAATTTGATATTTTCGCAAGTTAATTGAATATTTTCAAAAATGGGTCTTATTTGATCTTTTGAAAATATCAATTTCATAAAAAAATTAATATTTTTGCAAGTAAATTATATTTAATCTTATAAAAATATTAAATTAATTTATAAAAACATCAAATTAATTTGTACTAATATTAATTCCCTTATTTTAAGCGGGAAAAAAAAACTCTTTAACTAGAGGAATATAGAAGCATTGGATGTACTGTTGGTTTGGTGTAGTAAATTATTGAATGTCAAATTTTAATTATAGTTGACAAGAAGTCAAAGAAAAGGAGCCAATTGGACCACTGTGATTCTTTGATGTAATAATAATAATGCACTCGTAGCATCTTACATTAAAAAAAAATGTAATTGTAATTTAGTACAGTGACATAGGAGAACAGAACCCAATGTTAGTTCTCTTGAAGGAAAATCTAAGAAGAAGAAACAAAATAATTTAATTTTCCGATATAAAAGTCAAATGATCATGTAAACAAACAGACATAAAGGTGTTGTCAAGCAGTGAGTAGGGCGCATGGAGAATCTCAGTGTTGGAAGGGAATATTATCATGTCTTGGGCTAAGTGACCATCAATAATCTTACCTTTGCACATAATAATGTAGTACTATTTTTTATTTTAAATTTTAGAATCTGTATTATTATTATTATTATTATTATTATTATTATTATTTAATTTTAAGATATATATTATTTTAGAGTGCTCTTAAGGAGGAATTTAAGAACATGTAATCTTGTATAATAAAAAAGAGATTTTATTATTAAACTTTCATCTTTGCTCTTTTTAATTGTTCATTCTAACCCATTTGAGTTAAAAAATAAGAACCAAAGCAATATAATTATTTCATATTTGGATGAACGATCACATATGTGCCGGCTAAAATCGATGACCGGATTAGACCTATATTTTATATTTTATCCGTTTTAATATGTACTCCAACATTTTTTTTGTATTTTTAATATTAAAAATGTAGTTTACTTTTCAAAATATAAAATCTTAATTAACATGATATTATTTTTATTATAAATTCTTAAAAATTGTAATTTTATAAAAATGTATCCATTTTTTTCACTCAAAGATAGATTTTGGAGGGGGGGGGGGGGGGGGGGGGGGGGAGGGATAAAGAAAGAATGATAGATATATATTATAGTAGTAGTACAAAGGTTTGGTCAGCGAAAGGTCAGGCATCCCCACCAGCTTTTCTTTTACTTTCATATATCTTATTCGTATAAGCGGGTTGAATCCAAACTTTTCTTGTCTTCTTCTTAATTGAATCTACGGGCTTTCCACACAAATCTTCTTCATTCCTCAAAACTTGAACATCATTTTTTTATTTTTAATAATCTTGCTATTAGACAGACTGCATCTCTACCAACACTAGGTACCCTCACACTGATCTACCATAACATATATATATATATATATATATCTCTGCAGACAGTTACTTGGCCTTTTTCGGCAGAGGAATAATATTTGGTAGGAGGACAGGCATGCAGTGCCACAATTCTATTAATTCCACTCCTATAATTGCTATTTCCTACAATTATTTTTATAAATTCACCTCCTACAAAAAAATATATTCCAAATAATTTTTTCTTCATTTAAGATGACTTTTAAGACCCTAAAAATTTGAATAATGAAAAATTATTTTACGGATCAATGCATGTTTAAACTTAAACTTAGTTTTTAAATTCGGAAGTCGGTTTCTTGAATTCATTTAAACATATAAGACTCTTATTTGAAAAAATAATAATATTAATAGAGTTATAAATGTTATTATAATAATTACAAATATATAACATCATTATTTTTGTTACAGTAATATCAACAACATTTGAGAAATGATGATATATGCATCATATGATCTATTTAAGTATAGATCCAAGATCAATAAAACTTTATTATTGATGCATCCAAAAATTCCAAATTCATCCGCATTCTACTTAATGTTACAAATGTTTCACAGACAAACAGTTACATTTGCTAACATTTTCTTATTTTACCATACTAACAGTAAAATTACATACACAATATTAATTAATTTACCGAACCACATTTCTTCCTAATTTACCCAGCTTGACCAGTAAGTAGTACCCCTGTATTGCTAACCTTGACCGTGGAAGCTGCAAAATCACTTAAAAAAAGATAAGGGTACATACTGTAATCACTCACCATTGCAGCTGTTTTCGGGTTACCCATTAAGGCTTAATCGGATTCAAGTAGACCCGTATTGTTCACAAGGTTCTTGTAATATGCATTATCAAACACGTTAGTAGTTGAGGTATCTAAAGGATTAAGCTTGCTATTTGATCCATCTACATTAGGACAATTTCCTTGCAAGTCCGAGAGTACCGACTGATGGAGGGTCGGGTCAGGCTTGCCAGAGTTCTTGAAGTTGAATATCCTCCCTTTGAATGTAAAGCATTGGGCAAAACCAATAGTGTGCGCTCCTATACATAAGAATTAGAAAATATTAGTTAAATGCGAGTCGATTAAATAGAGATTGTTGTCATTGCAATACATTTATGTAAATATTAAATACGGCACATATGACTTCATGACATAAGACAGAGCAAATAAAAAGTTTATATATTATTATTTTATTTTATCAATCAGATATTTTATATTTGACATGAAATTATTGTGACATAAATATTTTTAAACAAACACGTCTTTGTGTTTTGCATAGGGGTTGAAATAAGTGAGACGATTAAGAAAAGTGATTTCTAAGTACCTGAAAGGACGACAACATCCTTCAAGTCAAGACCATTTGCTGCAAATTTGGCAATGATTTTATCTAGAGGCTCAATAGGTGAAAAAATTATTAGATCTTTCTTGACATCTGTTACGTGGTATTCTATAATACTTATGTATTGTTATTTTAATATTTAAAGTTAGATAGTTCAATTTAAGTATTAAAATGACAGCACATAAATAATATAAAATATTACGTGATAAATACCCTAAAAACACTGAATAATTACTCATTTGCCGCTTTCTGACTTGCCGTTACACCGTGCCTAGTAAGACGGCAGAGACAGGCCAAGAATGTCCTCTGCCCAAACAAAGAAAAAATGAATGATTAATTAGTTCTAGCTCATAGACGTAAGATCCACACACAGTAATAAACTACCTTGTAAAATTGACTACATCAAGAATTTCATATAGAGAACGTACACGCAATTTTTGTAACACGTTTTTTTTTTATATATTTTAGTTCATGAATTTTTTTGATCAACAAGTGGAAAAATCGTGAAGAAATAAATCTAACGTGTTGAGAAATTGAGACGGGACATATTTAATCAATTTTATTTTGGAGAGTATTATTTTTATTTGAATTTTTAATATTTTTACATGATTCTCTTTCACATGAAGGTGAGACTCATTTTATTCTCATACGTGAAAGTATCATATGAAAATAACAAAAAAAATATAAAAATATCAGTACCTTTTATTTTATGTCAACTTTTAACACAGACAATGTGGCAAGAGCCACGCCACGATTTGCGTTTAATTATCTAATTTATAATGTTTTGTGTGTGTATAAAAAGAAAAGAAAAAGAACATATTTAATCAAGTATCATAACGATAGCTTCTCTAGCTAGCTGCAAGAGTCAATATGACACACATGAAACAGTTAAGGGGCAAGCTCTTTCAAGGTCTGATTTGATGTTGTCAATGACTTCAAATTCTCTAATGGAATTTCGATTAGCCAAAGCATTCTTCTCCCATTTGAATCCATTGGTGTCATCAAGAAGCACAGAAGCATCACAGCCCTATGCCAATTTGACAGCCACAAATTATTTGCAATATTTGGTTAGTTGCTTAGTTAAAAGAGAATAATAGTGTAAGTGCAATATTTCTCATTGAAATTAAAATGAGTCAAATGACTTATAAAATTGTACCCCATGTCACAAGTTGCGTAAAAATACTCATTTTGTTTTAAAATATAAGATCATTGTTGACTTTTTAAAATTAATTTAAAACATTAGATAAATAACATGCACAAACACCAAGTCAAATTAGTGGTGGCAAAAATAAAAGAAAAGAAAAGATATATTAGGTCTGCAAAAATATTTAAATTAACGAAACAATCGTGAAACTGCATGCGGAGGAGGGATACAACTATCTTGGTGTCATTCCTAAAAGAAAATTGATATTTTCACAAGTTAATTTAATATTACCACAATATCAAATAGAATACACTTATAAAAATAATAAATTAATTTGTAGAAATATCAATTCTCTTCCTAAAAGCATCCCAAATATTAAACCTAACAATCATAGGCAAGCTAGGGCGTAATCTTGCATAGAAGTTTGCCTCAAGTTGGTCATTTGTAAGTATAGCCAAAAGGAAGGCTAGGAGAAAAGGAATATTAACAAGGCAGAACCATATTTTGATATATATATATATATATATATATATATCTTGAATATGTAACAATTTGTAAGAGCAATTCAGAATTGGTGACTTAATTGAAGTGCATTAATGTGGCAATTTATATGCAAAAACAAGGAAAGATGAAACTGATTTCATTGGTTCGTAATAGCATATAGTTTTAAAACAAAGATCTCTTGAGATGAATTGCTAGTGCATCATATACTTGGTTAACAAGGACATGCGAGAAGAAATTTGGCAAATATATTATTATGATGTTGCAATGAACTGAATATATAGTCCACTTACTGATTAAATATTTGCGTAATATTTAATTAGTGGAGACGTAGTGCTATTAGAAGCCACACTAACCACTAGATAACTTAATCAGCTAGCGCTATGTAATACGCATAATATAAATGTCATTGTGCTTTCTGATTAGTTTATTCCAAACATTTACCACTCTAACTCTGATCATTAGGATCCTCCTCGATATATAGAGATATCTTGTGAATAATTCAATTCTTGTTTAAAATCAGAAAAGTTGCAGAGATTTGTTTATTTATTTTGTTGACAAAACATATACTCCATCTGTCTCAAAATATAATATCATTATTGATATTTTTGAGATAATTTTATACTTTCGGAGTGAATTAGAAGGGATCTTCTATATATCTGGTTAATATAAAGTTAACCTCATGGTAAGTTGGATAATGGATCAATACAGTACTGACACGCAGGTCGGGGTGTTCTCTCTCAACGTGTCAGCACTGTATTAGTCCATTGTCCAACTTACTATAAAATTAACTTTATGCTAACCAGGTCCATCTTCTACACACTTAATCTTAGATGATGAGATTGATATGTTGTCATTCGTTAAGTAATCAAATCTTTGAGCAAATCGCGTAAAATTTTATGACTTGTGTTCGATTTTGTTTCTTTGAGCAAATATCGTAAAATTGTTGGAGAGATCTAATGTTAAATTTGAAGGAATCAAGAATATTTTACGTTGTGAGCCAAATCCAGACAATTGAATACAACTTTGAAAAATTATTCATACTCAAGTCCAAGTTCCTTAGATCCTTCAGATTTAGTAAAGACTTACTTATCTCATGCACCTTTCAAGCAATGATAAAAATCATACTACTGACATATTAGGATAATGAGTTTAAGGACGACATGCATGTCCTGTTTTTTGGCTGCAAACAACTCCACGCCACCTACAACGTGACTTACTTATCTCATGCACCTTTCAAGCAATGATAAAAATCATGCTACTGACATATTAGGATAATGAGTTTAAGGACAACATGCATGTCCTGTTTTTTGGTTGCAAACAACTCCACGCCACCTACAACGTACAACAATCATCTCCAATCCAAGATGATAAATCATCAACGAGACTTTGCTTCAACTCTAAAACAACTTTTTTCTCGTTCGAATAATAATCAACAAGCGTGCTGCCACGACCAAACTCCAGCTTTTGAATGAAAACAAAAACAAACAACGTACTCACAAGAATAGACAAAGTAGCAGTAGCAGCAGTAGTAGATTTTGGAACCTAACAAACCAGTGATAATGAATAATCAATATATGTGGCTCTCTTTACCCGAAGACTATGATAACCAATAATAAATTTAGTTAAAATTTTTAATTTTAAGATTCGGAATTGAGTTGTCAAACATGATACCAACTTGTATCTTTGGCTGGTTCATATCGACATAATAAACTTATATTTTGGTTGGTGATTTACTTGGAAGAAAATCGGGGGGAAAGCTTGATGCTGTTCTTTGACAATAATTTTCACATACTTTATTACATGTAAAACCAAATATATATAAGCAGTACAACAGAGACTCACTATATTCACTTCACCAACTTTGATAATAATTAGCCAATCATAAACTATCAGATATACCACTTCCTAACATTTAGTCACCGCTACAAAAACTACTTCCTTAAGACTAGGACAGCATAACTAATAAAACAATTACAAATTATAATTAATATAACTAAAATATGTTTACTAAACTAAAGTAAAAATTGCTTATGTAACAAAGCAAAACTTAAATACTCCCTTCATTCCAAAATTAGAGACACGTTTGTAAAACGACAACTTTTGAAAATAATTTTATGTTATCAAATATAACATTAATATTAGCTAAGAATTAAGCTGTGTGATTTGATATTGAAAATAGAACATGTTATGATTTTGTATTGAATTAGAAGGAGCAAATTATACTAGGAGCACCAGGGGAACAAGGAAAATTTGAGATCAAGCTTCCAAGACTTGGGCTAAATACGTCCCACCATTATCCAAAAAATTGCTAGGCTTGGCTGTGTTAGGAGCCCATCAAGATGTAACATCTCCCTTCCTTCAACCCATCTTTTCACTGTATTGCCCATGTTCTTAGTCCATCTTTTGTTCTCTCTTTTTCTTCTTCTTTTATGAATAAATTATTGCGTCTAATATCAATCCCATCAAGATACCAATATGATGCTAAAGAAAGGATCCACTTGCTTTAAATAGTGGTTGGTTGAAAGTTCCATCTGACCAAAATGCTTCTTTCTCCATCCACCTTTTCAATGATAATTTTCCCCTAGAGATGCTATTATCATAAATATATCAGCTCTTTTATCCGTACTAATAATTGTACTCTTAACAAATGTGCAGTAATCGGCATGGTATCATGTGTTGTGTTATTTTCGGCCACAATTTATAAGTTAGTCAAATTAATTTATAAGTTATTTTTTACCATTCAAGTATTTGGTTGTGTTATTTTTTTAACTTATAAATAGTTTTTGAAAAGTAACAATTTCTTACTTCTCAAAAAATGACTTATAAGTCCTTTTAAAATAAGTACGTTTGACCCTTATTTTAACTTATAAGTTATTTTTGCCATATACATTCGCATTTTATTTTAACTTAACTTTTGACTTATAAGCCAAAATAATGTCAAATATTTTTATTTATAAATCACCACTTAAAATGACTTATACGTCATTTTAAAATAAGTCATCCCAAAAAGGCCCTTAATCTATTGGATTTTTTTTTTTTTAAAGTCGTAATCTATTAGAATAATTTATCTTAACCTAGATAGGAGGGGTAACGTACTGTCTTCAATCTTCATCTCTTCTTCATAACTTGTTATTAACAAGAATCAAATTTTTGACCTCTATATTAATAAATGTGAGTAAACTAAATGGTCATCGATAATCTATTGAGATCTTTCATATTACAAAAACTTCCCCCTCTTTTAATATTATATCTTATCAAACATTTGTTTGTGCACATTTGTTATTACACATACAACTAACCAAAAATATAACAGGGTTTAACTAGTATGCACAAAATAGATCATACAGAACAAGATTGTTGATCATTTTATAATAAAGGGTTACTGAGTTTCCGCGGACACCTTAGGGCTTTTTGTCTTAGACGAGGTTTATAATTTAACCTGCCATGCGAAGAGCCGATGCGCATAGCTGCCTCACATATTCTATTTCCCATCTCCACTACCAAAAACAAACAAATTTGTTGAATTTGAAATTTAAGTATTGCAACACTTACAAAAAACTCTTTCAAAAAATAAGGATAAGTATACGTATACACAAATCAAATACAACATTCAAACACAATATTATTCTCGCCATTAAAAAAGTATGTTTTTACATTAAAATCTGTGTCACGCAATATTTTTTAATAGTGAGAATAATGTTGTGTTTGATTTTTGTGTACTTATATTTTTTCAAAAAATAATTTATTGTTAACGTATAATTTGTAGATTATCCACGTTCAATGGTTATAATCAACCACAAACATACATGTCATTTTATATCCAAAAAATAGCTAGGCCTTGGCTGTGTTAGTAGCCCATCAAGATGTAACATCTCCCTTCCTTCAGCCAATCTTTTCATTGTATTGGCCCAGTTCTTAGTCCATCTCTTGCTCTCTCTTTTTCTTCTTCTTTTATGAATAAATTATTGCGTCTCCTATAGAGGATACCAAGATGATGCTAAAGAAAGGAACCACTTGCTTTAAACAGTGGTTATTTGAAAGTTCCATCTGACCAAAATGCTTCTTTCTCCATCCACCTTTTCAATGATAATTTTCCCCTAGAGATGCTATTATCATAAATATATTAGCTGTTTTATCCGTACTAATTGTTCTCTTAACAAATGTGCAGTAATCGGCATGGATCATGTGTTGACTGTTTAGTTATTTAGGGCATGTTCAGTGGTAATTTATAAGTTGATTAAGTTAATTTATAAACTATTTTTTATTATTCAAGTGTTTAGTTGTGACTTATTTTTTAACTTATTTTTTAACTTATAAATAGTTTTTGAAAAGTAACGATTTTTTACTTCTCAAAAAATGACTTATAAGTCTTTTTAAAATAAGTAAGTTTGACCTTTATTTTAATAGTCTTTGCATCTTACTTTATAACTTATAAGATATTTTAGCCAAATACTTTCGCATTTTATTTGAACTTAATTTTTGACTTAGAAGTCAAAATAATGTCAAATATTTTTATTTATAAGTCACCGCTTAAAATGACTTATACGTCATTTTAAAATAAGTCATCCCAAAAAAACCCTTAATCTATTGAAATCTTTTTTTTTTTTTTTTGAATGTCGTAATCTATTAGAATAATTTATCTTAACCTAGGGAGGAGGGGGGAGGAGGGGGTAACGTACTGTCTTTAATCTTCATCATGCGTTGCTATCTTTTAGACCTATCTTTATAACTTATTGTCAACAAGAATCGAATATTTAACCTTTATATTAATAAAAGTGAGTAGGCCAAATAGTCATTGATAATCTATTGAGATCTTTAGTAATACAAAAACTTCTCCCTCATTTAATATCATATCATATCATATCAAACATTTCTTTGTGCACATTTGTTAGTACACATACAGCCAACTAAAAATATACACATCATTTTGTATCTCTTTTTTATAATCGTTCTTTAGTTATTAAAGTGAATTATTGTTTGAAACTTTATCTAGTTTACGGAACGAATAGATAATTAAAGAAGAAAGCTAATTACAAGAGGTTCCCATCGTTTTTAGCTTAATCCATTTCTTAGAAGATAGGCCATATCAATGTAGGCTCACACGTGAAATCTTGTCTGCAAGATTCTTTTCTCCATTATTTTCCTCGTGAAAGAGACTGTTTTGTCATGCACATTGGATAAACATGCCACCAACTGAATATGTTTTCAAGTGGGATATGACTTATTAATTAGCTAGGTTTATTTGACAATTAAATTTCTTTACGTTTGGAAGCCGCTTAATTTTTATTAGAATAATTAAGTGTAGTGGTCAAAGAAGGGATTAGAAGTAGCCAATTAATAGTCCGGAAAAAAAGGGTTTAAGGGGTTTTGAATACTGCACTCTTCACTCTTTTTGAACCATTCTTTCTATTGATTCCCCTATTATATGATTCTGCATTTTAAGCTAATTATATTACCCAAACAATCCTTTATTTTATTCTACTGACTAAAGAAATAATCGAAGTCTAGTCCGCTGGTTTTTGCAGGATGATGTCAAATCCTTTTTTTTCTTTTCAAATTATGACAATTTATCTCCCTAATGACTAAATGATGTTGAGATTAATCTTAACGACAAAAGCATAAAACACATCATAATGTAACTCCAAAAGGGTCTAAACAAATAAAATCTCACAAGAGATTAATTCAACCAAGACATTGACTAATCATTTCAAAGCAAAATATACAACACATTGAATAATGATGTGTTGAAACCATGCTTCTCCACACCCTTTGAATATTTTAAAGTAAAATCGTTTTCAAAATTGATTTTCCCTTTACAGATTACTCTCAATGTTAAAGGAAAAGGATCTTGGTTCCGAGCCGTCCAAAATGGACACTTCATTTGAATAGTATGTAAAAATATGTTGCGTTTGTATAGCAAAAGGTCGCATCTTAAATGACATTTGTTATACGGATGATATACAATTGTAACTCTTTACTTTATAAATGAAACAAATTTTTATAGAACCCTATCTTTAACTGTCTAAAATCCAAATCCGTGAAAAGGACCGGACCGGACCGACTTCTTCACAGAAAGCATAAAAGACGAGTATCTCAAAATTGTGAATATTTTAGGAAGAAGAAACCCGAAAAACTTGGCAGCAAAGCATGTTAGATGGACAAGGAGACAAATGGGGCTTTCCTTGTTATAGATATATAATTTTTGGTCTTCACCGGTCTTTTAAGCATCATCTATTCTGATGGGTAGTGGAGAAAAGTT
This sequence comes from Hedera helix, assembly GCA_947179155.2. Lineage (NCBI taxonomy): Eukaryota > Viridiplantae > Streptophyta > Magnoliopsida > Apiales > Araliaceae > Hedera > Hedera helix. Next base: position 32,725,518 of record OX359287.1, read on the forward strand.
CTCCACAAATTTCTTCAAGACAAAATAATAAGACTTCAAGAACAAAATCACTAGAAATCAATAGACCAATTCAACATTTCAACCTACATCACCAAGATTCTTGCTAGAAGAATAAGGGTGTGTTTGGCAGAATCAAAAGAGATGGGAAGGACTTAAAACTAAAGGGTGTCCATTTTTTCTTTTTTCTCATTCCAAATTCATTATTCAAATCCTTTACTTTTAGCCAAAGACACTCCAAAAGGATTGAAATGAAGGGACCTAAAAAGGTCCATCAATCTTGACACCAATTCTAAACCCAAACTTAAAAATAAGAAAAAACCTTTTGAATTCTTGAAGAAATTTCATAAATCCTTAACCCTTTCTTTTTCTTTCCTTTCCAGTTCTGTGAAACACACAACACACTAAAGAAAAGGACCAACGGGACCTAAAGAAGTCCTACAACACGGCCGCCAAATTCTGAACTTCCCATTATCAGGAAAAGTAAAGGAAAGAAAAACACAAGAACTCTCAAGTAAATTATTAGGTGTATAGAATGCTCTCAATTCAGTAAAACTCATCCTGTTTCTCCATTCTCAGCACAAATGGACCTCAACTCAACTTCGTTATAAGGAAACCATGAAACAAAAACTAAATTCAAGACAGGCGCAATTGAAACTAATTCTGCAAAAATTTCACAGCCTCTGTGAAGATCCTTCAATATGTAAACTGTAGTATTGTTATAGTCCATCAACCCTCATGTATACTTTATATCTGCAAAATTTATGGTGGATATAGGTTACACATCGTTATTACCAAAAGTGTGCACCCGACTTTTCCAGCTATAGCTGTCTGATCTTTCAACTTCTTCATCTTCCATGCTATCGACCCGTGTAGTACAAGTCCCTCCAGTGGTTTCAGTTAACTGGAGGGGACCCTCGGGAGAACTAGACTGGGAAGGACTCTTTTTTGACGATTCACCATGCTTATCTTGGGGCATCCATAAGCAGCCCAAAACAAGTGCAGATTGATTTTCAGAGGTGGCGGTAGAAGTAACTGGGGATTTACGAGTATGGAGTCGGTATTTCTGTAATTAAAGAAAACTAGTTAGACTTAGCATCATGAAATGCTAAAAGTTTAAATAATAGAAATGGGATTGGAAGAAAGTTCAAACCCACTTGCAAATGACTCTTCACTTCATCGTTAGTAAGACCATCAACCTGCATAAGGTCCCTAATTTGCTTAGGAGTGGCTGCTGCAAAAGAATGAAAAAAATAATTTAGATTGCATCAAGGATGATGATACCAAAACTAGATTCAAAGTCTCAAAGTTAAAATATCCAATCTCTATTATAAACACCTAAAGAACAATTCGCTTTAATTAAAGGAATTAGCATATTCATAAATAGTCTTTTAACATTGTTTTTCTATGTTTCTATTCTCTTCCTTGGGAATCCAACAGATTTTCTTGTACATACTGAATTTGATTATGTTAAACCAAAACGAGAAAGAATAGAGAGCTTAGATTTTCAATTCAATTATCAACTTTATGCGAGAACAGTTGACAACCAACACAATAAAAGGAAATTCCCCAATGGACAAGTCATATAGAGTTAGACTCCTAAACCAAAAACACAGAACAAGATGGCAAATGGAAAGAGAATTTCAGTAGTAGTACAAGATCTCAAGACTCTTCCCCTAATTTCTGCTTAAATTTGCTTTCAAAGTTTTCTTTGTGAATAAAAAAGATTAACAAGTTCTCTATTAAAATTTCATTTCAACCTTAATCTTCAACTTTGGGTTCTAACCTTGTGAACCTCCAAGTTGCTGAAGGGCAAATACAAAACGTCTATGCAACTCTGGCGACCAGCATCGTCTTTGTTTCCTAGCAGCCTGTTGCTGTGGTGGCTGGGGGCTAATCCGTATATTCGATTGAACATTAGGACTAGAAGAAGAAACTGCTTTACTACTGGTTTTTAAACTCAAAACACTAGACCCCAATTCTTCCCTTGGCCTACTAATTCCGGGAGTGAGAAGGTAGAGCCCAGTAACTGGTAAATCCTCCATCTTATCCTCCGTCCTTGTTGCCACCATTGGAAAAGCGGAGCATCCCTTAAAGGGCAGGAATGCCCTTCCTTCAGTCCTACTTTTACAGGATTGAATTAAATCTTGTGTCATTCCACCATTTTCCTGCTCAGATTTCTATCACCAAAACATAAGAAATTCTGTCAGTCGTATCTACGCATAAGGAAGACGAAATTCAGATTATTTTTTCTTACCATTTTATGTAATATACCTTGTTAATTTCGACTAGTGAATTTGATTTTATAGTGTAATTGGATTCAGTATTTTGATAATCCGTATTGTTCCAGAGCTGCACAGAGCTCATCCAATTCTTCTTATCTCTACTCTCCATTTCCTTCCTAACCTCATCCTTTTCAGCTTCATCACAACTATTCTTTAATGGTATGAATTCTTCCAATACTGGTTCAACATTTGTTTTCCTGCACTGAATTAGTTCCTCCTTCAAGGCAACAATTGCTGCAACAAAAAAAACAAAAACATCCCATGTGAACAAATAACATAGCAATATCTAAAAGTAAACCGAACCCAATAATTTAAAATCATCAAAACCAAAGACCCATCTCCAGAATTATATTTACTTTGAAACCAAAATGCAAACATCTCAAAATCATCAAACGATCAAAACCCCATCTCCATAGTATAGTCAAATTCATCCAAAACAAAAAACACCCAGTAATCAAAAATTAAAAATCATCTAAAATCAAATAACCCATCACCCAAATTGAAATTTTATCGACAAATATCTATCCATACACACATGAATACATTGAAAAATGTAAAACCCAGCTCAGATATGAAATGATAAAAGTAAATTTTAAATACAATTAAAAACGAACCATCATTAATTAGAACCACGCTAAGAGGAAGCTCGCGTTTAAAAGCATCGATCTTCCTCATTTCGTCTTCTAATCTCTTAATGAAATTATCCAGCTTCAATAACTTCTCCGATACGTTACGGATCATCGACACTTCTCCCAGAAATTCACTGATTGTTCTGGGAATATAAGTTGGCTTAATATTTAAGCTCAGTTCATGCGGATTTATAACCATTTTTGGGATCGTTCAAAATCTCTTCCAATTTTTAACCCCTTTCAGATCTTGGATCGATTACAATCGGAACTTAGAATCATAGAAAAGCACAAATAGTGAGGCTGTGTGCATATATAAATAGGGAAAGAGAAAAAGACTACAAGAAGGTGAGGGATGAAAAAAATAGAGAAAGAGAGAGAAGAGAAAATGAAATTGAAACCGGAAGATTCAGTTAAACAACCCCGGGTCTCAACATACAGCCTATATATATATAGACTACTGGCAATCGCATCTTTTTCCTTGTTTAAGAATCACATTATTTTTTAATTGACTAAATTACCCTTATAATTTTTTTAGTTTTCAAGAATTTTTTTATTCAATCATAATTACAAATACTTTTATAAATTGCTGACAATTACTCTTACATTGATACTATCATCGTCATTTGAAGTACTTCCTCATTTTTATTATATAAATATTTTAAAATATAATTATATATATTAACTTTTTTTTATTAATTTTAATATTAGATAATTAATTTTAGTTTAAAATTTCATTATTATCCATGTATTAATTAATTACTCTTCCTTCCCTCTCTCAATTACTCTATTTTTTTAAGGATAAAATAAGAAATGATTAATTTTTTTTATCCCAGATATATCTAAAATGTCTTATATTATGAAGGAAAAAAATTCTTCTAAAACGACTTATATAATAAAAAAAAGAGAATATAAGATTAAATTATATTTTTTTAAATCAAAATAAATTCGTTATGTAAAATGATATTTAAGTAATGTTTCTTGTAACTATGGCGTCATTCATATTTATTATTAATACCATATTAGCTAAAATTGAGGGAAAATACTAAGGTAGATTCTCATTCATTAAATCAGAAATATATAAACTATATATGTGATAGAATTATCCATAAATAAAAAGAATAAGAAACAATTGTTAGAGACGGAATTCAGAGCATATCTACCGCCAAAACATTTCCCATGCGCAGTATTAATTTTTTGGTATAAAAAAATCCACAGTTTCCATTGAGGAAAAAACGATTCCTACAACTAAGGGCTCCAAACGCTAGTATTTTATGAAAAGAAAATTTAGAAATAAATAAATATAAATGCATAATAATTAAATATTATATTTATTTTATTTTTAAAAAAATGAGATATGATATTGAAATATATGTCATATCCCGTATTTTAATGAATAAGATGGATTAGTATTTGATTTTGTACTTAATTATTATACGTGTATATAAATTTGTCCGAAACAAATAAGTATAAATAAAAATAAATAAATAAATAAAAATATATGTTTGATATGGGTGGTGAAAGTACTAATGTGCCACCAATAACAAAAGATAAGGACATAAGGTCTTCAAAATTTAAAATTAAAAGATTTTCTTGGTCCTTATTTTTCACGTTTCAACACAATTTATCTTCGTGTATATATATCACAAATTCATGGCTTTTTTTTTTCTTTCTATACGTTACATACTTAAATATTCCCTTATTCTTAAACTAAATAACAATTTTCATTTTGAGGCGTCTCGTAATACAAAACCAAGGCTCAAAAAATTAATATTTTATGCTATTAAAGTAGAAGGGAAAAAAAAAGGAAGGGGCAAAATGGTCAAATAAGGGATAAGGTTCGAAAATGTTAAATACGCGCTAGGTCGGCCATTCAATGTGCGAAATGTTGACGAAGTGTAGTCTGCCGCTTTAAGATTCTAACACGTGTAAAATGAAAATGCTTTATGCAACTTATCCATTCTTCTTTATTTGTAAATCCTTTTTATTTTATAGAAAGAATTTATTTTGAATTAAACATTCATTATATATATAAAAAAAACTATAATATATTCTTAAAATATTTTTTTCAAGTGTATAAATGTTTTTTTTTTATAATAAACAAAGTATTTCCACATATTTTGTATATACGTTTTCTCATTAGTATCTTTTCGAAGATAAAAAATGATAGCAATATAAGTTCTTATATACACATTCAAATATCACTTATTAATCGACTTGAGACTGAAGTGTTACAGCAGATGTATCAAATTTTATTATAAAATCATAGTTCCCTTAATTCAAAACTGATTACATAAATAACTAAATCTTAATCATAATTCCCTTAATTCAAAATTGAATCTTTATCCCGAAAATATTGTTAAATATGATTTAAGATACATTTTATTTATCAAAATAGTTTCAGTTTTTAAAATTCTTGCGACATTATCAATGTACACATAATTTTTAGCTACTTTTGTAATTAATTTTATTGGGAATTTTTTTTTCTAGTCTCATAAAGAAAAGACTCTCTTTTATAGCCATTAAATTCTTTTTTTTCACAGAATCTTTCTGTTAATTTAATTATTAATTGTTTTACTTCTTCTTTCGGAAACCTGCAGAATTGTTTTGCTCCGTTCACCAGTTTTCTCATGTCTCAATTATTCTTGTCGGGGCATATATATGGAATGTGAGAATATAATTACATTCCAAATATGCCCTTTAACTTTTTCATTATTCTTTTTTTGAGCATTAAGCCATTAAACCAAGATCTACAATTCAATGGAGCAAATATTTGAGAGGCCCCATTCAAGTCCTTTTACACATTTGACTCTCCATTAGTCATTAGTTTGTATAATTTTACTAATTGTTACATGTTTTGTCCCACTTAGAGAGTACTTCATCCATTCCTTTTTATTTGTCCTTTCAAAAAATAAAATTTATTTATTTTTATTTGTCATTCGTAAAACATTAATTGGAGTACTTAGTTTTTTAGATTATTCTTACATTAAATTAACATTAAATACTAATTTAATGTATTTCTCTTTTATTTTTTTTAATAATTTTTAGAAAGATAATATTGAGATTTTATATTCAATTTGATCAATCAATCAAAATATTAATTTTATTTCTTAATTTACATATTACTTCCTAAAAATATCAATTAAATAAAAACGAATGGTGTAATTGTTAGCATATTTAAATGAGAAAACCGAAAATTCATTAGTCGTTGACAAAAAAAAGAAAAAGAAAAAGCTTATACGTCATTAATATCTAATTGTTAAAAATATATTTAAAAAATACATATAAAAAATTATATAATAAAATACGATCTGCCAAAAAAATCCTAATTACTTTTAAATTAACAATCCTCCTAGGGGGACCGGATATTGGACAGGAAGTGGCGATCGGTCTAATTTTTTTATTTTTTTTTATTTTGACTCCCAAAATTTTTATAATATCTATTTAAAAATATTTACATGCATCCAAATTACACCTAAATTATTGAATTCTCAAAATATTTGAATTAAAATAAATATTATAAAAAATTTAAGAGTAAAAAATAAAAATGAATCGATGGTCACTTCCACTCCAACATCCCTGTCTCCCTAGACTTTTTGTTAAATTAAAGATTAATGAACATCTCACAAGGCCAAAAGCCATAACCTTGTAATTGTTATGCTTTAATTAGGTGGGGATTGGTTTCCCTTTTCGTTTGGTTTTTAAATTAGGTGAATGTCGAAGGGCATAAGTAGACCTGGCAAAAGTGGCCCGGGCCCTCGGGCCGGGCCGGCCGGCCCGTTTTTGGGCGGGCTTTGGGCTTCAGAAACGCAGCCCGCAGAAAGCTGGGCCGTTTTTGGCCCGGCCCGCGGGCTTAATTTTTTTTTTTTTTTTTTTTTTTTTTTACTTTTTTTTATTGTTTATTGTTGACAAAAAAAAAATATTAACTTAAAAATAAATCAAATAAAAAAATATAAGAGTAAATTTTAACATGTAATCTTGAATAATAATGTAAAAAAATATTATGAATATAATATATTAAATATATAATCGGTAGTGTATATATAATTAATATACATATATATATATATAATAGACTAATAGTAAGTAGTAGTATATATATATATATATATATAATAATGGGTAGTACCGTAGTAGCCTATTGGCTATTAGGATATATATATATAGTAGCACTGTATATATATAGCCACTGTGTGATATATATATATATATATATATATATATATATATATATATATATATAAATATAACACAATATATATAAATAGTCACTGTGTTATATATAGCCACTGTGTGATATATATATATATATATATATATATATATATATATATATATATATATATATATATAATTAAGTTATTATTATTAAAACATTTAATTATGATTCTTTCAAATTTGATAGCAATAATTCAATAAAGCATTTTCGGTTTTGGTATATATAAAAATTATGTGTCATAATTATAAATAATTAGTGTTAGTATTTATTTTAAATTCTAAGTCATAATAAAAAAATTTAAAAATTAAATCAATAATTTTAAATAAAAAAAAAAAAAAAAAAATTACGGAAATGACCTGCGGGCCGGCCCGGCCCGCGCGGGCCACGGGCCTAACACTTCCCAGCCCGTGAAAACCCGGGCCAAAAACGGCCCGGCCCGTTTTGACCCGGCCCGCCGTCGGCCCGCCCAAGTCCGGCCCGCCCGTTTGTCAGGTCTAAGCATAAGATTCCTCTTAATCCTGCAAATTCCCATTAGTAGTAAAGTGATGATGACAAGGAATATTGAAACACGCGTCAGAATATGATCATCCAATTAAATGAATTTGGTCAATTTCTGATAAGTCCTATATATATAATATCTAAATATAAAATTAAATATTATATTTATCTTAATTATTAAAAAATAATATATAATACGAATTTTAATATTATATTTTATGTTTTAATAATTAAAATAAATATAGTGTTTGATTATTTAAATATTATATATTTATACTTATTCATTCGATAAAGATACAAGAACTGTCATGGAATTTACAGGTGAGAGAAAATTAAGATTTAAAAAACTAGGCTGGTGCCATGAACCGTAGCTAGTCCAGTTTAAGACACCTGAGTGCAAGCATCCGTCCAATATATGGAATATCTATCTTCTCCATGATTCTATACTATCTAATGAAGAATCCAAGAGATGGTATCTCAGTGTAGTACACAAACGAGATGGTAATAAAAATTTATGAAGTTTTTATTTTGATGTTTAATATATTTAAAATAAATATTGATCAGCTTAATCAGCAGGTGATTATATTATTAATTTATGACGTGACATGTTCAATTAAATATTAAAAAAAATTAATTATTTAATTGGGAAGATTAAAAATGACCATCGAAATGAAAAAAAAACAATAATTCAAAATAATAATTTATATTTAAGTTTTTTATTGAATCGAGAAAAAACGAACCAAATGCAATTGCACAAGTTATTTTCAAAATTATTGATCAGAAATACTCCTTAATACAAACTCATCAAGGAAATGAGGGATTAAAACACCTCAGTGTTAATTTGGCTCCGTCCCTCGACTTGACTCTCCCTTCCTCTCGATTTATTGCATTCATACATAATAATTACTTTCTTTGTCCCCAAAATAATAATTTAAGGATAAATAAATTTTACACAAATTAAAGTAGTCAAATAAAAAAAATATATAAGTTTATTTTTTATTTTGCTCTTGTAGTAGTATGTGTGTTAATTGTCTTAAGTGACTCTTGAATTTGTATAGGGACAATAAATTAATTTGAATTATTCATTTATAATGTGATTGATATACTTTTTGACTAATATGGGCAATAGTAAATTAGTGTATATAAAATTTTATCTAATTGACTTAGGTGTTGTTTGATTGCATCTTAATGGATCTTAACAACTTAGCTCTTAATACATTTTAACAACTCATAATTTTGTATTAAGAGGTCATCTGAATGGTTTAGACTCATATTTGTATTTTAACTATTCAGAAGACCTCTTAATAGAAAAATATGGGTTGTTAAGATTCATTAAGAGGTTGGTTGTTAAGATGCAATCAAACACAACCTTATATACTTTAGACATACTTTTAAAGATAATTTTTTTTATTACTTAAGTTATCCTTTTGAGGACGAACGAATGGAGTACATAAGATTCACTATTTTATTAAATTATCAATTTAATAAGGACACGTAGCTTTAAGAAACATATGAAATCTGAAAATTTGACATAAAAATTAATTATAGGTACAAAGAAAATTGTGTTTCATAAAGGCGATTAATATTAGTACAGTAAAAATGATGTTGTCGGAATAAATATAAATTTAATTGTTTGGACCGACAAAGAAGACAGTTTCATAAAGCATTTTTCTAAAGATTTTGACAAGATTCAATTGGAATGAATCATTCAAGTTTTGTTTTTGAGAGCGAGGGAGGGAGCTACAAAGAGCCTTGGATCCAAAGATGAAAAATGGATACCTAAATGAATGGCTTATGAAGAAGACAAGAAACAATCCTGTAAGCAAGGCATCTGAAGCCTATATATCTATCTTTTGTCCCATTGTTTCGTTTTCCTTTTCCTCTTATTAAGAGACGGAATCTTTTGTCTATAGAATGGTACTTTATTAGTTGTTGCCCTTTTTAAGGGCTTTTCTTGTCATTTAAGTCCCTCTCTACTTTATTTGGAGTTGTTGAGTGAAATTATTGAGAAAGCCCTCCCTTTGCTAGAATTCCACTATTATAAATTTGACATCATCATTCATTGTTTCTTTCACATTTTCTCTTTTTCTATTTCAACCCAAATGATCCTCTCAAATGTGTTTATATCTTGAAAAAATATTTCATAAAGAAATTAATACTCCATCTCTCTCCGGATTAAAGTCCTCATTGACTTTTTGTGCATATTAAGAAAGATAATAAAATAATAAAATTATCTATATTTAAATTCTCATTTAATTTCATAATTTTTTGCATATATCTAGTGATGTTTCATAAATATGAATTGAGAATAAAAATATGAAAATTAATACTAAGAATATTATAAGCAAATTATTATAAAAAATAGATTATTTAAGGTAAGTAAATATTTAATTTGGGACTGTCTAAAATAATAATAAATTTTTTTATCTTGATATGGAGAGAGTAATAGATATAACCTTATATTATATATGTTCTAAAATAATTAGATATCAAAATTAATACTAGATAAAACTCAACCCACCTATATACTAGCTGATGCTTTTGAGAGTTCGAGCTCGTACTATTTATAGCAACTAGAGTTCAGACGTAATTCATTTTCAAAAAATCCAATGGGTCATTTTGAAAAAAAAAATCATATTTATGGGACAAGTGAATAATATATTCTTCTTCTTTTTATATATTTATGGATTTAACTACATACAGGTCCCACAAGTATATGAGAGTGAAGAATATACTGTTTATTTATCCCATAAATTTAAAATAATCTCTCATCATCCGATCCAAAACAGACCACTCAAAAATCATATCAAATTATTAATCCTCTATATTAAAGAATTATACACAAATTATTCTAAATAACATGGTGCGCCACACACAAAAAAAAAAACACCCTATAATTCATATAATAAGAAATGTGTGTTTGGAATAGGGAATTCCAACTTAAGTGATGAAAAAGGACAATGATACTAGTGTTGAACCGAAGGGGAGGATGAGGAAGAGAGCTTGGTTTTGTATAAGTTGGCAAAATAGAATATAAAATATATCTTAATTATTAAAAAATAAAGTTTGATACGAAAATTTAATTTTTTTAATATTTGAGATAGATGTAGTGTTTAATTTTGTGTACGTAATAGCGTCTTTTTTTTTAATATATTAATTTATTAAAATAATTTATCTCAATTTAAAAGAGAAGGGGTATAGGTGGAGAAAAGATACTCTATTACCATTTTCTGGATTTATCTTTAGAATAATTTATTATTAATAAATTTCAAACTTTTAATCTTTATATTGATAAAAATAATTTATACCAGTTCGACCAAATGATCGGTCAGCGTAGGGAATGGAATCGAATGGCCATCGTAGCGTTGAGTGTAGGAAATGGAATCAATTCGCCGCATAAGCAACGGCGGTGCTTCTAGTCTTCCGTATATCGGCGGGCCCTACTCTTACCTCTAAAGATTCTATTGAAATTTTGTTTGATTGATTGTCTGTCAAGCCCCTCAAGGCCAACCAATTTTAATATCCAAACTTTTGACGTCACACTTCCTAATCCAATCCAACCCCTTCAACAGCTATAAAGTGGAGTACAACAACCACTATTATTTCTCATCTCATGCCGTATGGGCCCCATCACAATGTCTTTTCCTCCTTTTTTTCACTTCTTCAATAATATCCCTTTACTTCTTTCCTCTTCAAGTTTACTTAAATAGAGAAATACTTTAATGATAAAAGATTATATATAAAAAAATAATATAAATAATACTCTTTTCATCTCAAAATAAATTTTTTTTTTATTATTTTAAGTAGTCTCAAATTAAATATTTATTTATCTTAAATAATTTATTTTTTACAATAATTTGCCTATAATATCCTTAATATTAATTATCATATTTCTATTATCTATGTATATTTATAGATAATCGTTACTCATATGAAGAAAATTATACAATTAAATGACAATTTAAATATGAACAATTTTTTTATTTTATCATATTTCTTAATATGCGCAAATAGTCAATAAAAAATTTTATCCTAAGACAAAGGGCGTAGTTATTAGTAATAATTATTAGACTCACTTATATATAATAAAATATTTATTAATAATAATTCAACATATTATTTTGTATCTATTTTTTTAAGAAAAATTCTACACTTACCCGGAAAAGTGTACCCGCCTCTCACAAAAAAAATTCTGTATTTTTTTTTTTTTTTTTTTTTTTAGAAAAAAAAAGTTTGTGAGAGGCGGGTAGGCGGCGAGTACAATTTCTGGGTAAGTGTAGAAGTGCTCTTTTTTTAATCATCTTTTTCACCGTATCATTATTCTTACTTAAATATACTAAAATTTATATTATCATTAAAACTAATTATTTCCCTTCTATGACAATGATTTTTTGTATTAATTTTATGATTAAATTGATTATTTTTGAAATAATACTCTAATTAAACATGTATTTAATTGCAAAACTTTAAGATTATTATAAAATTATATTAAATTTATTATGTTAATCGATCTCTTTGCATATATTTTAAAATTTATTAATTTCAAAAAAGATCACAAAAATTTATTGACGACATTTGTTTTGGGACGTAAGGGGCTAACAAGTGGAAAAATTATATTAAAGTTTGGAAAAAAAGAAGAAGAGGAACTTAAACAAGGTTATCCTTGTTAATCAATATCTATTACAAGTCAAACAACACTCTTGACATGAGATAAAGTCGACCTCCATCAGTTGAATTGAGGGTGTGCTATAGATAAAGGGCCAATTAAAAAACATTTGCATTTCTAGGATTGAATTATATATTAAGCACGTCACCAAGTTAGTCAATCAATCTTAACTTATTTTATTTGTATGGAACATATACCCGGTAGAACCACTCATCTATAAAATCATTACCACGTCATCTAATTTCGTAGACAAGGTCAACCAAACAGGTCAAATCGAACAAGTTTACGTACACAACGGCTAAACACTATATTCATCTTAACTATTAAAAAATAAGACATGACACGAATTTCAATATCATTCATCACCTTTTAATGATTAAGATTAATGTAGTGTTTGAATATTGTGCACTTATACTTATTCAATCTGTATTTACGTACAACTTATATTATTTAAAAATTATATGGACATTTATATTTATTATATATAGGGTTTTCCTAACAATACCCGAAGGAGGAAGTAGCTAGCATATTATGTCTATAAATGTATTTCAGTAAAAAGCAAATTAAGAAAGACAAGCCTAGATATAATTTTTATCAATATATTTTAAATTTTGTTGACCTACTACGTGCCCTTACTTTGTTACAAGTCACATTTAGATTTTTAAGAACCCAACTTTAGATGGTTAGCATAACTTGCGTACATGACTCAGCAATTTGCAAAGGTGGCTCAACCTCAAAGAAGGCCCCCTCAAGAAAAGCCCAATAAGGTTCTAATAAAAAAGAGGCATTTGAGCCCAGAAATATTAATCAAAAAGAATAAGATAGGCACTCATGACCTTGGTCCAAAATTAAAGGAACAGCTCATGTCAAAGATCATCAAAGGGCAGCTTCAAACTTTCTTTACATAATATTCAAGCAAAAATCATTGTTTTAATTGTCTGTTATACACTCATTTGCAGACTAAAGATTATGCCAGAACAAAAAGATGTACAAAGAGACGACACTGGCCAGAAAATCAAGAAATCGAGGAATGCTTCAACTCCTAATGTCCAAAATGTTGACTGGAATATTTGCTGAAACTAAGGGTTAGATTTATAAGTTAAAATTTTAGTAAATTTATAAGTAAAAGTGTTCGGCACCACTTTTACTTATAAGTCGGGAATTATAAGTAATAGTTGTGGATGTGTTCGAGTAATAATGACTTATAAGCAGTGGCGAAGCCAGACTTTAGGTTCAGTGGGGTCAAAAATTTATTGCGGCTATAAATAATGCTGCCCCCGAGCCAAATTTTTTGAATAATTTTATACTTTCAAGTTATATTCATAAAATATATATTTGATTAAAATAATAATATAATAATTGTTAACTTTATATATATTTATATGCATGTATACATATATCCTATTGACTCCTAATAAACTTTTCTAAAGACAAACTATTTATAAATAATTAATTTCTTCAAAAAATAATATAAAATTAATTATTAATTAGCTTAAGAAGATTATATGAATATACATATATGATATATAGAGGAGGTAAGAATGATATGAGATTGAGATTTAAGTGTGAAAATTATAAATTTTTAATTTGACCCCATATATTAGAAATTTTATAAATTTTCAGTGGTGTCAATTTGTATATAACATTTAAAAATTTTAAATTTTACCATATATTATAAAACAAAATAAAAAATTCAGTGGGGTCAATTGACCCCACATCCATCAACGTGGCTTCGCCAGTGCTTATAAGTTAAATAAAATATAAAGATTACTAAAATGTCCTTTAGTAAGAAGAAGATTAAAAAAACAAGGAGGGACAGTTAAGTTCTAAAAACCTACTTCTTTTTTTTCGACTTACAAGTCAAAAAAAAAAACAGCAAACAAACAGGATTAATGACTTATCAACTTATAAGTTTGTTGACCCGTATAAGCAACAAACGAACAGGCCCTCAATTATCTTAAGATGTTATATAGGGTGAAAATGCCCATCACTGAACGGGAAAATATGACGAACCCAATCTCAAGTTGTTCAGAAGAGCTTCTTTGTTAACCAGCCTCGTACAATTAAAGGAAAGTTCAGATACTTATCACCGAGTGGGAATATGCGAGATCTGAGAGATAAAAAAATTACATCAATGATGCCTATTACAGAATGTGAAATTCATCAATGTTGTGGTAATAATTGTGACTTCGTCACAATAACAAGGTTCAACTTTTAACCGAGAAGAAGCAGATAGATACCTGAAGATCGTTCTGTTTTATATACTGCCACAGTCTCTTTACAACATCGGTCCGATATAACACATTTTCACCTCTACCAATGAATTTCACTAGAGCATCTGATAATGGCAGTGGGGCAAGAAAACTAGAACCTACCCCCTTTTGCAATTTTGGCTTAAGCTTTGGCTCATCTGAACCTGAATAACTAAAGTGAAAACATCGCTTCTAAAGATGTCAACAACAAAATTAGGGACTTGATTTTAATATCTTTCAGTAGGATATGGGATTTACAGAGATTGACAATCATAGACACAAAATGCAGATTGAAATATAAGACGGTACACCTAGCAACTTGACAATTATGTGAAACTTACACTTGGTCATCTCACCTTCTTCTCTTACCCGTTTGCTCTTCCTTTCCTTTTCTGACACTTTAACTGGAGCTGCTACATCATAAAGAGACTATTTTCAAATTTTAAAATTCGAATTTTTTTTAACATAATAAAAATAAAACATAGGCTGAGGATATATAACATAATACAATATAGTTTTCACACATATCATAATTTTAAACTTCCAAAATGCATTACATTGAGAATCAGTGGGAAATGCTACACTCTGTGGTACACAGATCATCTAATTAATCTTCAGCATCAAATCAAATCTACATAGCATCATAATTTTCTTATTGTTTTATTGCTGTCAAACTGTATTGCATATTTCTTTTTCCTTTAGTATATTTGTCAAACTTCATACATATTTAAAACTTCAAATCAGTAACCATTACAAATTTACCCAATTTAGATGACCAAGCGATTAGAATTTCTCAGAAGCACGAAGTTACAAGTGTCAAAGCTACGTTTAAAATTAAAAAAATTTAAAATAGTCATGAACTGAGCACATAAACTAGACCCTAATATTTCAGAGAATCTGCTTTTAAGAAAACATTTATGATGTAATGAACTTATTTGAATAATTGTTTAGGAAACTGATATTTCCACATGTTTTTGATATTTTCACATAGTCCACTCTCACATCTCACATTAGTATAAAATGGACCTCACCTCCATGTGATGGAGAGGGGACCATGTGAAAATATCAAAAATACATGTGGAGGACAAATAATCTATCCAAGAGACTTAACATTTGAATTGGACAATGACTCCAGACCAAGGTGGAGCCATTTGTGATGACATGATAATATTTAGCCTCATAGAACCACAGCAACAGATCATCAAAATTTATAGCCATTATAAATACCTTTTCTTCTTACTCTCCTTTCCTTTCTTTTTTTGTTTTCCTTTTGTATGGAGGCACCAACCACTACAATTCAGGTGTCTACTGAATACTCTGACCCAAAGTGCATTTTAAGCAATTTTGAACCCCATGAGTTGTACCTACTAGAGGCACTTTTCAAGAGGCTCACTTAAGCTAAGCTCTTAACATACTCATGAATACAAATAAGCCGCTATCACCACTCAATGTAGTGGGGTTTTTTTCAGTCACTCATAATTATATATATCGATCTTTTAAAAAATCATAAATATAATAGTAAAGTTTTCTGGGGCCGATAATAAGTTAGTAAAATGATGCATATTAATATCATTTAATCTCAATAAGGGGCTGCGCAAAGAAATACCATAATCTTCAATGGGCCATATATGTTTGGCCAGTGCTTTGTTCATTTTAAACATGTCAATGGATTTCACATTGAAAAGGGCATGTAGTGTTTCATCACATAAAATTTTCCACCTGTTCTTTGGATTTTGCAAATTCTTTTCCCGAATGTAGGCTCATATTTTCTTGACAACCTAAAAGCCCACAAAAGAGAATGTTAAGGTTGTGTCTAGAAACATCCTCCTATTCCGCTCACCTAATAACAGAAGAAAGTAACTTCTGCAACATTAATTATACCTCAGTTCTGGCCAGCTCTGGCGCTTCGACAAATTCTTGAAGTTTCGGAGAAAGGCCGCATGGTTTGCTTAAGCCCCTTCCTCTTTTCTTTACACATTTATCCTCCTTGTCTAACCTACTCCATAAGATAAAACAACAATGTTAAAAAGTAGCAACAACAACCTGTGGGGGGAAAATTAAGCAAATTCAGCAAGTTAATTATATAAAATGATTGATAATCCTTAAATTTGTTTATGAGATCACCTAGTAAATGTGGATGCTCATAAATATCCCTTGATCGTTAAAAATGAAAAGGCAGAATTAATGGTGCATTTGTGAGTTTTATTTTGGTTGGAAGGAAATGGAAGGGAAAGTTAGACGCTTTCTTTCTAAAATTGAAAAAGTTGGATGCTTTCTTTCTAAAATTGGAAAGGAAATGTCCAGTTTTACCTTCTCTTACCTTGCCTTCCCTTCCCTTCCCTAGGGAACTTCTAAACGCATTATGGAAAATTTTAGAAATGACGAAATGTTGTGCTACAGAAGGGAAACTTTTAAAAGCATTATGGTATTTATGAGGGCATGGCCTTCTCCTCTAGATGTTACATCTGAAGAACTATGAACTTTAGCTGCACTTATTTATGGAAAATAGTCCATTCGGAAATCACCTATTTTCTATTCTATCTTAGTAAGGGAAGACCTGCTTGGTAAGCAAGTTTGGCAAAGGTTGTACCCAATCTTGGGAAGTAGGAATTATGGAACAAAATTTCCCCTTGGCATGCTATGAGAACAACTACATTATATATCATGGTCAAATAGTAGTGTCCTTCATGATACCAGGAGGAGGGAAGAAAGAGTGAGAGGGGTTTGGTATATACTTAATCTGCACAACCTGGGTTATGGTTTCAACCAGGGAAGAGAGAGAAAGTGAAGAGATTTGGAGCTATGCGCAGAAGCATATCTGTATGTACAGGTTTTGATTTGGCGGGGAAAGGCAACGGCTACGACATTGACAAACTTGGGGCTCACCCCTATTCGAGTGTGGTAATCGGTGGAAAACAATATTATGGATAACAGTAATACATTTTTATTTTTATTTTGTTTAAAAAAAAATATGGGTTAAATACACTTTAGTTACACTAAGTTTCAATCTATTCACAATTTAGCTTGTAAATTAA
Source organism: Hedera helix (assembly GCA_947179155.2). NCBI lineage: Eukaryota > Viridiplantae > Streptophyta > Magnoliopsida > Apiales > Araliaceae > Hedera > Hedera helix. The sequence goes on from OX359287.1 coordinate 32,743,096, forward strand.
TTGAACTTACATATTCGTTATATCAAATATCTAATTTTACACAATATAGCCCCTAAGGCCAATTTTCAATGGAAATTAGCTGAAAACCATACCTGAATAACAATTCAATCAAACCTTAATGCAATCAAACCTTAATGGGTTTATACAGTTTAACCGTATTTAGGGGCCGAATTGTGAGGATTATGGAACTTGTTATAACGGACGTGTATTTTGCCCAAAAAAATAACATACTTTAAAATAGAGAATAATTAACTTATATGCAAAATTAAAATAAATTTATTTTCAAATGCAAAATAAATAATACAGTATAGTTTATATTCAAATATTAAAAGCAACCTATTATATTAAAACGTAAGAACACATCTTGCGTATAATAGAAAACATGAATTTATTTAGAATTATAAAAAATGCAAAATTTTAAAAATAAAAATTATACCAAATAATGTTTAACAAAAAAAAATGCTAATTAACATCGTATATGTACCAAAATAAATTATCACATTTAAATTTTAAAATTTTATATATTAAAAAAAATATATAACAAAGGGTGTATTATTTAAATTATAATTTATAAAACAAAGAAAAAAATCATAACATATAGAATAATTAACTTATATGCAAAATTGAAATAAATTTATTTTTAAATAAAAAATTAAAATAAATTTATTTTTAAATGGAAAATAAATAATACATTATAGTTAATACTTGAATATTAAAAGCAACCTATTAGATTAAAATATAAGAACGCATCCTGCGTATAATAGAAAACGTGAATTTATTTAGTATAATAAACTTTATCTAAATAATTATATAAAAATAAGTGAAATAAATAAATAATCACTACTATTATTTGGTTCTATTAACAAAAAAAAAATGAGTTTAATAGTTTTATTTATTTTTTTAATATAAGGTTTTGTGATTTTGATATCTAAATTATGTAAAATTAAGTATTTGATGCAGTAGATGTGTAAGCCAATTGTTTTTTTTTGTTAAAGTCAAACCATATTTTTATACAATTAAATCGTATAAAAACTCTTACCTTGCTGGAAAATTAGGTATTTCAACCAATTTCTGTCGAAAATTGACTTTGAGAGATATATTGTGTGAAATTAGGTATTTTATGTAAATGATGTGTAAACCCAATTAATTTGGGGGCCGAATTATGAATAGGGTAAAATTTGGTGTAACTATAGTGTATTTAACCCAAAAAATAATACTAAATCTGTGACGCCCTCAAATCTAAGCCTACATAACCCAATTTGAGACGACAAAAATACACGATAACTAATACAAACAGTACATGAAACAAAAATACATAACTCAATAATACATAACTAAATCTTCACTATTATTGCCACACTATATACACAACATATGAAGACTACTACAGCTATATCTCGAACCTTCACTCAATTTCCCGGCTAGACCCAGCTATTCTCTCATTTTCTGAAGAATAATGGAACAAAAAAAGAAAGGATGAACTCAAATAGTCCAGTAAAGAAATATCATGACTAAGATAACAATGAATAAATTATCATTAGCATTTAACAGTTGTGTTCTTGATATAATATAATAAACAAATTTTAGATCAATAATAGATGCGAAATGAGCAATCCATTAAAAGAATCATGTAGACTATGATGTCCATTAGCTTCACTTTTTCATAAAAAATATCATCAACTTTTATCATCTGAAACACCACTGGTCATGATAATATAAATTCATCATTCCTGATCATAATCATGCAACTCAACAATTATTCTTTACACTGCGAGTCAAAGATATTCAAATATAATACCAATGGTCGTGATCATACCAGTTTACAACCTTTAGTCATAATTATACCAACAACAGTTCTTCTTTGTCCCAGGCCAAAGAGAACATTTACCACGTGCCCTAAAAGACACACCATCATTATATCACCTTTAACATATCATCGTCTTTATCCTATCATATGTACCACATGCCACAAATATTCACAAATATTCACAACAACTTGATGCTTTATTAATAGAATAATAACAAATATATAAATGATGAATAAAATAACATGATCCTTCGTTCTGACTCAAATAATGTTCAAATTGTGAGCATGATGTGGACTCAAATTCAAGAATGATATTCAAGATCCACAGTTCAGAATAACGGTAAAATTCAATAGAAAGATTCAGAAAAAATAGGAAGATTCAATTGAAATGATAATAGATGAATCGTAAACTATTAAGGAACATATAATTATTTCAGGAAATTTTACCAAATAATACTTACCAAAGTAAGTTTAAGAGTATGAAATAAAATGATATCATTTACAAGTAAGAAATAAAATGATATCATTTTACAAGTATGAAAAGAATAATACTCATTACCTTAACACGTGACTAGATATTAATTTAAATGAAGTTGATCAACCTATATATTTATAATTTAATTAGTAACTACCACATATAATTTTATAGTGTATACCAATTCGTATGAAATTGTGACGCCCCCAACTCTAGGCCTACATAGCCCAATTTGAGACGCCATAAAATACATAAACTTTAATACAAATAGTACATAGGACAGAAATGCAAAACTCAATAATACACAACTAAGTCTTCACTATTATTTCCACACTATATTCAACATGTGAAGACTACAATAGCTATCACTCGGACCGTCACTCCATTCCCCCGCTAGACCCGGCTACTCTCTCTTTTTCTGAAAAACAATGGAACAAAAGAAAGGGTGAGCTCAAATAGCCCAATAAGAAATATCATGACTAACATAACGACAAATAAATTATCATTAGCCTTCAACAGATGAGTTCTTAATTGAATATAATAGACAATAAGTTTTATATCAATAATAGCAGCGGAATGAGCAATCTATTAGAAGAATAATGCAGACTATATTGTCCACTCGCTTCAATTTTTAGGAAAAACATCATCAATTTTTACCATCTTAAACACCGCTGGTCATGATAATATAAATTTTCAATTCCTGATTTTAATCATGCCAGTCAATAGTTCATCTTTGCATTACGAGCCAAAGATATTCAAACATAATCCAACGGTAATGATTATACCAGTTTTCAGCCTTTGATCATAATCATACCAACAACAGTTCATCTTTGCCCCAGGCCAAAGAGAATATTCACCACGTGCCCTAAAAGACACAATAATTATATCGCATTTATCCTATCAACTGTGCCCCATGCCACATATATTCACAACAACATGGTTCTTGATGATTAGAATAACAACCGTGATATAGATGATGAATCAGAAGAAACAGTATGATCAATAAATATGGAAAGATTATGACTTTACTTTGTGCAGATTCAAATAATGTCTAAATTGCCAACATGATGTGGACTAAAATTCAAGAATGATATTTAAGATCCACAGTTCAGAATAGCTGTTAAGGTTCAATAGAAAGATTTAGAAAAATAGGAAGGTTCAGTTGAAATGATATTAGATGAAGCGCAAACTATTAAAGAATATATAATCATTTCAGGAAACTTTACCAACAAGAGACAAATAAGAAATGAATACGAAGAGTAATTCGCCAAACATGCGGTAGTCCGCGTAGTCAGGTTATTCTCAGAGATTAATAAGGAATGAATACGAAAGGTTATTCACCAACAGGCGATAATCTGCGCCGTAAGGTTATTCCCACAATTTAATACATGGAAATAAATACGAAAGGTTATTCACCAACAGGCGATAATCCGCGCCGTAAGGTTATTCCCACGATTTAATACATGGAAATAAATACGAAAGGTTATTCACCAACAGGCGATAATCCGCGCCGTAAGGTTATTCCCACAATTTAATACATGGAAATAAATGACACATCTTATGAGTAAGAAAGAAACGATATTATTTTCGAGAATCAAATATTGATATACCCTTACCATAGTAAGTTTGAATAATGGAAGATGAAAAAGATGGTATCCCTTACCTTAACACGTGACTAGATATGAACTCGTACACTTAAAGATCTTTACAAATACTCAAGATGACTTTAGCACACTCAAAGAGAACTTATACAAAGAAATATTTGGAGAGTGAAAGAAAGAATAAGCAAGGAAGTTTTTATGAAAAATCCTTAAGTTAAGGCCTCTATTTATAGCAAAAAATCTTATCATCACCAAGATTTCCTAATTTAATCCAAACCGTATATTTCAAGATAATGTTTAATCCATACCACTCATTTCATCTTTCAAGATTTCCTTAATCTAAACCATTCATTTAAAGATCATCTTTTAATCTATACCATTCAATTTACTTTATATATAAAACAACTAACTTTAAATAAATCAATTAACTTTATATATAAAAACAAACAACTTTATATAATTTATCATAATAAAAATAAATAACTTTATCAATTCAATTATTCAACAATAATTCACAATTATTCATTATTATAGTTAATTGTTGTAAATGCAGTGTAGTTGGCTTTTCGAGTTAGATAAACAGGAAAATCAACTAATAATAGAATACAACAGTTTAATCAATATCATAAAAGATATAACAATAATGCTAAAAATAGATAAGAAAATAACACGTTACTGTGTAGTGACAATTATTGATTCAGTAATGTGAATTATTGTGCATATGCTACTGTGATAATTATCAACTCAATAATATGAATTATTATGCATGTGACAATTATTGGTTCAATAAAGTCAATATAGTACAATAACCATTTTATCAGTTTAATAATATGAAACACTGTGTAATACCGTGTGCTACTGTGCAATACCGTGTGCTACTATGTAATACCGTATGTTACTATTCCTTTACCACCGGATATTTTAACAGTTCAAGATGATTAAAAAGGTTACGTATGTCGCTTTCTATATCCGACAATAAGTCGTTGTGGGGGTCCACCATTATTTTGTTATTTCGGCGCCGTCGTACGAATCGAATATTCCCCGACAAAACGAATATTCTCCGACCAAACGAATATTGTCCGACATAATAAAATTTACACATAACATCCTTAACTTTTAACCTTATTAATTTAACCACCTACTATTTCAGGAAAAAAAATATATGAAGAAAAATTAAATTTTGTATTTCATAAAATTCGGGGTCTTACAACCTCCCCTCCTTATGAAATTTCGTCCCCGAAATTGACGTACCTGGCATTTCGAAGAGATAAGGATACGTAGATTTCATCTCAGATTCTAGCTCCCAGGTCATTTCCTCAGTATCTTGGTTTCTCCATAAAACCTTAACTTGAGGTATAACCTTTGAGCGTAGGATTTGCTCCTTCTTATCTAAGATCTTGACAGGTACCTCATCGTACGTTAAATCATCGGCTATAACGTCCGGTTCTAACTCAATGACGTGGTTTGGGTCCTTCACATATTTACGTAACATAGATATGTGAAAAACGTTATGGATGCGAGACATACTTGGTGGTAGGGCTAGTCTGTAGGCTACGGGTCCTACTTGATCGAGAATTTCAAATGGGCCAATAAATCGAGGGTTGAGTTTTCCTCTCTTTCCGAATCTCGTAACTCCTTTCCATGGAGAAACACGTAAGAATACATGATCTCCGACGTTGAATCTCTCATCTCTCCGATGAAGATCAGCATAATTCTTTTGTCGTTCGTGCGCGGTCTGTATTCGTTGTCGGATCATTTGGATCTTTTATGTTGTCAAGCGTACCAACTCGGGTCCCAACAATTTTGCTTCTCCTACTTCATTCCAACATACTGGAGAGCGACACTTTCGTCCATACAAAGCCTCAAATGGAGCCATGCCTATACTTGCTTGGTAACTGTTGTTGTAGGAGAATTCAACCAATGGCAAGTACTTGTCCCAACTTCCTTTGAAGTCTAGCACGCAAAGTCTCAAAAGATCTTCGAGAGTCTGAATCGTCCTTTCAGATTGTCCGTCTGTTTGAGGATGGTATGCAGAACTAAATCGTAGCTCGGTGCCCATAGCTTTTTGTAGACTGATCCAAAAGCGTGAAGTGAATCTAGGATCTCGATCAGAAACTATGGAAACTGACATGCCATGCAATCTTACAATATCATTTACGTACATACCGGCCAGACGCTCGAGTGAAAAGTTTTCTCTTATAGGCAAGAAATGAGCAGACTTGGTCAATCTATCTACGATGACCCAAATCGCATCAAAATTTTGAGAAACTTTGGGAAGACCCGTCACGAAGTCCATAGTGATGTGTTCCCACTTCCATTCTAGAATTTCGAGTGATTGCAATGGACCTTTAGGCACTTGATGCTCTGCCTTGACACGTTGACAAGTTAAGCACCTTGAGATGAACTCTGCAATCTCTCTTTTCATATTGTTCCACCAAAATGTATGTCGAAGATCTCAATACATCTTGGTACCTCCTGGGTGGATTGCAAACGGCGTGTTGTGTGCCTCCATCATGATTTTATGCTTCAATTCAGGATCGTTAGGAACACAGAGTCGAGAGTTGACTCGAAGTATTCCTTTCTCGTCGATTCTTGCTTCGGGAATGACACCTTCTTGTACTTTCTTTATCATGTTTATCAGTTCCGGATCGGTAGCTTGAGCAGCTTTAATTTTATCGATTAAAGCTGGTTCTACTCGCACGTGAGCAATCTTCGAGTGGGTCCCTAGTGTCTTTAGCTCTATCTCCATCTTTTGCAAGTCGTACAAAATACACTTTTGTGTTGTCAGCAGTGCACTTGTACTCGCATAAGATCTTCTGCTCAAAGCGTCAGCTACAACGTTCGCCTTTCCCGGGTGATACTGGATTGTGTGGTCATAATCCTTCAACAGCTTAAGCCAACGTCGTTGTCGCATGTTGAGTTCCTTCTGGGTGAAGAAATACTTGAGACTTTTATGATCCGTGAAGATTTCCACTTTCTCTCCGTACAAGTAGTGCCTCTAGATTTTCAATGCGAAAATAACTGCTGCTAACTCCAAATCATGAGTAGGATAATTTTTCTCATAATCTTTGAGTTGTCGAGAGGCATAGGCTATAACTTTTCCATATTGCATAAGTACACAGCCTAGACCTTTTCCTGAAGCATCGCTGTAGATAACAAATTCCCCCGATCCTGATGGTATAGTCAGAACAGGAGCTGAAATAAGTCTCTTCTTAAGTTATTGAAAACTCTTCTCGCATTCCTCATTCCATATGAATTTTGTGCTTTTCCGAGTCAGCTGAGTTAATGGAGTGGCGATTCGAGAAAATCCTTCTACGAATCTCCGATAATAACCAGCTAAACCCAGAAAACTTCGGACTTCAGTTACTGACCGAGGTTGCTCCCAATTTAATATTGCTTCAATCTTTGCAGGATCAACTGATATTCCCTGACTGTAAATCACATGCCCAAGGAATGTGACTTCCTTAAGCCAAAACTCACACTTCTTCAACTTGGCATACAACTTGTTCTCACGTAGCTTTTGGAGTATTAATCTCAGGTGTTGTTCATGATCCTCACGACTCTTGGAGTATATAAGAATGTCATCAATAAAAACAACTACAAAATGATCCAAATATTCTTTGAATATCCGGTTCATCATGTCTATGAAAGCTGCAGGAGCATTTGTTAGTCCAAAAGGCATGACTAAGAACTCATAATGCCCGTAGCGGGTTCTGAAAGCAGTCTTTGGAATGTCATCAGTTTTAACTTTTAACTGATAGTATCCAGAGCGGAGATCAATCTTTGAGAAATGTTGAGCACCCTGCAATTGATCAAACATGTCATCAATTCGAGGTAACGGGTACCTGTTTTTAATGGTGACATGATTCAACTCTCGGTAGTCAATACACAATCTCATACTCCCGTCCTTCTTCTTGACAAAAAGAACAGGGGCACCCCAAGGCGATGCACTCGAACGAATGAAACCAGTATCTAACAATTCCTGTAGTTGGACCTTTAGCTCTTGAAGTTCAATAGGAGCCATTCGGTATGGGGCTTTGGAAATAGGTTTGGTATTGAGTTCAAGATCAATACAGAATTCAATTTCCTGATTTGGAGGTAAGCCAGGAAGTTCATCGGGAAAAATATCAGAAAACTCATTAACAATAGGAATATCTTTCAAGTTTGACACATCTTTGTTCAAGTCAGTGATATGAGCTAAAAATGCTTGACATCCGTTTTTCAATAAACGAGTGGCTTTATGGCTAGAAATGACAGTTATGGATTTCAATGGTTTGATGGTTTGAATTTGTATGACAGGTTGATTAGGAATATGAAAACTAATGATCTTTTGAAAGCAATCAATTTTAGCATGATGATTAGTCAACCAATCAATTCCTAAAATCACATCAAATTCATGCATTTCCAATGAGATAAGGTCAACGGGTAATATAAGGCTATTGATTTGAACTAAGCAGGATTTATATACTGTAGATGTAATGGCTATTGCTCCTAATGGGGTTTCAACTGATAAGTCAAAGTCCAAATTGTCAGGAGTTAAGTTTAATCGTTGAGCACACGTAGGTAAGACAAAAGAATGGGTAGAACCAGTATCTAACAGGGCATAGACTTCATGAGAATTTATGAATAGCTTACCGGTTATCACCTCGTTCGGGTTTCGTGCCATTTGGGACGTCACAACAAAAGCTCTCCCTTGAACTACAGATTTTTCCTTATTCGTGCTAGTTTTTGGTACCATCATTGCAGCTGGACATGATTTTGAAACAGGACAAAATCGAGCCATATGACCTTCTTTTTCGCAATTGTAGCACAACTTGGACTGTTGAGTACAGTTTGGGCTGATGTGACCCTCCTGACCACACTTGTAACATCTTACCGGTGGTCGATCTCCTCCCCTTGGTACTGGTGCCGGTGCAGGTACTGGTGTCGGTGCTCTTCCATAATCATTATGGAATCTCTTTCTCTTGAAATTATTTCCACTGGATTCTCCTCTTCTATTATTCGATGCGTGATTACTACCGAAGTGCTGGTTACCTCCCTTATGGTTCTCGTTCCTGTGGTTGTTTTCATTTCTCTCTCTACGCTGATCATTGACTCTTGGCTGCAATTTTTCATCTGTTTGCTCTACCCTTTGAGCCCTGTCGACAACATCTGAATACAAGGTCAATTTATGAGAGCTAAGCTGTTGACGAATTTCGAATCTCAAACCTCGTAAGAACATCCGACTCATCCGTGCTTCGTCATCCACTAGATGAGTCGCGAAACGAGATAGTTCGGCAAACTTAGCTTCATATTGTGAAACAGACATATTTACTTGCTCTAGTTTTATGAACTCCACCTCTTTCATATGGCGGATGCTTTCTGGAAAATATACTTTTCGTTGAACAGCTCTTTGAATTCCAGCAAAGACATTTCGAGAGCCGAATGATGGATACGTTTTACTGCCTCCCACCAATGGTCTGCCTCCCCTCGAAACATAAAGGTGGCGAATGACACCTTCTGATCATCTGCACATCGCAGAACATCAAGGATTTTTGTCGTTTGCTTTAACCATGCCTCCGCTTTGAGTGGTTCAGGCTTCCCGAAAAATTCAGGTGGTCCCAACTCTTTAAATTGTTTAACGGTGACAATCCTTGAATTATCAGCGTTTCCATCGTTACGACCTCCCCTTGGCTGATTTTGGATAAATTGCATGAAGTTTCTAAAGAAACCATTCTGATTTGCATGATCACCAGCATTATTTTCTGAAGCTGCAGGAGGATTGTTTGTAGCTTCCTGATTCTCAGTTACGTTCGCCTCGGGCAGTGGATAATTCATTCCCTGATTTTCAGAAGTCATTCTTAACTGCGGTCATAAGATAAAGGTTAGTTAAACAAACTGACTCGTTACTTCTTGTCCCCACATTCAAGCCAACTTATTAGATAACAAAATTTTATGCAGGACATACTAATGACGTAATATATTCGTCTCTCTCCTCCTACTTCTACCCCAGATCTCCATTAAAGATCATATCCCTAAGCTCGGATACCAAATGTGACGCCCCCAAATCTAGGCCTACATAGCCCAATTTGAGACGCCATAAAATACATAAACTTTAATACAAATAGTACATAGGACAGAAATGCAAAACTCAATAATACACAACTAAGTCTTCACTATTATTTCCACACTATATTCAACATGTGAAGACTACAATAACTATCACTCGGACCGTCACTCCATTCCCCCGCTAGACCCGGCTACTCTCTCTTTTTCTGAAAAACAATGGAACAAAAGAAAGGGTGAGCTCAAATAGCCCAGTAAGAAATATCATGACTAACATAACGACAAATAAATTATCATTAGCCTTCAACAGATGAGTTCTTAATTGAATATAATAGACAATAAGTTTTGTATCAATAATAGCAGCGGAATGAGCAATCTATTAGAAGAATAATGCAGACTATATTGTCCACTCACTTCAATTTTTAGGAAAAACATCATCAATTTTTACCATCTTAAACACCGCTGGTCATGATAATATAAATTTTCAGTTCCTGATTTTAATCATTTCAGTCAATAGTTCATCTTTGCATTACGAGCCAAAGATATTCAAATATAATCCAACGGTAATGATTATACCAGTTTTCAGCCTTTGGTCATAATCATACCAACAACAGTTCATCTTTGCCCCAGGCCAAAGAGAATATTCACCACGTGCCCTAAAAGACACAATAATTATATCGCCTTTATCCTATCAACTGTGCCCCAGGCCACATATATTCACAACAACATGGTTCTTGATGATTAGAATAACAACCGTGATATAGATGATGAATCAGAAGAAACAGTATGATCAATAAATATCGAAAGTTTATGACTGTACTTTGTGCAGATTCAAATAATGTCCAAATTGCCAACATGATGTGGACTAAAATTCAAGAATGATATTTAAGATCCACAGTTCAGAATAGCTGTTAAGGTTCAATAGAAAGATTTAGAAAAATAGGAAGGTTCAGTTGAAATGATATTAGATGAAGCGCAAACTATTAAAGAATATATAATCATTTCAGGAAACTTTACCAACAAGAGACAAATAAGAAATGAATACGAAGAGTAATTCGTCAAACATGCGGTAGTCCGCGTAGTCAGGTTATTCTCAGAGATTAATAAGGAATGAATACGAAAGGTTATTCACCAACAGGCGATAATCCGCGCCGTAAGGTTATTCCCACAATTTAATACATGAAAATAAATACGAAAGGTTATTCACCAACAGGCGATAATCCGCGCCGTAAGGTTATTCCCACGATTTAATACATGGAAATAAATACGAAAGGTTATTCACCAACAGGCGATAATCCGCGCCGTAAGGTTATTCCCACAATTTAATACATGGAAATAAATGGCACATCTTATGAGTAAGAAAGAAACGATATTATTTTCGAGAATCAAATATTGATATACCCTTACCATAGTAAGTTTGAATAATGGAAGATGAAAAAGATGGTATCCCTTACCTTAACACGTGACTAGATATGAACTCGTACACTTAAAGATCTTTACAAATACTCAAGATGACTTTAGCACACTCAAAGAGAACTTATACAAAGAAATATTTGGAGAGTGAAAGAAAGAATAAGCAAGGAAGTTTTTATGAAAAATCCTTAAGTTAAGGCCTCTATTTATAGCAAAAAATCTTATCATCACCAAGATTTCCTAATTTAATCCAAACCGTATATTTCAAGATAATGTTTAATCCATACCACTCATTTCATCTTTCAAGATTTCCTTAATCTAAACCATTCATTTAAAGATCATCTTTTAATCTATACCATTCAATTTACTTTATATATAAAACAACTAACTTTAAATAAATCAATTAACTTTATATATAAAAACAAACAACTTTATATAATTTATCATAATAAAAATAAATAACTTTATCAATTCAATTATTCAACAATAATTCACAATTATTCATTATTATAGTTAATTGTTGTAAATGCAGTGTAGTTGGCTTTTCGAGTTAGATAAACAGGAAAATCAACTAATAATAGAATACAACAGTTTAATCAATATCATAAAAGAGATAACAATAATGCTAAAAATAGATAAGAAAATAACACGTTAATGTGTAGTGACAATTATTGATTCAGTAATGTGAATTATTGTGCATATGCTACTGTGATAATTATCAACTCAATAATATGAATTATTATGCATGTGACAATTATTGGTTCAATAAAGTCAATATAGTACAATAACCACTTTATCAGTTTAATAATATGAAACACTGTGTAATACCGTGTGCTACTGTGCAATACCGTGTGCTACTATGTAATACCGTATGTTACTATTCCTTTACCACCGGATATTTTAACAGTTCAAGATGATTAAAAAGGTTACGTATGTCGCTTTCTATATCCGACAATAAGTCGTTGTGGGAGTCCACCATTATTTTGTTATTTCGGCGCCGTCGTACGAATCGAATATTTCCCGACAAAACGAATATTCTCCGACCAAACGAATATTGTCCGACATAATAAAATTTACACATAACATTCTTAACTTTTAACCACCTACTATTTCAGGAAAAAAAATATATGAAGAAAAATTAAATTTTGTATTTCATAAAATTCGGGGTCTTACAGAAATCGTCAAAAGTAATTTGATAAAATAAAATAAAATAACTTCAATATAGTTTTTGAAAGAAAATAATATTTCAAAATAAAATTTTCAAATGAATCTTTAGAAAATAAATCTTCTAAAGGAATAGTATTCTAAAGAAAGATTTATAAACACCGTATGATGTATGTAGTTACTTGTATACCTTTTATAAAAATCAAAGTCAAAGTCCTAATGGGGTTTCAACTGATAAGTCAAAGTCCAAATTTTCAGGAGTTAAGTTTAAACGCTGAGCACATGCAGGTGAGATAAAAGAATGGGTAGAACCAGTATCTAACAAAGCGTAGACTTCACGAGAATTTATGAATAGCTTACCGGTTATCACCTCATTCGGTTTCTTGACTGTTATCGTCAAATCGAATCCCGAGTACTTCATTCGGATCTTCACGTATTTCAACCATGACAATACCACTAAATAATTCTCTAACGAACTGTTTCTCGGATTCCTCAACTTCATCAGTAGTAGCGTACCAATGATTTCTATAAGAATAGTATTTTCGATAGACTGCAGTTTCCATGATAGTGACTAACTTAACCTGAATTCCTTTAAATTGTAACGCCCAAAAGTATAGAAATATCATTTTTAAATAATCTTGAAACTCATAGCTGAAACACCATAAATCCCAAAGACTAATATGAAAAGTCCATATATTCTGATCCTTTGTTATAGAGCATAACCAGGTGATATGACTCTCCCAATTAGTGAGTAAATTAAAGGCAATAATTTCCGCAAGTTCATTACTTCCTTTAATTGCTTCTAATAATGGATCTAGAACGACTGTAGCAGAACTTTCACCTTCATCCTTACTGGATAGAACACGCATAATTTTTGCCTTAGGCAAATGATTCAACTCTGAGTTTGTAAGAAGATTATTCGTCGCCTCTTGTTTTGCAGCTACATTTGTTTCGGTCATTTCATAGTTAACCTCCTGATTTCCAGATGCCATACTTAACTGTGGTCACAAAATAAATGTTAGTTCAAATAAACTGACTCATCACTTCATGTCCCTATATTCAAATCAACTCATTAGATAATAAAATTTAATTTAGGTGGGACACACTAGTGACCGATTCTATTCGTCTCTCCCCTCCTAATTCTAACCCCAGATCTCCATTAAAGACCATATCCCTAAGCTCTGATGCCAACTGTGACGCCCCCAAATTTAGGCACACACAGCCCAAACTTGAGTCGTCAAAAGACTACAACAAAATTATTACAACAAAGCACAACGTACAACAATACAGTGTATAATAATACACAACTAAGTCTTCAATATTATTGTCACTCTATTTTACAACACGTGAAGACTAGGATAACTATTCTTCGGACTCTTACTCCATCCCCCGGCTAGACCCCGTTACGTTTTCATCTCCTGTTGAAAAACAATGGAACAAAAGAAAGGGTGAGCTCAAATAGCCCAGTAAGAAATATCATGACCAAGATAATGACGAATAAATTATCATTAGCCTTCAACAGTTGCGTTCTTGATAGAATACAATAGACTACAAGGTTTATATCAAAAACTGTAGTTAAATTCTTAAACAACGTTCAGATCAATAATAGCAGCGGAATGAGCAATCTATTAGAAGAATAATGCAGACTATAATGTCCACTCGCTTCTCTTTTTAGTAAAAATATCATCAACTTTTATCATCTGAAATACCATTAGTCAAAATAATACAACTTCACAGTTCCTGGTCATAATTATGCAGATCAACAGTTCATCTTTGCACTACGGGCCAAAGACATTCAATATAACACCAACGGTCATGATTATACCAGATTCAGCCTTTGGTCATAATCATACCAATCAACAGTTCATCTTTGCACTACGGGCCAAAGACATTCAATATAACACCAACGGTCATGATTATACCAGATTCAGCCTTTGGTCATAATCATACCAATCAACAGTTCATCTTTGCACTACGGGCCAAAGAGAACATTAACCACGTGCCATAAAAGACACCGAACAAATGTATCGCCTTTAACCTAGTATATCGCCTTTAACCTATCATCTGTTCAACAATTATATCACATCTGTGCCCCCGGCCACAGATATTCACAACAGCTTGATTCTTGATGATTAATACAAATAACAGTGATACAAATGATGAACAGAAGAACAGGATAAACAATAAGTATCGAAAGTTTACTTTGTGCAGATTCAAATAATGTCCAAATTGCCAACATGATGTGGAGTGAAATTTAAAAATGATATTCAAGATCCACAGTTCAGAATAACGATTATAGTTCAACAGAAAGGTTCAGAAAATAGGAAGGTTCAGTTGAAATAATGAAGTTCAACTATTATGGAACATATAATATTTTCAGGAATTATAGAAGCAATAGTTCCATAATAAGTTTCGATTTAGGTGTATGAAAGAAAATAATATCCCTTACCGTAGCAGGTTTGATTAACAAAAGGTGAAGGGAATTAATATCCCTTACCATAGTAAGTTTGAATAATGGAAGATGAAAAAGATGGTATCCCTTATGAGTATAAAGGAAAATGATATCACTTACGAATATGGAATAAAAGTGTCATGTGATAATTCGTGTAGACAAATTATTTTCACAGGAGACAAATAAAAAGGGTTATTCACCAACAGGCGATAATCCGCACCGTAAGGTTATTCCCATCAATTTGAATACGAATAGTTATTCACCAAACAGGCGATAATCCGCGCCGTAAGGTTATTCCCATCAATTTGAATACGAAGAGTTATTCACCAAACAGGCGATAATCCGCACCGTAAGGTTATTCTCAAAGATTAATAAGGAATGAATACAAAAGGTTATTTACCAACAGGCGGTAAACCGCGCCGTAAGGTTATTCCCACAATTTAATACATGGAAATAAATGGCACAAGAAAGAAACGATATTATTTTCGAGAATCAAAGAATGATAATCCCTTCAAGTAAGAAAGAAAATAATATCCATTTATGATGATGAAAAGAGTGATACCCCTTACCTTAACACGTGACTGGATATTGATTTAAATGAGATTGATCAACCTATATATTTTTAATATAATTAGTAATTACCACATATAAATTTCAAAGTATATGATAACTCGTATATTATGAACTATCAAAATTATATATATTTAACATAATTTTTGTAGTATAATATAACAATTTTTAAATAGTTTTAAAAATAATATTCCAAAATAAATCTTCCAAAGAAAGCTTTTAAAAATGAATCTTCTTAAAGAAGAGTCTTCTAAAGGAAGATTTGTGAATACCGTGAAAAATAGGAATTTATAAAATTACTACTCTTTAATAAAAGACTTACTTGAAAAATTCCTGCACTCCTTTTGGCTTTCAAACTCTCAAAATAACTTTACTATTCTCAGAGAAAACTCATAAAATTCTTATAGAAAAATTTTATGTTTTAGGTGTGATTTTTCTATTCAGCTGAACAAGCTATTTATAGGAGAAAATAAGGCACTATGCGTGGTAGGTGAACAGAAAAAAATTCAGCAGAGGCTGCTGCGCAGCCTCCACCAACTCTTCAGCAAATTCTCACATTTCTCACATTTCATGTGGGCCCCACAATGGGTCCCACATGTTTCTTACTATTCACGTACTATTCACGTCACTATTCACGTTACTATTTCAAATAGTAAAATTAATTATTTTATTTTTTATTTATTTATTTATTTATTTATTTATTTATTTATTCTTCCTGTGAGTCCAACATATAAAATAATGTTACCACAATAATGTAAGAAACACGTTACATATTTTTATTAATTTAATAATATAAATTATAGTGTATTTGCTACTGTGACAATTATTAGATTCAATAATTTTAAACTACAGTGCACCAACAATTATTGACTCGATGATATGAAATACAGTGTAATGACAATTATTGAATCAATAATGCAAAATACTGTGTAGCAACAATAATTGAATTGATAATATAAAATATTATGCAGCGACAATTATTGATGAAATGATGCGTAACAATTACGGTGTCAATTATCAGACCAATAATATGAGACACTGTGCAATACCGTGTGCTACTGTAGAGTACCGTGTGCTACAGAAAATACCATAAATTACCGTATGCTACTATTCTTTTATCACCGGTATTTTAACAGTTAACACCGTTGACTATTTTTATTTAAAAAGGTTACTTCTGTCGTTTTCTATATCCGACAAATATTCCGTTGTGGGGTCCACAAATAATTTGTTATTTCGGCGCCGTCGTACGGCCCGAATATTCCCCGACAAAACGAATATTCCCCGACAAAAAGAATATTGTCCGATAAAATAAAATTTGCACATAACATCCTTAACTTTCAATTTTGTCAATTTAACCATTTACTGTTTCAGGAAAAATATATATGAAGAAAAATTAAATTTTGTATTTCATAAATTCGGGGTCTTACAAATGTGATATTTAATATATTATTTGATACAGTGATTAATTATTATGTGAGTAAACTTGTTCAAAATTATTATATAAAAATCTCAATACGTGGATAACATAAATTAAAGCAAAAGTAGAGTTATTTGCTTGTAACATAAAGGAGTATTTTAGAAGTTTAAAATAAAGAACTCCTCGTAAGTTCATAAAAGGCCGGATACTAAAACTCCATCCCTCCTAAAAACTTGTAGAAAATACCGTATATTTTCTGTATAATAATGTCATGAACGAAACGGTTCGGGTTTAAAACAGCTCGAGTTGCCGCGACAATTTGAACATCAACCCGTGACCCGCACAAACATCCGGGTTTAAAAGCACTCACATTCGGATTTGGGCTTGAACTATATAGACAGCAATTCGCTTCTCCCTATCCTACTGTATTCGGTCCGGCGACCGGCAACCAATCGTGACGGAGATAGGATAAATAATTCGCTTTTTGAAGACCATATCTCCCTCCCCTTGGTTAAATTTTTATCCCCTTTTTTCAGGTATAGGTTTTTGTTAGGGTTTTTGTAATTCGACTCCATGATTGGCTTCTCACACGCTTTATTTCATAGTGCTGCAAATTTTAATTCCTTTGATTTTGCCATTGATAAGACTGATTTTACTGTTTTGTTCGTGTAAAGTTTTCTGCTTGCAGGTAGATCACAAGCTTCACAGTCATGACTGATAAATACAGTGTTGAAGCTGCGGAAAAGCTTGCTAATGAGGCACTGGTGTGCACCCTTGGAATATGTGAAATTTAAAAGTGGTTAATAGCTTATAGTTTGTAATGTTATTTTCTTTATTTCTTCAGCATTTGCCGATTTCAGGGGCAGTCCCAATTTATGAGCAACTTCTAGCCACATTCCCGACAGCGGTGAGCTCCTAATCATACTTTTATGTTTCAGCACCTAGTTGATGCTACTCGTTTTAAAAGATGTTAAATTTTTATGATGTGATAGTAGTATTTGGGCATTCGGGCTAACAATGGAGGGGTATGATAAGCAATGGGATATGCTGTTGAATTTTGTTATGATAAAATCTGAACATATTTTTTTGAATATTGGTAAACCAGTTTTTCACCTTTGGAGGCCGCCTCAAATTCCTTCCCTTCTCAGTTTCTCTTTAGATATGGAGCAAGATGTGATGGGATTGGAATTGTTCAATGGACAAGTGGAGTTGAGTGTCTCTCCACAATCCCATCCTTGATGAACCTTCCAAGGCATGTATTAGTTGTAAAATCCACAACAAGCTACGACATTTTTCCTATGTGATTGCAAGCTTTTCTAGATCATATTATGAGTAGTCTTTTGGAGTTGGTGTATTGGTTAGACTTGTACCTGCAATTAAGTATTTGGAAATTAGAGATGGAGATGCCAAGGGGCGCGGGGCCTTCTTGTTGGATTCACGCCCACCGTACCTCTCATGGGAAAGCAAGTCATTACACTGCACCATCGAGGGTGAAGCTTACTACTACGAAAGAAAAACAAAAGGAAAAAAGAGAAAAAAGACCATATTATATTTACTCTATAAAGTTTTAATATATATATAAGAAAGTGTGCTCTTGATGTAAAAATTACAAAGAGTTTCATATTTTTACATTTTGTCAAATCTGGTCCAATTTTTTATTCTTGATATGAGGTTAAATTGATTAAGTTAGTATTAGACTATTATGGTTACAAAGTTTTCTAACACATGAGAAAAAAGGAGGGGGGGGGGGGGGGGGGATGAAGAAGGTGTTTATGTGGTCTTATGGGAATCTAGGTAAGGAAATTTAGGTAAAGTAATTTCTGTTCTGTTACACTGACCGATGGAACATTTAAATTCAATAAGTTCTTAACTTTATTATCATAAATGGACCATTTAAATTCAACAAGTTCTTAACTTTATTATCATAAACAATTTGAAGAAGATAAGCCGGTTTCTGATGCCACAACTATGCTTTTCACTTACAAAGTGGGTGCTGTTTATATTGTTCTCAGTGTACTTTATGATTTTCAAATCTTTTGATGGAGAATATTTTCTCTATAGGTGCTTCATAATATGTTACTTTGTAATTATCAATTAATTGTGACTTATGAAGTAACCATGTGCCGGAAAGATGCAAGTAGTGCCATGCTCTGAATCCATATTAGGTTATCTGAAACAAGAGAAACAGATAAGAACTTAGGGTAATCACTTTAACAAATGTTCTTGCAAAAGACAGTAATAAAAATAAAAATAATTGAGAAAAATGTCATAAGCTAGCTCTTTTGGTCTTTTGCCCAATAAAGGAAATTGGCTGTTTTTTCTGGGCTTGTAGTTAATGTTGTTGGTGGGGCTTATATGTTGAATTGCTGAAGATATACCCTCCTTCTCTGCAGGCAAAGTATTGGAAACAGTATGTGGAAGCACACATGGTTGTAAATAATGATGACGCGACAAAGCAATTGTTCAGCCGGTGTCTGTTGAACTGTCTGCAAATTCCTCTTTGGTATTATTCTGCTTTAATCTAATATTATCACCTGCGCTTGTATTGAAGTTAAAATTAGCATTTTTCATTTTTATTTATTGTGAATGCCTTTTGATGGCTTCCTTTATTGAAATAATTATCGATGTTTCCCAGTATGAACTCTTCTAGTTTTTCTCTTTCTTAGTTGACCACTGTTGCTGATTAAAATAATTCTAATCGTATTATAACTTTTGGTATTGTAGGTGTTGCTATATTCGTTTCATCAGGAAAGCCAATGAGAAGAAGGGGATAGAGGGTCAGGAAGAGACTAGGAAAGCTTTTGAGTTTATGCTCAGCTATGTTGGTATGTTTCCTTCTTTATCTTATCTGAATGATTATTGCGGTGTTTGATTTTTTGATATTTTAAAAAATGTCATTTCTGATTGTTGAAATTTTGGTAGCCTTTGTAAGAGGAAATGATATCTACTATGAGTCTTGAGCGCTTTGAAATGATACCAAAGAAAACTCATTTCATCCATTAGCTATTACAGGAAACATTGATGAACAGTTATAAGTACATCTAGAGATCACTATGTAAGAAAAATAGAATAATTGAACAGTGCTGGAAACAGTGGCATAGTGATTCTTCAAGTGCTTTGATGTGCAAAGTGACGAGAAGCAATAATGTTTTGCCTTTCTTAGAGATTGGAGGGTTGAACTTTCTGAAATGCTCCTTTTGTCTTGTTTTCCATTATTCTGGTTTGGGTGGACTTAGTGCCAGTCCTGTTTTCTTGTATTCTTTCTTTCTGTTAATTGATATTTTAAGTTATCCTATCAAAATCATTTGACCCGAGACATTTAAACATTATATTTTTACTCCTTTGAATGGCAAAAAGTGTTGCACACTGACATTTAAACATCAATAATGCTCTTTCCAGAGGAAATTAGTGGGGGTAAATATAGATGCAAGGTCTCCTTTGACCTGTATAAATATAGAAGTTGAAGAATGATTATTTCATGTTAACAGATTATTTTAAGGTTTTTAACGAATGGCATTGGTAATGCTTCCTTCTGCCATGTTCTAACAGGAGCAGACATTGCATCGGGACCTGTATGGATGGAATACATTTCCTTTTTAAAATCCTTGCCGGTCTGTGTAACTCTTCCTTATATTTCATTTACTGCTTTGGCTACTGATTCTTTTTTCTATATCCTTTTAACGCTATTATAAGATGTTGGCGCAGGCTCAGACTCCACAAGAAGAATCACAGCGAATGACTGCTGTGCGGAAAGTGTATCAAATAGCTATCATCACTCCTACCCACCACGTTGAACAGCTTTGGAGGGACTATGAAAATTTTGAAAATTCTGTCAGCCGTGCACTGGTAGCTTTTTGTCTTGCTTAGAGTTTGATAGTATCATTTTGAAGTGTAACCTTGCAAATCCTTCTCCCTGTTGCCATGTACTATTTATTGATACAGTTTTGTCTAACTATAAATGGCCAGTAGCTGGCAATCTCAAACGCATTGGTTTGAGATGTTGTCCTCCATACCTTGTGAGTCCTATAAAATGTCATGTAGACCATTTACTCATTCTTGAATCTTTTATAGCCTTTGATCAACTTTTATTTCCCTGAGTCGATCTGCTGGTGCATCTTGTTGTCTATCCTCATGGAGCAGTCTCCTCTCCTAACACTCTGATTATCCACTTCCGTGTATAACCTCTAAAGTCAAGTAACAGATAGCAGATCAGGTCCTTCTGGTGCAAATTTTGTTTGCTATAGTTGTATAAACTCCTTAATATGCTTCTATTTCCTGGGGACAAAGAGAATCTTTTATTGTTACTAGACTTACATGTTGCATAATAAGGCGCGAAACATGTGATGAGGTGTGGCCTTCTGTTACTATTATAATCTGTATTTTGTTTTTGTAATCGTTATCGTACTAATAACCATATGTATATTGTATGTATATGTGTATGTATAAATGAAAATTACTTAATTCTATACTGATATATGCAATCTGGTTAAATTATACAATGCAGGCAAAAGGGTTGTTGTCGGAATATCAACCAAAATATAATAGTGCAAGGGCTGTCTACAGGGAGCGGAAGAAATATGTTGACGAAATCGATTGGAATATGCTTGCTGTGCCACCATCTGGTGCTTACAAGGCAATTTTTAGCAATTTTTTAAAATATTTTTTTAGCATTTTGGGTGAATTCTGTTAATTTAATTGCTTATGATGTTTTGTCTTTATCTAATGTTGTTTTATGGCATCAAAGTTTGTCCTCTTGGTCTTTTTAAAAGGTGCATTTTTTAATCAATATTTCTTTGGTTAACCTTGTTATATTTTCCTTTTCCTTTCAAATAATTTACAAGTAGGCCTCTGGAAATAAACTACCGTGTCACCTGATTTTAATACAATTGCATACGTTTTCCATATTGCTAACCCCTACATTTACCGAATATGCTGTGTTTGCTCTAGTATATTACATTATTGGCAGAATGTAACTTGTGATTGTCCTCCCACAGGAAGAACTGCAATGGGTTGCATGGAAAAAGTTTTTAGCATTCGAAAAGTAAGAAGCAATGCTCCACTATATATATATATATATATATATATATATATATATATATATCCCATAAATATCAAAACTACTCGCTCCGTCATAAAAAAGATGTCTAAAGTACAAATTTCACACTAATTAAGAAAACTAAAGGAGAGGAGAGAGTATTTAATAAGTACTAATTTTGCCCATCGTGGACCCCATGCAAGTACGCTAATAAATCTTTGTCTATTTTAAACTTAGTGGATCCCACTTTAGTATCCTTTTGTGGGTAAAGTAATCATCTTTAGGCTTATTTATATTTAACTTTTGTATTTTTAGACATCCTTTTGTGGACAATATTTTATACTTGAAGACATCATTTTGAGGACAGAGGGAGTAGAGTTTTTTTAGATCTGCATAATAATACAATCAACAAGAAAAGACGTGCTATATGGAAAATGTGGCTGAATTTTTTCATTGTGATGTTTTTCTTTTTCTAGTTTATTTTTGTATCAGGAAAACATTTTTATATAGTTTCAAAACCTTAATCGTGTAAGAATTATTAAACATGGTTGGTAGCTTCCTCATCATTCGTTGAGTATGGTGAAGTAATCTCAAGAAGAAGACAACTCTCTGGTTAAATCAAACACTATACTTATGCTTCTAAAAAAAAATAGATTTGTTTCAGCATTTTGCATTATTTGCTTCAAGATTCAGCAGTTTCACTCCTATTAGTTAATGTACATTGCTTCTTGTTTAATAAGCCTAATAAATTCTTTTATTAGACATGTATGTGAATGGTGACAATATATATTGAAGGGGATAGAAAATTTTATGATAACTGGTATGCCAACTAAGGAAAAGCTAAGATCAAGGATATATGTATTTTGTTCTGATGTTAACAAATTAGCACAATTAACGTGTTTGACAAACAAAGGGTTAATTTACAAAAAAATAATGAAATTTGAGGCTACAATTTTTATTATTATTTTTTTTGAAAAGAGTTGGCTCATCTGTGATCACAAGATATATTAGATGACAAACTTCAGGATAGGCACAATGTGGTCCCTAAAATTATATATAAAATTTTAAATCCCTGTACTAAATCACTCGAAAAATCTCTCACTCACCCTTATTTAAATCTCCTCTTGGCAGTAGATGTGCATTTATATTTGAAGATTTGGGCATTTAAAGTTGAAAGTGCTTAGTGCATTAAGATGTGGTACTTCCTTTTTTGCACAGAAACCCCCATCTCAGTTGTATTTCTATCTTCTCTCTTTCCTTCTCCAATTGAATTTAGTATTTTGTCATCCAAATAGGTGCTTTCAGGTGTCTTGTATTGCATAGTTACCTTTTGTTTTCTTTTTGGTGTTGAAAGAGTCTGTGTTCTTTTTGCAGCTATAATGGTCTTATGTATTTTTTTTCTTTCTAACTAATGCTTTATTACCATTACTTTTATTCCAGAGGGAATCCTCAAAGGGTAGACAGCACTTCTGCTAGCAAACGAATTGCATTCACTTATGAGCAGGTATTTAGGATATAACTGGTCATAGATTTTTTGTTTTTTGTTTTTTTAATTTACTTTTTATGACAAGTAATAACTGGCCATAATTTCTTCTGATATTTCATTTACGTTACAACTGCGTTATTCTAAATTTCTATATCATTCTACTGTAATCTAGGAAGCTTAATTACCATATGTTGGTTCTTTACCTAAAACTTTATTAAATCTCATTCATGATTGATAAGAGACTAGAGTCAGACTGTGTATATTTTGAACATACTAAGTTTGATACTTCTTCATTAAGAGAAGAAATTGTTTCAAATAGGCCATGGATAAGGAAGGGACACCTGTATACAAGTTCACTTTTAATATTTGAAGTACTTTGATCTATGTTACACGGATTTGGACGGAGGTCTAGTTGGACAAGGTATTTTGAAGAGTCCGGTATAGGTACTCCTCAATTTTGCCCATTTTTTATGCTAAAATGAAGTGTCCAATACCCATACCCTTTTCCGAGTGTCAAGTGTTGGACACGGATGCTTTAGGAAAAATTGAAGAGTCCGTTAACATAGACTTTGATATATCAGGTATGAACAATGAAAAAGGAAAAATGGTTCCTAAATATTAAACTTCATTTGCTCACCTCGGCTTAATAAAGTAACACAATGTGGAGAGTAAATTTTTTAAAGCTGTATCTTTTAAGTCTCCTATAAATACCAATCTTGTAACTTGAAAAAATCCTTCCTACTTTAACTAGGAGAAGGCATTGCTCCTTAGTAGTCCTTAGCCATAATGTGTTAGCATTAGAAAGTACAAATATCTGTTGGAGAGGAGATGTTATATATTAGTAAATCTAATATTGGTTATAGCTTAAGGGCTTCCGACGATGCTATTCAGTAAACAGACTTGTAACTCAATATTCAGTTTGTACCAAAATATATATTACTCAAGTTTTCTTATGTTCCTTTTTATTGGTTATACACTTTCTTATTGTTCATCTATTTAGTGTGCCAGTGTTCGCATTTATTTGATTATGGTTGAGTGTGTAATTTCTATCCTACTCATGTATAGTAAAAACATGTGGCTTCCTCGTTGCTGCATGACCACCTTTTTATTTAGTTGCCCTGTTCTCAATGCTGCACTATTACTTTCATCTTTTCCTTAAAATGTTTTTTTTCCTGATTTTTCCAGTGCCTCATGTATTTGTATCATTATCCCGATATATGGTATGACTATGCTACATGGCATGCGAAAAGTGGTTCGACAGATTCTGCTATCAAAGTATTTCATCGAGCTTTGAAGGCTCTTCCTGGTATTTATCAATTTCAGATTTTGTCCGTCTTTCACCAGAATTGTTAATTGACGCTTTTTATATGTTCAATCTTTTATAACTTATTGATGTTGTTACCTTTATTTGTCTCAAATTTTACTTAACTTCATATTGCTTTGAGGACGTTTGGCTCATTTCGTTTAGCAATGCTAGAGTATCTTGTACTTTCATATTTTTTCATTCCTTACTTGTTAGTGTTTTCCTTTCGTTGTCAGACTCTGAATTGCTAAGATATGCATATGCGGAGCTTGAGGAATCACGTGGAGCAATCCAGGTACACAAATGTCACTTATGATTTCTTTCCAATCTTTTAGATTTATTTGTTATTCATATATTCAGTGTAGTTCTTCCTTGGTGCAGCCTGCAAAGAAAGTATATGAAAGCCTTTTGGAGGATACGGTTAATGCCTCAGCACTATCGCATATACAAGTATGAGCTCTTGAAGTTCTTAGTTGATACAATATTTTGAACACTTTCTATGTTATTGACAAAGTTGGAATGTTTGATGTTCAGTTTATTCGCTTTCTAAGAAGAAATGAGGGAGTTGAAGCTGCTCGCAAATACTTCATAGATGCACGAAAATCTCCTAACTGCACTTACCAAGTTTACGTTGCGTATGCTATGATGGCATTTTGTCTTGACAAGGATGCAAAAGTGAGCTGATTACTGATTTCAATTGCTGATTTAGGTTACACTGTAGAAGTACATTAGTAGGAGTTATGACTAAAAAGGCAAAACTGCATCTAGGAACGAAATTGAGAGGACCACGTCTACTTGGTGTTTTTCTTTGCATTAATTTGACATGTGACAGTTTTGACTGCAGCTATCTATATTCATAAAATTTGGTAGAACATTTAGACCCCTTCCGCCCTGATAAAAAAAGTTTTTTGCTGCTTTTTCCCCCTCCCACATTTAGTCCTTCTAGGATGTGCATTGTTTAGCTCTTTTAAATAAGTTAACATTGACTAGCAACTATAGAAAGTCTATCTCTTCCCTTCGTTTTTTTTATGGTGGCACCTGAAGTCACTACCCTTTTGGTGTGCACTGGATAACCCCCTGGTAGAAAGTATCTTTATGGAGTTTTGAACCGATGAAATGTAGCTACTAGAGGACTTACAAGAAGAGCTCACTACCGCTTGAGCTATCCGTTGGGGTCAACTATGGAATTTCTCTTTGCTTTGTAAGGAATAATATGTTGGGTTGTCTTTATAATTGCTTCACATCCATGCAGGTCGCCCACAATGTTTTTGAAGCAGGATTGAAACGCTTTATGCATGAGCCTGGATATATACTTGAGTGAGTTTACTTTTTCTTTTATACAAGAGTGCTTGTTGATACTATAATTTCAGTCTAACATACTAAAATATAAATAAAAGAAATGCAGTGATTTGAGTGATACAGATCGCTGGGAACTGATATATGTTTGTCGGATCCTTGTTACTGTATGATGGTTATCCAGCAAACATGCAATTAGTAGTTATCAAGACAACACACATAATAAGAAACAAGGAATATAGTAGGCAGCGGCATTACATTTCCTTGCTTATGCTTGTGTGGCAATTAGTGCATACGTCATATGTACATAGTTGTCACCACTTTGTCATTCAGTGAATTTTTTCATGAACTTATGCACTGATGAATCACTTTATCCTGACCTAATGTTGCAGATATGCTGATTTTTTGTCTCGCTTGAATGATGATAGAAATATTCGGGCTTTATTTGAACGAGCATTGAGCTCTATCCCACCTGAGGAATCAGTTGAGGTACTATACCTTCTATGTTATCATTGATGTGGTGATGGTGGTCGACAATTTTTGAAACTTGAGATGTTTGTCGCTACTTGTTTGCACATATAGGATGCTGTTGGTTTTAGTTTCTATATTATAGTTGTAATTAGATTTACGGCTCATGCATCTCTGCTGCCTCATTTTAAATTAGGGTTGCCTGAAGTTGATGTTGCGGTTGTGTGGGCATGGGGGTTTATTATTCCTAAACATTGCTTCCTTCTCCTAATTTTTTCTTCTGTCTTTTACTAATTCTGCTCTCTCTCTCTCTCTCTCTCTCTCTCTCTTTCTCTCTCTCTCTCTCTCTCTCTCTCTCTCTATATATATATATATATATATATATATATATTGGGGGACTGATTCATAGCTAGTGTTGACTAGTCAGCACATCTATGACCGTCCAAAATAATAGGGAACGAGATTTAGATTTTCTTAAAACTATCTGCAGAAGTTTCTGTGGAATGTTTTAAGTATTCGCTGCATACTTTTTTAACTTGAAATAACAAGAATATTCATTCTCTCTCTCCTGCAACAACTTTTTCTCTTTGTTCAATCAAATTTTGAAGTTTAATAACTTCTTCGTTGTAAATCCAAAATTGCTTATCTATATGTTAATGAAATGCTCTTGAAAAGATTTTCAAAACAAGAGGTGTCGTTGATATGCTTTTATTTGTCAAGATAAACATATCAATAACGCCTCTTGTTTTGAACATCTTTTCGAGAGCATTTTATTGATATATAGATTAGCAATTTGTACCGGATTTTCAAATCATTCATCAAGAACTTCTTTTGGACAGTTTTAAAAAAAATTAAATCGCAACCATCCCCTATTATTTGGACTGTCCTAGATGCAGTCCTATAGCTAGGCTATGGATCATTCCCACCTATACGTATGTATATATTTGTGTGTGTGTGTGTGTGTGTTTATTGGGGAAGTTGTTGGTGTTTAAAGGGGAATTCTAGTTTTGATATTATCACGTCTGAGGCTCAATTCATGATTGGTGTTGTCTAAATTCATTAGTATCCTAAGCATTGTAATTTAAACTCTGCACTATGTTGTTTGCTTATTAATTCAAAAGCTTTTTACTTTCACCATTTCCATAATTTTTTTTTATAAGATCTCAGAATTTTAAGTTTCAGTAACTGCTAACTGCTAACTGATTTTTCAGCTGTTAATTGCATCTATTTGTTGGTGTAGGTTTGGAAAAGATTTGGCCAATTCGAGCAAACATATGGAGATCTTGCTAGCATGTTGAAGGTAGTGCTAGTTCAATATCCCACATGTAGTTGTATGGTAGTTCAGGTTTTGTTCTGTACTACTAAAATTAGTATTGAGCATCAAGGGCCTATTCAACACCACTGTATGCAATATGCATGCTTAAATAAAAAAGAACCTTTACCCACCATTTCCCTGATACAGGTTGAGCAAAGAAGGAAAGAAGCTCTTTGTAGAACAGGTGAAGAGGGAGCATCAGCTTTAGAGAGTTCACTTCAAGATGTTGTATCACGCTATAGTTTCATGGATCTTTGGCCTTGCTCTTCTAAGGATTTGGATAATTTGGTCCGGCAAGAGGTATTCTTCAAATTTTTCCTCTTAGGTTGTATATACACAGTATACTACTATTAGTGATGACAAATTGAACCCACTTCTGCCTTAGATGCCAAGCCATTTGTTGGTTTGTATATTATAACAGTATCTGATCAATGCTGTTTGAACAAATTGTAAATTATGCAAGGTTGCGTTCTAAGGTTTTCTGCATTCTTTGGCAAACTTTATAAGTACATGAATTTAGTCCAATGTCCTGTAATGCTACTTCTTCCAATTGAATAAGAAAATCTGGAAGTTGTTATTAGTTCTTGTTACTTGGTTACTTGCGCAGCGTTTTGACTCAGTTGATCTACTGCTTTTGTTCAGAGGGATTATTAAACATTTCTTTTCTTCTATTACAAAAATGGGTTAAATTTGGGTGTATAATGCTTTTCTAGATCTATTTCAGTCGACAAAGGAACTCTTGTTTAGTAGTGTCTAGGAGCAATTCAATTTAATTTCAAAACATAGATAGAGGATGCAGTCCTTAAAAGGTTGATAACAAAGGAAGTCAAATTTATAAACTTGAGAAAATCCAGCTGGCTTGAGGTGTATGAGTGGAAGGAGCATGAGAAAAAGGATTAGAATTGATCAGGAGAAGGTCAGTTGGAGAATGTCTGAATTGGAAACTGATAATAATCTGACTTTTATGGCTAATTAGAATGTCCAGATACAATTATCTGGTGATGAATAAAGCAAAGCGCCACTCAGTTGACTTCTAAATAGGTAGTTGGAATGTTAAACCGGCTTGAGTAACATCACTCAGTTGACTTCTAAGAGAAGATATTGACAGGCTGAGAAGAAACTATGAGCGGGCTCGATTAATGTATAAGAAAGGTAAGAAGATGGTAAAATGAACAAAAGTTGGAAGTTAATTTTTGTTTTTTTGGGCAAAAAGATTGAATTTAACGTCTAAAATGTGGTGAGGTAACCATTTTGTACAAAGCCACTAACGGGGTCACTCTGTGATACAAATTAAGATGCACATCTATCACCTACGCAAGCACAGGTTTACAGTAAACACATTTGAATGTTTAGTGAACACAAGTTGTATGCTAGAGCCTCTAAATCCAAATTCAATCCACGTAAGCATGTGCGATCAGGCCCAAACATGGAATTGCTTTGACTAGGGATCGTTTCAATAGCATATGAAGCTTATTTAAGTCTATATTTATCATATTTCATAAGTGGTCATCTTCAAAAATGAATCACTGAAATAAAATGATATATACCATTTCCATACATTCGGAATATTAAGTTTATTGTTAATATTCAAACCCAAATTTAAATCTACACCATATATGCATCTGATATTTTGCTCATTTGACTTTTCAGTGGCTTTCGAAAAACATAAATAAGAAAATTGAGAAATCTTCTCTTGCTAATGGAGCTGGTCTAATAGGTATCCGTTATGCTCAAATATTGATATCCTGTAATAGTTTTTTGGGTTGCGCTGGTCAAGTCATGCTCCTTTTTGTTACAGATAAGGCTCCTGGACTGACAACCAATTCAAATTCATCTGTGAAAGTTATTTACCCTGATACTTCAAGGATGGTGGTTTATGATCCAAGACAGAAGCCTGGTATGCTACAATTTAATGACTGCTAAGTTGGCAATTTCTACATGACAAGCTCATATAATCACTGTTCAAATTGGATTAGGGGTTTAAAAGGTAGTAATCCAAGGTGTAATTTGCTTGCGTCTAAACAAAATCTGCAGAATCCTACTGAAGTTCTGTAGGAACTTTGAAGAACAATATGTTGTTGGAAAGTTTAACCGACATTTCTGAGTATTATGAGATTATCATTATCTTAATACTATTGGAATTGCTCAATGAATATTATTTTGTTAAGAATTTGAAAATGGAGCGTCAGGTATCACTTGTTTTTTAGATAAAAGGATGATATGAATTCATAAAATATTGGGGTAAATTCTAGCATAATTTCATATAATTTACAAAATGTCCATTCGTGGACATCTGGTAAAATTGAAACAATAGAGATGAGATTAACATTGCCCTTGTGGAAGGATGACACATTTAGAGGTGGTCCAAAATTTTACTTGCAAAAAATATAAATTTTACAAAACTAATATACATGATCCCAAACTTATTTTAAAAATGCACCAATTCATATATTAGAGGGAAACCAAGTATCAGCTTTGCAATTAGAAGTTATTTGATGCAACATGAACCTAACAATTAAATGATTAATTTGCCGGGCTTTAACTATTTTATCAATTTCATACATCAAGAGAGATGATGATAACAGTTTTATATAACAAAAGGAACTTCATTGATCAATTCTATTGATTACTGATTCACTTGCACAAGCTTAATGTCAAAGGTTGCCATTGATTAAAATTAAATAAAAACTCTCTTGGACTTTTAACTGAAGCAGAAGCAGCTTCAAAATTGGCATTTTGCGTTATCCAGATTTCAGATAGAAACCCTTTGTGAATTATTCCATGACAAAATTTCAGATTATTGAATCTTATGCTCATGAAAGTAGTAATAATATGTTTTTTGAAGTCCTACATATTTTGACTGTAGAAACTGGATTTTCTTTTTCACTGCCCAGGACCTTCTGCGCCAGGAGCTCCTCCTATTTTAAGCACCTTACCAACTTCAACTGTGCCATCTACAAGCGGCGGAACATCTAATGGTCCTAATGATATTTTGAGAGCTGTACCACCTGCTTTGGTTGCTTTTATTACAAATTTGCCCGCAGTAGAGGGTATGTAACTCAAACTAATGTAGCAAATAAAGTAATTCCAAAAACTAGGCCTTTCATTTTCCCTTGAATGAGCAATATGATAAATAAGTTGTGAGCTTTTTTGGAGTAGACCAATAATTTATATCTGCTGCTAGGTAATTCTTGTTTTCCTTTTTCCTTTTGTTTGCCTTAGCTGGCACAATCTGCTGATGTTAACATAAAGACAAGGTAAATAAGTATCTAACCTACTCTTTAGAGGTTACACGCCTGAAAGTAGTGCAAGATAAGGTTGCTTCTTGCAGAAGCTTCATTTTGATTAGGCTATGCAAATTCATACGTCAATCTTATGTTGCAGAGATACGAACAGATGTTTTATATTTTTTTTTCTGCTTAAAGTGCTATTTTGATTACTACATAAATTCTTCTTTCGTTGTATATTTCCATCTTTACAAATAATTTTGTTCTATTTGTTTCTAAGCACTCCCCCTGTATTCATTATAGCTGTCAATTTATGCAACCTCGGGCTTATTACTAAGACCTCTTGTGTGAGAATATGCCTTCTATCCTTCTATGCAAATATGGAGGAAAGCTAAGGCTTTGGTTTACAGGATCTGTTCATTCTTTAACATACAGTTTCATTTTCTGATACATGGAATGAGAGTCTTTTTACAAATCAATAGTATTGGCCCAGTCTTATTTTTTTTCTGCTTTTCAAATTCATTAGTATCAGTCCTTCACCACATGTTTTTGGCTTACAAGTCAAAAGAAAAATGTTCTTTTGGTGCCAATGAACAGTGCCAATCTCCTTGATTAGTGTAGTTGAACTTATGGGAATCCAACTCCTCTTCGTGCAAAACTGAGGATTTTTCTTAACCAGGAAGCTTTCAGAAATCTGCAGATCTAGGGATTTAGTCCTTCATGTTGCTCACCAGCTTTATAAGCTGTTGTTCTGTGCTTCTCCTTTAATTCCTTGGAATTTGTTAAGTTATAATTAGTTAAAGCAATGCTATTTTCCGGAGTTCCTACATTAGACTCTTTTGTGTTGCACTAACTTCTACGTTCTATATGAGCCTCTATATGGAGATCAAAATGTAATAAGAATGTGTTGTGAATTTTACTTCTCTCATTTCTGAATTATGTGTCTTCAATCTGACACTCTCTGTGGTTCCCTTTATGGTTGTTAACCGTTGCATCAATAACTGCAGTTTTAACCCTCAAACAACTTTTTAAGCATTATAACCTTGGTTTCCTTGCTAGTCGAAACTTCTTTAAAGATTTTCTTTCAGTTTGACTGCTAAATAAATCTCTTCCACATGACATCCTAAACCGTAATTTTCACCCTTAACATGCCTAAAACTAAATTGCAGCCTGTTGGAATAAATCACTTCTCAGTTTTCTGATCTTATCTGTGTTAATGTTAGGATTATTAATTCTTTTTTTAAAATTTTACGGTTTAAAAGATAATGAAAGAATATGAATTTCCGCACTTCTAGATTAAAAATAAAATATATAGTTTTAAACTTTAAAGTCCTTTGCACAATTATTTGGGTCCCCTTTTTCTTGTGCATTACTAATACTTCCTAATGAATCACATGATTAGTTTCAATTTATGGCACACATATACAAGTACTAGTCACTTCTATTTTAAGAGAAACTTGAATTAGCTCGAGTTGCTAATCTTTGATACTTCGTTGTTGAATCTGTTAGGTCCATCTCCAGATGTTGATTTTGTATTATCAATATGTTTGCAAAGCAACTTTCCAACAGTCCAAGCTGGGAAATCAGGAACTAACTCAATGCAATTGCAAGGTGTCCCTGCCCCAAGTACAAGTGATCTTTCTGGATCAAGCAAATCTCATCTAGTTCATAGCAGTTCATCTTTCAAACCAACAAGAGACAGACAGCCTGGGAAAAGGAAAGATCGGGACAGTATGTTAATCTCCTTCCCTTTTGATGTGTCAGCATGCTACATAATTTGTATCACACATTAACGGTTTGATGTGTTACTGCATATGGATGTACATGCAAGTTATACTGTATGCCACTCAGATCTCTATTGTGCCTATTTCTTTCCTTGTCTTTGTAATAAGAGCTCTGTTCTGGTACCAGCATCACATTAGCAACCTTTGTTTATTATGTACTAGCTTAAGCTCCAGTGCCACAAAGCACATGCATAGTGTTTTAATATATGTGGAAAAGCCTACACTATAAAAAATCATTGAGAAAGTTTAGAAACTTGGAAGCGGTTAGTATTTATTGAATTAGGATTCTTAATGTTAAATCATTTAAAAGATTTATTGAATAAGGATTCTCGTCTCTCTACGTAATTATTGTTGAATTATGATTATTTTCAAGTGTTTTTGTGTTGGGGAGAGTTTATAAAAACTTGGACTGCCAATCTTTTTACGTAATTTGTTAAAAATTGGGTGAGAGAGTGTAGATGATACTTAAAAGCTATATTTATTGAATTAGGATTCTTTAATTAAATTTAAATAATTAAAAAATATAGCGTAGTTAAAAATTGATATTTATTGAATTAGGATTATTAATGTTGAATAATTTAAAAGATTTAGTATTAAGGAAGAACATGCCAATTTGTCTTCTTATATAATATGGGCCTAGTTTGCAAACTACCCCTTTTACTCTTTACTTTGTTTCAGATATCTCCTTTTACCATCTTCTTCTTCTTCCCTATTTTTTTTCCATGTTACCTTCTACTGACTAAAGCATGGCTTTGGTTAGGATTGTGGTTAATTTTTGTCACATACTATAAACGTGTCCTTGTTTTACTGTTAACTTGTGACTTTTTTTCTTGGCTATTCTATTTAATTTTATTTTTGGAATACTTAGTCTTGCTAGGCTAATTGTGTGTCAAAAGTCTTGTGATGTATAGCTCATCTATGTTTGGACCCCAAGAATCTTATTTATTGTATGTAGGGCAAGATGATGATGATACTGCTACTGTCCAAAGCCAACCGCTTCCAAGAGATGTTTTTAAGATACGCCAGTTACGCAAAGCTCGTGCTACTGGTTCACAAACTGGATCAGCATCATATGGAAGCACATTTTCCGGGGAGCTCTCTGGTAGCACTGGTTGATATACCATCCTTTATGTTGTTTGTAACTTTGTATATTAAGTTCCAGAAAACAATGAGGTGGTAGTTCAGCATAAACCCACTGGGTTCAAATCTATGAACCCCCCCCCCCCCCCCCCCCCCCCCCCCCGAAATGCAATGTTCTTAATTTGCCTCCGCAAAAAAATAAAATCTCAGAGAAGAAATGTATACTAGTTATTCTTTTGTTCCCTTTAATTCTTAATGTAAGAGAGAGGATTTGGTTGGGGGGGGGGGGGGGGGGGGGGGGGGGGTGGTGGTGGGAGGAATTTCATCTATATAATGATTCTTTATAAAATGGTGAGTCCTATATTTTAATTGTCCTATGAGACCTACCATTTTACAAAGATAAAAAAAAAAATTATCTCGTCTCTAGTAAATTTATTTGCTTGGTCAATTGTTTGTTTTAATGAGATTTAGAAAGGGATATTCTGCATGATTTTTCCTATTATTTCATCTGCAGGATACTGAACTTATGTGTTCTTCATGCAACAACAAATGTGATAGGCCACAACGCATTTTATGCGCATGTAGTTGGATTGTGGACTGGGTCATGGCAGTTTACGTGTGTTGCATTTTGTTATTGCTTTGTTTTACGTGTGTTGCATTTCATTTGTTAGTTGTTAACTTCCCTTTTATTCCGGACTGTTTGTACATGGCCTTGCTTATTTAAGTAGCTGATGTTTTTGTTAATAAAGTCGTATTTGCATCAAATTGTGGTACGTTTCTCACCCGAAGAGAACACAAATCATCTTAGCATTTTACACTTTGTGTTGAGACCCATCATTGGCATCAGAGCCTGGTTATCTATGGGAACCAATAAAGAGCGTATTGAGATGCAAGATGGGTTACACAGGTTAGAGCTTGGCATGGTAGACGGGCTTTGTCATATGAAAAAAATGCTCAACCACATCCTCGAAGTTTTGCTCGCAAAACAAGAAAAAAAACCCCAACCCCAGCAACCATCATCAAGAAGGCAACCATCACCAAGAAGCCAATGACGGAGGACGGCTGGTGGTATCTTCCAAAACAGCAAAGCTTGAATTTCCTCGATTTTCAGGGGATGATGGCAATGGTTACGACGTGCTTACAAGGAGGAAGTAAGGGAAGTGACGTGGACAATTTTTAAGGAAGAATTATGGGCTCGATTTGGACCAACGGAGTGTGAAGATTTTGATGAAGCTTTATCAAAGGTGAAACAGGTCGTCTCGTTACGAGGCTTTCAAAAAGAATTTGAAAGATTTGGGAATCCGGTACAAGGCTGGACACAAAAAGCCTGGTTATTAGTCTTGCATGAATGAAAGATGAGCAGCTGGCGCGACCTTTCAATTGATCCATTGCCGACTCCTCTTCTCCAACAAAATTCAATACAACTTAGCCTATGAAAAGACTCACTAGGTACGAGATGCAAAAAAAAAAAAGGCACAAGAGCTATGCTTTAATTGTTATGAGAAATTTACACCTACTCATAGGTGTGTAAAGGGCCGCAACTTCTACTATTAGAATGTAGCAATGACAATTCAGATGAAGAAGAAATTGAGAGCTTAAGAAATGAAAGACAAATTTCTCAGTATGGATCTTGGGGACAAGCGTCCATTTAATGGGGAGGGAATTGATAGGCCACGTCGCATTTTATGTGCATATTGCTGGATTGTGGGCTGGATCACGGCCGTTTACGTGCAGTTTATTTTAGTTTGTTATTGCTATGTTTTACGTGTTTTGCATTTCATTTATTAGTTGTTAACTTCCCTTTTATTCCGGACTATTTGTACGTGGCCTTGCTTATTTAAACAGCTAATGTCTTTTTAATAAAGTCAAGTATTTGCATCAAATTGTGGTACGTTTCTCACCCGAAGAGAACACATTATCTTAGCATTTTACACTGTGTTGGGACCTGTCATAGCTTTTAATGTTGAAGAACCTAAGACTTATAAATACCCCACATCAAAGTCTCATTTTATCGATTTGAGATATAAGTCCACAGCCTCGACTTTCATGCGGGCTGACTTTGCGTTAGACGAATCTAGTCCCGGGCAAACACTGTAATACCGACGTCACCATCCGCGCTGCACGATTGTAACCGGGAGGTAGTTGACAACTCTAATACCAAATATTACGATATAGGCTTCAGCCCTTTATTTTCTCCTGAAAAGCTAGCTGTCCAAGAGGAGAGGTTCAAACTTATATCAACTCCACATTGGTATCCCATACTACCGATGTGGAATTTGTCCTCCATATGACAAGCTCACATAGGCATTCATAACATTAAGCTGGGGTTGTGGAGCATAGTAGAATGTTATGATCATAATTGCAAGGTATGAAACTTGTATCCTATATCGATGAAATGAAACTTTGATGTTGGGTATTTTTAAGTCTCGGTTTTCTCCAACCTTAACAACAAGCTTTTAAGGTGTGGTTCTTCTAAGGTTTATAACAATTAGTATCAGAGCAAACGATTTGTGGAATTATCAACTAAGCGGAAAGAGCTACCTAGAGGCTGGATTAAGCGGAAAAGGCTATATAGAAGCCGGATTAAAATACTAATAGATGCAAAGGCATTGGGTCAGTGTCGCTAGAGTGAAACCGCTGTGATTACTGATAGATGCAAAAGGCCACCGGGTCAGTGCCGCTAGAGTGAAAGTCGTTGTGGACGTCGGTAAAGAAACATGGTAGAATGATATGAATGCCTATGTGAGCTTGTCATATGGGAGCAGGTCCCATGTCAGTAGTATGTGATACCAATGTAGGTTGATACAGGTTTGAACATCTCCTTTTAGACAACTAGTTTTTCAGGAATAAATAAGGGATTAGAGCCTATATCGTAACAAAATGCTACGATTAAAGATTAATAGATATCTGGATTATAATAAATAGTGTATTTGGTTAACTTAATATGTTGAATTTGAGCATAAAACCACTACATAACTGAGGAATGAAATGATTTTGAATGATTTCTATTATATGTTTGACTGTTGATGAAAGTGACTGGTGTAATATAAAATTATCATACATATTTATTCTATTAGAGTGAATTTTATTCCACAGTCTCTCACATGGAATAAAAATTAAATGAATGTAATGCATTTTCATTTCATTGAAATGGTTTAAATTTAAAAATGATCATCTAATACACTATTTTTTATTATATATTTTTTATTTATTTTATTCTTTTAATCCAAACATACCATAAGCTCTAAATCAATCTACGTGAATTACTTTGTTACCTATTTTCCCCTCATTGCTGGTTTAATTTGATTTTCCTTGTCTGCACTCGTATGGTGCACAAACGGAAAATTTGAAATTTCAAGACCAGGTAAAGATAAAAGTTTTAGATTATATTTCATTCATTTAAAAAAGAAAAGAAAAAAAACCCATTTGCAAAGTTAGCAAATATTAAGGATATATTTTCGTTTCATATATTCTCCTAAAAATAACAAATTGTATATTAACGATAAATTTAAAAACACGATATCATTTTATAGTAGTATCACCGAGAAGTATACTCATTTTGTGAAATAAGTTATTTTTTTATATAACAAATGAGACTTTTTTGCATTACGAAGACCACGCAAGCTATAAAAAGATGTTCTCAACCAATAGCACTACAATTTTTTCTTCATTTTTTTTAACAAGTAGAAAACTTGAAACATGCCCAGCTAGTTCTGTAGATACAAATTTGATTTCATCTAGACAGACTAAACTGCAATATCTTTACATAAAACATTAATAGTCGAGAATCATAACATTGATATCAAAAGTACTACAGTAAAAACAAGAAACCGATATTTCTACATAAAAACACGACTCTCTCACATAGATGTGAGAGGGATCACGTGGAAATATTATTTTTCATATAAAAATATTAGTTCCCTAAAAACAATGTAATAAGTTAGTGCCGTCTTAGCAGCATGTTTCAGCGTGTTCGTTAGCACATTTCTGAGGAATAGACACTTGATAACTGCTAAAATATTTTGCTGCACAAACTAAACCTTATTTTGTTGAGGAAGACTGATATTTTCTGATTTTGGTACACTTGGTCCTGCTGTTTTCTTGGGTCTCCTGTACCACAGATATGTAAACCATAGTGTCCTCAGTAGTCCCCCATTTGCATAGTGTCAGTATCATTGGACCTTCTTGCTAGATTGATTTTAGTCACTCCCTCGGGCTTGTCAGCAAAGACATCACTTATATTTGAAGAACATCTGTTAGTTTTAGTCAAATCATTCATTCAACTCACACAAGATTGACATTCATCTGATGACGGGGAAGTGACCCGTGAATCATTATAGTCTCTAATCAAATCTGAACTCGTAAAAATCATAAAACAAACATTTCCCGATTTCTAGGAAAGCGGTCATATTCTAATAATGAGGATCAACTGATCTCTAATTTATACTATGCGCACATACACACGAAGTACTTGACATGCTAATATGATATGCTTGATTCACCTTGAGAAGCGGATATAGTTTCGAGGCTGTCTCTTTTAGGATCTCAGCTAAAGCAACACCAACTAGTACAGGAATTGGAATAAGAAACAGCTTCTCTTCATGAGTACAATAAGAAGGGAGGAAACTGCCAACATGGGTACGTACGCATAGGTATTTGATAACGGCCAGTATCAGGTCAAGGTCGAGTTGAATAAAACTCTCTACAGTTCTGCTCCAGGGGAAGCTCTTAACCGGCTGACGTGATCTATCTCAAACTTTTCTTGCCTTCTAAATCATTCTGTCTAACTTTGCTTTCATATGTTCACCTGACTCTCCAGCGGTCATGTGAGTATTGGATTTACTAGAATTTGGAATTATTGTATTTCGAAATAAACCCATTTCCATGCTGCCTATAAACCAGTAACTCGAGTCAACATAAACCCATTAAACCTACTTTACCCCTTCAAACAGTCACACCCAGAAAGAAAAGAAATAAACAATACCCTCCAAATATTGTAATCGAACTAAAATGCACATACATTAAAAAATACATATAACACACACACACACACATATATATGGGAAGCTTGAAGTTGAAGTGACCTTAAATCCAGTGGCAGCAGTAAAAGTAAGTTTAAGCACCATGGTAGAAGGAGCTCGGAGGTGCGGAAAAGCAATCAGCAGGTAATATTTTTTTGACTGGTCAATAGCGCTATTGAGGAATGACATGATTATCTACTATTTACATATTTTTATACACAAATTTTAAAGAGAAAATTATAAAATTGTCCCTCCATGTTTACGCTCAAAAGCAATATAGAATATTTTAATTTTTGTAATCTCATAGTTAATATTTTAATTTTTTGCAAAATCGTCTCCTCTGAACAATTTTGGTTAAAATAAAGTAGTCATGTGCACAACAAGTGAGTTTTTAAATGGTAAAATAATCTGTTTACATAATAAAAAATATTTCTTGGTAAAATCATAAACACAATATAAAATATTAATAAGAGAAACAAAATTTTTAATTATATTTTTTATGAGATAATAAACTATGGGAAGTGATATTTTTACAGGATTTTTTGATATTTTCACATGTAAACTGTCTTTATAGACCTATAGCGACGGTCAAAACCGTCGTTATAAACCTATAACGACACTTTTTATGTGAAAATATCAAAAAATCCTATGAAAATATCAGTTTCCTAAACTATTCAATAAGACAAATAATTAAAAAAAATCTAAAAAAATAATATTCTGAAGTTATAAAATATAATAAACAAAAATAAATAAAGAAAAATATATTTCTAAATATATTATTTGGAGGTATTAAATCTGTTTTCATGTACAAATTGTTGGTATAGATGACAGTTTAATGGGTATTAGTAAATGGATAAGTCTACAAACACAAACCTTTTACATAAACTCAAATAAAAATTCTATTTATACCATTAAAAAGTGAGGCATGACACGAATTTTTGTGTCAGACCTCACTTTTTAATAGTTTGGATGCAAGTTTGTGTTTGAATTCAGTTTCTTAAACTATTCATTAAGACAAATAATTTTTAAAAATATGAAGAAAAAAAATATTCTAAAGTTAAAAAATATAATAAACCAACATAAATAAAGAAAAAAATATTTCTAAATATATTATTTGAAGGTATTAAATCTGTTTTCATGTATAAATTGTTGGTATAGATGACAGTTTAATGGGTATTAATAAGTGTACAAGTCTACAAATATAAACTTTTTATATAAATTCAAACACAAACTCCATCTATACCATTAAATAGTGGGGTCTAACACGAATTTCTGTGTCAGGCCCCACTTTTTAATGATTTTGATACAAGTTTGTGTTTGTTTGTACACTTAAACTTATTCTTAATAAATAGGTATCATATAGTTTTTTTCGAAAAAAAAGAAGCTTCATTTTATAATATCTGATTGGCATAGTTTTTTTTTTCCCTTCATTTATTTTGGTTTATTATATTTTATAACTTCAACCTAATTTTTTTATCTCATAAAAAATATAAATAAAAAATTTATTTTGTATATTAATATTTTATTATTGGGTTTCACATTTTACCCTTTTAATTAGGAGGAATATTTTTTAGTACATAAACAGACTATTTTACTCTTTAAAAACTCACATATTGTGCACATAATTTATTTATTTTGACAAAAATTAGTCAAAGATGATAGTTTTGCAAATAATTAAAATATTAGCTATGAGATTATAAAAATTAAAATATTAATGTCTATGTTATATTTGAGTATAAACTTAAAAAAACAATTTTACAATTTGCCCAACTTTAAAACCTTTCAATTCTCTAGTTCCAGGGTTTAAGAGATAGGATGGAGCCTTTATCCACTACTACTCTCGCGTACAACATTAGAGTGTGTAGGTGCATATAAGCAGAAAGATCAAGTCTCGATTTTCAAATAAAATAAATAAAAAAAGTGAATTTTCGTTCCATTTATATATTAAGAATCACAATCATGACTCATAATTTAAGAAAAACAAATTTGATAAATTTTATTATTTAATAATTATTTATACCATATATAATATTTCCAACGTTTCAAATTAACTATTTTATATTCCATATACAATAATAAAAAAATAATATCAAATTTATTTATAATTTCGAAGTTATCCTTCCACCCCGTAGTTTAACAAACTATTAATTAAATTAAAAATAACTTAATAGAATTTGCATGATAGAACAACTAGGATGGAGGGGTTCCACCTTTTTTTTTATTTTTCGATAAAGATGAAGGGAGTACCTACCTACTATGGTCCGTAATATATCTTCTTTAAATTCAGATTAGTTATATAAAAGTATATTAAATTAAAGATGCATGATTTTATTAATGCTACAAATATTATATTGAGATAACATGATACCAATTGTAAGATAACTCGGGTAAACATTAACTACGAAGGCATTGTAGCTTAAACGATGGGATAAATTACATATTATAGTACTTTTTATAAAATAATTACAGAAAACATACATCTTAAAAGTATTTATAAAAAGAGTACTTTTTTAAAATATATTTATAAAATTAGTACATTCTTATCCCTTAAATTTAGCTGGATGATTTTAAAATTCAAATTTTAAAAAATCAATTACACAAATCAATGCATCTCATCTCTCATCCCCCTCTTTTTAGCAGATGATGATCTTTCTCTCTCCTCCCCCTCCCTCCTCTCTCCTCCCGCTACCGCTTTCTCTCTCCTCCTTCCCTCTCCGCCGCCTGCCCCCTCCAGCTTTCTCCCTCCTCCTTCCTCCCCCCTCCCCCGCCTGCCACCTCTCCCCACCCCCGCCTCCCTCCCCCTTTCCCGCCCGCCTCCCTCCTCCCTCCTCCCTCCTCCCGGCTCCCTTCCCCTCCTTAAGCTTTCTCTCTCCTCCCTCCTCCCTTTCGGTCATAATTTTTTTTTTAATACAATAACTAATTTTTTTTATATTCCAGTAGATAACCAAACCTTTAGACGAAGGTAACTATTTTAGTTTTTATGTGTAACCAATTAGTGATAAAAAAATTTCAATACAGTAAATATTTTTTTTATATTCTAGTTGGTATCCAAATCTTCATACAAAGGTAATCATTTAGTTTTTGTGTGTAACCAAATAGTCATAAATTTTTTTTTAATATAGTAACCATTTTTGTTATATTCCAATTGGTAACTAAACCTTCATACAAAGGTAAATCTAGGTAACCAAATACTATTATAGAGGTAACCAAACACTAGTATGAAGGTAACCAATTCCTGAATGTGTAGTAACTAGTTTTGGTTACATTTGTATTAAATGTTGGTTACCTCTGTATTAAAGTTTGGTTACCTATGTCTTACACCCAAAAAGCACAAATAATCTACGGTTCATTGTAATCATACCGAACCAAAAGCGAAATTGGGGAGTAGTCGGGATACGTATCCTGCAAAACAATCATTTGAGATCCCACGAACTCCTAGTGAAGCCAAAGGATTAGGTTCTGAAGAGATGAGTCGAAAACCCCTAATTGATAGAATCAAC
Source organism: Hedera helix (assembly GCA_947179155.2). Lineage (NCBI taxonomy): Eukaryota > Viridiplantae > Streptophyta > Magnoliopsida > Apiales > Araliaceae > Hedera > Hedera helix. Next base: position 32,785,555 of record OX359287.1, read on the forward strand.
AAGCTTTGAATTGCTAATTATATGCCTAGTGACAAACCGGATTTTCCCACAAAACGATTGCATTTCTAGAATTCAATACAATTCTGCATTTGAAAATAATGAGATTGTCAAGTACTTCACTAATAACGAGTATTTTCGAGTTGATGACCTTCTGAAGCATATATCTGCAGCTTATTTGGTCTATGTGCAACATCCCAAAAAGATAAGGATAAATTAAATATTGGATAAATCAGAGGACAAATTACAGCTGCTTATTAGAATGATAGTTTTTTATTTTTATTTTATATTGTGGATTTTGTTTTGGTAACTGCCGCATATATGGCAGTTAATTATCTTTGATTTAAGGAATTCCTTATTTATAGGAAACTGAATGATTTAATAAATTTATCTTGTTGTAGTGTTTTTGTAATTATTTTGTATGTGTTTTGTTTTTGTAATTACTTTCTAATTATTGTATATTAATGTTAAGGACCCTAAACGATGAGGGTGCCCAAGCCCAATACAAAGTAACAAAACCCACCAAGTATCACAAACGGCCTGGAACCATTACAGACTACACCATCCTTTGCACCTAGCTCATCATCACTTTGGACCCATACGAAAGAATGCAAAAGCTTTCATTCACTTTTCTCACCAATTCCCTTGCTAAATCTTGAAACCTCTCTCTTAACGTAGGCAAAGAAAAGAGATTTAAAAGTCAAATTTAGACATTTTAAAATCAAAATTGAGCTTTAAAATAGTACAAATCAACTTGTCACTGAAATCTAACCGATACTATTGAAAAGTTAAATTTTTTATTAATACTTGTTCAAGATCATCTTCTTGCATTGTATCTTCTTCAAGAAAATTTAAAACTTTTTCAAGACTATCAGAGAATTGGTCAAAGATATTTTGCCTCTTTATCAACTCAGAAGGTTCATCTACTTTTATTTTTGATTGGTCTGACTCAAGATCTTTTGCCCTTTATCAAGATCCTCAGAAAGTTTCTCTAGTTCCAGGCCTTGCTCAAGATCTTTTGTCCATTGATCAAAATCCACAAAAAATTCAGTTTTCGCTATTTGATGATGCTTTATCAAAATTTTATGGTTATTCTTCAATAAAAATAGTTGCTACAAGAGTTACATTTTTTGGTTCTCTTCAATAAGAAGAGGCGTTACAAGAGTTGTTCTCCAATAGTTGGTTCACTCATTTTCATTGCATTGGAAACTAGTTTTCTATCAGAGAAGTAAACAGATGCATATCTGCAAAAAGTAAAACTAAATTTAGTAATCCAAGACGTAATCAACTGTTATTCTGTTAACCAAGTTAATAAACACATTGAGCAAAAGAATAATTCTCCAAAATATCACAATTGATACTTGGTCAACAGAATAACACTTATTACGTCTTGGATCACTAAATTTAATTTTACTTTTTACATATATCCATGTTTTACTTCTCTGATAGAAAACTAGTTTCCAATGCAATTAATATGAGTGAACAACTATCGGAGAGCAAGTAACTCTTGTAACACCTCTTCTTATTGAAAAATAATCAGAAAAAATTGATGAAACATCATCAGATAGCGAAAAAACTGAATCCGTTGTGAATCTTGATCAATGAACAAAAGATCTTGAGCAAGATCTGAAAAAAGAGAAATCTTCTGAAGATCTTGATAATAGGGGAAAAGATCTTAATTCAGACCAATCAAAAATAAAAGAAGATACCTTCTAAGGATCAAAGATCTTGACCCGATCAAAAAGAAGAAGATTAACACTATGATAGTCTTGAGGAATTCATAAATTTTCTTGAAAATGTAGTGCAAGAAGATGATATCTTGAACAAGTACTAACAAAATATTTAACTTTTCAATAGTATCGATTGGATTTCAACAATAATAGTGAAAATTTGAAAGTTTGTTTGTACTATTTTAAAGTTCAATTTTAATTTTAAAATGTCTAAATTTGACTTTTAAATCCCTTTTTTTGCCTACATTATTTCAAGAAAGAGAGTTTACCCATGACGAGGGCACAATGAAAGAATGCGCTAAGGAAACAATGGCATACAGAAAAGCCCTGTGGTCTCTGGAATTCCAATCATCAAGCTCAGATTCTGTATAGCTTGACCAGAAGCTCCCTTCACAAGATTGTCAATCTGCAACAGAAGTTTTATACAGTATGGCCATTGATAAAATAAACTAAAAGATGTTTAATGAAACATAAAGCATGCTGCAAAGAAACATACTACAGATATTATAATGGCTCTTCCAGGAATGCGGTCAGGGAAAACATTAATAAAACAGTAATTGGATCCTCGGACATGTCGAGTATGAGGAGGTTTGTCATCCTTTAACAACTTGACGAATTCTTCATTCTGCATAGATAGAAATGAAAGAATAAAAAGATACACAAATCCTTGTCAATAGTCTTATCCTAAACAACAAATATTCTCCAATATTTAGTATAGAGCTTTACTACCTCTTTGCTTGTATTTAGATTTTAACTAAAATTACTCCAATAACAATTTTGGTGCTTTCTATTTATTATAAACTTTCACCCCTGCTTAATTTTATCTAGCAGTAAACCCGAAACAAATGCAAGTAATACAATACAAAAGAAATATAAAATAAAATAAAATAGATCCACTTAAATACACGATTCTACTTGGGAATGGCTTTTAGTACTACACATATCTTCCTAGTCTCACTAAGAGTGTAAAGTGTGCATGTGCATGTGCCATGTGCCGCTGCAACCAACTGCCCTAAAGGCCCAAACTCATTCCCCATGTGGAATATCCAGACATATGCATGATAAAAGTTGCGCTAAACATGGAATAATGACAAGTAATGGAGCAAATAGACAGTAGCTGAAGATGGTCTGAAACAAGAGAGATAATATGTGATATACCTCGTAAGAACTCCTCAAATGCTGGCTCAGATCCTCACTTGACACCCCTGTAGCCATTTCCACATAGATAGTTGATTGCATACCTCGGCTCTGTAATAAGTTCGTTAGCAAAACAGATAAAGAAATCTATAGAACTCCATACATTAAAGTGCAATCATTACCATTGGCATCAAGTGCGGAGTGAAGCTAACAGTCACTTTTGAATTCGCTGCATCAGATAATCATTGTTCAATCTCTGGCGCTGAAAATCATAGTAGAACCAGATTATGGCCTCCAAAATCTATTAATAAGGCATGCACTGATACAGGATCTCTGAGATTTATGAAAATCGTCCTAACAGTTAGACTAAACAGCTAGTGAAAGGAAAGGAGACAGCAGGCAGTGCTCAACTACATGGAAACTATCAATGCAACTTAGAAGATCAACAACCAAAGGCTGGCAATAAATCCCCTACGAGTATTAGCCACTAGGAATCTACAGGACACGAGGTGAATTAGGCAGTGACGCATGGCTATTGGAAGCGTTTAGTGTAATATGATAGTACTCCCTCCGTCTTCAAAAGGATGACCAAAGTACATTTTGCAAACAAATTAAGAAAAGTAAAATAGAGTATAAAAAGTTCCAAGTTTATCCCTAGTGATAATGGCCGCACAAAATTCAATAAAGTGACGAGTCTTTTTATATATATATACTAGTGGATCCCACTAAATTACATCTTTACCCTTTACTTTATGTACTTTGGCCATCCTTTTGAGGACAAAAAAATTGTAACTTAGGCCAGACGGAAGGGATTAGTTAGTTTATCAAATCATACAACTCAATTAAGCATGAGAACTCTAACCACGACGATGCCTGGTTACACCATAAGAATGAACACCTTCAGCTACTTCCATATACAAATTTGCCTCCTTTACACCACGTCCTGCAGGGGTACTGAGTATCAAAAGCTGCAATTGCTGCAAGTGGCAATATGAATATTGCTAACAAAAGGTTATGAATGTAGTTCAAACTTCAAACCTGCTCCACTGCCACCAGATTTCGAGTCGATGATAATATTTTTAACTTCAACGAGGTTAGCCTGCAAGCACAAGGAAGCACATAGGAAAACAAATACAAGCCTTAGCTCAATATTAATGAATACATAATCAGATGTCTGTCAAGACTACTCAATCCAAATAGTAAAATAATAAGTTCATATTTAACAATTACCCTTCTACATAAGGAAATTATGTCAATGTGCCAAGATTGGATTCATTTTGACTGTTACTTATAAATTATATTTCCATTGTCCAATCTGAGAAGCGTAAGCAGAGCAGTCTTCTGGAGGCATTGCACTAGTTTCAAGTAGTGGTACTTGGTTTAAGAAATGCACACCATACTTGGTTATTAATGTAAGCTAATGCATCCCGAAAGGTATCCTAAATTCCTAATTCATGAAATGAAAGCAGTCTAATTTTAAAAATAAAATCCTCACTGTTATTGAGTTCCTATAGCTAACTATGTATCTTCCAGTAAGAAATTACAGCAGCCTTTTATCAAAGATTTAACACTATGACGTTAACCATTATATTCAAGATGAAAAAGTTTGTACCTTTATCAAGGGAATAAGTGGAAGCAGGATGGAAGTGGGAAAACAGCCAGGATTTGCAACCAGGCATGCTGATTGGATTTCACTTCTTAAAATCTCTGTCAAACCATATACAGCCTCTTTCTGGATCCAGGAAAAACAAAAACATTTCTTTACATAAAGAATGCAAGTCAACTGATAAACAAAATACAATTTCCTGGAAAATTAAAGATGAAGATAGTACTTATTCAAGTTGTTCTATATACATGCTTCCCATGGAGAATCGAAACTTCACAAGACTATATGCATCAGAAAATACTATTTACTAGAACATTTAAAGAAGAAGATAGTGCTAATTCATGTCATACTGTACACATGCTTCACGAGGATAAACTAATTTCATAAGAATCTCAAATTTCAGAAAATATTGTGGCTGTTGCTCTTTGTGAGGCTGCCCATACCATTCTTCATATTCACCAATATCCTGCAGCCGGAAGTCCTGCATATTAATATTATATTACTTTAATATGGGTTCAACTAAAAATAAGAAACCTACAGGACAGGTGCAGATTTGTGCAACCATAGTATACCGTGGAGAGATCAACAATCTTTAACCTGTTAGGAAGTCCCTTAATAATTTCCTGCAACAATAAAATAAACATAAGATGGATTAAATAAAACAAAAAAAATAAAAGTTGCCTTCACATATCCAGAAATCAATTACCTGACTGGAAAAGATTTAAAAGATGTTTCCCGATTTAAATTAATGAGTTAAAAAAGTCCTATGCCCTCAAATTAAAGTGTTAAAGAACCTGAGTAGTTCCATGTGGCAAACAACAAAACACAGCATCCACATCAGAAAAATCTGCATCCTAGACAGTAACCATATCTGGCAAATCCTGCAGAGATACAGGAAGTCCAGCCATCATAATTCTCTCCCAAAGTTTGAAAACTATACCAGAATATCACCATGCATGATTAATCAAAAATTAACTAAAAGGAAACTGACGTGTAAGAAAATAACTTCACTTGAAAATATTACTATAAATCGAAATAATTCCAACTGCTTCATGGCATCTCCTACCCATAACCGTTAGAGTAATGCTATCGATAGATTTCCTATATAGACTGTAACTAAATGGTGTTCTTGTCAGATATATGCATACATGTAAATTTTAGGTAAAGAATCAAAATGAAATAAGTCAAACAACTAAACCAAATTCATGTATGGCATTATAAATATATTTGTAAAATGCATATAAATTCTTTGCATGTCACACTGCTTTTATAGCCAGGTAAAACTATGATACACCACACAGTATAAATTAATATTGAAAGTGATTTACCATGTTCACAAATATTAGCTTACTACTTTGACATAGTCAATTAACACAATTCATTAGGATTATTTTATTTGCCACGGAATCATTACATATTATCATCACGTCATGTATAACTCAAAAAATGTATATGGCATCTCAGCATTATTATGATTTTCCATTTTTATATGAATGACTGACTTTGACTTTAGAAACTAATAAATAGAAATAAATGGGTGGAGTAAATCAGTCTAGAACTTATACTATAATTCTTTTTAATAAAAGTGTAGTAAATTTATGGCAAACATATCTTCTGACTTGATCCTAAGATGATGAATTTAAGATAGGAACAAATTCACCAATCCTTGAAGAACAGATACCATGTGTAGAAGGACCAATAAGTAAAACAACTACACCAACAAGGAGCATAAGAACATATTACAATCCTTCATTTAGCAAAAGCTTAAGTTGCCTTGTGAAAAAATTCCACTAGGCACAAACATGTGTGAGTCAAAGTATAAACAGAATAGAAACCATGAGACTGTAAAGACATATACTTGTGCGACCAAATGTGGAAATACTGATCCAATTGATTGACCAGCTTTTCTGTCAGCAGTCATCAGAGTAATGTCAAAGTACAGATGGTTAGCAAGGAGCCGAACAATCTGCAAAAAAAGGATTGGCTTTTCAGTTAGGTAAAAGAAATTCAAGGATGGCAAAAGAAGAAGTAGTGAAACTCTGAAAACCAAAAAAAAAACAGAAGAGACTCGGAAAAAAAGATGACACAAGATTTGAAGGAAAAGAGAAGGTGAAGATTTCTGTGTGTCTGCATAGAGCTTCTCAAGTGCTCCCAACAACGTGGAGTTAAAAAGATGTTATCTTCTGACATTATCTTGTCATTATAGTGTGTGTGTGTGCAACTTTCTTTGGTAGCATTATATTATCAATTTTTACTATTGCAAACAAGTTTGGAGTTAAATTTTCTATTTCTTGCATTCATTCAATCGCCAATTTCAAAAAAATACTGATAAACCCCTCTCTCTATTGTTAACTCCTATATTTTAGATAACTTTTAATCAAAAAATACATTGGGCTCACATCATCACATTGGCCCAAAATTACGGCCCAAATATCTGCCTACCATACATTGCAAAGTTAGATATTATTGAAGGGACGAATGCATCTCCAACCTAGAACATATCATCTCTCAAAAGGGCAACAAAGCTTATGAAAAATACACCAGCTTGTAAATCATTTTATACAGCAACAGTGCTAGCCTTTTCTCGCACACTAAAAAACATAATTGGTGTGACATTGGTCATGTAAGTGGTGAAGTATGAGTTTTTTTTATTATCTACATTTAACTATTGCTAACCCATTAAATATCAAGTCATATTTAGGTGGTAGAGCAATAGACTAAACATAAGAATAAATATAATTTTTTACACATGAAAAGGAAAGGGGGAATCAATTACCTCTGATCCAGTGTAACCACTAGCTCCAAGAACACCGATTCGAATTGTTTTCTCCAACTTCTGAGCTTGAACCTTGGGAAACTGCAAACTCTGTGGTGTTGAGGCAATCGAACCTCTAACGTACAGCTTCCTAAAGTTGGACCACTTTGTCTCATCCTAAAATTAAAAGACATAAAAAAGAAACACTTCTTTGTGCTCTGCAAATAAACTTAAAATAACTTTCCAATTAATTTGGTTGCTTAACTGGCTGAATAATGAAAAGGGCAAAAATAAAAATATAGGCTTTACCCAGAGCTTGAAAAGTGCAAGGGAAAAAGAAAAAGAAAGAAAGGGTAAAAAACCCAACTAACTGAACATAAACCCCATTTTAAATACTTAAGCAAAAATATTATCAAAGTATCATGAAATGTTAACAAAGCTTTTATCTTTCTTAACTCTTCATTTCCATTTCCAGGTTCCGACGAGCATTAGACTTTTCATGTTTATTGGGCTGAGTTCAGCTGAGTAGCCTGAGTTATAAAGTTTTGCTCCTCGTGAAAACTGATTTCAATCTGTTGAATCAATAACCAAAAACAAACCTGAACTTTCAAAAAACATCCTCGATCGTGACAGACGGAACGAAAAGCCGCAAGTGAGCTCATTCTCTACTGAAAGAAACAAAACGATTCAGAATTCATGCTGTAATACCCGGCAATAGTTTTAAAAAAATAAAAGTCCCACATCACCCGCCCACTAAAACATTCTCCTTCCCTTTACCTATATATATGGACCACCCTCTTTAGTTTTTAAAACACTAAAACATTAAGGTTTTTCTCAATGTGAGAAAACCTTTTTATGTGAGGGTCTTTTTAGTAAGGACCTCCATAGTTAAAATATTTTTTCGGTGTCGAGAACGTGAGCGGACTACGAACCTCATAATTTCGGGTATGTCTCTTTTTCTTTCTTTGTGCAATTATTTAATTTTCTGTATTAGTTTTAATTTTGTAGTTTTAATTTTTGTATGCTAGTTAGTTTGTTAGTTAATATATTTTAGTATATCTTTGTTAGTAATTAGCATTTTGGAATATTAAATTAGTATTTTTGTAACTTTAGAGTTTTGACATAATAATAATAATAATAATAATAATAATAATATTTGTTTGTAATACAATTAAAAATTGAAAGAATATTTTTGAAAATATACTTATATGTATTTCGGAAGGAACAAGAAAACTATTATTTATTAATACGTTACCATGATTAGAATATTTATGTATGTATAATTTTAGGTATAATTTTGTTTAGAATGGAAGGATTTCAGATTTGTCTAAAAGAGAGAAAATGTATAAAACTTAATCAATTGATTAACTATTTATTTATCAATTCATTTATTTTGTTTAATTAGTTCCGATGGAGGGAATTTAACGAGTCAGTTTTGCAATATAATTTCAGATATTACATTGCTTATTCCAGGTACGGATTCCGTACTCCTTCAGCAATATTCCTTTGATTTTAATTTGTTTGTTTTGTTCTTCATTAGAATTTGGATATTATTTCGATATATTGTTCATAGTCAAATGCATATGATAGTTTTGTTTGATTTTAGATATTCATAACTTATCTTGTACTCTTAAGCATGTCTAGTATTTATTTTGATTCTGTAGAAACGTACATGCAAGTATAATTGGGAGACTTTGTGTCGATTTGTTTCGGTTTAGCATGTGCGTATTAGAACCCCTTTTGTGATATTGTGTCGCATTCGTTGTGACATGATATTTTTGTTAGAAAGTACCGTAGGGTATACCTGAGCTATAACCACCTGTGGGGGTACCACAAGCATGTCCTCTTGGCACCGAGGCATGACACTTCCGTGGCAGTGTGATTAGTCCACGGCGTCTCCATTTTGTGTGCTCCGATGGGAGTTGGCCAATTGGTGTTTTGTTGTGGGAGGCGTATGGGTCGACCCTAGTTTTCTGTTCTGTTCTGTTCTGCGGTTTGGTGTTGTTTGTGCCGAACACACCTTCCGATTTTGTATACGTTTGGATTTGCAGTCCAATGTGTGCCTGCCTGTGTGGCAGTATTTTGACTTGTCTTTGTGACAAGGTATATTTCTGTTTTGTTCTGAGCTCGGTATGAAATAAACACAACCATTCAATTCAGCCTTTTATGTTGTTCAGTAAATCAATTCAGTTCAGGAGATCAGTTTCAGTTCAGTAGATTAGTTCAGTTCAGTCGATTATATTATTCAGTTCAGTAAGATTATGTTATTTAGTTCAGTTGATTTTGTTAATCTCAGTTTGGTTCAGTTGCTTTTGTTATTCAATTTCAGTTTTTATTTCTGCACTCTTTATTCGTACTGGGCATTTGGCTCATGCTGTGTTTTTCTTCCGGCAGGGTTTGCAAGGGGATTCAAGGGCAAGTGTGAAGAGAGTTTTTTTTATTTGTTTTGACACTCTGCTTAGAGTTCGTTCGTGCGTAGCCTCCCTTTCCACTGGTCGGGAAGGGGGTGTTACAGAGTTGGTATCAGAGCTAGGGTTCTTTCTTGTAGAAAACCTATTTAGGTTTGACCTGTGAGTTATGGGTAGACATTTGGGTTAGGTTTTTGTTCTGTTTGAAATTCTGTTCAGTTATTCTATCCGTTTGTATTCGAATTTGCCTGAAATCAATTTCGCTTTCGTCCGTTTTGTTTTGTCGAGGGCTTGTAAAACCATTAGAGGTGGTGGAGGCGGTGATAATGATGACAATGTTGGTCGGCACCACGAAGGATGTGTGTTCGTCTTGTCATATAATTAGGTGATAGATGCGCAATATTCTGTTTCGGCACTCTTTTAATTGGCAGTCATAAGACTTTTATTGATTTCGACTCTACTCATTCGATTATTTCGTATTCTTTTGTTCGGCATCTTGGTGTGCCATCTCAGTTCTTAGATTCTGCTATGTCTATTGCTGCTCCGATGAGAAATTTTTTTTGTTCTCCGATTTGTACCGTGGTTGTTTCTATTAGTTTTAGAAATAAAGATTCATGGGTCTAATTTTCGGTCGATGCGTATGTACGATTTTGATATGATTCTTGGGATGGACTGTCAGAGCTTAGGTTATGATTATGTAGATTGTCTTTAGGCTTGATCTGTGAGTTATGGGTAAATCACTAAGTAGACATATAAGTTTTTTTCGATTTGGTTCTCTGTTTGGTTGGTCTTGATTTTGACCAAATGTTAATCTGTTTTGATTTGTAGTTGATATGAGAAAAGTGAGATAATTTGTCAATGTTATTTTTGTTATACAATGGAGTAAGGATATTAGTTAAGAATTGTGATTAGAGCATTAAGGAAAATAAAGTTATATTTTGTACAGTTAAGAAATGATCATATATGTAATATGATTATGATATGAGTATTTGTATCAGCAAGTATTTGATTTTGGAGAATTAATCGTTAGAGTTCTTTTAGTAATAATCTGTTATGATCTTAAACATAAGGATTTGATATAGGTCGTGTTGGATTTGTGTTAAGCTCGTGGATGATGTGAGGTATGTGTATTGATGGGACAATATGATAAGTGAAAACTGCTTGGTATTTATAGATGATCTCTTGTAAACTTGAGTTGTAGATATTCGAGGTAATTAGATTAATCATTGAGGCTAATGATCAATTTTGCAGCTATTTTTGGAGTTTTGTTGAATGACGAGTAATAGTATGAGAAGATCTTGAAAATTGTTGGACTAAGGTTTGCACTAAGAGATGATTGATTTATTTAAATGGTTATATATTAAGTGATGAGATTTAATAAATTTTGAGAGACATTGAATAGTTTAGAGTAAACAGTTTGCTTATGCAGATAATGGAATATGACTTGGAGTTTAATATGGTGATTTCGATACTTTAGTGGTATATTATTTGGAGTAATAATATTTGAGAACTAATTCGAAAAGAGATTGTGATATTTTGAAGTGCTTAAGGTGCTAGGGAAACTACTCAATCTGTGTTTTATTATCCCATTTGAGATTTTAGAAAGGATTGACAAAGTTACATTTCAGTTAGCTTTGCCTTCATAGTCAGCTCATGTGCATAATGTATTTCGTGTCTTAGTGCTGAAGAGTTATCATTATCATCTGTTGCACATGGTGCACTATCTGTTTTAATAAGATTTCGGAAGAAAATCATTTCGTTTGTTTTGTGAAAATTCTATTCGAGCGAAGTATTCGCATCTTTTGATAATTAGGTTCGTCCTATGTTATTTTTTTTGGATTCCGAGGACGGAATCCTTTTTAAGGGGGAGGTAATGTAATACCCGGCAATAGTTTTTTAAAAAAAAAAGTCCTACATCACCCACCCACTAAAACATTCCCCTTCCTTTTACCTATATATATGGACCACCCTCTTTAGTTTTTAAAACACTAAAACATTAAGGTTTTTCTCAATGTGAGGAAACCTTTTTGTGTGAGGATCTTTTTAGTAAGAACCTCCATAGTTAAAATATTTTTTCGGTGTCGAGGACGTGAGCGGACTACGAACCTCATAATTTCGGGTATGTCTCTTTTTCTTTCTTTGTGCAATTATTTAATTTTCTGTATTAGTTTTAATTTTGTAGTTTTAATTTTTGTATGCTAGTTAGTTTGTTAGTTAATATATTTTAGTATATCTTTGTTAGTAATTAGCATTTTGGAATATTAAATTAGTATTTTTGTAACTTTAGAGTTTTGACATAATAATAATAATAATAATAATACTAATAATATTTGTTTGTAATAGAATTAAAAATGGAAAGAATATTTTTGAAAATATACTTATATGTATTTCGGAAGGAACAAGAAAACTATTATTTATTAATACGTTACCATGATTAGAATATTTATGTATGTATAATTTTAAGTATAATTTTGTTTAGAATGGAAGGATTTCAGATTTGTCTAAAAGAGAGAAAATGTATAAAACTTAATCAATTGATTAACTATTTATTTATCAATTCATTTATTTTGTTTAATTAGTTCCGATGGAGGGAATTTAACGAGTCAGTTTTGCAATATAATTTCAGATATTACATTGCTTATTCCAGGTACGGATTCCGTACTCCTTCAGCAATATTCCTTTGATTTTAATTTGTTTGTTTTGTTCTTCATTAGAATTTGGATATTATTTCGATATATTGTTCATAGTCAAATGCATATGATAGTTTTGTTTGATTTTAGATATTCATAACTTATCTTGTACTCTTAAGCATGTCTAGTATTTATTTTGATTCTGTAGAAACGTACATGCAAGTATAATTGGGAGACTTTGTGTCGATTTGTTTCGGTTTAGCATGTGCGTATTAGAACCCCTTTTGTGATATTGTGTCGCATTCGTTGTGACATGATATTTTTGTTAGAAAGTACCGTAGGGTATACCTGAGCTATAACCACCTGTGGGGGTACCACAGGCATGTCCTCTTGGCACCGAGGCATGACACTTCCGTGGCAGTGTGATTAGTCCACGGCGTCTCCATTTTGTGTGCTCCGATGGGAGTTGGCCAATTGGTGTTTTGTTGTGGGAGGCGTATGGGTCGACCCTAGTTTTCTGTTCTGTTCTGTTCTGCGGTTTGGTGTTGTTTGTGCCGAACACACCTTCCGATTTTGTATACGTTTGGATCTGCAGTCCAATGTGTGCCTGCCTGTGTGGCAGTATTTTGACTTGTCTTTGTGACAAGGTATATTTCTGTTTTGTTCTGAGCTCGGTATGAAATAAACACAACCATTCAATTCAGCCTTTTATGTTGTTCAGTAAATCAATTCAGTTCAGGAGATCAGTTTCAGTTCAGTAGATTAGTTCAGTTCAGTCGATTATATTATTCAGTTCAGTAAGATTATGTTATTTAGTTCAGTTGATTTTGTTAATCTCAGTTTGGTTCAGTTGCTTTTGTTATTCAATTTCAGTTTTTATTTCTGCACTCTTTATTCGTACTGGGCATGTGGCTCATGCTGTGTTTTTCTTCCGGCAGGGTTTGCAAGGGGATTCAAGGGCAAGTGTGAAGAGAGTTTTTTTTTATTTGTTTTGACACTCTGCTTAGAGTTCGTTCATGCATAGCCTCCCTTTCCACTGGTCGGGAAGGGGGTGTTACACATGCCCCCATTTTGTACGAATGAAATGGAATTAGGTTTTTGCACGTTCATTGATTCAGTAATAAAAACAGAGCATAGAAGAGATGAACAACAGCCCCAACCTGTAAGGAGATAGACGCACGAGTTCACAGAAAAGGAGAGAGAAAGTTCTCTCCTGCGTTTGGGAGTTCTATGGGAGAAAAGAGAGTAATTTTTCTCCGTCGTTTTTGCGAGGTGGGTACTTTAATTTCTCAACATCACCTAATATTAAATTTGGAATATATTTGGTGGCACTGCGCAAATTATTACCCAAATTTTTTATGATCAACTCCCTATATTTTAAAATTTAACATAAAGATAAAATTTGTTTTGTACAATAAATTAAAGGTAAAAATAAAAACATGCGAAGGAGATGGTATACAAAAAATATATAAGAAAATAGAACTTTACATGTTTAGCGTTTTATTAAAATATTTATATCGTTTTATAGAGAAATGATAAAAATATTATCATTTTAATTTAACTCTAATTTAATTTACTCGATATGAAAATATTTTATTTTTGTGATAAAATATAGTATGTTAATATAAATTTTAGAATGCTGATATATCAATCCTCTGAAAATTTCTATAAAACTAGGTTTTTGAAGCTGAAAAGAAAATAAGCTTAATTATTAAATTTTTTTTCTTCCCATTTGCGTGTTTAAGCTTATATTTTTGTCATTCAAATGGTATTGGGTCAGAGTTTGGGTTATTGACAAAAAATTTAAATTAATAGTGTGTGTTTGGTAGCACTTGTAAAATGGACTTTAATAACAAGGCATTTGGTCAGAGTTTAGTTTATCGATACACTTCCATGGCATGGAAGTGCCACCTTTTGAAATGTTGATTCCAAGCCAAGTCCCCTAAGTAGGCTCCTCAAATAAATCAGAAAAGGACTTCACTGCAAAAATAATGCAACCCCAACCACTTTCACTACTAGCACTTGTGTAAAGGAATTTTGATGATCATTGAATCTACTATATGTTATTTACATTTGCTTACCTATAATTTGCAAAAAAATAATCAATATGCACCTTTGAGAACCACCAAAATACACACAAAACATAGCTGAACTTGACGAGGCAGAATTGGTGGCAAAGAGCCAACTTTTCAGTCGCTTGAATGTACCGGGCTTATCTATCTAATGAAGAAAGAAATGGAGTTTGAGATACTCTATTCGGAGTACCCTGACAGTTCCCTTCTACCCTTGAACTCAATGGTGAGCTTTGTAGTTGTGGTATGAGCTCAGACAATCGATTCCTTTCATTTGTAATTCTATTCTGTAAGTAAATCAATGAGATATCTTAGTTCTTGCATTTTGATAAGCACTTGCAGAAGCAAATAAAGAATCTATTATTATATTTACTTCTATACGAAAAGTAAGCAACTTTTTTAACCTTAAGTTTGACTTCTTGCAATTCTCTATCAAGTATATTTGCTCGATCCTTGAGCTGCTCAAGTGCTTCTTCCGCCACAGAAAGGCTTATATCAGAAGCTGGTCTTGTTACTCCAGCAGCCTGCAACACTCATCGTTCAAACAATGGATGGGATGAAGCAAAGCCAACAATTACTGCTAGTTTAAACTTGTGCTATATTCTTGTATAATATAATACATTGCATTGGGAAAGAATTACCACTAACCTTTAAAATGCTGGTACACAAGCCAAACAATTTCTGTGCTAATTGCAGCCTCTCCTCTTCAGTTTCCTGTTGCAGCTAAAGCATTAGCCTCACACATATGACATAACATAGGTAACAATACAAAGAATTCCTGCCAGACCATATATATACCCAACCATACTAACCTTCAATCTTTCGTTCAACCGTTGCTCCTCATCAAAATGGATACAGGGGCTTCTTCCATTGGTTGCACGAAAATGGGCAAGTTCTTCCTTGACGCATGAAAGGACAGCTTCACTGCGCCGCAGCTTGCTGCAGAGGTCTTCGTTTTGAGCTTTCAGCAAATTGTTTTCTTCCTGTTACATTGACTAGAAACTTCAGAATACAATGGCTTGGCAGAAAACTGAAACACTTTGACCAAGGAAGAGAAGCCCCCCACAATTTTTTTTTTCCAAGCTAAGTTCATTCAGGATCAACTGAAGCTCTTACCAAGACTAAAAAAAAATTAAAAAATATCTGTTTGATGATATCTTGCCTTTATTTTAGCATGATGATGAATACGTTGCTGGATGTTTTGTTGGCCTGACAACTTCTTCACCTCAGCTTCAAGTTCCATTACTTTCTTCTTATGATTAACATTCTCCATCTGAGGAAGAAAAAAACAGTGTAAGCAACAGCTCAACTTTGTATATTGAAGATGCAATAAGACTTGAGACCTCACAACCTTGAACATTTCATTTTCAGTTGTGAGTAAGCAATCACGCTGTCGAAGTTTCTCTAATGCAATCTGTGCTGCCACCATCTCAGCCTGTTTTCTGTCTATTTCCTCAAGCCATCTATAAAAGGAGACAAAGCAGTTTAGACATGCAGAAGAAACAAAGGAAATGATTAGTCCTCAAATTTGACTTCAAGGTAACAGCTTCTTACCCCTTTCTTTCCTCAATAAACTCGCTCAACTGTTGCTTTAACTTGATGACCTCCTGATCCTGCAAAAAGCACTTTGTTTATGATAAAAACACATAAAAGGTCTCAGAATGTAGTTTCACTGTAAGCACAGTTTACCTTGACATTGACTTCAGCATTATGAAGTAGAGCCTTCTCTGTTATCTTTTGTACTTGCTGGTTATCCAGTAAAGACTAGCATTCATAAAAAGAGAACAATATAAGCATGAATGCGTATGCATGGATTACACGTCTTCATCAAGACCATTATATCCACTATGCATCCTCCATGGGCAGGAAATAGTAGCAAAAAACAATAATATAGTTGACCATAAGTTCTAAAAGAATTCTTAAAGTATCAAACAAAATGATCAAAAAACGGATATAAAATCACAAGTTTACCGCATAACCGTTCATGTCCGTCTTTAGCCCCAATAAATCACGTAGTACGTCATGAGTCATGCTCTCTGCAGTAGCTAATCTCGTATTCAGCATGAATATCTGGAAGAGAACATCGAGTCAAGGAAACATAATTACTGATGTTGGTCAATATCTAAGGAAATGTAGCAATACACTGTCAAACAGATGCTTCAAGCGAATCAAGCCTACCTCCTTTTGTCGTTGGGCTGCCAAGGTTTCAAGCTCCTCAATACGAAGCCTCCCAGCAGTAAGTTCGTCATCCCTCTCAGACTTGATTTGCTGTACCAAGCCCAAGCCAATGCATTTGAAAGGAGAACCAGAACCCCTCGCCCTTGAACCAATTTTTTCTATTTTGTTTGTTGATGAATTTGTGGGATTGGTAGCAGGTCCCTCAGATTTAACTTGTTCAGCCATGACTTCCAATGCCTTGAACTATTTTCAAATCAAAAAAGGACTTGAACTTGTTAATGTCAGCTGCTCACACAAATATTAGCTAATGTGGTCTATTAAATATGGGGTTAGACCATTTTTTTATCGGTGTACTCAATCTCAATTTACAAATGCATTATTGTACTGATGTTTTTTATAAAACTTAAAATTTCCGTCAAAGACGGTTAACCATAAACTTAAAATTTCCGTCAAAGACGGTTAACCATCTAACAGAAAAATGACGTAACAGTATTAATTTAGAAAAGTATTATTGAACTAGAAATTGATTTACAGTTGCATCACTAAAAGATAAAATAATAATAATAATAATAATAATAAATAACTTTATTTTTTTATTTTTTGTATAACGGAGAGGGTATTATTATTATTAAATTAAAATTTATTTTTAAAATACCTCAAATTAATTTTTAAAAAGCAAAACTACTCTTTTTTTTTTTGGTGTTACGGTAAGGGTATTATTATTATTATTATTATTATTACTACTACTACTGCTGCTACTGTTGTTATTGTTATTAATTCTTATTATTAAATCAAAATTTATTTTTAAAATAACTCAAATTAATTTTTATAAATCAAAACTAATCTTTTTTTTCTTTTTCTTTTGTAACGAAGAGGGTATTATTGTTGTTGTTGTTGTTGTTGTTGTTATTATTAAATCAAAATTGATTTTTAAAATAACTCAAATTAATTTTTAAAATTTAAAACTAATCTTTTTTGTGTGTGCAACGAAGAGGGTATTATTATTATTATTAGTATTATTATTTTTTTCAGCGATGCAGCTGTAAATCGACCTCCGGTTCAATTATGTATTTATAAATTAATACTGCCACATTATTTTTTTGTTAAATGTTAACAATCTTTGACGGAAAATTTCAAGTTTTGTAAAAAAAAATCAGTACAGTGATGTGATTGTAAAAAAATTTAGTACAGCGATGCATTTGTAAATAGGGATGAGTACAATGATGAAAAAATAATTTAACCCATTAAATATGTGATACCTACCTTTTGTTTGTACTCACAAGCCTGTGCCTCTGCATGCAGATTTAGCTCAGCGATATGAGCTTTGCATTGGCTTATCTGTTTAGAAAACACAAGACATAAAGCTCGGATGCTGGAATCACTTGATGAAACATCAGAGGCTCCAATTTCAACTAAAATGTGGAGAAAGAGAGGATTCAATTCACCTCTGTATCTTTGGCAGCTATCTCTCGCTCAAGAATTTGCATACGCTGAAGAGCTTCTTGAAGGCTTTTCTCTTTATCATCTAAACCCCTGTCAGAAAGATATTATATTAATATATTTACGTAGTTATGTAATAGTTCCTAATTTTAAATAAATATTATGTCGTTTCTGCATTTCAGTTGCTTAGATGCATAATGTTAGTTAAACCTTTTTATCTCGGCATCACCACTTTCAACATTTTGCATCTTCTGTTTAAGAGCGTGAAGCTCCAATTCTAAATCCTCTCGGTGCAACTGTTGCAGCTCAGCCTCTCCTTTAACAAAGTCAACCTTACATATTGAAAACCAGGTTAGTAGACAATGATATATACATACATACACACACACATATATATAGACATATAAATAAAAAAGAAGAGTAAAACAAGCAATACAAGACTGATTCAAAGAACTTACCTTGCTTTCAAGTACATTCACAGTGCATTCTAGCTCTTCTACAGACCTCTCTAATAGCCTCACCTCCTCCTCTTTGTCATCAGCATAGAGCTTTCTACTTTCAGCTACCTAATTTTGACACAACATAATAAAACATCCAAAACATTTAATATAGGTAGTTACTGGGTTATACTTGAAAATAATTTTAAAATTAGAATGTACCTGTTGAGTTTCTATAGCGATTGCTTCATTTTCTTCAGCAAGGGCTTGTGCCATCTGAAGTTCCTTCTTCAAAGTAAGAAACTCTGCGTGAATGTCATCCCTCTCGCAAGTAACTGAGTTCAAATCGATCTTCAAGGATTCGATAAAATTGCTCATTTGCTCAAGAGCTGTACCCATTTCAAGGAGTTCCTGTTCTAAGCTGTCATTGTGTTTCCTTCTCTGTGTTAACTCCTTCTCAATGGACTCTTTTTCCTGTAAGGCACTTGTGATGTTGGTTGTCAGCTCAAGATTTGTGTGGGAGAGTGATTTTACATACTCACGCTCTCTTGAGATATCCAACTCAAGGGTGGAGATCATTTCTATCTTCTCCTGCAACTGAGCTTCAAGTATTTGGCCTTTTCCAACAGCTTCATCAAGCTCATGTGACCTTACTGAAAGCTCATTTTCTGAAGCCTCCAAAGAAGCCAACAATTCTTCAATTTCATCTTTCTGGTCCTGGGTATTAGAAGCAGATTCCTGTAACAATCTAAGATCAAATAACAATCCTTCTAAAACATCATCCTTCCTTTCCAACTCAGCTTGAAGAGCCGCATTTTCAGATATCAGCTCTTTAGCAAGATTTTCCAATGACTCAAACTCTTCTATAATCTCAGATGCTCTTTCCTCGTTTTTGTGCATCTCCTGAAACATTTTTTCTAGTGCAACACTTTCTTCACTGAGTACATTAAATACCCTGCTACACGTCATATCTACATTGTCCACTGAGTCAGCACATTTCTTAATTTTCAAGCTCAAGCTGCTAAGGGCTTCATCTTTATCCTGCTCAAGGGATCTAAGGTCATTCCTCAAGAAAACATTCTCTTCCTTCAAAGTATAGACTTCATAAACATGGATTTGCAAATCATGAGTTTTTGAGTTCAATGCATCCTTGAGTTCAGATTCACAAAGTCGGAGTTCATTAAGTTCCGCATTTGCTGTATCCAGAACAGTTTGTAAATTGGAAACTGAATTCTGCAAAGAAAATATATCATCCTGCAACCTATGATTTTCGGTGTCGACTACCTCCTTTCCCCTTAAAGATGATTCTATATCAGATTTCTTCTCCTCCAGGTCTTGAAGGACAGAGCAATATTCTGCCTTGGATTTCATTACCTCATTTCTCCATGACTCATTCTCTTCCTCAAGAGACCTCATTTTTGTCAGCTCTTCATTTTTAATATCCAACTCATTTTGAAGCTTGGACAATAACGTAACCTCAACTTCATTGTCAAGCAAGATCCATTCTTTCAACTCTGCATCTAAATTAAGAAGTATCATATCTTTCTTAAGTTTGTCTAGAACAGCAGCAAAACCTATTTGCTCTTTCTCCAACTTCTCTTTTTGGGTAGCCATCTGTTCTAACTCTGATGCCAAGACAAGCAAATGAAAGTCTTTAGCTGACAGATCAATCAGAAACTTCTCCTCCTGATATTCTAAAGCATCCTCTTTATCCTTCAGCAATTTCTCTTGATCTAAAAAAGATGACAATACATTTCTATTACTACCGTCCAACTCCTTCATTAGCATAGCGAGCTCAGATCCCATACAATTTGACCTTTGTAACATTAACTCCTCTTGAAGCTGCAGATCTACTATCTTCTTCTCAAAACTGGTTAGTTTGACAGTGAGCTGCCCATTTTCAACTTCTTTCCTTGAGACACGATCAAAACTATTCTTTATGTCTGCCAGTAACTTCCCCTCAAGGACTCTGCACATTTCGAGCTCTCTTCTGGATTTGAAGTTGTGTTCCCTCAATTCAAATAGAAGAGAGTTTGATTGACATAGTCCATGGTGAAGGAGACCATTCTCTGCATTCAGTCCAGTAACTGTTTCCAACAGTATTCCCATGTGACAAAGGTGTAATACAGACACAGCACAATCCTTTACAATAATCTCAGACCAGATGTCCTCGACCCATGACTGTTTCAACTTAGTCGAGTCATGTAGTTGAGACTTTAGGCAGAAGAAATCAGAGGAAACAGAAACAAAATCCTCCTTAAAAGTGGTCTGGACCTGTGAAACTATATCCTCCAATTCCTCCACGAATCCCTTCATTGCCATAAAATCTGATTCAAATTGCTTTACAAGATTTTCGTAATACCAATCCTTCTGATTGTTGATGGATTGCAAGCTCTGGACCTCGTTGATTAGGATATCCCTCTCATTGATTAAGGCAACCCTCTCTTTCTTCATTCTTTTGATCTCAAGTTTGTTCGTTTCATTTGCAATCATCAGCTCATTGACCATAATGTCTGCTTCTCTAATGGTGTCTTGAGCCTCTCCAAATTTAGCCAAAATACAAGAAGTTTCTGCAGTTTTCTGCAATGCAAGCATCTTTGAATCGCTAAGTTCACTCACAAATGACTGCAGTAATTATAAGAAGCGGCACAAAGCAAATGCAGTTGTTAGTTCAGCACTGAGAATATATCATTGCTGGAAATATACATGCCATTGTCATCTAGATAATTTTATTTTTAGTAAAAGATAAGTGGTGATATGATACTTGAAGAAAATAATGGTCTAAAGAAAATCATAATTGATAAAGCTTCACACGAAGCAGAGTTCACAGCATTATTTTGTAAGGGCACTAGGGCAGTAGCATACCTCATTTTTCAGAGACCATGAAGTGACAAATTGTTGCATAGTTCCTTCAACCGCTCGTAGCTTATGGCCCAAAGTAACCATTGTGAGACCAATTTGCTCTTCGAAGTAGCCCATACCTTCTTGCAATACAAGTACTTGTGATAAAAGAGATTCAACACCCTCTCGAGTCCGTTTTTCAGAATTACAGGCAACATCTTTCTCATTTCGTAATTTGGCCATCCCAATTTGCACCCCTTTTAAACTTTCAAGCGCAGATTCTATTTCTTCTTTTAAAAGAGCAATTGTAGCATCCCTATCAGTTGAATCCTTCAAGGTCCTTCCACATGCCAAACTTTTCTGATCACTAGAGTATTTATGCAAGTTCTTGCCAACTTCAAAAGGACAATCTGAAATATCAACTTTAATTCTTGCAACATCGTATGTCTCTAGACATTTGATGGATTGATTTTCTCTAGTATCTGTCTGCAACAAAATCCATATAATCGAATTAATAAATTAAGTAAACTTGAAGCATGACTTAAAACATGAATGAATGCAATGGTCTTTGCCATATGTTAGAAAAGCAAGAACTTTAGGTTACCCATACTTCACTTTTGCCATCAGATAACTCACAAACATGACCTCCAGCAACACCATATTTCTCAGGACTGGCTACCTTCTCCACGTAGTTGTTAATGCATGATTTGAGTGTTGAAACACCATCTTTTAGCTCAGTGAGTTTCTTCCTTGTCTTCAGTATGTTCTTTTCTTCGATTTCTTCAAGCTTTCGTTCCATATCATTTGCATGCTGCTTCTCTTCGGACAGTTGCACTTTTAGCTTACTACAATCTTCCTCTGCCATTTCTAGTTCCATTCTCAGAGAACGTATCTGTTTTTCTCCATCATCAATTTTAACAGCCTGATTATGGAGAAAAGAATCTTTCTCCAAATCCAGTACTATAGATTCGGCAAGCTGGATATCCTTATGCTTCAATGCATCAAGGTAATGACAATTTATCTCAGAAAATCTGCTTAGAACCACGAAAGCAACAGTGGCACACGTTGATGCTTCTCTGAGTTGTTCTTCTCCATGCTTAATTTTGTTTTCCAACTCTGTTGTGATCAATGTTTTCTCTCTCAATTGTGACGTCAGTAGCAAGATATTTTCCTCCTTTTCGGTGAGTTTCTGTCTTGTCTTCAGAGTGTTACTTTCTTCGATTTCTTCAAGCTTTTGTTCCATATCACTTACATGCTGCTTCTCTTCAGACAATTGCACTCTTAGTTTACTACAATCTTCCTCTGCCACTTCTAGTTCCATTCTCAGAGAACATATCTGTTTTTCTCCTTCATCAATTTCTACAGCCTGATTATTGAGAAAAACATCTTTCACTAAATTCATTTCTTTAGATTCGGCAAGTTGGATATCCTTATGCTTCAATGCATCAAGGTACTCACAATTTATCTCAGAAAATCTGCTTATAACCACAAAAGCAATAGTGGCACATGCAGATGTTTCTCTGAGTTGTTCTTCCCCATGCTTGATTTTGTTTTCCAACTCTGCTATGATCAATGTCTTCTCACTCAATTGTGACATCAGTAGCAAGATCTTTTCCTCCTTTTCACTGCAATCTTGTTGGTGTGCTTCAGTTATAACCAAAGCCGCTCCTCTTAAGGAGCTCAGCATTCTCTCCAAGTCATTTCTTCTAGTATTTGCATTTTCCAAACAGCAGTTAAGTTCTTCAATCATCAACTCCTTTTCAGAGATGCTTCTGGTCATCCTGCCTAGTTGTTCAGATATCCAACTTCTTTTCTGATGAAATGAACCACAAATACTATCAAGCTGATCAGAAGCTTTTTCAAGTGCCTCATGCCCACCAGCAAGAACAACTTCAATCTCACTTGTCACTGATTCCCACTCTTCAGACAACATTTTTACTTGTTTATCTTTCTCTTCGAGCTTTTCACAATAACTTTTGTTGTTTTGGGTCATTACTTCATAGTTTTCCTGCAGCTTCTTTAATTCAGTCTGCAGAAGCATCAGCCTCCTTTCAGTCTCTAACTCTTTTAAGTTACTGTTGTGGACTTCCTGCTGGAGAATGCCAAGTTCTTCCTGTAAGCAAACAATCACCTCAGCAGTTTCAGCTTCAACCTGCCTACGAACTTCATCCATTTCTTCTTCATTAGATGCATGAGATGCAAGATCACTTTGGTAACACATATTTAGTCTCTTGGCTTTATCAAGAGAATCATGCATCTTCTTCAACTTTATTTGTAAAGGAGAAACTTCAATTTTCAAAAGTTTAGAGGATGCCAGATCTTTTAACTCTTTGCCAAATGTTTGCACTTTCAAAGAAGAGATTTCATGCTCCTGTTTCCGCAAAATCTCCACACAACGGTTGCTACTGTTCCTAAGATCCTCCATTTCACTGATTGATACAAGTTGTTGAGAATCTAGAGCTTCAATGATGGATTTTGCTTCTCTGAGCTCTTCCTTCACATCTTCATATTGTTTGGTTAGCAACGAAGCTTTTCCTTCTGCCAACTCAAGATCCCTGGTCAAGGAAAGTGCCTTGTCCTCCAGGTCACCACGGGAAGACCTCTCTTCTTCGAGAATGGTCTTCAGAATATCCAATTCCGGTTGTAGATCCACAACTTCTTGTGTGTGCTTCATCAGAGTTTCATGTGTCTCTCCATTCTCGTGTTGGACAGCCTCAAAAACTTGATCATCAAGAGATGATGCTTCTAAAATGGACTCCTGAAAGTTATGTAGAACCAATATAAATTCATTGCAGAAATAAAAACCTGAGGTTCTTAATCGTATCAAATGTGAAATTTCACTTTTGTCAATTCTATCGGGTTGGCCTTGTACAATAACAACATATGGGCTGATGGGAGGGATTCATTTCATTGAGATCTTGGATCTCCTTTCCTCATCTTGTATCTTTCTCTTTACCAGAACATAAATCTTGGTGTAGTTAAAAGTTAATCATATAAATAGTACCTTTATGACTTCGACACTGCCATCATAATCTTGTGTTGCAGATTTAAGGTGGTTTAGTGGAGTAAGTAGATCATCAATTTCTCTGCAAAAATATTCAAGGACCAAATAGCCTTATAGGAACTGACAGAAAAGATGGTTGCATTTGTAGAAGGATAAAATGAATAAGCTTTAACATGGAAACTTTACAGAATGAAGAGCATTGTTTACCCTCTGAGTTTTGCATTGTTTTCTAAGCAAGAATTTAGGTTACTCCTGCACTCCTCTAACTCACTGAGTGTCTTCTTCAACTGAATCCAAAGAGAAGAAGATGAGAGTGAAAAAGTTTAAACCCAAAGAAAAGATTCACAAATTATTGGAATACAAATTAGCAACCTCTAGGTGAAGAGAAGCATTTTCTTTACTGATACAGTCAGTTTCCTGTTTCAGTGGAGAAAAACTTGTAAGGATTGGAATAAGGTAACAGAATCAAAGTCCAAATTTTTAGATTTGTAGAGAAAAGGAATACGCAGAAGAGAAAAAATTAAGAAAATTACCTTAGGTATATTCGAATGACTATGCTGCTTTAAGTTCCCATCAAGAAACAGAACCAGCTATAAATAGAGAAGCTTGATTTAGATAATTAGAGAAATTAAAACATGCAATATAGTTTATCTTTAGCTATACCTGATCCCGCAATTCAGATACTTCAGTCAGCAGCATCTCTCTCTCTCCTTCTTCATAGAAGTCTTGAAATCTATGTAGCCAATTTTAAGATGAATACAAAGAAATCAATAATTGCTAAATATTTTAAAAGCCCTCTCAAATGGTTTTTGTTCAAAAACAGCTACCTTCTAAGTTGTTCCAAAAGCCTAATATTTTCCAGGGCAAAGCGTGTTACTTCTGGGTTTTTATCAACTTTAACTCTAAGGTTCTGAATTTCTTCAGAGAGTGCATTGTTCTCTTCTAGTAAGTAAGCATCTGCAGGTATTAAACCACCAAGAAGAGTTTCCATTCGTTGAATTTTCTCTTCCCTAAATTTCAACATCATCTTTGTGCACCTAGTATCCTCCTCTCTTTGACGAACCTAATAAGCAATTAAGGTATTGGAATAAAGTTAGCAGTTCATAACAGAATCATCTAGTTGTTTCATTAACAGCCTTTTTCACTAAAAAGAAATTAGTAAATGGAAAGGAGAAAATAGGTTTAATACCAAACGATTCAAATGCTCAATCTCAGCTTCAAACTGCTTGATAGAAGTTTCTGCCATTTTTTCTCTCCTCAAGGCACCCCCAAGTGTTGTCTCAAGACATTTCAGCTAGAAAAATTAATGGGAAGAAAGGAAATATTTTAAGCACCATGACTTGCAACTGTAGAGTCCAAATTCTTAGTATGAGAATAACATACTCATTTAAAATATAAGAAGCTATCAAGTACACACTAGATTACAAATCAGTATAACCAAGACAATGTTGTACATATCTAAAAATGATTGTATCTATTTCTTACACTGCATCATTAATTGAGAGATGTTTATGGATAGGTCAACTATTATTCCTATTATCATCAACAGACTTGGTTAGCTAATCCGGAAACAAGAATAAATAGGCAAATCTTGGATCCACATTTTCAGCCTAATTATCAGCTTTAAAATGATTTTACTCTATTTATAATAACACTTTATCACTAAATGAAAAATGAATAAAACCAAACTTAGTATACCTGTTTAGAAGAAACTTTCAGAATGCCTTTGGATTCACATCCAGGCATTTCATCAGTGCTCTGCTGTTCCATTTCAAGTTCTTTTGATTTGGAAGCATTGCCATGTTCTTGTCTTGTATCTCCAATTATTGTTGAACCAAATGAAAGAGACCTGGATACATTTTGACGTTTGAGCGCAAGAAGCTCCTCCTGTTTCAGAAACATTCATTAGTTATCATAAAAATATCATGTTTCAAGAAGAAATTTTATATTATAGAAAATTTAAAAGAACCTTTAAAAGCCGTATCTGGTGTTGTAGTTCAATAACATCTCCAGAAGAATCTTCATTTACTACAGCCTTCATCATGAGGAGAGAAGAAAAAACATATATGGAAGGGTAAATAAGGATTCTTATGAGGACATGCAACCATGCTCAATCAAGCAAGAAACAAGCTTACATTGTTTTGGATAAGCTTTGCTCGTTGTGCGAACTTTAAAGTGTTTAGAGTTTCACCAGCAGAGCTAAAAAGAATATACTGTAAAGCATTAGAGGTTTGAGCATCACATTTAAAACATAATTGTAAACCAAGAAAAAAAAATAGAGGGACCAACCAAATTGAAGGGCTGACATTGGCAATAATCATTGTTTTCGAGTTTCCTCCCAACGAGTCCTGCATTTCCTTGGGAGTTAAATATAGAATAACGGAAACAAGTTAAGCATTGTGAAATCCGAAATTGATTTTTTAGTTCACCTGAAGAAGAAATGTTAGTCTTGAATCTCTATAAGGAACATGCCTTGTCTTAGCATGTGCCACATCCACAAGAACCATAATTACGTGACTGAAGAAAAATAGTTAACCATGAATCAATAAAGAAGGGCTTGAGCAAAATGAAAAGACTTAATAATGGGAAAAGAAAGAAGAAGAAAAAAAGATAATAAAGCAATTCAGTTACCCCAGTGTAGATAACGATTTGTTAATACTTGCAGCTTCCTTTAGCCGTTCTCCCTCAGCACCAGAAGCTTTCTGCCTAAAATGGTAATGATAAGGTTGTTAAGTGTGCCATGCTGCAAAAGTGCAAATATTAATTTATAAGAGAACAATAACTCATAAGTTTGGGCACATTTCCTACCTTTCTGAACCAGCAAGATCAACAAGGTTTAACCTTGCAAATCGTAGGTTGGATGTGGAATCCTTTTCACACCTACTCTCAATTATGCATGTAAATACACTATGTGAACGGCTGCTCTCCCTATT
Organism: Hedera helix; assembly: GCA_947179155.2. NCBI lineage: Eukaryota > Viridiplantae > Streptophyta > Magnoliopsida > Apiales > Araliaceae > Hedera > Hedera helix. The sequence continues at coordinate 32,812,723 of OX359287.1, forward strand.
CATATTCGTTGCAGCAACTTTCCTATTTGAAGAACCCTGTAGCGACAAGCAAAGCCTCAATGCTCCAAAATACATTGTGGCATAAACGTAAGCAAATGCATGGATATGTATACATCTGGATCAACAGAAACTGAACAAGTTAAGGATCCAGGAGTTACCAAGCTGAGAAGCTTAAGAATATCAGCTACAGTCTGAACTTCAAATTCTGAGAGATTTTCAACGTATACACCTGTCTTAATATCCTCCCGTAGCTACAAACAGAGAAATAAACATGAAATGGCAGAACTCGTTACATTTTTCACTACTCATAAGCATATATCAAGGCAATCTTACTAGCAAATTTGTGGACGTTGGATCAAGGAGATCAGTAATTTGTTCGTTATAGATCTCTAAGAAGGAGCACTTGCAATTGTATGTCAGTCTCTCATCCCTTCGGCTTTCCTCCTCCTGCAAAGAGATGAATAATAAAGGGTGCATAAACCAGCTGAATTTATAATGCTTGAGAACAAACTAAGAGGTTATATAGAAAGCACGAGCAAAGACTGAAGAAAGTTACCGCTCTTATTCTTGCAAACAAAAATTCAAATATTCGTGGTGTCATTCCACGATTGAGACTGGGCTTAACTCCTAGCTCGTCCATGTTGCCAAGCATTGTGTATGTCTTCCCGCTTCCAGTCTACAAGGTTAATCATCCATATTGCAGTAAGAATATTTGTCAAGGAATCCATATTGGAAAACAAGACTAGGAAAGGGAAAAATAAAGAGAGGCAGAAAGGAAGATCATAAAGAATCCGATCACTACTAAGATTAGTTCATCCAACATTCCAAATTTATTAACAAGCACCAGCAATATATACTCTTAAGAAAATGAGTCAAAAATATGTATACTCCAAAGAACTAAAATTTCTGCTACAAGCATGCCTAGCGCAAAGTAACAGAAGAAAATGTGAAGAATAAATCAAGCCGGAAAAACTCAGATCCACAACATAGTTTGAACAATTTTATTGATCAAACATCTACTATTTTCAACAATTATGAAAATTGGAAACTTTAGTGACTAGAATGCTAAAAAACAGAAATGAAATAATGCAACAACATAGTGACAATAGATTGACCAAAGATATGCATCTATACATTTTGAAGTACTAAAGATTTTTGAATTAAGCAACAGAAGGGGAAGAAGTTTAATTCATTGTTTTGGATCAATACCTGACCATAGGCAAACATACAGCTATTGTATCCAGACAAGCAATTCTCCACCATTGGCAGACCAACCATTTTAAAAAGTGTTTCCTGCATAATCCCTATCACTTTAAACAACCTATAACAATCCCTAAACAACCTTAATAATACCATTATATTTTCTAGTTCTCTAATACCTGGTCAATAGTTTCACATGCTACGTGATCAAATGTAAATCGAGTTTCTGGTTGGCCAACCCAGGTGATGCATTGTGCACTCTCCTGCTTCAAGCACCTATTGTAACCATATGTACTTTTCTCCATGCTATTGAGAGGTCGAACTCTTATCAATACCTAAAATCATGTTCAAGACTTATCAGCATTACTTTAACATAAACAGTAACTTGAAAAATCAAAATACCCAATTTGAAATCTTCCTCGGTGCAAAATTTAGCAAATTAAGGAGCTTACTTGCACATTGTGATCCATCCAGAATGATGGATCTTCCTTCATAGCAAAATGGGGCACCTCAACAGTATTAACAACAGTTGAAAAACGACTAGAAATTGGAATCCCTTTAGACAATGCAGACAAATTAGCCACTCGAGCACCTCCATTGGCTGTAGGAAGTCTATGACCACCAGTTAAACAAAGACCCGGATTGGGAGGCTTGGTAACACTCTTAGTAGGAGTGCTTTGAGTCGAATTACAATCCGAATAACTTGAATTAACTCTCCCTACTGCCCTACTTGACCTAGGCGTAGTCATATTAGCATGACCCCCATTTCCATTCCTATAATTACTCAAATCAACCCCCATTTCCGTAGCATTTGAGCTAGATTCATTCTTTTGGGGCCACCCAAATCGATTACCAGCTGAAACTCCTCGTTTATCCGGAGTTCTAAGTGGCATTCCGGCATCTGAATATCTACTCCTACTTGCCTTAGTGGGGGTTTTATCAACTCTGCTACTCTTTAAACCCACTTCTTGTCCTTCAGTTGTATTAGGATTTATGGGGATATTTTCTATTTCATCCGAATTGGAACTTTTGCTCGAATTCTGACGCATTAATTTGGAATCCCGCAACATTCTAAAGCCAAATAAATGATTTTTAATCAAGAATAAAAACTGGGTGGTACTGAAAAAAAAAACGAAAAAGAAAGGATTTTTAACCAAGAATGAGAACTGAAAATAGTGTGATTTGGGATGAGAAATAGATGAGGAACTGAAGAATATGTGCTTACCTGAAAGAGGTTAAAAGAGAATTCGAAAATGACGAATTCCCTGAATCTTTCTTCGGTTATATTTTAGCTGAATGAGAATCAAATGGGGTTTGATTCAGTAAATTATTATTCATAACATCAAATCTCTCTCTTCTCTCTATGTGACTGTTCAGATAGTAAAATGGTCAGTTGAGAGATTCAAGAAGAACTGAGCTTTGAATGGACGACTGAGATGAGGTCTTCTATAAATTTGAATTTGTCACCGCGCTTTCAAGTTTTGAATTGTGTAATGGTATTTTTTGAATAAACAGCAATAAAATAAAGGGAGAAGAATATTAAAGTTCAATAATTATGATCATTAACGGCTACTTATAATACTGACTACTGAGGTAACATGGAAAATTTATTAGGCGCTGTCGGACACCTGCCACTTGTTATTCAATACATGTGTTGTTATTTTAATATTTAAAATTAATTATTTTATTTTAAATATTAAAATAATAGTAGGGCAGAATATTGTAAGATTTAAAATCTAAGCAGTATAAATGCATTTTAATAAATTCAAAATCGCATATGAAACTATAAAGTACGGTTTGATAAGTTTTTAAAACATGCGGTACGATTTTAATTTTAAAATCAATTGAATATATACATATTGAAAAATATTTTTTCCCTTACAAAAATTAATAGCAATAAAAATATTTTGCCAATAAATGCTATATATACGAAACTAAAAAATATCAAATTGAATAGTAATGATTCTTCAAGTCCAATAACACTTATAATGTAAACTGATAAAACGTGATTTGTCCAACGATTAAAAACTTAATCATCCTTTAATTTATGAGATTAATGAACAATGTAAACTATTCTCGTTGACCAGTGATAATGTAGCACAAATTTATGTACAAAAAAAAAACACTTATCAAAGTTATGGCATTAATGTGAAACAAAAATAATAAAATTTATAAGCTTAAGAAATAAATAAAGAACCATTTATGTAGAATATCTATTTAACATAAAAAGTATATCCAGAATAGACTACCAAATACTATAAATAGAAACTTAAAGAGCAACTGAAATCACACAGTTATAAAAAAATAATTATGATAATGACGTCATTTTGGTGATGATACGGTGAGGTTTTTTAAATACGATTTTGCTCATAAACTAATCCCAAACTATAAAATCAATCTTTTAACCCACTTAAAACCGCCACATACGCCAAAACAATTTGTGCGATTTTAATTGGTGCAGTGTGTACTTTTTTTGTATGATTTTGAGAGTAAATTGATTTTTTACTCACCCCTAAATGACAGTATATGAATAGTATAGGCCACCATTCCAAAACCACTAAATAATTAACATGGGTGATAAAGTTAATTACAACTATATCATTAAAGTTGATAAAGATGCAAATCTTGAATCTCTCGAAGAATTTCTAAAATGAATTTTTGAGGTCAATATATTTAAATATAATTTCTTCAAAAACAGATCTTTTTAAATTTTATAGATAATGCCAAATTTTAAAATATGTTTTTCAGGTCCTTACGTATGTTTTGGCCCTTGCATGTAATTTATTTCATTTCGCCTAGGCATTTATAACGTATACAAAATAAAGGTCATTAATCAAATACTCAGGTTTGTAATAAATTATAGATTTGTAATACAAAATTTTTAAATCTCTTATTCTAAAAAATATTATAAATTATTTAAAAAATATTATTTATTACAAGTTTTATTATTTTATAAATTTTAATAAGTTATCTCAATTTTAAATTTAAAAATATCTCAAATTAAATTTTAAAAATTAATAATGATCATATATTTTAAAACAGGTGAAGTATTTGAATTGTGTATGAATAAGTATATGTATCAAGAGTAGGAATAAAATAATCAACGAGTTAATTAAAATTATTTTTTTTATATTTATTATTGATATTATTTTGATCAATTGAAATTATTTGTTCGTTCCTTTTAATCAATAAAAGACATGTACTTAAATAGTAGTTAGTGATCTTACTTTACACCATTTGTTTTCGAGGTGACTATTACTCTTGTTCCAAAATAAAAAAATCACTTACATTACAAACAGCTTATTTTTTAAATTCAAGAAAAAAAATAAATGCAAGTTCATCGACAACCCAATATTCGTATCCTGGGCCGTGAGCTACACTTTTATAATTTAATAAAATTGGTTTTTCTTTAGCTTAATCCAATCGTGACTGAGTCCGTTTGTCAAGTTTAATTTTTTTTATAAAAAGATAAATATATAAAATATATTCTAAATCAGTCAAAAAATAATGAAAATAAAATCAAGTTGAAAAACAACCAAAAAAGGCTCACCCAGTTGGTCAATTATGGTAGCATGTTCTTTTCTAAATATAATTTTAAATTTTGCAATTAATCATTTTCAGGCCAGTGCCCCGGGGGGGGGGGGGGGGGGGGGGGGGGCGGGGGGGCAGCTCACAAAGTCCAAAATTTTCAAATGGATAAGGGTTGTCTAGTTCTTATCAATAAATTGCATATACGGACAAATTTATATAATTTTTGATAAATATTTGATAATTTTTATTAATATATTTATAATTTTTATTAACATAATATATATAACATTAAAAATAATTATATTATATTTTAAAACAAATAAAAATTATGCATTGAACACAATTCATACATATATATATATATATAGATATATAAGGTAATTTAAGATATTTTTTAGTCAAGTTTAGAGCTTGACTAAAAATATTTAAAGAAATAACATAATTTTATATAAAAATTATAATTATTATTTTTTATATAAAATTCAAAAATAAAAAAAATTAATTTTAAAAAATAAAATTATGTCATTTTACTAAAAATTTGTTAAATAACATTAATTGAGTTTGACTAAATCATATCTTAAATTATTTTTTCTCATATATATATATATTAAAATAATTTATAATAAATATTAATTATAGATATTATTTCAATAAAAACATTTATATTCGTTCAATACTGGATCAAACGAATTAGATTAATAGGTATAATAGTCCTTCTACTACTCTTAATAGCAAAAGCAAAATACTTAATAGTAACACAGAAAATTACATAATTAACCCTTATTAATATTAAAAAACTCTCTTCCACTGCTGAGAATAGGGGAAGTATTATTTTATTGAGCTTGAAACCCCTTAACAGCTACTTCAATTGGTCCTGTCCTGTGTACGGCGATTTCGCCGACAAACTCGGTTTTAAGCCGAGTGATTGATCGTAAAAGTGAGCCGAGCTTGAGTTGGATGAGGCTACCGTCTTTGTTACGGTGAAATGATCGGAAATTTTCTCAGAGCTCGGCGATCTTCTCGTCGTCTAACTTCAATGGCTCCTTATTGCTCATATCAGCGAACATCCTTTAACTATTAATTTCTCCCTCAAACATTTATTAATGAGGAGATACTTTTATTCAAATAGTATCTATAACTAATATTTATTATGAATTATTTTATATAATATATATATATATATAATAAAATTTTAAATAATTTATTCGATTTTAATTTAATATTAATTTATGATCAATCTAATTGACTTTATCCAATAAAATTTAATGTATGGTTATATATAGTTATCAATATAACAGTCTTCATTAACACAAGTAGTTGAGCATAAGGTATCATTATTTATTGACCGAGAGAGAAATAAAGAGAAGATATTTGTCCTTTGGCCTTATCCAGAGGCCACATAAAGTTATATAATATACACATATATGTGAAGTTCTTGAAATGGGTACATAGACCGACTTGGAGATTTGAAGAAATTAAATAGTAGCAGTGAGGTATATACAGAGATCTAAAAATGGTGATGGTACAGAGACTGGGTACGTGCATAGAAATATTGAAGTTGGCAATTGATTTAGTTTTCGTCTTCATTGAAGCAGTTTGTACAGTAGTTATGCAGCAGCAGCAGCAGATTACTTTCTCCTCGTTAATGAATACACACAGCTTATATATTGGTATTCTTCCTTAGTTAATTCAGCTTATCTTCATCTACATCCGCTTCTATTATTCTATCATGAGAGAATCAATTGTAAAAAGTAATGTTCTAGGTTGATTTTGGCTGTGTAATTATCGTTAATTCCAGATTAAATTGAGTTAAGTTTGCATATTCTACATGTCTATGCCCATATTAAGAAATAAAATTAATATTTTTACAAAAAAAATTAATATTTTTATAAGATTTTACGTCACTTATTATTTATATGAATAGAGAATTATAAAAATATTAATTTTTTTTAAAAATTCACAAATAATTATTCTTAGAGCAACCTAGAGGGCTCACCTCAAACCAGTAAATATTACCAGTTAATTCCGTGTAGCTAGAAACCATGCGACTATTATCGAAATTTGGCAGACCACATTTGGTAAATAATTAGAACCAGAGTAATTGCATTGATATTTATAAAATATATATGTTTAGATAATTATTGGTCAATAACAATATTAGCTTTTTTTCCTATTTTCTTTGTCAAAAGTTAATATTCTGAAATCTGAACCAAACAGGCAAAAGGTAAGAATTTATGCTACTCACAAAGAGGTGTCACTTTTTCCACAAGGGGACATATGTGACCAGTTATGGTCATTTCTGAACATGATCCATATTACTAATCAGGGATCTTTAGTCTTTACACCAAAATATGGTAAATGAATACACATACCAAGTACAGTAAAATAAAAAATAATAATAATTAATAATAAAAAAAGGCATGCAAAGCTTCATTTTCTTAATCAAACACCATCTAGTTTTCTATCCCTTAGAAAAACCACAGGAATAGAAAATGTTCAACAACTGGGAATGTTATGCAGGTTCCACAATAATAGAGAATAAGGGGTAGCATTGTATGCAAGTTCAATTCTAAAAGAGTTCAAACTGATAGAAGACTGATTTAAATGAGATTAGGGGGGTCACACCCATTTTAACATGTAACTATGTACATATAGTGGAACTAATTCAAATACTAGCCGTATGCTCCCACGGAAAATTTGTCAAGATTTTACGCAGCAGGCATGGAGGTAGAAAGGACAAGATAGGACAAGTACTGGATCCCATCCTGAATTTTTCCCATGGCTGTGGTCTGATCGACACGAAGGTTCTCAGAGAATGCCTGTGTTTTCTCCTGAATTGGTTTATGTGGAAGAACTTCGTTCGAATCAGCAGTAGCACCTTTAATGGCTGCTGCAAAAGCTTCAGCTACGTCTGATATGCCTGATCAAAACAATTTAGAAATTAAGACTATCAAAAAAACATTATAATGTTTCCCGATAACATATATATCTTTCAAAGGTGTACAAGCATCTGGCATATTGATTAATTGGGGTTTCTAGAATCAATTCTCAGTATAATCAATAGCGGGGTAGGCCATTTCACAAAATTAAAGCATTTCCACAGACTGCAAACTCTACCAGATACCAAGTGTCCGAATTGGAAACCAAGGTATGATACCAAATTACAACGCTTGCAAACACATAATTTATCTATAATAACTAATAAAACTAGGCCTCTAGACCAGGAGCATCATATCTGGATTCTGGACTAAAAGAAATCCCACATCGTCTCTACTGAAAACTAGCACATGGACAATTCACCACATCGAAATATCATCTTGAAGTGTTAATAAAAGCATTGAGCATATATCTGGTTTCATGCATAATTACCAAATATATAACATGCAAAGTAAGGCCAAGATGAAAATTTCTAGATAAGCCAAAAAAACCTCATCTTAGCAATCAAACCCGTGGGTAACAAGCAAGTAGAAGAAATCTAGAAATTACAAGTACCCGTTATAAAACTGTTGGAAACAGCCCCAACATTTTCAGTCATCGATTGCACCCTAATTCTGATTATCTTAGCTTTCTCAACAGAATCCTCAGGCCAATCAATATTCACAATATCATCATCAGAATCATTGTCCTGAGCATTGTTTGCGTTAGATATGACTGATTTCCCAAGCATCAGAAGCTGGGTCACCGCAAAACAACACATTTCTGAAATTCTCTGCGTATACATTTACAAACTTTCATTTCATTAACACCAATCACATAGAATCAAAATTCTTGTAGTTAATTAATGTGCACGAAGAATTCAATAAAACCAATAGTATCTGCATTACATGAACACCCTCTGAGTGAAGAGAATCTAGTCTGCCAGCAGTTCTTAGAATTATGTCATTTGGAGCAAGTCCTGCTAGGGCAGTTGCAAAGCTGCAAAATTTCAGAGAAATATTTATTATTGTAGATTGTGAAATAGTATTACATGGCAAATTCCAAGATTTTCACAAGAATTTGCAGTCAACAGTTCATGGCTAGAAATCAGAAGATTCCTTACATAACTCGCGTGGACCGTGGTGTTAACCAGCAAATCCTCAACAAAATTTCATGTTGAATAGGGAAAACAAATTTTGGATATCTCAATAAGACTCTTTTAAGTTTTTTACTGGATAGATACCCAACAAAATATACCATAGACCTCTCCCTTCGCTAATCTTTAAGGTGTGAAACAGCTACCGCCATAAAAAAATTTGCACACGTGGATTCAGAATAATATATTGATCAAGTAGATATTCTGACCTATATAAACAATGCATTTAACTTAATGATATTGTCAAGTATGGTCATGTTCAAAGCAATACTTAGAAATAAAACATTAGCAAAACTGGGGTTGAAGCAGTGTGCAGCTCTCAATGCATGAATTGAGGTGAAAGACTAATAAGATGACCTTATCATGTAGCTACCAAAAAGACTTGATGCCATTCTTAATGGAATGAGCATTGAGCAGCTAGAAGATGTGTGAATCTTATCAACCAAATATCTAATTTGGAATAATTTTGTCTGCACCGATCAAGAACACTGTTGTAGAAGCCTATTGTTGTTTGGTTTTATGTGAAGCAGTGGAGGGAATTTATATACTCAGTTACAAACAATATTAGGCCCGAGGTAATACTTATGTACTAGATTGTAGAGGAGGTCTCCTAGAAGCCCTAATGTCTAAGGGAGTTAATAAGGTGTCAAGGTTAATGGTAGGACACTGCAGAATCATCAGGAACTTCCATTAGCCCATAAAAAATGCAGGTGGAATAAAAATTATAAATTTATCGCCTTGCTCCACCTTTCCACCTCTTCAAGCATAAAGACTTTCAGCATTTGTTTCATTATTTCATATTTCGCATAAGATTTTCTTTAAAGGAAACATGAAAGGCATTATTACCCTGCAGCCATTTCAGCAGCCTTGCTGACACTAGAGTCGTGAAGATTCTTCATCTCATCAATTGTTCCATCAGCTCTAGCTTCTACCTGCTTCCCTTTTTCTATCTCGACACCAGTTCCATCAAATCCAGAACTCAAAGTGAAAATTTGTTGCACCTGTTTAAGCTTTGTATCATAAATGGACTTATGCTCAGATGACAGCTTGGCTTTTCTTCGGTTGAATAAAAGTGCATAATGGTTGGACAAAGCCTCCAGTTCCTGACAGTCATTAAAATTCAAAAGTCTCAAAGTGGACCATTATTATCGCAAGTGTAAATGACTATCTAAAACTAGAAAGATAAGAAGATGACCTCCAATTGCTCTGGACCTCCATATATATAAAAGCACCGATCGAATGTCACTTCCTCAAGTAATTGATCCTCATCAGCTTCGTGTGAATATTTGTCAACTTGAATACCAGTTTCTGCAATCAGAAGATCCATGGTTTCTTTACCAACATGTTCAAGCACTTCTATTCCCCTAGCAGTAAAGGCTTTCCCAGTCTGTTCAATAAAGGCAGAATATGCAATTTGAAGGCTAAATTATTAAGCAAAAATGAAATCAAAATTAATAAGCAATCTGAAGGGTGTTGTGCAAACCTCTATGAAAGATGGGGCAACAGAGCCTGCCGCAGGTAGACCACCATGATTGATAGAATCAGCAAGATTTGCAGCAGAACTTTCCAGCCTAAAGAACACGAGTCAAAATCGTTCAATTAAAATATGAAAATTGACAACACCTTGAATATAAAAATAATCGCATCTGATCAAATAAGTTAGCACGGAAACTAGATATAACAGTTGATTAAGGTCATTCCTTGGTGCCTTCGTGAATTCCATAGGGTGTAAAGCATTGGAACTCAGGTTCAAATGGGGACACATCTGGCAAACAATGAAAGATAAAGTCTCAACCCAATTCACTCCCACTCACTGAAAGAGAGTCCCATTTGGCTATTTTATGCATACTAAGGTTTGTTGATGACACACTTAGACATAATCTTCTTTGATATCTTCTTTCCAAACTTAAATTGTCAATCATTCATTAAGAACACTATCTTAGGTCTCGTGCAGAAACTAAGGCACTACGCAGACATACTTTTGAACTAAATTAGAACCCCCTTTCCATGCATTTCCAAAGGCCTGCCAAGCTCCTGAAGCAAAAGTCTCCACAGAACTATCGAGAACCTTCAGACCCTGAATATAAACAAAGGAAGGATACAATAGTAAATTAACAGATCTACAGCATATGTGAAACTCACACTCCACAGCTGTAATGCAAATCATTTATATAGCACATACATTTCTTGTTATCATGCCATCATCACATTCAATTATGACATATATAAGTAAATGAAAAAACTAGATGTACATAGATCCCAACAAAGGAAAGCACAATCATTTAAGTGAAAGTCTAATCACTTACTGCACATGCATATATCACGTATATGATATCACACTAGAGATCTCATAACCGTGACTTGCCTGGCCAAGGATTGTATCCTCACTAGCTTTCTCTAGCTTTTCCAAAGCAGCCTTGCGTCTCTTGTCATCCTCGTCTTTGGTGTCCCCTTCTTTATCAGATGTTTCCATTTCATCCTCGTTCGAAGATTCTGAATATTCAGCTGTGTTTTGCATATCTGCAATGCTTTTTGCTGCTGTCTTAGCAGCTTCCGCAGCCTAAATCAACAAAAATACCAATGATGAGACTTCAAAGGATGTGTAAATTAGCAAATTACTAGCCAAAAGACAGCAAAACGAAACAAATGTTTGGAGAAATAAGCATCCAGCCATCCATTGATGTTGTTCGAACCAAAGCAAAGTAATTAAGATCAGAAAATCTTGAGAAAGATCAGTTCTCATATGTGCCAATGTATTTTGAGTTTCAATATCTTATACAGTACAATTGACAACCCATAATTTAAACAACTATAATACTAACCATAATGAACTAATGTGGCTAACATTAAATAATTATTTCTTACTACACCCATAACCCCAGTTCAGTCCCAGGATTTCTAATTGCTAAATTAATAAGAGAAACAACTGTCATAAAAAACAAAACAAAACAATTTCAGAAAGCAGAAGCACAACAAAAAACAGAATAAATCAAAACAGAATAAATAAATAAATAATACAAAAATAGAAAAAGATATACATTGCGCGAGATCTCTTCGGCGGCCTTCTGAAGATCTGAGAAAACAGATAACGGAGAGAAACCCCAGCCGCCCCACCCACCGCCGCCTTCCGTCGGCGCCGGAGGTGGTGGTGGTGCAGCTTCTTCTATTTCTTGATTTTCAGACTTTATCTCCTCTTCCTTGGCTGATTTTGTCTTGTTGTCCTCCATTTCCTCAGCTGAGTTTTAATAGTTCTTCAATGAATCAAATTCGTCCTGGGAATATGAAATTTGTTTCACCCTTCGATCGATACAATGGAAAATCGAACAGATTTGCGCGATCTGATTCAGTCCCTGCGTAAGGTTGAAGGCAACCGATTCGGGAACGATGTCGTTGGTTGTCATTTTAAACGACACCGTGATGGGTTTTTTGGCCTAGCATGGACTTAAATTCATTTCTTTCGTCATGCTCTGTTCTTTTTCAATAAACTGAATATGCTGTTTATGTTTCATTACTAAAAATAATAATTGAACTTGTAATTCAGTTCCAGAATGATTATTTCAACGTAGATAAGGATTAAGATTATAATTTTTTTTGTGAGTATTAAATTTTATACTTTCTCTGTCCCAAAATAAGTGTTTTATTTATTTTTATTTAATCGGCTATTTCTACAAAATACTTAATTAAGTGTATTAGTTAGATTTTAAAATCGTGAACTTTGAGATCCGCAGTAAATTTGTTTAGTTTTTATGATCTTGATATTTGAAAAATAAAAAGAAACTATAATTCGATTATTTACTCTAAAAATGGACTATTTGTCCATAATTTTTTATTTAAAGAAGAAAAAAAACGTTTCATCTTGTCTTGAACATATATGACTGAAAATGAACCCGAGTCATTTGAAACTCAGTTTGAGATTGACTCGAAAAATTCAAGCGTCAATACTATAATCGATAGAATTCAAATATCTTTTGATACTCGAACACTTATACGAGTCGAATATGAGCTATCTACTGTTCGTTCATTTAGAATATTGAATTTTTCTTATCTCACTGCTCTTTACTGATACAAGTTTGTTAATTTTTACTCATATATAATATTGAGTTCGAGTATACTCGATTTATTTAATATATAATATGCAATAATTAAATTCTCCGCATAATATGAGAAGTAAAAGGGATTTTTATATTTTCTGTGTATTTTCATCAATCGATTCAAGAGTTATAATATCATCTAATTAATTTTTTACAAGATTCGAGATCTAACTTGAAGTGTTCAAATTTGAATTATTCCAAATAGTTGATGAGTTAATTTTATCTATATTATCATAATATAAATGATCTAACTCGAATTTGTGTATGTCTTAAATACTAGCGAGTAACTGGATTTAAAAACAAGTTGAGCTGAATTCAAGTACACTAAAACGATTTGAATTCGAATTTGAGCAAAGATTGCAAAATTGTACTCGAATCGGAGTACAAATCCAAACACCTTTAAAAAATTTGGAGTCAAATTTAAATAAGATATTGTTAGACTCAGATTCGAGATCATTTTCACCCATGTCAAAGGAATACCATAATTTCAAAATTAGACTTTATATAGTAGCGGACGTAAATTATCCACTACTAGTAGTAGCGGGATGTAACTCATCATCGTTCACAACTATTAGTAAGGGATGGTTTGGTTATTGATTATTATTAATAGCGAATGATGTTTTTGTAGTTTTAATTTGGACTATTAATTACTTGATATATTCCACGTTAATGATAGTTTTTGCTCTATCTTGCTTTATAATAAACATTTACTATGAATTATTCCCTTTATATATATATATATATATAAATAATTTTCTGTTTACAAAATACAGTAATATTATCAAATATAACCATCTAATAACCTTGCATAATTTGAGATTTCACCTTTATTTTAAGACTTCCCAATCTTAGTCTTCAGTTTCAAAATTATATGTACCAAAAAACCTCATCCTCCATTTTTGGTGTATTTATTTTTGGAAAGAAAAAAAATCAAAGGATTTTCGGGAGTAGACTCTCATTTTCGGGCAGTAGATATTAATCATATTTTATTCATTTACATAAATAGTTTCTCATTTTTTTTGAAAAAAAAAGAATAAAATTATTAGGTAATCTGTAATCCTCATTGTTTACTGATAGTGATTTAACACAAGAAAATTGGACTAGTTGTAAGACCCCGAATTTATGAAATACAAAATTTAATTTTTTTTCATATATATTTTTCCTGAAACAGTAAATGGTTAAATTGACAAAATTGAAAGTTAAGGATGTTATGTGTAAATTTTATTTTGTCAGACAATATTCGTTTTGTCGGGGAATATTCGGGCCGTACGACGGCGCCGGAATAACTAATTATTGGTGGAGCCCACAACGGAATAATTGTCGGATATAGAAAACGACAGAAGTAACCTTTTTAAATAAAAATAGTCAACGGTGTTAACTGTTAAAATACCGGTGATAAAAGAATAGTAGCATACGGTAATTTATGGTATTTTCTGTAGCACACGGTACTCTACAGTAGCACACGGTATTGCACAGTGTCTCATATTATTGGTCTGATAATTGACACCGTAATTGTTACGCATCATTTCATCAATAATTGTCACTGCATAATATTTTATATTATCAATTCAATTATTGTTGCTACACAGTATTTTGCATTATTGATTCAATAATTGTCATTACAATGTATTTCATATCATCGAGTCAATAATTGTTGGTGCACTGTAGTTTAAAATTATTGAATCTAATAATTGTCACAGTAGCAAATACACTATAATTTATATTATTAAATTAATAAAAAAATGTAACGTGTTTCTTACATTATTGTGGTAACATTATTTTATATGTTGGACTCACAGGAAGAATAAATAAATAAATAAATAAATAAATAAATTAATTTTACTATTTGAAATAGTAACGTGAATAGTAACGTGAATAGTGACGTGAATAGTAACGTGAATAGTAAGAAACATGTGGGACCCACTATGGGGCCCACGTGAAATGTGAGAAATGTGAATTTGCTGAAGTGGGTTGGTGGAGGCTGCGCAGCAGCCTCTGCTGAAATTTTTTTCTGTTCACCTACCACGCATAGTAACTTATTTTCTCCTATAAATAGCTTGCTCAGCTGAATAGAAAAATCACACCTAAAACATAAAATTTTTCTATAAGAATTTTATGAGTTTTCTCTGAGAATAGTAAGGTTATTTTGAGTGTTTGAAAGTCAAAAGGAGTGCAGGAATTTTTCAAGTAAGTCTTTTATTAAAGAGTAATAATTTCATAAATTCCTATTTTTCACGGTATTCACAAATCTTCCCTTAGAAGACTCTTCTTTGAGAAGATTCATTTTTAAAAGCTTTCTTTGGAATATTATTTTAAAAACTATTTTAAAGTAGTTATATTATACTACAAAAATTATGTTAAATATATATAATTTTGATAGTTCATAATAAATGAATTATCATACACCTTGAAATTTATATGTGGTAATTACTAATTTTATTAAAAATATATAGGTTGATCAACCTCATTTAAATCAATATCCAATCACGAGTTAAGGTAAGGAATTTTATTTTCTTTCATACTCTTAAACTTACTACGGTAAGGAATATTATTCTTTTCACACTCTTAAATTATTGCGGTAAGGAATATTATCTTCTTTCATATTCTAACTTACTGCGGTAAGGAATATCATTATTTTCACACTCTTAAATTTATTGCGGTAAGGAATATTATCTTCTTTCATATTCTAACTTACTACGATAAGGGGTATCACTCTTTTCATCATCATAAATGGATATTATTTTCTTTCTTACTTGAAGGGATTATCATTCTTTGATTCTCGAAAATAATATCGTTTCTTTCTTGTGCCATTTATTTCCATGTATTAAATTGTGGGAATAACCTTACGGCGCGGTTTACCGCCTGTTGGTGAATAACCTTTTGTATTCATTCCTTATTAATCTTTGAGAATAACCTTACGGTGCGGATTACGCCTGTTTGGTGAATAACTCTTCGTGTTCAAATTCTATTAAATTGTGGGAATAACCTTACGGTGCGGATTACGCCTGTTTGGTGAATAACTATTCGTATTTAAATTGATGGGAATAACCTTACGGTGCGGATTACGCCTGTTTGGTGAATAACTATTCGTATTCAAATTGATGGGAATAACCTTACGGTGCGGATTATCGCCTGTTGGTGAATAACCCTTTTTATTTGTCTCGTGTGAAAATAATTTGTCTACACGAATTATCACATGACACTTTTATTCCATATTCGTAAGTGATATCATTTTCCCTTATACTCATAAGGGATACCATCTTTTTCATCTTCCATTATTCAAACTTACTATGGTAAGGGATATTAATTCCCTTCACCTTTTGTTAATCAAACCTGCTACGGTAAGGGATATTATTTTCTTCCATACACCTAAATCGAAACTTATTATGGAACTATTGCTTCTATAATTCCTGAAAATATTATATGTTCCATAATAGTTGAATTTCATTAGTTCAACTGAACCTTCCTATTTTCTGAACATTTCTATTGAACTG
Source organism: Hedera helix (assembly GCA_947179155.2). NCBI lineage: Eukaryota > Viridiplantae > Streptophyta > Magnoliopsida > Apiales > Araliaceae > Hedera > Hedera helix. Next base: position 32,829,111 of record OX359287.1, read on the forward strand.
TAATCGTTATTCTGAACTGTGGATCTTGAATATCATTTTTAAATTTCACTCCACATCATGTTGGCAATTTGGACATTATTTGAATCTGCACAAAGTAAACTTCCGATACTTATTGTTTATCCTGTTCTTCTGTTCATCATTTGTATCACTGTTATTTGTATTAATCATCAAGAATCAAGCTGTTGTGAATATCTGTGGCCGGGGGCACAGATGTGATATAATTGTTGAACAGATGATAGGTTAAAGGCGATATACTAGGTTAAAGGCGATACATCTGTTCGGTGTCTTTTATGACACGTGGTGAATGTTCTCTTTGGCCCGTAGTGCAAAGATGAACTGTTGGTTGGTATGATTATGACCAAAGGCTGAATCTGGTATAATCATGACCGTTGGTGTTATATTGAATGTCTTTGGCCCGTAGTGCAAAGACGAACTGTTGATTTGCATGATTATGGCCAGGAACTGTGAATTTGTATTATCTTGACTAATGGTATTTCAGATGATAAAAGTTGATGATATTTTTACTAAAAAGAGAAGCGAGTGGACATTATAGTCTGCATTATTCTTCTAATAGATTGCTCATTCCGCTGCTATTATTGATCTGAACATTGTTTAAGAATTTAACTGCAGTTTTTGATATAAACCTTGTAGTCTATTGTATTCTATCAAGAACTCAACTGTTGAAGGCTAATGATAAATTATTCGTCATTATCTTAGTCATGATATTTCTTACTGGGCTATTTGAGCTCACCCTTTCTTTTCGTTCCATTGTTTTTCAACAGGAGATGAGAACGTAACGGGGTCTAGCCGGGGAATGGAGTGAGAGTGCGGGGATAGCTATCATAGTCTTCACGTGTTATAAAATAGTGTGGCAATAATAATGAAGACTTAGTTGTGTTGTATTATCCACTGTATTGTTGTACGTTGTATTTCATTGTAATAATTTTGTTGTAGTCTTTTGACGACTCAAGTTTGGGCTGTGTGGGCCTAGATTTGGGGGCGTCACAGTTGGCATCAGAGCTTAGGGATATGGTCTTTAATGGAGATCTGGGGTTAGAACTAGGAGGGGAGAGACGAATAGAATCAGTCACTAGTGTGTCCTACCTAAATTAGATTTTATTATCTAATGAGTTGATTTGATTATAGGGACATGAAGTGATGAGTCAGTTTATTTGAACTAACATCTATTTTGTGACCACAGTTAAGTATGGCATCTGGAAATCAGGAGGTTAACCACGAAGTACCCGAAGTGAATGTAGAGGCCACAAACAATTCTTCTACAAACTCAGAGTTGAATAATTTGCCTAAAGCAAAAATTATTTGTATCCGATCTAAAGAAGAAGAAGGTGAAAGTTCTACCGTCGTTCTTCCAAATTCGTTCTTTAAAGGATATCCGGAACTTGCGGAAATTGTTGCCTTTAATTTGCTCGACAGTTGGAAACATATCATCACCTGGTTATGCTCGATAACAAAGGATCAGAATATATGGACGTTTCATATAAGTCTTTGGGATTTATGGTGTTCGAGCTATGATTTTCTAGATTATTTAAAAATGATGTATCTATACTTTTGGGCGTTACAATTTAGAGGAATTCAGGTTAAGTTAGTCACTATCGTGGAAACTGTAGTCTATCGAAAATACTATTTTAATGGAAATCATTGGTACGCTACTACTGATGAAGTTGAAGAATCTGAGAAACAATTCGTTAGAGAACTGTTTCGTGGTATCCCCATGGTTGAAATACGTGAAGATCCGGATGAAGTATATGGGACTCGATTTGATGATGACAGCCTTGATGATCAAGAAATCGAATGGGGTGATGACCGGTAAGCTATTCTTCAATTCTCGAGAAGTCTATGTCATGTTAGATATTGGCTCTATCCACTCTTTTATCTCACCTATATGTACTCAACGTTTAAATTTGCCTATTGAAAACTTAAATCTTGTCTTATCAGTTGAAATCTCATTGGGAGAAATACCTATTACATTTACTATCTATAAATCTTGCCTAGTTCAAATCAACAACCTCACATTACCTGTTGACCTTATTTCTTTGGAGATGCATGAATTTGATGTGATTTTAGGAATTGATTGATTGACTACCCATCATGCTAAAATTGATTGTTTTCATAAGATTATTAATTTTCATATTCCTAATCAACCTGTCATGCAAATTCAAGCAACTAAACCATTGAAATCTATAACTATTATTTCTAGCCATAAAGTCATTCGTTTATTGAAAAACGGATGTTAAGCCTTTTTAGCCCATGTCATTGATTTGAACAAAAACACGTCAAACTTGAATGATATTCCTATTGTTAATGAGTTCCTGACGTTTTTCCTGAGGAACTTCCTGGCTTATCCCCAAACCGAGAAATTGAATTCTGTATCGATCTTGAACCCGATACTAAACCCTTTTCCAAATCTCAATACCAAATGGCTCTCATAGAACGCCAAGAGATGAAAGTTTGATTATTAGATATCGGTATCATTCGAGCGAGGAATACGAGAAGAGTTTTCAAGAACTCAAGAGGAGACTTGTTTCAGCTCCTGTTCTGACCATTCCATCAGGATCAGGAAAATTTGTCATATACAGCGATGCTTCAGGCAAAGGTCTAGGTTGTGTCCTTATGCAACATGGAAAGGTTATAGCTTATGCCTCTCGACAACTCAAAGATTATGAGAAAAATTATCCTACTCATGATCTAGAGTTGGCAGCAGTCGTTTTCGCGTTGAAGATCTGGAGACACTACTTGTACGGATAAAAGGTGGATATCTATACGGATCATAAAAGTCTCAAGTATTTCTTCACCCAGAAGGAACTCAACATGCGACAACGACGTTGGCTTGAGCTATTGAAGGATTACGACCACACAATCCAGTATCACCCGAGAAAGGCAAACGTTGTAGCTGACGCTTTGAGCAGAAGATCTTATGCGAGTACAAGTGCACTGCTGACAACACAAAAGTGTATTTTGTACGACTTGCAAAAGATGGAGATACAGCTAAAGACACCAGGGACCCATTCGAAGATTGCTCACGTGCGAGTAGAACCGGCTTTAATCGATAAAATTAAAGCTGCGCAGGCTACCAATCCGGAACTGATGAACATGATGAAGAAAGTACAAGAAGGTGCCATCCCCAAATCAAGAATCGACGAGACAGGAATACTTCGAGTTAACTCTCGACTCTGTGTTCCTAACGATCCTGAATTGAAGCATAAAATCATGACGGAGGCACACAACACGCCGTTTGCAATCCACCCAAGAGGTACCAAGATGTATCGAGATCTTCGACATACATTTTGGTGGAATAATATGAAAAGGGAGATTGCAGAGTTTATCTCAAGGTGTCTAACTTGTCAACGTGTCAAGGCAGAGCATCAAGTACCTAAGGGTCCATTACAACCACTTGAGGTTCCCGAATGGAAGTGGGAACACATCAATATGGATTTCGTGACGGGTCTTCCCAAAGTTTCTCAAGGCTTAGATGCAATTTGGGTCATCGTAGATAGATTGACCAAATCCGCTCATTTCTTGTCTATACGAGAAAACTTTTCACTTGAACGTCTTGCCGGTATGTACATAAATGAGATCGTGAGATTGCATGGCATGCCAGTTTTCATAGTTTCTGATCGAGATCCTAGATTCACTTCACGCTTTTGGATCAGTCTACAAAAAACTATGGGCACTGAACTACGTTTTAGTTCTGCATACCATCCTCAAACGGACGGACAATCGGAAAGGACGATCCAGACCCTCGAAGATCTTTTGAGACTTTGCGTACTAGATTTCAAAGGAAGTTGGGATAAGTACTTGCCATTGGTGGAATTTTCCTACAACAACAGTTACCAAACAAGTATAGGTATGGCTCCATTCGAGGCTTTATATGGACGCAAATGTCGCTCTCCAGTATGTTGGAATGAGGTAGGAGAAGCAAAACTGTTGGGACCCGAGTTGGTACGCTTGACGACCGAAAAGATCCAAATGATCCGACAACGAATACAGACAGCACAAGAACGACAAAAGAGTTATGCCGATCTTCATCGGAGAGATGAGAGATTCAACGTCGGAGATCATGTATTCTTACGTGTTTCTCCATGGAAAGGGGTTACGAGATTCGGAAAGAGAGGAAAACTCAACCCTCGATTTATTGGCCCATTTGAAATCCTCGATCGGGTGGGAACTGTAGCTTACAGACTAGCCTTACCACCAAGTATGTCTCGCATCCATAACGTTTTTCACATATCTATGTTACGTAAATATGTGAAGGACCCAAACCACGTCATTGAGTTAGAACCAGACGTTATAGCAGAAGATTTAACGTATGAGGAAGTACCTGTTAAGATCCTAGATAAGAAGGAACAGATCTTACGCTCAAAGGTTATACCTCAAGTTAAGGTTTTATGGAGGAACCAAGATATTGAGGAAATGACCTGGGAGCTAGAATCTGAGATGAAGTCTAGGTATCCATACCTCTTCGAAATGCCAGGTACGTCAATTTCGGGGACGAAATTTCATAAGGAGGGGAGGTTGTAAGACCCCGAATTTATGAAATACAAAATTAAATTTTTTTTCATATATATTTTTCCTGAAACAGTAAATGGTTAAATTGACAAAATTGAAAGTTAAGGATGTTATGTGTAAATTTTATTTTGTCAGACAATATTCGTTTTGTCGGGGAATATTCGGGCCGTACGACGGCGCCGAAATAACTAATTATTGGTGGAGCCCACAACGGAATAATTGTCGGATATAGAAAACGACAGAAGTAACCTTTTTAAATAAAAATAGTCAACGGTGTTAACTGTTAAAATACCGGTGATAAAAGAATAGTAGCATACGGTAATTTATGGTATTTTCTGTAGCACACGGTACTCTACAGTAGCACACGGTATTGCACAGTGTCTCATATTATTGGTCTGATAATTGACACCGTAATTGTTACGCATCATTTCATCAATAATTGTCACTGCATAATATTTTATATTATCAATTCAATTATTGTTGCTACACAGTATTTTGCATTATTGATTCAATAATTGTCATTACACTGTATTTCATATCATCGAGTCAATAATTGTTGGTGCACTGTAGTTTAAAATTATTGAATCTAATAATTGTCACAGTAGCAAATACACTATAATTTATATTATTAAATTAATAAAAAAATGTAACGTGTTTCTTACATTATTGTGGTAACATTATTTTATATGTTGGACTCACAGGAAGAATAAATAAATAAATAAATAAATAAATAAAAAATAAAATAAATTAATTTTACTATTTGAAATAGTAACGTGAATAGTAACGTGAATAGTGACGTGAATAGTAACGTGAATAGTAAGAAACATGTGGGACCCACTGTGGGGCCCACGTGAAATGTGAGAAATGTGAATTTGCTGAAGTGGGTTGGTGGAGGCTGCGCAGCAGCCTCTGCTGAAATTTTTTTCTGTTCACCTACCACGCATAGTAACTTATTTTCTCCTATAAATAGCTTGCTCAGCTGAATAGAAAAATCACACCTAAAATATAAAATTTTTCTATAAGAATTTTATGAGTTTTCTCTGAGAATAGTAAGGTTATTTTGAGTGTTTGAAAGTCAAAAGGAGTGCAGGAATTTTTCAAGTAAGTCTTTTATTAAAGAGTAATAATTTCATAAATTTCTATTTTTCACGGTATTCACAAATCTTCCCTTAGAAGACTCTTCTTTGAGAAGATTCATTTTTAAAAGCTTTCTTTGGAAGATTTATTTTGGAATATTATTTTAAAAACTATTTTAAAGTAGTTATATTATACTACAAAAATTATGTTAAATATATATAATTTTGATAGTTCATAATATATGAATTATCATACACCTTGAAATTTATATGTGGTAATTACTAATTTTATTAAAAATATATAGGTTGATCAACCTCATTTAAATCAATATCCAGTCACGAGTTAAGGTAAGGAATTTCATTTTCTTTCATACTCTTAAACTTACTACGGTAAGGAATATTATTATTTTCACACTCTTAAATTATTGCGGTAAGGAATATTATCTTCTTTCATATTCTAACTTACTGCGGTAAGGAATATCATTATTTTCACACTCTTAAATTTATTGCGGTAAGGAATATTATCTTCTTTCATATTCTAACTTACTACGGTAAGGGGTATCACTCTTTTCATCATCATAAATGGATATTATTTTCTTTCTTACTTGAAGGGATTATCATTCTTTGATTCTCGAAAATAATATCGTTTCTTTCTTGTGCCATTTATTTCCATGTATTAAATTGTGGGAATAACCTTACGGCGCGGTTTACCGCCTGTTGGTGAATAACCTTTTGTATTCATTCCTTATTAATCTTTGAGAATAACCTTACGGTGCGGATTACGCCTGTTTGGTGAATAACTCTTCGTGTTCAAATTCTATTAAATTGTGGGAATAACCTTACGGTGCGGATTACGCCTGTTTGGTGAATAACTATTCGTATTTAAATTGATGGGAATAACCTTACGGTGCGGATTACGCCTGTTTGGTGAATAACTATTCGTATTCAAATTGATGGGAATAACCTTACGGTGCGGATTATCGCCTGTTGGTGAATAACCCTTTTTATTTGTCTCGTGTGGAAATAATTTGTCTACACGAATTATCACATGACACTTTTATTCCATATTCGTAAGTGATATCATTTTCCCTTATACTCATAAGGGATACCATCTTTTTCATCTTCCATTATTCAAACTTACTATGGTAAGGGATATTAATTCCCTTCACCTTTTGTTAATCAAACCTGCTACGGTAAGGGATATTATTTTCTTCCATACACCTAAATCGAAACTTATTATGGAACTATTGCTTCTATAATTCCTGAAAATATTATATGTTCCATAATAGTTGAATTTCATTAGTTCAACTGAACCTTCCTATTTTCTGAACATTTCTATTGAACTGTAATCGTTATTCTGAACTGTGGATCTTGAATATCATTTTTAAATTTCACTCCACATCATGTTGGCAATTTGGACATTATTTGAATCTGCACAAAGTAAACTCCCGATACTTATTGTTTATCCTGTTCTTCTGTTCATCATTTGTATCACTGTTATTTGTATTAATCATCAAGAATCAAGCTGTTGTGAATATCTGTGGCCGGGGGCACAGATGTGATATAATTGTTGAACAGATGATAGGTTAAAGGCGATATACTAGGTTAAAGGCGATACATCTGTTCGGTGTCTTTTATGACACGTGGTGAATGTTCTCTTTGGCCCGTAGTGCAAAGATGAACTGTTGGTTGGTATGATTATGACCAAAGGCTGAATCTGGTATAATCATGACCGTTGGTGTTATATTGAATGTCTTTGGCCCGTAGTGCAAAGACGAACTGTTGATTTGCATGATTATGGCCAGGAACTGTGAATTTGTATTATCTTGACTAATGGTATTTCAGATGATAAAAGTTGATGATATTTTTACTAAAAAGAGAAGCGAGTGGACATTATAGTCTGCATTATTCTTCTAATAGATTGCTCATTCCGCTGCTATTATTGATCTGAACATTGTTTAAGAATTTAACTGCAGTTTTTGATATAAACCTTGTAGTCTATTGTATTCTATCAAGAACTCAACTGTTGAAGGCTAATGATAAATTATTCGTCATTATCTTAGTCATGATATTTCTTACTGGGCTATTTGAGCTCACCCTTTCTTTTCGTTCCATTGTTTTTCAACAGGAGATGAGAACGTAACGGGGTCTAGCCGGGGAATGGAGTGAGAGTGCGGGGATAGCTATCATAGTCTTCACGTGTTATAAAATAGTGTGGCAATAATAATGAAGACTTAGTTGTGTTGTATTATCCACTGTATTGTTGTACGTTGTATTTCATTGTAATAATTTTGTTGTAGTCTTTTGACGACTCAAGTTTGAGCTGTGTGGGCCTAGATTTGGGGGCGTCACACTAGTAGTAGTTAGTACCACACTGGATATACTCCTACATATGTGACCATCCAAAATACTATTAAAAATTAAAGTTAACAAGATTCTGTTGATATTAACAAGTTTTTTTACATCAACTTGATGATGATTCCCAATACTCAGGTGAAAAAACCAATAAAAACTTCAAACACAGACCCCAATTCATCTGCTCTTTCTTTGAGCCAGCCAATATTGCTCAAGAAAACCAACAAAAATATCCATCTTGCACAAACATGGAAAATTTTGTAGGCAACTGGTTGTTATGAATTTTTGTGTTCTTTTCCATCATCTGCATATACAAAAAAATCAGCTCAGTGATAAAAAAAAAGAGTTGCTGAAATGAAGTCCAAAAGCAATGGAAAACAAACAAATGAAATTCCGGTATCACTGCTAGAGGTAAAGGTGTCACTCCCCACCAGAGTAATATTTGGTGATGCAGCCATTGTAGAGAAGTATGATCCGTCGGCACTGGCTCAAATTCCAAAACTCAGGCTAGGGCAGGGAACATTAGGGACTTTATATAAGGCTGTTCTCAAATGTGGTTCCACCATTACAATAAGAAAAATCCAAGAGGAGGCGGCTACTTTAAGATGATTTTGATTTTTGGATCAAGTTTTTTGGAGGAGTACGTGATAATAATAATAATAATAATAATAATAATAACAATAACAACAACAACAATAAAAAATAAAATAAAAAATAATAACAATAATAATAATAACAATAATTATAATAATTATTATTATTATAACAATAATAGTAATAATAATAACAACAACAACAACAACAATAAAAACAAAAATAACAATAATAATAATTATTGTGGTGGTGTTGTGAATTCTGATAATTATTATGTGTGATTGACTGATTGTAACTTATTTTAGATTATAAAGCGTCTTTAAGTAATATAATATTTTTTAAATTTTAATCTAATTTTTTGTTACGTCGTGTCTTCAGGCACGAGCAATTACTAGTTCCTTATATTTCAGATAAATTAATACCATATTTACGCTTAATATATTAATTTATTAGTATCATTATTATTTTTACTTACTAATTTTGTATATCATATTTATGCCTAATAAATTAATACTATATTTATGCAATGTGTGTTTTAATAATTTTTACATTAAATTTTAATTTATTATTTTTATAATTATTTTAACTTATTAATTAAATTAATGTTGAACGTTTTTATTTATAACTTAATTTATATTTATATTTTAATTTTAAATATTTATATTTTAATTTTAAGTCGTGAAAAAATAAGTGATTGTCGAACTCTATGGGAACAATAGTATTGAAACAAATGATAGGAAGAATAAATTAATTTATTCCCTGATGCGTTTGGACTTTGGAGACAGTATTTTGACCTACAAATGGTGATAACATAAAAAATAATGTGTATTTGCACTCTGCTTAATAGCCTGGGAACATTGGCGGTGGTGGCGATGAGTACAAGAATCCCAACTCCGGTGGCAAGGTGAAATCGGCTGGTGGTGGTGAAGAAACAGGGGTAGGAGGAGGAGAATGAACAGGTGCTTGTGGTGGAGAAAGGACAGGAGTTGGAGGAGGAGGGGAGGGAACCGGTGCTGGTGGTGGGGGTGACTTAACAGGTGGTGGTGGAGGTGATTGAACCGGTGGTGGGGGTGAATGGACAGGTGGTGGTGGAGAGTGCACCGGTGGCGGAGGGGAATGAACCGGTGGCGGTGGGGAATGAACCGGGGGTGGGGGTGAATGGACAGGTGGCGGAGGGGAGTAAACCGGTGGCGGTGGGGAATGAACCGGTGGTGGGGGAGGGGATTGAACAGGTGATGGGGGAGGGGATTTAACAGGTGATGGTGTTGGACTTGGTTTTACAGGAATGGAAGGAGGAGATGTTTTGGGTGAAGGGGTTGATGGAGTTTCGGTACGAGGCGGTGATGGAGTTGGTTTAGGTGTTGGAGTAGATTTTGGTTCTGGTTTTGGTGGTGATGGGGTTGCCTTAGGACTTGGAGGTTGTGGTTTTGGTTTCGGTGGAGGCAATGGGGTTACTTTAGGAGATTGTGGAGTTTGAGTTTTCGGGGTCTCATTGGTTGGAGGACTATCTTCCAAGGGTTTTTCTTTTCCCGGGTTCCCTCTGCAACCAACAGCTTCGCAATCAACAGGCTTGCTCACCACAGGCAAACATTCCTCCACTGACTTTTGGTTTGGCCCATCGGGCAAACAATTCTGTATGCTATCCAGTGTAAGGCCATGTTTTGGTGCTTGGCAACTATTCATCTCTTCCTCGAAAAAGTTAAAAGAATACGTGAAGTTCTCCAAGCTTGGCAATTCACAAATAGAATCCAGAACTTGTCCGGCCAATTTGTTGTGTCCAATGTCAATCGTGTTGACTTGCTTCAATCCGGATAAGCCCTTTGGCAATGTGCCAATAAAATTGTTCCAGCTAATGTCAAACACATTCAAGTTTGTCAGCAACCCAATCTCTTCTGGCAAGCAACCAGTGAGGTTATTGCTCAAGAAAATCAGCTCATTCAACGTCTTTGCCATCTTACCGATGCTCTTTGGCAAACAACCAGAGAAAAAGTTGTTAGCCAGCACCACCACTGAAACAGGAGAATTGCCAAGATTTTCAGGAATGTTGGACGAGAAGCGGTTGTTATTCAAGATCAAGGCATCTAGAGGTTTGTCGAAGAGTTCTGAAGGCAACGGCCCTTCAAAATCATTGTAACGAAGATCAAGGTACACAAGGGCTGGCAACCCCAGAACAACGTCTGGGAAACTACCAACAAAGCGATTGTTGCTCACATCAAACTCTCGCAATATTGTTAGCTTCGAGAATTCCTCAGGAATGATCCCACAAAACCGGTTACTATTAATATGGAAAACAGCTATATCTGTCAAGAGCCCGAGCTGGGGGACAAGGTGCCCAGCAATATCTCCATCATTAAGATCAACACTAGCAACAACAGTCAAGTTGGGATCATCGAGTGCTTTTTCACAAAAAATACCAGTGTAAGCACACACATTGGCACCAACCCAATTGGCAGTCATGTTTTTGGGATCAGAAAAGATAGCTTTTTTCCATGATTGAAGGGCAATGTAGGCTCTCTTGAGCCTGGAGTTTGCAAAGGTGACACGAACATCGACCTCGTATTCAAATCCTTCAGGAACATCATCTTTATTAGGTGTAGCAGAGGAAAGAGAAAGGAGAGAGAACAAAAGAAAGCAGCCTAAGGCCTTCATGATGGTATTGGTAGGAAAAGCCATGCCCGCCAAGACCTATTTGGCAAGGCCCAAGGCGCTGCTTATACTACTCACAAATGGATGGAAGCTATTAATATGGGGATTTGAGGAAAAAACAAGACCAAGAAATTGAGGGGATGTTGATGAAGTTGGCCAAAATTAGTACACAGTATTTCCGGAGATGTTCCAATACCACAAAATTTGAAGGTGCATATGAATTTTAGAGACTGTTGTAGAAGAAAAAAAAATTGAGTGGTTTTCGGTTAATTGCCTGAATGGAACAGAATCATATTTGCTAAATGCTGGCAATGACCAAGTCTTCTCATGGTTATTTTGATCATAGATCAAGGGATCTCCGTGGTTAAAATTTTACATGGTGCCTAGCTAGCTCCGTCTATTTTTGGGATTTCCACACACCTCTGTTTCTCTTTTCTAGCCTCATCATGTTTTGTTAATTTTATTGTATAGGTAAAACCTGTTTTAATAATATATTTAGTTTTTTTTTTTTTTGGTGTGCAGCATGGCATACACACATCCTGCAAAATTCCATAAAACTTCAGTACATTTTCTCAAGTTAATGATAAAATAGACAACTGTTGTCGCAAAAGAAGTGCTTTTTAAAAAAAAGTTGGTCCTCGTAGTTTCTTTTGGGTTTTCTTTGTTATTACTAGGGCCTGGACACACTTAATTTAGAGGATATAATAAAATATTATTTAATTTTGAGGGTAAAAAATGAAAATTTTTGGAAAAAGTTTGGTCTAATCAAAGAGAACAAGTGGGAGACTCGGGTTCTGATCAATAAACATTTGATTTGTGGATTAATTTTAAGCTCCTTTAACCAACATGAAAAAAATAAACGAATTACTATGATCCTCACTCGGTTTAGGTTTGTCTGTCATCTGCAGCTGCTTTTTGTGAGAGTATTCTAGTTTCTAGCATACTGAATCAGTACATTTGGTAGCTCAAGAAATTTTTAAGCTTTCCTTTATACCTTCTTCAGCAGAACATAGATAAAAAGATGCAGGATTCAATCCAGGTAGCCTTTTGGACTAGCCATTTCAAGCAACTACTACCTGTGGATTAATTTTAAGCTCCTTTAACCAACATGAAAAAAGAAACGAATTACTATGATCCTCGCTCGGAATATACATAAACCTGGTACTCGGAATACACAAACCAGGCCAGAGTGCAGAGATCGGAGCATACCACAAAACCATAAATCAACTACTGGTGTTTATACAAGGCCAAGGGGGGCAAATATTAGGTTTTTTTCATAACAAAGGAGCTGCATTTATGTTCTAGTTTTGGTAGGAGAATGAGATTCATCTTAGGGATACAAAATAGTTGAGCTTAACTCACAATCTTGTGTTTTGCAGCCAATGCAGGTGAATCTTTTTCTTCTTTTTCCCCCCTTGTGTTTCTCAAGTATTTAGAAGAGGTTGGAACACCATTCTTGGTTATATAGATTCAAATCCATACCAAGAAGATATCTTTGAGTCATGTTAATATAAAACCAGACCCTTATATAACATCTAAATCAACAATTTCCCAAATAAAAGCCAAACATATACGTTAATAAAAAGTACAAAACCTCATCATATACACTTAACTAAACCTAACATATAACTTAGAAAACTAAATAAAATGTCAAAAGCCAAATTTGATAAAAACACAAATTGAGCCATACATATTAATCTGTTTCATGGTCAGGTGCGGGGGAATACCAAGTAGGGAAACTCCCTTTGTTTCTAAGCAGTCTAGTAAAAGGCGAATCCGGCATTCTTCCCTTTTCTTCTTCCTCCATTTCTTCAGCTGATTTTGGCAACCCATCCGGCACCCGACATGGGTTCTCCACTGATTTCTGTGGATTTAATTTCTTTTTCGATTCAATTGTTGATTCCTTTTTTGCTTTGTAAATTGCCGAAATTCCATGTAAGCACCCCATCAGAGATTTAACTCCTCCTGCTTGAAGTATCACCTTCTCTAACTCATCCTTTGGAAGTTCATTCTTCAAATTAAACAAATTTAATATAAAAAAATTAATCAATTCTGTGTTAAATTTAAGATCGAATATAACAAATAATCACGTAAAAATTAAAGAATCAAAAAAATCAATGATACATATGCATTAAATTGTGACAAATCCTGTATATATGATATATTCATATATAAATAAACAAAAAGAGTTAGTCTCGGTTGCTATGACTACTGTTACGATAACCCAAAATTAATTTAAAAAATCTCCTGTCGCTAGAGGTTCTAGTGACATGATCAAAAATTTTTTTAGAGTTGGCGCTAGAGACCATAGCGACAATTTTGAAATTTTTAATACTCACTGTATTGGTTGTCGAAACATTAGCCCCGCAACTGATTGCTCTGATGCAGCCCTATATATATATATGTGTGTGTGTGTGTGTGTGTGTGTGTATCACACGATCTAACAAGAAAATTCTAACTTCCTATAACATATTAACATGGCTCAAAACATTAGTAAAATCTAAGTTTGTTAATAAATTTTCAAGCTCACACGTCTGTTGGCTTCCAGGACGCTGCTCTCTGAGACCCTGCCCGTTCACGGGTAAAATTTAAGACCAGACTGCTAATAAATTTCAAGCCCAAACATGTCAAATACACATATCGCTCGACTTCGAGGGGCGTTGCGCTCTACAACAACCGATGAGCGGGGTAACCTCTCGCTACTCGAGAAGTGTCACCCCGACTATCTGTCATACTGGCCAGTGGTCGAACACATGTCGCTTGGGTTCTAGGGGCCCGGCCCCTCTAATTGGTGAGCGGAGCAGCCTCTCGGTACCCGGGAACGTGTGATCATGACTAACTATCGTAATAGTCATTGGTCGGACCCAATTCGAACATCATGTACAGATGTACTCTAATAAAAAAAGGTAAAAGTTAAGATTTTAATGTAAAGATCAAATTATACTACATAATTCGAGATCTTTGAGTTCGAAATAAGCTTGCCAGCAACTATATGAAATGTCTCCTTCAAGCGTTGAACAGTAATCTGAATATGAATAAGAAGGGAAGAATTACAGAATATTGAAAGCGTAAAAGTCAAAACATTAAAATGATCAAATTTTTATGCCATATATATTCGTACCAGAGAGTTCTTTTTCTGATTTTTGAATCAGTGGAGGGTCTTTAAGGACTCGATCGAGCTTGGTTCTGCTAAAAGGCTCGAGCTTTGGAATGTAGCCATGGCTGTTTCGTGAAGAACAGCAGATTGTAGTAGGATAGGGATTAAATTTAGAGATGGGTATTGACCTTGAAGAAGAAGAACGAAGGTCTTTAATGGCTTCTAGAAACAGAGTAGAAGAAGAAGGTGTCACTGGCCTTATCATCCTTGTAATTGTATAGAGTTTAATGGCACAATCATAACGCTGTATATATAGTCTATAAGCGCTAGATTATTATTAGTTTGAAAAGTATAAGTTTATTAAAATTAGTAATAAAATATATTTTAATTATTAAAAAATAAAATTTAATACAAAATTTAATATATAATTTTAATTTTTAATAATTAAAATAAATATAATATTTAAATTTTATGTGCGTAACAATGTCGTTATTGCATAGATAGATAGATATACTACTATCGAGTTAAAAAGATGAGAGAGGAGACAGTGTACTAGATAAGGATAAGATATTTTTTTATTAGTAGTAATTGATTGATTGGTGTGGAGCTAAATTGACTTGGGAGGTGTGATTTATTTCACAATAGATATTTACGATAATAAAATATCGTGTATAAATTTAAATTTTATCTTAAATTAAATAAAAACAATTGTTATAGTAAGATGAATTATTTTAAAAAAATATTTTAATAAAATAATTAAAATAATATAGAAAAGCACTTTACAAATAATAATAAAAAATTATAAGTAAGTACGATATATATAAATTTATTTTTTTAACTTCAGTAGTTGGTGTTGTAGTTTAAATAATATTTTGGGATGAGTTAGTAGACTCGGATATTTTGAGATTGAATCTCACTTAAAATAATTGTTATGACAGAAATATTAAGGAGACAATAATTATTATGGCATAAATGCCAATAAGATCACAAATTTTAAAAAAATTGGTTCAGACCGAAGAGATTAAGTTGATTGCAGTTAAAAAAATTTATATTATCAAAAAAATAAAAAATTATTTTTTCTTCGACGGTTTATTTAACCTTATGGAGTATTTAATAGTTTGATGAGTTGTTTCGACCAAAATCAGTCGGCAAAAAATACTACAAGTGTTTTTAATCTATTATATAAAACAGAGCGGAGAGAGAAAATGAATCTTCAATATCTAATGGTTTCAAATCATCTCATGGCTTCAACAAAGAACGGTTGAGATTAATCTATCTCTCATTTTTCCCTCCCCCCAATTCAAATTCAAATTTTCAAAAATCTACCCACTCCCATTTCCCACCCAAATCAAATTCAAAACTATAATAATAATAATAATAATGATAATAATAATGATAATAATATTAATAATATAGTAGTAGTAGTAATAATAATAATAATAATAATAATAATAATGATAATAATATTAATAATATAGTAGTAGTAATAATAATAATAATAATAATAATAATAATAATAATAATAATAATAATAATATTAATAATAATAAATATAATAATAATAATAATAATAATAATAATAATAATAATAATTAATATATTAATAATAATAATAGTAATAATAATAATAATAATAATAATAATAGTAATAGTAATAATAATAATAATAATAATAATAATAATAATAATGATGATAATAATAATAGTAGTAGTAATAATAATAATAATAATAAAAATAATAATAATTATAATAATTAATATAATAATAATAATTAATATAATAGTAATAATAATAAAAATAATAATAGTAATAATAATAATAATAATTAATATAATAATAATAATAATTATAATAATAATAATTAATATATTAATAATAATAATAATAGAAATAATAATAATAATAATAATAATAATAATAATAATAATAATAATAATAATAATAATAATAATAATAATAATAATAATAGTAATAATAATAGTAATAATAATAATAATTGTGACGACCCCAAATCCGGGTTCCATAATCTCGAGTTTGGTTCTCACTATTCAACACATTACTAACAATTAAATACATACATTGCATTTAAATATCGCGGAATAATACATATTGGTTCCCTTCAAAAGGTTACAATACCAGGGTCTATCAACCTTAATATAATAACAGTTCCTATCACAAGGAATTACAAAAGGTTTAACAACCGTAAATACATAATTAAAGATCTAATTAGCATGCATAAGCTAATTTAAGCTCTGGCTTTTCCTTTTCCCTTATCTTTCTTTGAGCAATCAGGATTATCTGAAAAATGGTTCATGATATAGCAAGAATGAGCAACTAGTTTGCTCAGCAAGTTTAGAACAATCATAAAGATTTAATATATCATGAATGAATGGGAAATATCATCAATGATTCAACAATAGATATAACGATTGTGAATGAAACAGGATTCAAATTTTAATAAACAGAATATTTGAATCTTAAAATGCTGAGTGGTCACTAAGGACCCTGAACTAACTAGGGTATAATAGAGTTTCCTCTGACCCTTTGAGTTGTTTGGTTTTCAAGGGGATCAGCCTATTCAACCCGCTGTATATGCATTACATTTAGTCACTGCCGCCCCTAATTTAGGGTTGTTCAATTCTCAGACTTAATATAAGAAATCCGCACCCAGCAATGGTTTGGATAAGCTTTTAAAAGTATTCAAGTTATTGAATTTAGAAACGCAATGTCTAGCTGAACTATTAGCTTCAGACATTTTTAATACAGTTCATGAATCAAGAACTAACAAGCTTCAAATGCACTAAGTGCGATTGTATAAACAATATGGATGTGGAATAATTTTAAATAATTAAACCACTTCAAGCTTTAACAATAAATACAAGTATGGAAACTTGTTCAACGATAATAATTGAGTAGGGCTAGAGAACTTGCCTGTTTGCTCAGCTACAATAATTGTCTAGCTTTAACTAACTTGCTTTGAAAGACCTAACATTAATAAAGTCGGTCTAATAATTAGTACGGCGTATTTGCATAACTATACGCTTAATAACGAACTTATTTACCACACATAAGTACTAACACATAATTTACATTAGTCAAAGCAATATTATTAACCTTATAGACACTTAATCATTTTAGGTTAATAATTTAATAAGTTAGAAAATATTTTTCTTAAGTGTTGGACACTTATTAAACCCTTAAACAACTTATTATAATTGTTTAATTAAATTCAATTTATTTTATTAACTCAATCTCTTTTTAATTACTATTTAATATTGATTAAATAGAAATTAATTAATTAACTCTAGTTATTATAAATAATAACTAATTGTACTTACTTATTATTAAATAATAAATAATTATTAACTTAATTTTAACCTTCTTTAATTTAATGTTAATCAACCAATAATTAACTAAGTAATTAACCTTACTTATTATTTAATTAAGGAAATTAAATAATAGTTTACTAATCTTAATCCTCTTTAATTATTATTTAATGTCAATTAAATAATAATTAATTATTTAATTAATTTTAATTATTATTTAAGGTTAAATAATAATCAAATCATTCTTATTTATTATTTAAATTAAATAATAAATTATTACTCTAATAACTTAATTTCCATTAATCGTTATTTAATGTTAATTAAATAATAATTAATTACTTAATTATCTTTATTTATTATTTAATAATATTTAAATAATAAATAATTAATTTATAAATTTTATCTCTCTTTAAATAATATTTAATAGGCATTAAATAATAATTGCTAATTTATCATCTTTATTTATTATTAACATTTAAAATAATAAATAAATAATAAATTTATTTAACCTAACCATGGTTTAGCTAACTAGATTAATATTTAAAATATTTAAATATTAAACTTTATGAAAAATATCCTCCCCAATATTATTTTTGTATTATTATTATTTTTGTTATAATTTTAAATTAATTTTTAAATATTTAAATTAATTAAAATTAACCCGAATGGCATTTTCGTAATTAAGTTGAAAAACCGGACCGATGGCAGTTTCGTAAATAATCAGAAAACTGATCCGAGGGCAAAAACGTAATTTTACCAAGAAAAACACGGAGGGGCATAAACGTAATTTCCCCGGAAAAATTATTACCGCGCATTGCGCGCGTTTTAGTTTTTACGGGTCAAAACGCTGTCGTTTTGTAACCCCGAACGCTGGCTTCCGCGCGTTACGCGCGGAGTAAAATTTCCTTCTGCCAAAACGACGCCGTTTTGGCTCCGCGTTTTCTCGGTGAACAGTGGTCCGCGCATTGCGCGGAAACCCTTAAAATTTTTCTTCCAACAGAACGTGAACAGTGTTTCCGGCTACCCATTTTAAATAAAAATATACCTTCAATAAATCTTTAACTCTTCAATAAAAATCCAAAAAAATTACCAATCATCTTATATTAATTTATAACATGAAAAATTAATTTTTCATGATTTAATATCAATATTTTTTTATAAAAATTTTTACATCACATAAACTACCATAAATCATAACTTTTTGTGTATAACTCCATTTTAAGTGATTCAAACTTTGTTTTTCTCATGATTTAATGTTCTCTAATATTAGAACATCAAACCTAAGTTTTACAAAAATATTTTTGGTAATATATTTCAAAACTTGTTTACACACTACTAAATACATATTTTAGCATATAAAATATACCAAAATACAAACCAAACATATTAAACTCAAGCATGACATAAATATTACCACTACACATTAATAATCATATTAACATGTTTATACTAACATGATGATTTATTTAATTTAAAAATAACACTTTATTTAAAATAACTATTACCTTGATTTAATGGCTATTCTTCTTTTTCTCCCAAAGTATGTTGTGAATCTTGAAGACATAAACTAGCTTAGCACTCCTTCTCCTTCTCTTGCTCTCTCTCAAAATATTTTGCTCTCAAACTCTCTCTAGCTTGGAAAATGGGAGAAGAAAAATGACTAACACAATGCTCCTAAATTGCAAGTATACTTGCAATTTTGATAGATACATAATATATCTAATAATTTTAGCCCATCATGCACCTATTGGATACTTACACAAGTTAACCACATTAGGTGAAAAGAAGCATGGTGCATGTACTACAAAAAGAAAACAAGCAACCCTTTTATTAATTAAATGAAAAATCAAATAATAATAATAATAATAATAATAATAATAATAAAACCACACATTCTCTCTCCTCCTTCTTGCACATGGTCGGCTGATAGCTCCTTTTCCTTGTCCCAAAATTATTGACACATTTTCATTTTTAATAATTAATAAGTTAATTTAAGTATTTTTCAAGTGGGCCAATCATTGGGCTTAAATTTAAAATACCAATTGGGCTTCTATTAAATTGTTTGGGCTACCAAATTGTGAAATTTTATTATTCTACACTTGGGCTACTAATTGACCCATGTTGGGCTAATTTAATAATTTATACATTAATTATTCAATCCATGATTAAATAAATAATTAGATTGAATAAATAATTAAATATTCTAACCCATTAGTATTAAATTACTAAATGGACTAATAAATATTATTATTAATATTTCACATTATTTACATTAATTAATAATCATATTAATTAATTTATTATATTTAATTCACTCATTATATTCAATTTAATTGAATATTTAATTAATAGGAAACTTATCAATTATTTTGATGTTAAAACTTTAGGGTTTGTTCACTAATTTAATAACATATTAGTGACCTCCTTTAATTAATTTTAACAATTAATTACATAATTATTTAATCACATAATTAATTAATCACATAAAAAGATTTAAATAATCTCGTAAAAATAACTCGTTGGAAATTCAATTAATAATTTAATTAATAAAGATGTGGAAATTCTAGGACATTACATTCTCCCCTCCTTATAAAAAATTCCGTCCTCGGAATTGTAAAAATAAGGTTACTCAAATAAAAACGGGTAATTTGCCCTCATTTCCTCCTCTAATTCCCACGTAGCTTCTTCAATGGCGTGATTCCTCCAAAGTACTTTGACAGAATGAATTATCTTATTTCTCAGTTTCTGTTCCTTCCTATCGAGTATCTGAACAGGAACTTCTTCATATGATAAGTCCTTACCAACTTGAATTGGTTCATAGGAGATAACGTGCTTGTAGTCTGGTTTGTATGGCCGCAATACCGACACGTGAAACACATTGTGAATATGTTCCAATTCAGGAGGTAAAGCTATCTCGTATGCTACTTCACCCACTCTTCTCAATATTTCGAACGGTCCTATGAACCTTGGACTCAATTTCCCCTTCTTTCCAAACCTGATCTTCCCTTTCCAGGGAGATACCTTAATGAACACAAAATTCCCCACCTCGAAGTCTCGTTTCTGTCGATGTAAATCGGCGTATTTCTTTTGACGGTCTTGAGCTGCTACTAGCCGAGCTCTTATTACCTTGATAATTTCTACCGTCTGTTGAACCAATTCTGGCCCCAACAGTCGGCGTTCTCCTACCTCATCCCAACATAGAGGTGTTCTGCATTTTCTGCCATATAAAGCTTCGTAAGGCGGCATACCTATGCTCGCATGATAACTGTTGTTATATGCAAACTCAACTAGTGGTAGATGGATTTCCCAACTGCCCTTGAAATCCATTACGCAGGCCCTGAGCATATCTTCCAATGTCTGAATTGTTCTCTCACTTTGCCCATCAGTCTGCGGATGATACGCTGTACTCATTCTCAACTGTGTCCCCAATCTCTCCTGAAGACTTCTCCAAAATTTTGACGTGAAGCGCGGATCCCTGTCTGACACAATCGATACCGGCACCCCATGTCTTGAAACTATCTCTTTGATGTACAATTTGGACAACTGATCCAAACTGAACCTAATCTTTATCGGCAAAAAGTGCGCTGACTTTGTTAGCCGATCCACAATCACCCAAATTGCGTCATATCCCTTCTGTGTTGTTGGAAGTCCTACCACAAAATCCATTGTGATATGCTCCCATTTCCACTCAGGAATTTCTAACGGCTGTAACAATCCACTTGGTCTCTGATGTTCGGCCTTTACCCTTTGACAAGTTAGGCATCGGCTGACACATTCTGCAACCTCCCTCTTTAAATTCGGCCACCAAAAATGCTGACGTAGATCTTGATACATCTTCGTACTCCCCGGATGTATCGAGTATCTCGTACTGTGGGCCTCTTGCAAAATTTCCTCTCGTAATTCAGGCACTAGCGGTACCCAAACACGATTTTCAAATCTCAGCAATCCCATGCTATCAATTTTAAACTTGATCTCTTCTCCATCGGTCATCCTCTTCCGGATTCTGTCACATTCCTCATCTTTGTCTTGAGCCTCTTTCACCCTATCTAACAAGGCTGAGCTCACCTCGACTTCTAATGACTCGTTTGGACTTCTCACTTCCAACTCCATTCGAGCCATCTCTTGAACCAATTGTTCTTGACCTGTCAATATGAACAATTTCTCCCTGCTCTTTCTACTCAGAGCATCCGCTACTACGTTGGCCTTGCCGGGATGATATAGAATCTCACAATCATAATCTTTGATCAATTCCAACCATCTCCGTTGCCTCATATTCAACTCATTCTGTGTGAAGATATACTTTAGACTCTTATGGTCTGTGAATATCTCACATTTTTCTCCGTACAGATAATGTCTCCAAATTTTAAGGGCAAACACTACGGCTGCCAGCTCCAAGTCGTGGGTAGGATATCCCTTCTCATAATCTTTTAATTGTCTGGACGCATACGCAACGACTTTGCCGTTTTGCATAAGCACACAGCCAAGCCCCTTGTGCGATGCATCACTGTAGACCGTAAAACCTCCTGTATCGTCTGGTAAGGTCAATACAGGTGCTTCACTAAGTCTTTTCTTTAACTCCTGAAAACTTTCCTCACACTTCTCTGTCCACACGTATTTCACCGTCTTTCTTGTTAAGTTGGTCAACGGTGTTGCTATCTTTGAGAAGTCTTGAATGAACCTCCGATAGTAACCCGCTAACCCTAAGAAACTTCTTACTTCTGTCGGCGTCCTTGGTTGCTCCCAATTCATTACCGATTCAACCTTCGCCGGATCAACCGAAACTCCCTCCTTGTCAATAACATGACCTAAAAATTGAACTCTTTCCAACCAGAATTCACACTTTGAAAACTTAGCGTACAACCGCTCCTTCCGTAAAATCTCCAACACCAATCTTAGGTGTTCAGCATGCTCCTCCTCCGTTTTGGAATACACCAGAATATCGTCAATGAACACGACTACAAATTTATCCAAGTATTGCTTGAATATTCTGTTCATCATGTCCATAAATGCGGCTGGCGCATTCGTTAGTCCAAACGACATCACCAGAAACTCATAATGCCCATATCGAGTTCTGAATGCCGTCTTGGGTATATCCTCCTTCCTGACTTTCAACTGATGATAACCAGTCCTTAAGTCAATCTTTGAAAAGTACTTCGCCGCTTTCAATTGATCGAAAAGATCGTCAATTCGTGGTAACGGGTACTTGTTCTTAATTGTCACCTTATTCAGCTCTCTATAATCCATACACAATCTCATCGATCCATCCTTCTTCTTTACAAACAGCACCGGTGCTCCCCATGGAGAAACACTTGGCTGAATGTACTTATTGTCTAACAACTCCTGCAATTGCACCATCAATTCCTTTAGTTCTACTGGAGCCATCCTATATGGTGCTTTCGATATCGGTGCTGTTCCCGGTACTAAATCAATCACAAATTCTATCTCCCTGTCCGGCGGTAAACCCGGCAGTACATCTGGAAAAACATCCATAAACTCCCTAACTACTGGTATTTGCTCCATCTCGGGACTCACCACTTGTGTATCAACCACATGAGCCAAATACCCTACACAACCTTTCTTCAATAGTTTCTTGGCTTGCATCATCGTCAGACAAGAAGACTGTCTTGACGATTTGCTGCCATAAAATACGACCTTAGACTTATTTGGTGTCTTAAGGTGTATGCACTTCTTCTGACAATCAATTATCGCCCCGTGGTTAAACAACCAATCCATCCCAAGTATTACATCAAATTCCCCCAGACGTATTGGAATTAGATTCACATTTAATTTCTGACCCCTGATTTCAGCACAACAATTTCTATGTATGTACTCTACCGGAATCACTTCTTTATTAGCAACTTCTATGTTCATTGAGTTTTCTAGTTTGTCCCTAGGCAACTCTAATCGTCTAGCGAAATCATCAGACACAAATGAACAGGTAGCACCCGAATCAAACAATACATATGCATTTATATTATTGATCGGAATAATACCTGACACCACGTCTTTTGACCCCACGGCATCTTGCACCGTCATATTGAATGTCCGGGCTGTCGGCTTGTTCTGTGGTACCGGTCCCCCGATAGCCAGTTTACTGTTATTGCCCTTGTAGCCGCTACCCCCGTCATTCTTCTTCTTAGGGCAATCCTTTATCAGGTGGTCAGATGCTCTGCAAGAAAAGCATCTCACTTTCTTTGGGAGGGGACAATTTGGAGAAATATGTCCCACCTGACCACAATTGTAGCACGTGTTCTTGCCTTTCCTGCACTCCCCGAAATGATTCTTTCCACAAATATTGCATGCTGGCTTTTTCTGAACACTTCCTTGTTGATTCCCCGAGCTCTTGTCATTACTGTTGTCCCATTTGCGCTTATTGTTGTTATTGTTATTATTGCCTCCACTGTTGCTGTTCTTGCTTCCCCCTTCATTTTTTTTCTTGTTTCTCTCCTGGTTGTACTTGGTTAATGCGTCGCTTCCTCCTTCAGCAATGATTGACTTCTCTAGCAAAGTTGCGAACGAGTCAATCTGCAGTACTGCTACCTTGTTGAATATCCAAGGTCTCAATCCATTCTCGAACCTCCTGGCCTTGCGTTCCTCCGTGTCTACCTGATGTGGAGCGAACCTGGCCAACTCATTAAATTTTGCCGCGTACTCCGGTACCGACATGTTCTCCTGTTTCAGTTCTAGAAACCTTACCTCCATCCTACTCTTCATACTTTTCGGGAAATAATTCTCGTCGAATATTTCCTTAAATTTCGTCCAGGGCACCACACCATCCCCAGCCCTATTCTGATTGGCTTCCCACCAGAAATTGGCTTCGCCCTTCATCATGTAGGTAGCAAAAACTGTCTTTTGCTCCTCAGCTACTCTTGCGATAACAAACGCCTTCTCTATCTCCTTTATCCAAGACTGGGCCTCTATCGGGTCCGACGTTCCCCTAAACTCTGGCGGTCCCACCGCCTTAAAATCTTTAAAATTCGCCAACTGATTTGGTGGTGGTGGCGGATTTGCTACTACAGGGTGGCGGTTTTGCATTGCCTCAGCTAGCATGTCGACGAAGTTTTGCATAGGGTCTACGTTGTGTCCCCCCGCGTCGTTGTTAACTGACTCTTCTACCCCCTGGTTCCTTGGTGGTTGTCTACGTGGCGACATTTTCTGTTATAAACAAAAATTTACATTATTATACTGGTTTCATCTTTTTCATTTCATTATTTTGTATCTTAGACAATGTTTAGCTAAAATACAAGTAATTATTTCAACACGCATATAAACATAAATTCAACTGCATTTATACTCATATGCTAAAACAGGAGTGCGTAGCACTTTACATCAAAAGCATACTGCTATAAATGCTTCTATCCCAGAGAAGCTACAAAAGATGGGATCTGACATATCCTACAACTTCCTAGAGTTGGGATTTAGTGACACATTAACCCTCTAATAAAACAAAAGTTGGGTTCTACTGCATCTATTTACATACGAAATTAGAAAATAACTACTACTACTACTGACTGCGCATCCCCCTACGGATCGCGTCGTCATACTCCTCATCCCCGATGACCATCACCACACTCCTGCTGATGGTGTGCATAGACTGGCCCTCCTCAGCTGGGTAGTAGTGCACCCTGCTCTGAAGCCTACCATATGAAGATCGGTAGACGTAGCTAAGTCTATCCGTCCTCACCCGCTTCTCGCGGACCTCCTCCTCTAGCTCAATCATCTGACCATAAGCGGCATCCCGCTGTCTCTCCATCTCTATACGGTCCTCTATCGCCTCCTGCCAGTGTGCACGGATGGCGGCCTTCTCTGCCTGAACCTGCTGAACCTTCAGCTCAGCCTCTGCCAACCTAGTCTCAACCACTGCTAATTTAGCCTGCAGCTCTACATCCTGCTCTACCAGCTGATGAGTTAGCACCGCAAAGTGCTCCACTGAATCCTCGTACTCCTGTACCTGATCCTCCAGTCCTACAATCCTCTCCTTCAGCTCTGCGTTCTCGCCAGAGAACTGATAAGCCGCATCCCTATACTGATCCTCCATGTGCTGGTGGGTCAGATTCTGCTCCTCTAGATGCTGGACCCTTGCCTCCAGCCCCTCGTTCCTATCGGTCAGTCCCTCTATGATGTCAGCGGCAGTGGTGCCCATGCCATCAGCTGACTCCTCCTCCTCAGACTCCTCTGACTCTGCCTCATCCTCACTGTAAGGCCTCATGACTCCGCCCCAGACGGGCTCCACACGATCCCCCTCCTCAGGATCTGACTCTGGCTCCTCTACGGGTGCAGCCACCAGCGGCTGTGCAGTATCCATATGGATATCAATATAGTCCTCCTCAGCAGTGCGACTCGACTGTCCGATCTCTGCCATCCTATATCATAAAACAATAACACACGTTAGTACAGCAATAAAATATATTCATTGATGAAATGAAATGATATTTTATCATGTACATCTCGGCTCGATGGATTTTCTAAATCCATCTCAAAAAATACACAACATGATGAATCTCCCCGATTCATCCCCTAACGCACTCGATATGAGTTTAATACTAAGGTTATAACTTAGGTTTCGCAAATCCTAACGTTTCTAACCTACGGCTCTGATACCAACCTGTGACGACCCCAAATCCGGGTTCCATAACCTCGAGTTTGGTTCTCACTATTCAACACATTACTAACAATTAAATACATACATTGCATTTAAATATCGCGGAATAATACATATTGGTTCCCTTCAAAAGGTTACAATACCAGGGTCTATCAACCTTAACATAATAACAGTTCCTATCACAAGGAATTACAAAAGGTTTAACAACCGTAAATACATAATTAAAGATCTAATTAGCATGCATAAGCTAATTTAAGCTCTGGCTTTTCCTTTTCCCTTATCTTTCTTTGAGCAATCAGGATTATCTGAAAAATGGTTCATGATATAGCAAGAATGAGCAACTAGTTTGCTCAGCAAGTTTAGAACAATCATAAAGATTTAATATATCATGAATGAATGGGAAATATCATCAATGATTCAACAATAGATATAACGATTGTGAATGAAACAGGATTCAAATTTTAATAAACAGAATATTTGAATCTTAAAATGCTGAGTGGTCACTAAGGACCCTGAACTAACTAGGGTATAATAGAGTTTCCTCTGACCCTTTGAGTTGTTTGGTTTTCAAGGGGATCAGCCTATTCAACCCGCTGTATATGCATTACATTTAGTCACTGGCGCCCAAAGTCGGTTTCCCGACACAAAATCCCCTAATTTAGGGTTGTTCAATTCTCAGACTTAATATAAGAAATCCGCACCCAGCAATGGTTTGGATAAGCTTTTAAAAGTATTCAAGTTATTGAATTTAGAAACGCAATGTCTAGCTGAACTATTAGCTTCAGACATTTTTAATACAGTTCATGAATCAAGAACTAACAAGCTTCAAATGCACTAAGTGCGATTGTATAAACAATATGGATGTGGAATAATTTTAAATAATTAAACCACTTCAAGCTTTAACAATAAATACAAGTATGGAAACTTGTTCAACGATAATAATTGAGTAGGGTTAGAGAACTTGCCTGTTTGCTCAGCTACAATAATTGTCTAGCTTTAACTAACTTGCTTTGAAAGACCTAACATTAATAAAGTTGGTCTAATAATTAGTACGGCGTATTTGCATAACTATACGCTTAATAACGAACTTATTTACCACACATAAGTACTAACACATAATTTACATTAGTCAAAGCAATATTATTAACCTTATAGACACTTAATCATTTTAGGTTAATAATTTAATAAGTTAGAAAATATTTTTCTTAAGTGTTGGACACTTATTAAACCCTTAAACAACTTATTATAATTGTTTAATTAAATTCAATTTATTTTATTAACTCAATCTCTTTTTAATTACTATTTAATATTGATTAAATAGAAATTAATTAATTAACTCTAGTTATTATAAATAATAACTAATTGTACTTACTTATTATTAAATAATAAATAATTATTAACTTAATTTTAACCTTCTTTAATTTAATGTTAATCAACCAATAATTAACTAAGTAATTAACCTTACTTATTATTTAATTAAGGAAATTAAATAATAGTTTACTAATCTTAATCCTCTTTAATTATTATTTAATGTCAATTAAATAATAATTAATTATTTAATTAATTTTAATTATTATTTAAGGTTAAATAATAATCAAATCATTCTTATTTATTATTTAAATTAAATAATAAATTATTACTCTAATAACTTAATTTCCATTAATCGTTATTTAATGTTAATTAAATAATAATTAATTACTTAATTATCTTTATTTATTATTTAATAATATTTAAATAATAAATAATTAATTTATAAATTTTATCTCTCTTTAAATAATATTTAATAGGCATTAAATAATAATTGCTAATTTATCATCTTTATTTATTATTAACATTTAAAATAATAAATAAATAATAAATTTATTTAACCTAACCATGGTTTAGCTAACTAGATTAATATTTAAAATATTTAAATATTAAACTTTATGAAAAATATCCTCCCCAATATTATTTTTGTATTATTATTATTTTTGTTATAATTTTAAATTAATTTTTAAATATTTAAATTAATTAAAATTAACCCGAATGGCATTTTCGTAATTAAGTTGAAAAACCGGACCGATGGCAGTTTCGTAAATAATCAGAAAACTGATCCGAGGGCAAAAACGTAATTTTACCAAGAAAAACACGGAGGGGCATAAACGTAATTTCCCCGGAAAAATTATTACCGCGCATTGCGCGCGTTTTAGTTTTTACGGGTCAAAACGCTGTCGTTTTGTAACCCCGAACGCTGGCTTCCGCGCGTTACGCGCGGAGTAAAATTTCCTTCTGCCAAAACGACGCCGTTTTGGCTCCGCGTTTTCTCGGTGAACAGTGGTCCGCGCATTGCGCGGAAACCCTTAAAATTTTTCTTCCGACAGAACGTGAACAGTGTTTCCGGCTACCCATTTTAAATAAAAATATACCTTCAATAAATCTTTAACTCTTCAATAAAAATCCAAAAAAATTACCAATCATCTTATATTAATTTATAACATGAAAAATTAATTTTTCATGATTTAATATCAATATTTTTTTATAAAAATTTTTACATCACATAAACTACCATAAATCATAACTTTTTGTGTATAACTCCATTTTAAGTGATTCAAACTTTGTTTTTCTCATGATTTAATGTTCTCTAATATTAGAACATCAAACCTAAGTTTTACAAAAATATTTTTGGTAATATATTTCAAAACTTGTTTACACACTACTAAATACATATTTTAGCATATAAAATATACCAAAATACAAACCAAACATATTAAACTCAAGCATGACATAAATATTACCACTACACATTAATAATCATATTAACATGTTTATACTAACATGATGATTTATTTAATTTAAAAATAACACTTTATTTAAAATAACTATTACCTTGATTTAATGGCTATTCTTCTTTTTCTCCCAAAGTATGTTGTGAATCTTGAAGACATAAACTAGCTTAGCACTCCTTCTCCTTCTCTTGCTCTCTCTCAAAATATTTTGCTCTCAAACTCTCTCTAGCTTGGAAAATGGGAGAAGAAAAATGACTAACACAATGCTCCTAAATTGCAAGTATACTTGCAATTTTGATAGATACATAATATATCTAATAATTTTAGCCCATCATGCACCTATTGGATACTTACACAAGTTAACCACATTAGGTGAAAAGAAGCATGGTGCATGTACTACAAAAAGAAAACAAGCAACCCTTTTATTAATTAAATGAAAAATCAAATAATAATAATAATAATAATAATAATAATAATAAAACCACACATTCTCTCTCCTCCTTCTTGCACATGGTCGGCTGATAGCTCCTTTTCCTTGTCCCAAAATTATTGACACATTTTCATTTTTAATAATTAATAAGTTAATTTAAGTATTTTTCAAGTGGGCCAATCATTGGGCTTAAATTTAAAATATCAATTGGGCTTCTATTAAATTGTTTGGGCTACCAAATTGTGAAATTTTATTATTCTACACTTGGGCTACTAATTGACCCATGTTGGGCTAATTTAATAATTTATACATTAATTATTCAATCCATGATTAAATAAATAATTAGATTGAATAAATAATTAAATATTCTAACCCATTAGTATTAAATTACTAAATGGACTAATAAATATTATTATTAATATTTCACATTATTTACATTAATTAATAATCATATTAATTAATTTATTATATTTAATTCACTCATTATATTCAATTTAATTGAATATTTAATTAATAGGAAACTTATCAATTATTTTGATGTTAAAACTTTAGGGTTTGTTCACTAATTTAATAACATATTAGTGATCTCCTTTAATTAATTTTAACAATTAATTACATAATTATTTAATCACATAATTAATTAATCACATAAAAAGATTTAAATAATCTCGTAAAAATAACTCGTTGAAAATTCAATTAATAATTTAATTAATAAAGATGTGGAAATTCTAGGACATTACAATAATAATAATAATAATTATAATAATAATAATTAGTATATTAATAATAATAATAGTAATAATAGTAGTAATAATAATAACAACAATAATTATTATTATTATTATTATTATTATTATTATTATTATTATTATTATTATTATTATTATTATTATTATTATTACTATTATATTTATTATTATTATTACTAATAATAACAATAATAATAATAATTATTGTTATTATTATTACTATTATTATAATAATAGTAGTATTAGTAATAATAATAATAATAATTATAATTATTATAATAATAATAAATAAAAATTTGCACATAAATAAAATGAGTCACCTTTTTAGCATTGATGTCATTTTTCTGCTTGTCGGGTATTGCGGTCGTTATATTTACACATGCAAATTAATTTGGGTAGAAAATCACGGGGACGGTTCAGATTCATTCTAATTGATTTGTAAGTTATTTTATGTTGCAAAGAGTCTTTAGGTAATAGAGTATTTTTGAAATTTTAATTTACACTGTGCCTTTAGGCACGGATAATTACGTATCATCTCTTTGGTGTTTTTGCGGGATATATTGAAAGTAACTATTGTAGTAAGTTCTGACTCATGCTATGAAAATCTTTTGTCCAATTTCAAGAAAAAATATAGAGAAAAAAATGTTATGGTGATGCGATTTAATTGGTGTAATGACAATATTTTTTTATTTGGACTTAGAGAGTTCATTTTATACTTTTGGGTATATATGCAAAAATATTTCTTTTGAATTTTTATATTTTTTTTTTCCTTATTGGATCTCACGAAATGGCTTGCAGTACTACCATTTTTCCACAGAAAAAATATTGTTCATGGATCATATTGATCGATGGTTAGATATACTAGAAGCAAATAAATGCTGTCAAACTTCTCATTCTATTTTGTCATTAAAGGAAAGGTGTGTAATATACTCGAAAATATTATATTACACAAATTTGACTCCGCTATCGTCAATCAATTAATTGCTTAAACCTGTTAAGAACTAATTTTAAATTGAGAATGAGTAGCACACTAATGTTTGTCTCAAAAATAAATTATGACTGGATTGAGTACTAATCTTTTTGTATTAATGGTTGGCCACAACAGTTTTAGATTTTTCAATTTAAAAATATTAAATACAGTACTCAGCTGTTATATTAATTGTACCGTGCCTTCAGGCACGGGTTATCCCTAGTTACTATATATACTATGCTAAAAGGAGTCGGTGATACAATCGGCGATTGGACCCAGAACCGGTAACGCTGTTAGCCTGTTACTATTCGGAGGAGAGGGTGTTACGTGCGCCCATTGTTTTCTCTCTCTCTTTCTCTCTCGCAATTTTGTTTTTTGATTTTTCCTTCTTTTGGGGACCACACTGCATGAATATCTTGTCAATCCAAACACCGAAGATAAATAATATAATAAAGTTATAATATAATAATAATAAATTATTACAACATATTTATTTAATTAATTTTTAATATTTGTGTAATAATTATAATATTATTAAATTATATTTAAAATTAATTAAATTATATAATTATATATAATGAATAAAATATATATAATAATAAATAGCATAAAATTATTTTTCAACCCTAAAATTTTAAAACAATTTTTTGACATTAAAATTTAAAAATAGTATCCTAAAATTTGGGGGAAAAAATATTTTTTCATCTTTTATTTTATTCCAAATTCTTATTTATCTATATTCTACTATATATATAGGGAATTGATTCATAATAAACGTTTGCTATGGATACTATTTCAGTAAATTGATCTCTCATTATCCAATCATAACTATAAGAATTAGGAGTTCGACTTGGCCGTTAGTAAGAATAACATTGACCACTACATTAATTTAAAATTTAAGAAAATAAGAGTTTTGTATAATCGCTAATAGGAGTAGTGGTCAATGCTATTCCTACTTTTGCCAGTGGTCAGACATAACTCATAACCCTTATATTTGAGATCGAACGGTGAGATCAGTTTACTATAATAGTGTCCCTAAAATTTAGGAATTACCTTTCATTCCTAAAAAAAAAAAATTAGTAACAGAAACTTTAAATTTAGGAAAAAGTTTTTTTTTCCATCTTGATTTCAAAAGTATTTCATCTACATTCTTATTACTATAATTATCTACTTATCATTATCTCTAATTCTCATATATATATATATATATATATATATATATATATATAATTAGTTTTCTTTTGAAATTTATATTACTGACAATAATAATATTTAGTTATATAGTAATTTTTATTATTAAATTATATAAGTATAATTATTTAATATTAAATAAAATTTTGTCTATTACATAAATAGATGAATATATAATTATATAAATAAATAAATCATTAATTTATAAGTGAATACTATCATTTATTCTATATAAATAGAGAAGATATAATTGTAGATTTCTAAATTTATTTAATTTCTCATTAATAATTTGTTTCAAGTATACTACCATTTTTTAGGATCTAAAACCTTGACTTATTATGTATTTGTCCCACAAAATTTTGTATTCCAGTGAATTTATTAAATAAATAATAACCATCCACAAAAAATAGGTTTATGTATTCCCATTTCTTCTTACTGCCGTTTCTTTCATATTCATTGTTGTTTTATATATGCAACAATTAAAATGAAATTCTTGAGTTTAAAGCCCAACTTTTTAATTAAGGTTGTCCTAACAACTCAAAGGGGGTGGCTATAATTAAACTATGAGAAATAAGACTTGTTGGACTGAAATAAAAAAGGGAGCCCAATTTAAAAGAGAGCATTTCAGAAGAAGAAAGAGATAATGGACTGGATAATGATGGGCTGTGTAGTCTGTACCCTACCAAAATAATGTAGTTCTTGATGGTCAGCTCATGCACTTTACTCTATCCGTCTATTTTTAGGAGTCCCATTGGCCATTGACCCCATTGTAGTATTAGTTTATTATTATGACTAATGGAAATTTAATTTGTACTTTCATACTATGATCGATCGACCATAAAAAGCTATATATGTTCATATTTGTTGACTTGCTATTGTGGGATGTGACTTGTCAATTCATAGTCAACTTTTAAAAATGAAAGTTGTCACAAAATCACTCAATATAATTGCAAGTTTAAAATTTAATGTTTGTATTATAATTTTTATTATTTTAAAATTTAAAATTAATATTAATTTATTTTAAATTTAAATAATCTACTAAGATATTCCATCCATTCTAAAAAAAAAAAAATATCATTTACAAAGTTTATAAACTTTAATATATATATATAGGGTCCGCTTAATGTGCGCCCTAAAGGCACACACTAAGGACGAAAAAATAAGAGGTGAGATCCACTAAAATTTATTTTTTTATATAGTTGCACTGAATTCAATACATGGGGTCCACTAGTATATTATTTTTTTATATATTGAATTCAGCGCGCCTACATAAACAAATAATATTATACATTATTTTTCGCCCTTAGTGTGTGCCCTAAAGACACATATTAAGAAAATCCATATATATATATATAATGAGAGGTGTTGTTTAAAAAGAATTTTATAATATTAAAACTGTGTTATTATATTTGAATTTAATTATAAAAAATAATTTATATGTTTATAAACTTATAACGAAGACTTTAATTGTATTTTGGTATATACAATAATCAATAAAAAGATTTCTTTTTAATTTTTTTTGTAAATGAGATTTATTTTTGGTGGGGGGAGTAATTTTTTTTTTGGGAAGGGAGGGAGTATTTAAAATATATTAAATTCTAGTGAGTAAAGCTCAATCAGAAGTCTTTTCATCCGCATAGTCTCTCTGTCATTCTCTCCAACCCTTTACTTCCAATCAAGTTTTTACAGAGAGAAACAATGGCGATTACCAGGACGAGAGGCCGATCAACTAAAAATCCAAATATTGGACAAGAAGAAGAAGAAACCCAAAATGAGAGCAATAATGGCGGAACTACTTCAGAGTATGAACAGTTCAGAGAACAGAGAATCAAAGAAAACCTCGAGAGAATGGAGAAAATGGGGATTTTGGACCTCTCTCGCAAGCTCAAGTTCGATTTTCTCCCTCCTCCTCCAAAGCGTCCAAAGCCTTCTCACAACAAGCTTGCTTTAGCCCCTTGTACTTCCACAAGACGATCGTCTAGGTAATAATAACAAAACTCTGCTCCTCTTTTCATTTCCCCTGTTTGGTACGCGCCAAAATTCCAGCAAAACAAATACTAACATTTTGAATTTTCCTCTAGTTTTCATCTTTTTCTAACATTTTCAGTGTGTTTATTTCCTGAGATTTTCGATGGTCAAAATTCCTATGCCTTTTTTTTTTTTTATAAAAAAAACTATTTAAAATTTTCTTATTTTGTTCATACCGATGGAGAAAATCAAACGCAGAACTATCGCATTGTAGCCGTAGGTCTTGGGAAGATATTTTTTTTTTGGGGATGGAGTTTAGGTGCCCATTTTTTACTTTGTTTTATTTCTGTATGATTTTCAGGAAAGAGGAAAATGATTAGCTTGTTTTGTTTAAAAAAATATTAAGCACTAGAAATTCTCGAGTCCTATGCATCTTTATGCATTTCTTTTGGTCACTTTTCTAGAAAAACTCAGAATAAGCCCAGCAGTAGCATTGCGGACTTGTTACGAGGAGTTTTGTTGGGTCCAAAATTTTACTTTATGTTTCTGTTACATTTTCCTGAAAGAAAATTGGATTCTTTATGTTATTTCTCATCATGGGTTTGTATTGTATAGGTTGAATACCATGACTCGGGTTAATTATTCGGAAAGGGTTCCTATTCCCAAGAAAGAGGTGGTTTCTAAGCCCATGAAAGAGAAGAAACTTGAGGGAAATGCCAGGGTTCCCAAGCTCAAGAAAGAGAGGAGGGAACTTGTGGGGAATGTTGAGATTCATATAAAAGAAGGTTTAAAACCTGAGATTTATACAGAAGAGCATGAACAGCTTTTGGGTGATTGTAAGACAACTTGGATTCTGGATGTTGATGGATATGATGAAGATGGGCAACGCATATATGATCAATTTGAAGGGAAGCATTGCCATCAATGCAGGTAATTTTCACTTCTAATCATGAAGCACATACTATATAATTTCATGTTTTTCTATTTTTCAAATCTAGTCACTTGTACCAGGAGAGCCATTATGCTCGACTTTAACAACACTGTTTTGTAAATGCGTTAATTCTTCTTCTTTTGGAATATAAATTTGAGGGAAATGTTAGAGGTAGATATAGATATTTGTAAGAAACAATCTCCAATTCTTACCTAATAAACCATTATAGAATTTACTGCACCAGTTATCCTCAAGAGCTGGTGGATTGTTTGAAGAATTGATGCAGCTTTTGGTTGATTGGCAGAGAGATAGTTTGGTCCATTCAACTAACTATTTTAGGGAAGATGGAACTCTCACGGGTCTTCTTTCCTTGCCTCCTTGAGGCAATGAAAGTTTCAGGTAGAGTGCTGAGGAGACTTTTGGAGAGCAGGAAAGTGTTGATGGTGGTGAGTCTTGCAAATAAAGGCGGTAAATTTAAAACCGAGTCGAAGAACAGGGCAGGGTATCCCGTTCGGTTAACTGCCTAAAAATAGAATACTTTTGGACTGATGAGTTACTGTATGAATTTGTCAATGCATGTCTACTGTTACAGAGTTATACGAGATGGGAAAGGAAGAGTTTAAAATTGTAGTGCATCAGATAGGTATATCATCACTCATGACATAGTACCTTAATAATCTTTGCAAAATTATTTCTGAAGGGCATTGATAGTTTATTATTGTTGGAACCTAACACAAAGCAAACATGTAAAAAAATTGGAGTGCAATATTTTTCCAATCGCGTAACACTTGTTTATGTATAACTGGGATAAAAAGGTCTCAAATAATTAGATATAACAGGGGTTACTTTACCAGAAAATGTGATATCATACTATTAGCGATCTTGTAAATTTTATAATGCCAATCAGGCTATCAAATATATTTCTTTTGTCTCATAAGTCATAATACTATAGTCAATTCAGAAATGCTTGTCATTTTGATCTGCTATATTTAGAATTATCCATCCCCCTCCTTTTCTTTAAAACATTTAATGTGACTGATGATTCATATTTATAATATCTATCATGCTTGTCAAGCTATAGTTTCTATAAAATCTGTTAGCGTGGTGTACCTCACAGTAGATTCATTTACTTAAACACTTGTAAGTAGTGACAGCCTGATTTCATGCAGGCAGAAAACTCTTGGTCGTCATACTGAGTGCAGCAACTGCAAGGTGGTTGAAGGGCAGTTATGTGGGGATTGCTTATTCACAAGGTATTTCGTATTGACGAACATGGAGCATATTCCTTTTTTTAATTTGCATTGTTATGTAGTTTATTTAAGTAACGAAATATTGGTATTAGATATTATGAGTAAAGCTCCTATATCTGTGTGCAGATATGGCGAGAATGTTATAGAAGCAAATGAGAATCTGAGTTGGACTTGTCCAGTTTGTCGAGGAATATGCAATTGCAGTCGCTGCCGACGAGAAAAAGGATGGGAACCTACTGGTTCCATCTATTGGAAGGTTAACTCCAACTTTGAATTAGCTCATACTATAGTTATTTGCTGGCACACTATTCTCCTCTATGTTATAGGTCTCCATTGTTTTTCTTTTATCAAACAAAGATGCGACATTCCTGCTTTCATGGATGCTATTATTATTTAACAAATGTAATTCATTTGTTTTTTATTGGTTTGTGAGATGATGAAAGCATTCCACCATGTGTGGGATACAAGTCCTACATCTTTACATTAGGAAGAATTGTTGATTTATATTCAATATTGCAGGTAGAAAAGCTTGGGTTCAAGTCTGTGGCTCATTATCTCATTCAAACCAAGAGTTCACAAAAAATCCAAGCAGACCCAACTGGTGAAAACGGAAATCATGCAAAGGGATCACTGCCACTTGCAGATGGAGAATCTAAGCCAACTGATGGGATTGAAGCGATAACAGCAGACAGTGAACATGTTATGAGTAATGGCGATCATGAAGATTGAGATGCTATAGATGATCATGATTTAAGAGAAGAGGACACTAAGTAGGGTATTAGAATATTCTTGACTACAAATTGTGTTGAATTCGATATATATACTGCTTTGGCACTTGACTAGCTTTCAAGTGATTTTTGGAAAATTTGTAAGTACATTTACATTATATATCTAGTAATAGTCAACTTTGTTGTGACAATATTGTGAAGTGTTTGATCTCCTGTTGCATGATTCAGTTTATCCTTTGCATGATTCAATTGATTTAGCTAAAACTTATCTCATAACTCATAAGTAGACTTTAAAAGAAAGGGTTTCATGATTTCATTGGGTAGATTATAGAAATTTGAAGTAAAACAAATTACGTTATGTAAATAAATGTAGATACATGGGTAGTTTGTGGATATGTGTGAGATTTTTTTTGGTGTATTGCTCCAAGCCATGCAGGAGGCTTTATCAAGAGAAATGTGTTTAAGTTGACTAACGTTCAATAAAAAATGAAGATAATTTAAATTACCTCATAATCTTCTGCCTGCTCAGCTGCTTCACTGCTGCTGTAGCAGCCCTTAAACCCTGGACATAGCTCTTAAGAGAACTCAACTTTTAGTGTAGCTACCAATTCTACAAGGGAGGTTCGTAGGCGGTTATTTGTTGTTTTCATAAAAATATCACATTAAGGCCAACTGCTTAAAGCTTGTGAATCACACGATCAAACTAGAAAGTTTTTATCTCAACCATCAAGATTTTCTTTCAATTTTCAACTTTTGAGATGATTTTGCTGTAGCAGAACTCAGAGTGTATGAACAGGAGTCCATAATTTCAAATGTTGAATAGAAGTTAAACAACATAAACTTGTAAGTAAAAGAATTCTCTTCATGAAACATAACCCAACCTTAACCGTATTTATGGTTTCAAAGGCTATAGTTTTTCGCGATTAAGGGGCATTGAGGTCGTTGTATCAACTGGTAAAAACATCACGGATATTGGAATACAGAGCATACAGGGAGTATTGCCGGAGTTTTGCAACCTCATACCACGTGTTAAGCACATTATTGTTCTTGTCTGTGCCTGAAAATGCCAACTGCACGCCTATGTTGCAGTCAACCGTGCCTCCATTGCTTTTACACTTCGATGATGGTACTGCACAGTCTGTGTTGTTAAGGCAAACAGCGTGATCCCCGGAGCATGTAGCGCATCCATACTTTTTCCATAACATGTTCTGGAGCGTACCCTTTTGAAATTCAAGAACCTTCAAATACAAAAGCAAAGTGTAGATGGAAAGTGAAAAAGGAGAATATAAAGAAATTGATATAATTTAGAACAAAATTATGGCGCGAAAATCCCAGCTTAAATAGGTGCCAGGCAGCAATGCTAATATAATTTCCTTCCATTTCATCTCAACTGCTAAACATGAAGAAAAATGTTGCTTCTTTTTCCCACAAAAACTCACAAGAAAAGACCACCCTTCGTAGGCTCTCTCCAATTTTCTTTTTCCTCCCGAACTTAGAACATAGTGTCACATTAATTATATACAAGAAAAAAGAAAAAGAAAAGGAGTATGACGAATCTAATTGTCTTACAAGAGTAAAACTATTGACGGTGTGAGTAAAATCTGCAACAAACACTGGGGGCGATCTTGCGGCAAACTGTCGCCCAGCAAATGCAACCATATGTCCGCCAGACAAGCTCTGAAAATTTCATACAACATTAGACTTTGCTTTTCAAGCTTAGCAATAGCTGGGAAGATTTCCAATTAAACGGAAATGTCAGAAAATAATTTACAAGCCAGCCAAATAAATGCATAAATTTCCAAAAATGCTGATTGCCAAATGATTTGATGCAAGTATAGATGGAGATTTCCTCAAAAAGAACTGAAGCAACACAAAATGTAAATCTACAACACAAAATCCGCAGGGGCACAAGGAAGGAACACGATGCAGTTAAAGGGGAAACATGACACATACCGGATTGAAGTTGGTGCCATCGGCGATAGTAAGGAGAGATATCTCATCAACCTTTGGCCTAAAAACGGCAACCTTGGCGACACCACCAATGAGGGGTAGGCGTTTATCGCAGGGTGAGAGCTGAGTTTGATTGAAAAAAAATGATTCCTTTGTCGAAAAGGCAATACCAAATGTAAACCCATCAAATCTCTCAACCTTTGAATCTGAACAAGGATCAAATACAGGATTTGTGTCACCGGCATGCCCAGTGATCACTGTCATCATCACAATTATTGTCGATACAAATACAATCACCTTTGTCATCATAGATGATTTTCCTTGTCCCAAATTTCTGTTCTTCTGTTAAATAGCAGCTTCATAGATTAAATTTGCAGGCCAGATGAAAAATGTCTAGGAATTACTATTATAATTAATTATGGTGATAAGAACAAAGAAAATAAAATATTCATAATCTAGCAAGAACTACAATTGAAAAGTACTTTTCCTACAAATCCAAGAAATTAAAGACAAGATCAGGATTCCTCATTCATGATATTTATAGCATATTAAAAAATTAACACATTGTGACATTCCTAGAAGGAAAAAAAACCCAATAATAATGTAAAATGTAAAATGTAAAACTCATCCATGTCTAGCTAAATATTGAAAAGGGCAAAACCAAGATTTTCAAAAGAAAATCAAATCATAACATGATTTACAGACCAAATTTAACCCTAGTTTTAGATTTTACCCATAATATGATCCATCAACCGTAACTGTGCATGAGAAAAATAGAAGAAAAAAGGGTTAAAGGGTATCAAACTTACCACTATCAAGAATGATCTTTGACACGAGATCCAATGTAATTCCACTGGTAAAAAAAAGTTTCTTGAAATTTATTGTTTTTATGATTTCAATCAATATTCATGGGTATTGAAGAAAATGAATAGGGTCATTGAAGAAAAAAATTGATACTCCTATTCCTATAATCCTTGTTTATATGTGATTCAAAGGTTTATGGAAGTTGGTAAATCATGTTGGTTCCTTGCAAAGAAGTATTGCAAAAGCCAAGAAGAATGGCAGGGGGGGAAGGGGGCACGGAACGGTTAAATCGGCTGGCCAGGTGGTCCCTGACCTAAAACCGTTATGGAAGTTGGAGCTAATAGGAGCCTCTCCATTGGAAATATTGTATTTTTTTTTTTCAAATACTTTTAGGCTTTAAAATATATATGATCAAATTTAACTTTTAAAAAACAGTGTACGATATTTTTAAATATAAAGTTGATGATATTTATTTAATTTTTAAAAACAATAAAACTTATAATTACTAGTATTTTGTTGATAGTATACCATTTTCATAATTGCATTAATAATGTTTAAAATTAGATAAACTAATACCAATTCTGAGTTTAAAAATATCACAAATTATCTTCAAAAAGTAAAAATTAATTCTATATTTGGAATGGAGGCATTAATTTGTTAGTCTTTATTTCTCAAATAAAAATAAAATTGTTGCAGTAAAAAAAAAGCCTTTTTGCAATACATTCGGAAAACTTTTCCTGCAATGCACATTAACATCAAAGATTGTCTAGTTCAATGAAGGTTGTCTAGTTCAATGAATGAAGGAGGAGAGTCTTGGGTAGTAAATAAAATACCTCAGTCTTTCATCGATTAATATGAGATATTTAAACGTATATATAAAAACTCAAGTTATTATTATTAATATTTTTAGTCATAATTTTTTGAATGTGAATCTGTGGTGGGATAAGATGACTACAAAAAAATAATATTGAAAAAATGCATTGAATCTTATTATGTTATGATTTGATTTGATTCGACTCGATTTTTTTTTCTTTTGTCATTTGTAGTGATTTCCATATAATCACATTTTTAATTTATCTCTAAAGTTTTTCTTTAAAAATAAGACTATTAGTACTAGTTGAGCGGGATTATCACGAGGAGTTAAAATTAGAATCATAACACATTATTAAAATAATTTTTTTTTGTCAAACATGAATATTTTATTAATAATAATTTTTTATTTTATTTCTACTAGTTAAATATCTTGCCTTGGGACTGACTAATAGTCTCAAACTGAAGCAGATTGGCCTACTCCCTCTCAGCCTAGTCTTTGTGATTCATAATCCAAATACACATGCATATCCAATTTAGCCATTACCACATCAAATGGAGGTTTATGTAGAAAATTTCGTATTTTTTTGTAATATTTATAAAATTTGTAATATGACTGTTTTTGCAGAAAATAAATTGGTTACAAATAATTAGCAAAGTAAAAATAAATCGTTGGAAACCGGACCATGTAGACTAGTATTAGAATTGAATGGAACTTCAAACTCTAAATCGTCTACCTGGGCACCAACAAAGTCATAGGCCGGATGGTAGCACCACCCCTTTTCATAACAAGGATGCCAAATAATGTAGAATCCAACTCTTTCCCCCAACTGTTGTAATGAATCAATCAATTATTACCAAAATAAAATTGCCTGTTTAGGGCTCAGGCCAGCGTCCCTACCACACAGACATATTATGATGTTTAATTTTAAAGATGAACGGTAAAATAATTAATTCTTACCAAAAGGTTAAAAAGGAGTAGTAAAATTAATTACATCATACTAATTAATAGGATAGAGATCCAAAAAAAATAAAAATAAAGAATTGAAGTGATAGGCAAATTAGAGAATCAATTGTACAACCACGAAAATGTAAATTCGCTTAATTCGAAAAAATACAAAACTGATTAAGAGAATATATATATATATATATATATATATATATATATATATATATATATATATATATATATATATATATATTTAAAATAACATATTTGGAAATTATATTCAGTTAAATGAATTTTAAATGACGTGTTACTCAGGCACATAATAAATTAATTGTTATAATTGAATCCTTAAATTTTTATAGTGGTGAGGATTAGATAAATAAGAATTAATGCCTACCAAACTCAACATATATATTTAAAAAAATGAAATGTGAATGAAGTTTAAATCCAAAGCAATTAATTAAAAAAATGAGAGAGTTGAACCAAAATATTTAAATTAAAGTGATAAACACAAAAAAGTAGGCAAAGAAAAATAAATGACTTGATTGCCAATAAATTAAAGCTAAAACCTGAATAATATTTGTTGGGAATTGATATTTTCACAAGGCTCTAATTCACATAAAAATGGATCCTACTTACTATTTATGTGAATAGAGTTGTGTGAAAATATCAATTCTTTATTTGTTTAAGAAATATATAATTAATACCTACATATCAAGACAAACAGTTTCAGCACCAACCTCATGCATAATCAGATTATAAAAAACGTGAATTAATTAATACATTAATTAGCAGTTTTGTTATGTGTAATGATTTTGTCATTTATCCATACATCGACCTTTGTAAAAAATAGTAGGACCCACCATTTACATGGTGTATTTTATTATTTTTTATAAAAATTATTACATGAATCATTGCAAAATATCATTAATCATATATTTTTTCATTAATTAGAACGAAGGCTAGCTCCTTCGCCAGGAAAGAAGTAGATGTGTTGGTTTTGAAAATGGTGTCATCTATCACTTTCTTAGTCATGCACTTACAAAATGTTTCGATTCCGTGTAAAGCTTTTGGCTATTTGCCACCTTTCTCCTTAATTACACACACACACACACACACACACACACACACACACATATATATATATATATATATGAATGTATGTGTATCACTTTTATATTCGATACAATCTATGAGGCAGCTGTTTATCTATATAAAACTCAGATATATAGATTATTAACTCCATAAAACCTTAAAAATATATGAAGAAAGTACAAACCTAATTACCGAAAAAAAGTTCAAACCTCGATAAAGCTCAAAAAGAAAAGCTTAAACCGTAAGAAATGGCAATGGAAAATGAAAGCATTATCAAGAAAGTGGATTCTGAGATGGAGAACATTGGGGAAAGTCTGTATGAGAATGATGGCCCATGCTTCTACAAGATTTTAGTTGAAGATCCCAACAACAAAACTTGTGTAAGTTTGATCTTTTAATTACATACACAGAAAAAAGTATCATCATTATCTTTTTATTTATTTATTTTAGCTTTCAATTTCATGCAATT
This sequence comes from Hedera helix, assembly GCA_947179155.2. Classification (NCBI taxonomy): domain Eukaryota; kingdom Viridiplantae; phylum Streptophyta; class Magnoliopsida; order Apiales; family Araliaceae; genus Hedera; species Hedera helix. Next base: position 32,872,394 of record OX359287.1, read on the forward strand.
AATTAATCCTTTTGTTTTCAATTATTCTCTTCTTTTTTTTATTTTGTTTTGATTTTTATGATATTTCTTGTTTTTATGGATTGATGTAGTGGTGATAACAGATCCGATGGAAGAAAAGGTTTTGTTAATAAAAAATTACATGTAATTAATACATATGTGAATGAATATTGAGTTTAAGTTAGCAGTATATATAACTGGTACGTACGTACACGCATCGACTGTAAGCATCATTTGAATATCTTAATTTAGAAAAATAAATTAAAAAATGACACATGCATTTTCTTTTATTTATTTTCTTAATTAAACTTGTAGCGAAAAATCCCAGAAGGCTTCAAGGAAATCATAGGAAAAAGATTTCCTCGTTCAATATGCCTAAGGCCTCCTTCTGGGCGCCGGTTTAGGGTTCTGGTCGACCAGGACGGAGACGAAATGGTTCTAAAACAAGGTTGGAAGGATTTTACATTGGCAAGTGACATAAAAGTAAATGACTTCTTAATCTTCCGGTACGACGGAAAAATGCATTTCAATGTTCAAATTTTTGACCCTTCCGGATTGGAGAGAACTCCTAAACCTAAGAAGATAGAACTAAACGAAGAAGCTGCTGCTGCTGCTTCTTCTTCTACTAATGGTGGGAAAAGGAAGAGAGGACGGCCAAGAAAATATGAACAAACAGGAAGCATAGATAGTGCAGGTAACATATTTATTCCATACTATATATTTGCTCCCAAATTAAATGTTTAGTTTTGACTTTTATAATTTTAATTGACTGTTTTTATAATTAATAATTAAGTATATATAAATATATTTTTAAAATTATAAAAATTGGGGATAATAATGAATTACATATATATACCTGGTTTTGAATTACTATGCTTTCTTATTAGATTAGTAACGTACTAAACCAATTGTTTATATTTAATTATTTTTTATCTCCAATTTTGTATGGTAAAGTAGTTTTGCGAGCGCATTGAATAATTAAGGTGTTAATTACATTAATTGCCTATCCAATCCTATATTAAATCATGCTCAATTGAGCTCCATGTCTGGATTTGCAACCAATTAGTCTTGCAAATCGGGTTGAGTTGAATAGTGACGGATTGAGTTCAACTCACTATAAAAGTTATCGAGTTAGGTTCTAGTCCAATATTTAATGAATATTAATTTTTATATTCAAATTTGACTCGTGTACTTGTCGAGCTGACGAGTAACTTAATAGTAAAATTAATGAGATGATACTTCACTCCAACTCAAGGATTTAAACTAAACTACCTATTCTATCCACCATAGGCGTTACATCGATTCATTTCATTAGAAGAAATTATGAAAATTATAAAAATTAATGAAATAAAATGAAAATTTATTCTATTAATAGGCTGGCTATCCTATTTTGATTCTAATTCCTTCAATTCAAATACAACAAATCTTGACTTTAATAATATGTAGATGCATGTATATACATAACGTCAACTATCAATATTTTAGCCATATTATTTATTTTCAGTGATATTAATTAGTTAATTCATCAATTATTTTGTAGGATACGGGCAGCTGGACTGATAGCCTAAAAGTGACCTGCAAGTAGTCTGTGTCTTCTCTTCAAAGTAATTACCTTAATAAAGCTTTCGCATCAAATAAGTTTTTCCATCAGACATGGTTAATTTTTCTGCGTAATTTATTGACTGTTGTTCTAATTTATACAATGAATTGGGTTTTCCTTGCTATGGCACAATATTGCTAATTTGTTATTGTTTATCATGAAAATTACATGCAATTTCCCCCCCACCTCCCACCCCCACCCCCACCCCAACTTTGGGATCACAAGTGGTTAGACAGGGCTGTTCATCGGCCACTTAATGCGGATTTCACAATGGTTTGGTTCAGGGACGGAGGGAGCATAGGGAGATTTTTTTAATTTTTTTTCTTTTGAAGTCTAAAAAATATGATATTTTTATTTTAGGCCCTCCAAAATTTATGATTTTTTTTTAGTATATATAGATACTTTTTCAAAAGAAATATAAGAAAGTACTTTTACTATTCCAAATATAAATATTATTTAAATTTTTTAAAGTCAATTTAAAATATGACGCGCACATCATAAATTTATCATTCTTTCCATTTTTTTGGTTCTCATGCATGCATTGTAAAAATATCAAATATTATGATTTCTCTTTGCTCTACTTTTTGTACTATAAATACTTCATTTGCATTGCATATAATGAAATCTTATTCTAACAAGAAAATGATAAAGCTGTCTATATAATATGGGTCGAAAGTGATAAAAATGTGTATAAAATACGGATCGGAAGTGATAAAATTATTTATGAACGACGTACGGTATTACGTCCCGGCCTCCAAAAACAAAATCCTGATTTCGTTCCTTAGTTTGGTTTGGATTGAACGGTATAATTAAATACCCTAATAACATAGTAAAAAAGTTTAAACCTCCTAAAATCACTGCATTCAATGAAACATTTTTTGTCTTAAACAACATATCATCAAACAGTTTCCGAGCAATACTACTGACCGAAAATATTAATAATAACAATTTGAATATTTATATGTATATAATAACAGTTTGATATGAGAGTGAGGTAGTGTTACAAAATTCTTCACTTAAATACCTGATCAAGCACAAAATCACACAAAATTTAAAATTTTTGTCTCTTTAACCATTGTGAGATAATATCATCGGCCAACCAAATTTGCCTCCATGTCTCCACATCCGACAATCCGATAGGATGTAATTTGTTTATAAATTTTTACAAACACGTAACCTTTGTGACTATCTAAATCAAAATCAATGGACTAATTTTCAATTTGGGTCAGCCCAACATGGAAAATGATGTACAAATTGACAAATATGTAATAGTATTGGATCGCAATAATTGCGAAAGTTTATACAATAAGATAAAATAAATTAAAATAAAATAATTTTTATTTTTTACTTATCTCATATATGCGAGCATAGATCGCAATTATAATTCAGCTTAAACTTTCCCACTAAATAGCAGGACTCGCCCAAAATTAGCAAACAGCGGATTATGACTTTCGCAATACACGTTACCATTTTTAGTGGACTATCAAGAATATTGTCCAAGAAACATTCTTTGGCGGAAAAAAAACCCTCTTTTACTTTCTGATAGTTTGTGCGTAGAGCCTTGTGAGAGCATTGACGGTGCATATTGGCTCATAATTGATTGTGGGTTAGTCATGGGAATTTTTTTCTGGTAAAGTAAAATGGAGTCAATTTAAAATATTATGACATTTATTAGAAATAATAAAATTATAAATTTTGTATTTCTACCACTTTTGTGTTTGAAAATCAAAAAATATTTATAAATTAACTTCAAAAAATCAATAATTATCTTATATTGCAGTATTTAATCACATCAATTCAAATATTCTTTCTTAGATTTGATTTTGATTGGACTTGGATCGAAGAGTAACGCTATGCATTACGATAAATTTATGTTAAATTATAATTATAAAATATATCAATATATAAAATTAGATAAAATTAGGTAAAATTATAAAAAAGTCTCCCTTATTATATATCTCTTTAAAAAAATTATCATTAATACTTATTTATATAATTAACAATTAAAAAATAAAACTAAACATTCGAAATATATATCATATTCAATTAAATTCTAATCGGTAGCTTTAATACTATATTTTTTATACAAAAAAAAAAGTAAGAAAGAGAGAAAAACAAAAAAGCATAACTCGTTTGGGATGGGAATATGTGGGGCCCACAATATGGTAAAATTTGTAATCATGCAGAAAATGCCCTGACGTTAAAAAAAGATAATTTTGCAGAAAATGGACAAAAATTGATTTGACAACCTTATTTACGTTTACAACAAATTTCTGCAACATGAGTATTTTGCAGACTGTCATCCATTTATTTCTCTCTCTAAATTCTTAGGAGAATCCGTCCTACGTATATACATACTATAAATATTAATTGCACTCTAAATTTCAGTTGTTCACATTAAATTCTTAAATTGCTGCCTGTAATCTAACTCTACAACTACAAGTAGTAATTAAAGTTGGCCGGAGTTACTCAGTTTGATCTGCCGGAATATAATATATATATATATATATATATATATATATATATATATATATATACACACACACATACATATATAGCAACATTACATATATCAGGTACAATTTACAAACTTTTGCTTCAGATATCATATGCATGCATATATACATATGTGTGCGTGTATCTGTGTATTTTCTAATACTCAATTTACATTTTTTCCCCGGAAATTAAATTTGTTTGTAGACTGCATACTTAATTTTCCTTTTTCCATTTTCAGCAGTGGATCTATTTCATTTATCTACATCAGAGCGGCTTTGATCTTCGAATCCATCAGTTATTTGGTAAGTTGAGTCTAGCTGTTTTGTTTACAATTTGGTCATGATTTTAAGATTATATATATATATATATATATATATATATATATATATATATATATATATATACACATATATAATGTGAAACGCATTTATTCACTTTATATCTAGTATACATATGCATGGGTGATGGATCTCAATTTTTTTTTTTGGCTCAAATAGTGTGATATGAGTTTTGCTATATATTGTAAAAGTTTTCAGTAAAATTATAATTCAATATATATGTGTATACATGAAATAAGTATGAATTAAAAGTGATTTTACTCTAATTTAATCTTGTTGCATAACACATGCGTCCCAATTCAACTTCATCAATACATATTTGTTGACATATATATCATTTTTTTGTGGTGTTAATATTATATTGGTTAAGAATATCTGATGTGATTGGCTGTATAATACAATATTATTTGTCTTATTCAATAAATAAATCGGGATTCTTTTTTAATACATTAAAATTTTAGATAGTATTTAATTGTTAAAATTTTGGATAGTACTTAATTATACTAATTTAGATAAAAAAAGAAAACTAATACACTAAAAATTCGTAAAACTAAATTTATGTTTTTAATTATATAATTGATTTGTGACTCTTAACACTATCTTATATATATAGATCCTGCTAATTATTAACTTTTTAGTCACTTTCTCAGTGATATTATTGTCTTTTAAAAAAAATAGTCTTATTTATAAAATTTATGGTTAATAAGATACAAAATGACGTTAGATTAGTAATTTATTATGATGACAAAATTATGATGACATAATTGAAAATATTGTGTTATTTTATCGGGTTACCCCTAAAAAGTGATTTTTTTTTTTGTAAAACAAAGTTTTTGATTGAATAAATTTCTTTTGCAAAATAGGACTCCCAGGAGGGGTTAATATTGCTTCTTGTTTAGATTTTAGAATAGAATAATAATAATATATAGTCCTTGGCCAGTTGGCCAGTTGCCCTGGGCCTTGTCTACCTTGACAACAAATATAGTCCTTTTCTTTTGCCTTAAATATAGAACGGTTCATATAGAAATAATGTGCTTCTTTGGGTATTGGGTTTTTCAAGTACCACCACCTTTAATGCATTTGCAATATTGAGTATTTACTTTAATTTATTGACACTTCCTTTTTTCTTTAAAAAGAAAAAATACATTAATTAAAACTATAAAAACTATAACCCTTGTATAAAAATATTTTAGCTTATAAAATAATTAAATATATTTTTGGAGCTGATTATTAGAGGAATATAGTAATTTTATAGAAAACGAGAACGACGAGATAAACGCATATGCTGGTAATTAGCTCCATTAATTTACAAAGAATTAATATCATAATTTTGTTTTATTTTTGTCTTAAACTAAACTTCAGTTTTATAAATATTTAAAAAATATTATTTCAAAATATTATAAATATTTGTGGGCCCCTTTATTGATTAAGGTATCTTAAACATAACAAACATCACGTTAATTAAGATTTATTTCTTCACAAACAATCATTTTTATTTTTAAATATACTCTCTCCATTCCAAGAAAAAAATAAATCCCTATTTGACTTTGAATTCAATTCGTGTAATGCTAAACTTTAAAATTAATGGGAATTAATATGCTTCTTCTGGTCGATGCAGTCGTGAATGCCATAAATTCATTAAAATGAAAACTAACTAAAAAATTTATTGTTTTCAGGACTTGAAAAATAAATTTGACATTAATTCTTTAAAATATTAATTTTTCAAATTAAATTCAAATGTGAATTTTTTTTGGGTAACAGATAAAGGCACGGCTTCATGCCAAAAATACATTATTTGTAGTATTTAGGGATGCACAAAAGACCTGCGACTTGATCTTGTTCTAGCCTGGGCCCATTATGGTCAAAGTCCGGTATGGTCAAAGTTTGGACACGTCAGATCTGACTTAAAAAGTCTTGAAAAGACCGCTCTTTTAAGAAAGAAATCTCACTTGACATGCCCTGTAAAAAAAGCTTAATCTGACCTGGTTTTGGGACTGACCTGGCCTGGTCCGACTTAAGGTCTAACCTGATTCTTTATCTAGTTATTTATAATATTTGAATTTTAAAGTTATAATTATTCATCAATGAAGTATAAATTTTTACTTATTCATTATTATAATTTATAAATTACAATAAATTAGTTTTAATTAATACATCAATAAAGTTTTAATTATTCATTCTTGATTTTTTGTAATATATTTAATTAATATACATCTTCAACGAATAGAACTAGTTACTATATTTAATATTAATAATAAGCTAGTTTATTGTAAATACTAAATTACTAATTTTAACATTAAAATTTTATTAATATTCCTTACTACTTTTAATGTTAAATATTAAAATTAATTAATGCATCAATACACTAACTTTTAATATTAAATATTGATAATAAGTTAGTTTATTGTAAATACTCAAGTTCTTCATTAATTTGAGTATGCTAAATTCTTAGGGGGATTTATGATTTTGATTATTTTTCCAGTATTCTGTTGTAGCAATTTAAAGAATAATTTCATGAAACAATTAGAAAACTAATTGAAAATAATATTTGAGATATAACTACGTAAGTGTTTAATGACCATAAAGAAAAAGATATATGTGTATTTAAATTTTACAAAATATATGTCCAACTGATCTAGGATTAAAAAAGATAAAATAGAAACTAATTTTATATTCAAAATATAAAAGTGTAATATGTAGTAAGCTATTTTTATTTTGCATCTATAGTCATATGCATTACAGTAGATTGTATTCAAATTATATTTTTTATGAAGACAAACTGTGCATAGTAGACATATATTTAGAAAATCAATTAATTGCTTTATACTTCAAATACATTTAAATTATATTTTTCTTTAATTTAAGATGAATATATTTTTTTTTTGTTCTAATCATCAAACTTATATTGGTGTGCAGTAAAATGCTAAAATAAAATAAATCTAAAAAATCTTGCATCATTTTTACAAAATTTTATTAATTTATATTTTTAATACTTAACATTAAAAGTAAAAAAGGGAAGAAGGACCAGATGGACCCAGGCTTGGCTTGCAGGCCTAATCAGACCACAACCCAATGCTCAAGGTCTTGTCTGGCCTAGACTTATTAGTTTAAGTCAACAGTTTGGCATGACCTGATCAAAAATCAAGGCCTATCAAACTCATACCAAATTAAATCAAATCGATCTGTTGTGCATATCTAATAGTATTGAAGAAATATAACTTTTAACTTTAAATTATAATTTTTTTATATTAATTTCTTGACATATAGAGTCCTCGTATCAATTTGACACATGAAATTTTTATTGAATTTTTTCATAAAAGATGCATGGTGGTAGCAAGTTGTCAGTGGGACACAGGTCTTTTTTTGTCAGAATTCCATTTCTAGCTCTCCTAGCTTAAGAAGTACTTATCTCAAAAGGGTAAGATCCAACTCATGCTCATTTGCCTACTAAGGCATCATGCATGTCATTTCAAATTCAATTATCAATGAAAAAAAACAAGTCTTACTATAAAGCAGATACAAATTAAATACCCTAAATATCCTTGTATATCACTAATTTCCAACCTGCATGTATTACGATATAAAATTCATAATTTTATAAGGTTCTTCTCGAAAGAATATAAAATTAATGGGTTCCAATTTAAGTAAGGGAGAATATACATACATACACATACATATATACATATACAAATATATATAAAGGGAGCACATCCTGATTGTTAAGAGTATTATTCCATCAATCACGTCTTAGACACTCCATCATAATATCTAAAGACTTAGATTAACTTGGACAAGCCTTAACCCCTCTTCTGCTTCTTCCATATAACGAGCAATCTGAGACTTGATCAAGTGGAATATCTTTCATACGAATCCCATTCTTCACATCAGGAAGTTCGGCTTTAGTTTGGCAAAACTTGAGACCGTCACTGTAACATGGCTCATCCCGAATCCTTTTCCTTTCCCTTGAACTGGACTGCATTTAGATTTCAAGTTTTGCAGCTTCTAGTTTGACGTTGGTGCTCGAGCTTTCCTGCCTCTCAAGCCTGTTCATTTCTTCCACAACTACCTTCTCAACTGCTTTAATCCTATTCTGCAAATCCGAAATTCCATCTGGTATAGGAGAACTTTGATATCCGAAAATCCCTCTTCAGAGCTAGAAATAGAGAAGGAGTTGCCTCTCAAGCATACGTATGTATGTATGTAGAAGGAGTTGTATTTTTAGTTTGTTGAGAGATTAATTGATCGCCCATTATTATTTTTTAGGCTATGGAAGAAATGAGGAGGAAGCTTTCAAGATCCGAAAGGGTGCCAGCCAATAAAATTCCTGCTTTTTTCAAGCCATTCGTCGCCCAAGACAGGGAACAAAGACTGGTACTTATGCTTCAAATTCTCAATTTTATTATCTTTTCTGTTGCATTATACTTAACTAACTATGTTAATTTCTTTGAAGATTTTTTTGGGCAAGTAAATAAATTCGTATAATTAAGTGCCAAAAGAAGAGAAAATGTGCATTTCTTTGAAGATTATTAGTTAATTTCATATGTTCATAAGCCAAAACAAATATTTCATGAATGGTGAAAAAGTTTTGGTTTACAAGTACTCTTTGGTAATTAAATGAGTTGCAAAATCATTTTGTCCAAGAATGACCGACTCTGGTTGACAACAGTGAGGCATGCAAGCTATTTAGTTAGTTTTTAATTTGATAGTAAAAGTAGTTGATCATCTTTCTAAAATGTCACAAATGTGAAAGTCCCTGCTTTTTGTTCAATAAAACAAGTTAACTTTAAAAAAATAGAACCAGGCGACCATCATTCAAATTCTGTATGCCCTTCCATTAAAGCTTTTTATATTTCTGACAAAAAAAAAACATGGTTTCACAAGAAAATTATTAAAGAATAGATAAACTCTACAATGCATAGAAATGTCAAACGTGTATATGCTATTCCCCAATTTATCATAGTTTTATGAACTTGACAATATTTTCTTTCTTGTAGAAAATTCCCTTTGCTTTTTCGGAATACATGGAAGGAATGATGCCTTGTGTTGCATCCCTTAGGGATCGTAACAGAAATCTTTGGCAAGTGAAGATAGCCCAGAGAGGAGATCAATTCTGTTTTGAAGGAGGTTGGGCTGAGTTTGTTGAAAAAAATAATGTACAGTTTGGAGATTTTCTGGTGTTTCAGTATGATGGTAACTCTTTTTTTGATTTCAAACTTCTTGGCAAAACTGCATGTGAAAAAGAAGTGAAAATTAGAGTTTCTGATTTGAATATAAAGGAGGAAGATAAGAAAGAAGAAGAAGAATATGCAGAAATCAATGATGATGATGATGATGATGATGAAGATGAAGATTTCATGGAAGAAGAAAAAGAAGAAAAGGAAGAAGAAGAAGAGGAAGAAGAAGAAGAAGAAGAAGAAGAAGAGGAAGAAGAAGATGATGATGATGATGATAATGATAATGATAATGACGAGGACGTCGACTACTACTACTACTACGACGACGATGATGATGGTGGTGATGGTGATGCTGGTGGTGATGCTGCTGACGATGAAGGGGATGTTGATGATGATGATGATGATGATGATGATGATGAAGAAGGGGATGATCAAGAATTGAGGGATTTTAACAATGGAGAACAAAAGACTAATGGTGCATGCATGGTAGGTTATGGGAGAAGGAGCCATGATGATATAAACGGGGAAGAAAATGCAATTTTTGAATCAGGACAAGTTGATCGACCTAAGGTTAATGCTTATTTTGTGGCAAAAATCAACCCTTTTCGGCTGAGTGGCTTGGTAAGACTTGCACTCATTTGTGAGTAAAATTTCTAAATAATGTTCTGTTATTATTTACACAACCTGCTTCCCGAAATGAAAATCCTGTTTGACTATTTTTTGCACATTAAGGTTTACCTAAGACACACCGTGACGATATTGATTGGTATTTTTTTTAAGTTTAAAATTAAGAGTAAAATTTGTTATTGCTAATTTTTAAATAATAATGCAGTATGTTCCGATTGAAGTGATGAAAGACTTTAATCTCGAACTTCCGGACATGATGGTTATTCGTGATGAAGAAGGGAGGACATGGACTACAAAGGTCAAAGTGTGGAAGGATGGACGAACATGGCTCTCTAAAGGGTGGAAGGCTTTCTGCAAATGGAACAAGGTGCAGCAGGGCGACAGGTGCTTTTGTGAATTTGTTCCACAAAATGATGGAAAGGACCACTTTCTCCAGATCCGCATTGTGCGAGCAGGAACATGGTTGTGGAGAAAATAGATTCATGTGGTGCTGAAACTTATGCACATTGTTAAGCATTAGAGTGATTTATCAGTGTTAAAGTTATCTTAAAACCATGACTTAAGGATTAGTACTAGTAATATGTGCTGCTATTTGTCTAAGTGCTGCTGACTGTAGCTGTTGTGCTTAAGCTGATTTAATTATCTATTATGCAGAAAAAAAGCTGAAAGCTTTTTGCTTTGGACAGACAAGGGGATAGCTACTGATTCTTGGCTACTGTTTTTAACAATCTGGACATTACTTTTCTATTGCTTGATCTTGTAGCTTATGCAATGGTGATGTTATTTTGCTGTCTGCTGTTGTTTTGGATTAAGGCACTAATCACACTAATGATGTACAGTTGACTAGTTGGAAATGCACCATTGAGGTTGTAATTGCTCCGTATATATGGGAAGGGCGACTATACAAATCTGTAGTTAGATATAAGTTTGTATTGTATAGCCTGTTGGTAGATGTAGCCTTGGTATCCATTGTGGCCTTATACTTTGAGTTAAATTTAATATAGTGTAATCTAATGCTTTTGTTAAAAATCTGCTTCGACTTTCTTTGAAAATTATTCAAAGACTTCTATTAAGTCCACAAAATAAAAGTTACCTTTGGAAGGTCACTTGGGGTGTTTTATGTACTATGCTACTTGTAAGCTGTATTTTATTAGTATATCTTTCTTTCTGTACAAGTATTAGCTACATGTTCAATTGGTTGTACCCAACTCCTAATGCTAGGTGTGAATTCCTTGATTGGCCCAATTTTCTAATTTTAATGGGCTCTGTTTTTAGGACAAAACAATTGCATGCACTCTGTAGACATTAAATTTAAAAGAATTTAACAATTCACATCCATATATCCCAGTCCCACTTTGTCTCTTGGTCAGTATTTCAAGTAAGAGCTTCTCTACAAAATCAATCTCTCATCTAATCTCCTTGTCAACCAACCATCTCCACACCACCTTATCCAATTTCATCCCATTTAGTCCCATACAAAATGTCCATTATTCTCTACTCACAATCTCTATACTGCAATAAACTTACAAATTCCCCACACACCAATAAATAAATAAATAAGGTAAAATCCAAATTCCACTCAATTCCTCCAAATCTCTACTACTACTACTTTTTTAACACTTCTGCACTAACCACTTTCTTCAATAATTCTAACATTTTTTCTCTCTTCTTGTTTAGGTTGTTGGCTAGGAACCAATGGCAGCCTCCACAACTCTGTCTCCGGCGGCGACATTCACCGCCATGGCGGCCGTTGTGGGCCCTAGTCGGGCCTCCCAAAAGAAGGCTAATGTGAATTACGTTAGTGGGCTGAACTTGTTTGGTGGGCTAAAAGCTCGGAACAAGGTGGTGTCATTAGGCCATCCAGTTTGTACCAAACAGTCATTTGCCAAGTTTGTTAACTCATTGAAATTTCCATCCCAAGGCCCAAAAAGTGGTGGAGGAGCACTGACCTCCACCTGTAATGCTGCGGGTGAGATTTTCAGGATTGCTGCAGTAATTAATGGGCTTGTTCTTGTTGGAGTTGCAGTTGGATTTGTTCTCCTTCGAATTGAAACATCTGTGGAGGAAGCTGAGTGAAGAATTCCAAGAAAATTTATGGGCTTTTCATTATCAAAATGTATCTTTGTTTATTTGATGCAGAATTCAATTGATTTGGTATCTATAACCATTCAACTGGGGTTTAATTGCTAAGTGCAAGGGGACAAACATTCCCAATAAAATCTTGTCATTTTGTTATATATATATATAAATGAATTCTGATTTGAAATTGATTACTGATCTATAGTTAATTTTAGATAAATCTAACTATATGCACAATCGTTGTATGGATTATATGACTAACACCAACTGTTTGCACTAAAATATTATGGACAAGTGAGTAATCTAATATCAATAAAGACTTTGCTTGACCTTAGAAGTCTCTTTTAATTAGTTATTAGTTATACACAACTAGCTAAGTGTCACATCCAAGCACGAGATTGTTTTTAAAATAAAATTTCTTTGAATTATATATATATATATATATATATATATATATATATATATATATATATATATATATATATATATATATATATTTTGAATTTTAAATCAACCTACTAGTATTATTAAAATGACTACAAATTTTGCATAAAAAACGAATGGCTACATACCACGTACAATTGTTGAATACTCACAATTGAGTGTTACTGATGTGATTGCTTTGTTATTTTTAATTTAATATTAAATTTTTATATAATTTTAAAATTTAATATTTAGTGTTTAAGTCAGACTCTATTGTATAATTAATTAACTAAATAAATTCTTTAAAAAAAAAAATTATTGTAGAATAATAAGTTATGATCATGATTTTAGTTTTAAAAGTTAATTAAATTTTAATCAGTAATATATAAGTTAGGATTTTTTTTAGCATTAATTAACTAAAGGACTCCTATATAAAAGAAAGTTGTTTACTAAAGTTTAATGATTAATATATATATTTTAATATACACTATAGCTTTTTTTATATTAATTATTATTTACTCATAATATTTTTAATACATAGTTATTTAGGAATATAATTGTTGCCATTATAATTTTTATTTTAAAAGCTAGCTAGCTAACTAAATTTTAATAGTTAATATATAAGTTAGAATTGTTTTGTAACATTAATTAACTAAAGGTTTCCTATATGTAAAAGAATTGGTGACTAAAGTTAATATATTTGTAAAGGAAAGGATTTTGAACTGAAGCAGCTTTATTATTAAAAACATGAAATCTTATATAAATAACACTGTAATATGTCATAAGTAGTGATAATGTATGGATTATAATTCAAGTTAGAATATATTTTGAATTTCACATAAATAAATAGTGAGCTCTGAGATTATTCACAAGAAAATAATAATATACCAGAATTATTTGCCCAGAGTCTAGTCTGAAGGAACAGAAGATACACAACAGCTCTCTCTCTCTGTCTGAGTACGTGCATGGTCCTTCCTGTGATTGAATTGAGGTCCACTGCTGGCTGCAGGTTCCACATCTCTCCTAGCAGAATCCAGATAGAAATAATAAAAGCCTAGACTGCCGACGTTATTTGCCACAAATAATTTGTGCTGAAAGGATTGCAAGAAAATCACCTTTTTTAATTAGTTATCTTGGAAATTTGTCAAAGTTGCAATAAGTAGTACCTTGATCTCAGTTGGAGACAAATCTTACCCAGTTTACTTACGTACCTAATTCACCTCAGTAATAATAATAATAATATGTTTAGTGGCTCAATTATATTCCAAGAGAGATGAGCAATCTTACCCAACTTACAATGCTTGACCCCACCCTCCCTCCCTCTCTCAGTTCTTGAAAGTAGGGTCAGTGCATCAAAAGATTAAATTATAAATCACTTTTCTCCAAAAATTTATCGACATTACCTATTCCTTCAATCAAAGAAAAATAGGTGCTGTCATCTGGAGTAATGCCTTCACTAACCATTTCTTTAAGGAGCTCTTCAGCATGATCTCCTTCTTGGTTTTTGCATAAACCTTGTATAAGAGCATTATAAGTGAGACGAGTAGGATTGAAACCGATACTTACCATCTCGTCCCGAACTCTAAGGGCATCATTCATGTCACCTCTCCTACTATACCCACTAATAAGAGTGTTGTAGCTGATGTGATCAGGCTTTATCCCCCTTCTCTTCATCTCATCAATAAGCCCACGAGCTTCTTCAACTTTACCCTCTCTGCAATGCCCTTGCATTAAAGTATTGTAGGTCACTTCATCAGGGGTAATCTTCATCCTATCCATCTCTTTCAGAAGTGAGAGAGCACGTTCCACGTTGCCATTGGCACAGTGGCCATCAATCAACGAGTTGAACATTATAAGATCTGGCAAAATCCCTCTCTCAATTACTTTCGCAAACAAGTTATCTGCTTCCTTCATCCTACTCCACTTGCTCAAAACATAAATAAGGGAGGTATAGGTTACACGTGTAGGCTGAATCTGTTTGCTTAACATCTCATCATGTAGGTTAAAAGCTTTCTTTGCATTCCAAGACCTGCAATACCCATTAATTAATATGTTATATGTAATGGCATCTGGAACCATCCCCTTTTGTCCCATGTTTTTTATCATATCATCAGCTTCACCCTCCTTATCCTCCATAAACAGTGAATGAATCAATATATTATACGTAGATACAGTTGGCATAACGCCCTTCCTAACCATCTCATCTCTATAACTGAAGGCCCTTTCCAGGTCTCCTTTATTGCAATACCCGTCAATCAAAGTGTTATACATCACAGCACTTGGAATCAATCCATATTCTTCCATTCTCTCAAATAGAGCAGATGCCTGCTCAATCATCCGCTCCTTACACATCCCACTAATAAGTGAACCATATGTGTATGAATCTGGCTCAATACTTTTAGATTTCATCACCTCAAAAACCCTTTGAGCACCCTCAAGATTCCCCCTCAAACAATACCCCTGGATAATCGTGTTGTAAGTTACAACATTCGGTTTAAACCCCAATCCCTCCATGTGCACAATAAACTCCTTAGCCTTCTTCAACTTCCCTTCTTTACACAATACATTAATCATTATATTAAATGTATAAACCGTCGAATTAATCCTCAACCTAAACATCTCCGCGTACAAAACCCAAGCAGCCTGGGTCCGATTCAACTTAAGAAACAAACTCAATAAATCATTACAAGTTTCAATCTTGGGCAATATACCCTTTCCTTTCATCATGCAAAAGCACTGAAACGCCTCATCAGCTCTTCTCAATTCACAAAACGCCCTTACAAACAAATCAAATACAATTGAACTCGATACACTTAACCCTTCCCTAGCAACGACCAACCCATCAAAAATCTCTTTTTTCGTGGCAATGCCATAACTAATCACCCTTTTTATTAGTTCTGAAGCTGATTTCGGCGAAGGTAACCGAGAGATGATTGTAATTGCTAGACAATAGCATTCAGTATTAAGAGAGTGAGGATCAACTTGATCTATGAACTTGAGAACGATATCAGGGGATGAACGTAGGTTGGGCAGAACGGTGGAGATTAAGGAGGGGGTTAGAGTGGGGGAAAGGTGTTTGATGACATGCCACTGAGAAGATAAAACTGAATCTTGTAGCGACCGAGGGGTTATGGGTGGATGAGGGGTCTCGGGGAGAGGAACTGAAGAGAAGAGCAGAGGGGAATTAC
Organism: Hedera helix; assembly: GCA_947179155.2. NCBI lineage: Eukaryota > Viridiplantae > Streptophyta > Magnoliopsida > Apiales > Araliaceae > Hedera > Hedera helix. The sequence goes on from OX359287.1 coordinate 32,888,316, forward strand.
CTTTGGTTACGGCGATGACGGCTGTGAGCTTGTGGGGTTGGAATTTTTGGATACCGAAAACCTTGCTAGGTATCATGGTGCTTGCTGTAGTGATAGTTTGTCTGCGAGGAAGAGATATATACTTACGAGTCCTTGCACGTATACCAACTTTTTTTATCTGTATATAAAAATGAGTCTAGTCACATTCATTTTACCTTTAACTAAAATAAATAAAACCATATTCATTTATCTTATATACATATAAAAAAATAAAATAAGTTTAGAATTTTTTTATACTTATAAGTTCACAGTTATACTCGAGTAATTTTAATTTTTATAAAAAGTTATATTTTTTATGTATAGTGCTATGTTCGTGAGTTTTGAACAAAATGAAAATAAAAGAATTGAAAATTTATGATATTCTTGTTCCATTGATAAATATGCAGGTTTAATTAATATGTGAATAAGGAGAAGTTATTCAGTAATCATGAGACACTATTATGTGATGTTCTAAGTCACTAATATACTGTCATTTCAATGTGTATAATGAATTTTTTTACTCTACACGTTGAAATAACAACATGTGAGCGATTCAAGACACCACAAAACTATACCCCAGGACTATAGAATAATTTTTCGTGAATGAAGCTTAATTTTACTATCAATATTACTAATCGTTTACTAATCTTAATCCTCTTTAATTATTATTTAATGTCAATTAAATAATAATTAATTATTTAATTAATTTTAATTATTATTTAAGGTTAAATAATAATCAAATCATTCTTATTTATTATTTAAATTAAATAATAAATTATTACTCTAATAACTTAATTTCCATTAATCGTTATTTAATGTTAATTAAATAATAATTAATTACTTAATTATCTTTATTTATTATTTAATAATATTTAAATAATAAATAATTAATTTATAAATTTTATCTCTCTTTAAATAATATTTAATAGGCATTAAATAATAATTGCTAATTTATCATCTTTATTTATTATTAACATTTAAAATAATAAATAAATAATAAATTTATTTAACCTAACCATGGTTTAGCTAACTAGATTAATATTTAAAATATTTAAATATTAAACTTTATGAAAAATATCCTCCCCAATATTATTTTTGTATTATTATTATTTTTGTTATAATTTTAAATTAATTTTTAAATATTTAAATTAATTAAAATTAACCCGAATGGCATTTTCGTAATTAAGTTGAAAAACCGGACCGATGGCAGTTTCGTAAATAATCAGAAAACTGATCCGAGGGCAAAAACGTAATTTTACCAAGAAAAACACGGAGGGGCATAAACGTAATTTCCCCGGAAAAATTATTACCGCGCATTGCGCGCGTTTTAGTTTTTACGGGTCAAAACGCTGTCGTTTTGTAACCCCGAACGCTGGCTTCCGCGCGTTACGCGCGGAGTAAAATTTCCTTCTGCCAAAACGACGCCGTTTTGGCTCCGCGTTTTCTCGGTGAACAGTGGTCCGCGCATTGCGCGGAAACCCTTAAAATTTTTCTTCCAACAGAACGTGAACAGTGTTTCCGGCTACCCATTTTAAATAAAAATATACCTTCAATAAATCTTTAACTCTTCAATAAAAATCCAAAAAAATTACCAATCATCTTATATTAATTTATAACATGAAAAATTAATTTTTCATGATTTAATATCAATATTTTTTTATAAAAATTTTTACATCACATAAACTACCATAAATCATAACTTTTTGTGTATAACTCCATTTTAAGTGATTCAAACTTTGTTTTTCTCATGATTTAATGTTCTCTAATATTAGAACATCAAACCTAAGTTTTACAAAAATATTTTTGGTAATATATTTCAAAACTTGTTTACACACTACTAAATACATATTTTAGCATATAAAATATACCAAAATACAAACCAAACATATTAAACTCAAGCATGACATAAATATTACCACTACACATTAATAATCATATTAACATGTTTATACTAACATGATGATTTATTTAATTTAAAAATAACACTTTATTTAAAATAACTATTACCTTGATTTAATGGCTATTCTTCTTTTTCTCCCAAAGTATGTTGTGAATCTTGAAGACATAAACTAGCTTAGCACTCCTTCTCCTTCTCTTGCTCTCTCTCAAAATATTTTGCTCTCAAACTCTCTCTAGCTTGGAAAATGGGAGAAGAAAAATGACTAACACAATGCTCCTAAATTGCAAGTATACTTGCAATTTTGATAGATACATAATATATCTAATAATTTTAGCCCATCATGCACCTATTGGATACTTACACAAGTTAACCACATTAGGTGAAAAGAAGCATGGTGCATGTACTACAAAAAGAAAACAAGCAACCCTTTTATTAATTAAATGAAAAATCAAATAATAATAATAATAATAATAATAATAATAATAAAACCACACATTCTCTCTCCTCCTTCTTGCACATGGTCGGCTGATAGCTCCTTTTCCTTGTCCCAAAATTATTGACACATTTTCATTTTTAATAATTAATAAGTTAATTTAAGTATTTTTCAAGTGGGCCAATCATTGGGCTTAAATTTAAAATACCAATTGGGCTTCTATTAAATTGTTTGGGCTACCAAATTGTGAAATTTTATTATTCTACACTTGGGCTACTAATTGACCCATGTTGGGCTAATTTAATAATTTATACATTAATTATTCAATCCATGATTAAATAAATAATTAGATTGAATAAATAATTAAATATTCTAACCCATTAGTATTAAATTACTAAATGGACTAATAAATATTATTATTAATATTTCACATTATTTACATTAATTAATAATCATATTAATTAATTTATTATATTTAATTCACTCATTATATTCAATTTAATTGAATATTTAATTAATAGGAAACTTATCAATTATTTTGATGTTAAAACTTTAGGGTTTGTTCACTAATTTAATAACATATTAGTGACCTCCTTTAATTAATTTTAACAATTAATTACATAATTATTTAATCACATAATTAATTAATCACATAAAAAGATTTAAATAATCTCGTAAAAATAACTCGTTGGAAATTCAATTAATAATTTAATTAATAAAGATGTGGAAATTCTAGGACATTACATTCTCCCCTCCTTATAAAAAATTCCGTCCTCGGAATTGTAAAAATAAGGTTACTCAAATAAAAACGGGTAATTTGCCCTCATTTCCTCCTCTAATTCCCACGTAGCTTCTTCAATGGCGTGATTCCTCCAAAGTACTTTGACAGAATGAATTATCTTATTTCTCAGTTTCTGTTCCTTCCTATCGAGTATCTGAACAGGAACTTCTTCATATGATAAGTCCTTACCAACTTGAATTGGTTCATAGGAGATAACGTGCTTGTAGTCTGGTTTGTATGGCCGCAATACCGACACGTGAAACACATTGTGAATATGTTCCAATTCAGGAGGTAAAGCTATCTCGTATGCTACTTCACCCACTCTTCTCAATATTTCGAACGGTCCTATGAACCTTGGACTCAATTTCCCCTTCTTTCCAAACCTGATCTTCCCTTTCCAGGGAGATACCTTAATGAACACAAAATTCCCCACCTCGAAGTCTCGTTTCTGTCGATGTAAATCGGCGTATTTCTTTTGACGGTCTTGAGCTGCTACTAGCCGAGCTCTTATTACCTTGATAATTTCTACCGTCTGTTGAACCAATTCTGGCCCCAACAGTCGGCGTTCTCCTACCTCATCCCAACATAGAGGTGTTCTGCATTTTCTGCCATATAAAGCTTCGTAAGGCGGCATACCTATGCTCGCATGATAACTGTTGTTATATGCAAACTCAACTAGTGGTAGATGGATTTCCCAACTGCCCTTGAAATCCATTACGCAGGCCCTGAGCATATCTTCCAATGTCTGAATTGTTCTCTCACTTTGCCCATCAGTCTGCGGATGATACGCTGTACTCATTCTCAACTGTGTCCCCAATCTCTCCTGAAGACTTCTCCAAAATTTTGACGTGAAGCGCGGATCCCTGTCTGACACAATCGATACCGGCACCCCATGTCTTGAAACTATCTCTTTGATGTACAATTTGGACAACTGATCCAAACTGAACCTAATCTTTATCGGCAAAAAGTGCGCTGACTTTGTTAGCCGATCCACAATCACCCAAATTGCGTCATATCCCTTCTGTGTTGTTGGAAGTCCTACCACAAAATCCATTGTGATATGCTCCCATTTCCACTCAGGAATTTCTAACGGCTGTAACAATCCACTTGGTCTCTGATGTTCGGCCTTTACCCTTTGACAAGTTAGGCATCGGCTGACACATTCTGCAACCTCCCTCTTTAAATTCGGCCACCAAAAATGCTGACGTAGATCTTGATACATCTTCGTACTCCCCGGATGTATCGAGTATCTCGTACTGTGGGCCTCTTGCAAAATTTCCTCTCGTAATTCAGGCACTAGCGGTACCCAAACACGATTTTCAAATCTCAGCAATCCCATGCTATCAATTTTAAACTTGATCTCTTCTCCATCGGTCATCCTCTTCCGGATTCTGTCACATTCCTCATCTTTGTCTTGAGCCTCTTTCACCCTATCTAACAAGGCTGAGCTCACCTCGACTTCTAATGACTCGTTTGGACTTCTCACTTCCAACTCCATTCGAGCCATCTCTTGAACCAATTGTTCTTGACCTGTCAATATGAACAATTTCTCCCTGCTCTTTCTACTCAGAGCATCCGCTACTACGTTGGCCTTGCCGGGATGATATAGAATCTCACAATCATAATCTTTGATCAATTCCAACCATCTCCGTTGCCTCATATTCAACTCATTCTGTGTGAAGATATACTTTAGACTCTTATGGTCTGTGAATATCTCACATTTTTCTCCGTACAGATAATGTCTCCAAATTTTAAGGGCAAACACTACGGCTGCCAGCTCCAAGTCGTGGGTAGGATATCCCTTCTCATAATCTTTTAATTGTCTGGACGCATACGCAACGACTTTGCCGTTTTGCATAAGCACACAGCCAAGCCCCTTGTGCGATGCATCACTGTAGACCGTAAAACCTCCTGTATCGTCTGGTAAGGTCAATACAGGTGCTTCACTAAGTCTTTTCTTTAACTCCTGAAAACTTTCCTCACACTTCTCTGTCCACACGTATTTCACCGTCTTTCTTGTTAAGTTGGTCAACGGTGTTGCTATCTTTGAGAAGTCTTGAATGAACCTCCGATAGTAACCCGCTAACCCTAAGAAACTTCTTACTTCTGTCGGCGTCCTTGGTTGCTCCCAATTCATTACCGATTCAACCTTCGCCGGATCAACCGAAACTCCCTCCTTGTCAATAACATGACCTAAAAATTGAACTCTTTCCAACCAGAATTCACACTTTGAAAACTTAGCGTACAACCGCTCCTTCCGTAAAATCTCCAACACCAATCTTAGGTGTTCAGCATGCTCCTCCTCCGTTTTGGAATACACCAGAATATCGTCAATGAACACGACTACAAATTTATCCAAGTATTGCTTGAATATTCTGTTCATCATGTCCATAAATGCGGCTGGCGCATTCGTTAGTCCAAACGACATCACCAGAAACTCATAATGCCCATATCGAGTTCTGAATGCCGTCTTGGGTATATCCTCCTTCCTGACTTTCAACTGATGATAACCAGTCCTTAAGTCAATCTTTGAAAAGTACTTCGCCGCTTTCAATTGATCGAAAAGATCGTCAATTCGTGGTAACGGGTACTTGTTCTTAATTGTCACCTTATTCAGCTCTCTATAATCCATACACAATCTCATCGATCCATCCTTCTTCTTTACAAACAGCACCGGTGCTCCCCATGGAGAAACACTTGGCTGAATGTACTTATTGTCTAACAACTCCTGCAATTGCACCATCAATTCCTTTAGTTCTACTGGAGCCATCCTATATGGTGCTTTCGATATCGGTGCTGTTCCCGGTACTAAATCAATCACAAATTCTATCTCCCTGTCCGGCGGTAAACCCGGCAGTACATCTGGAAAAACATCCATAAACTCCCTAACTACTGGTATTTGCTCCATCTCGGGACTCACCACTTGTGTATCAACCACATGAGCCAAATACCCTACACAACCTTTCTTCAATAGTTTCTTGGCTTGCATCATCGTCAGACAAGAAGACTGTCTTGACGATTTGCTGCCATAAAATACGACCTTAGACTTATTTGGTGTCTTAAGGTGTATGCACTTCTTCTGACAATCAATTATCGCCCCGTGGTTAAACAACCAATCCATCCCAAGTATTACATCAAATTCCCCCAGACGTATTGGAATTAGATTCACATTTAATTTCTGACCCCTGATTTCAGCACAACAATTTCTATGTATGTACTCTACCGGAATCACTTCTTTATTAGCAACTTCTATGTTCATTGAGTTTTCTAGTTTGTCCCTAGGCAACTCTAATCGTCTAGCGAAATCATCAGACACAAATGAACAGGTAGCACCCGAATCAAACAATACATATGCATTTATATTATTGATCGGAATAATACCTGACACCACGTCTTTTGACCCCACGGCATCTTGCACCGTCATATTGAATGTCCGGGCTGTCGGCTTGTTCTGTGGTACCGGTCCCCCGATAGCCAGTTTACTGTTATTGCCCTTGTAGCCGCTACCCCCGTCATTCTTCTTCTTAGGGCAATCCTTTATCAGGTGGTCAGATGCTCTGCAAGAAAAGCATCTCACTTTCTTTGGGAGGGGACAATTTGGAGAAATATGTCCCACCTGACCACAATTGTAGCAAGTGTTCTTGCCTTTCCTGCACTCCCCGAAATGATTCTTTCCACAAATATTGCATGCTGGCTTTTTCTGAACACTTCCTTGTTGATTCCCCGAGCTCTTGTCATTACTGTTGTCCCATTTGCGCTTATTGTTGTTATTGTTATTATTGCCTCCACTGTTGCTGTTCTTGCTTCCCCCTTCATTTTTTTTCTTGTTTCTCTCCTGGTTGTACTTGGTTAATGCGTCGCTTCCTCCTTCAGCAATGATTGACTTCTCTAGCAAAGTTGCGAACGAGTCAATCTGCAGTACTGCTACCTTGTTGAATATCCAAGGTCTCAATCCATTCTCGAACCTCCTGGCCTTGCGTTCCTCCGTGTCTACCTGATGTGGAGCGAACCTGGCCAACTCATTAAATTTTGCCGCGTACTCCGGTACCGACATGTTCTCCTGTTTCAGTTCTAGAAACCTTACCTCCATCCTACTCTTCATACTTTTCGGGAAATAATTCTCGTCGAATATTTCCTTAAATTTCGTCCAGGGCACCACACCATCCCCAGCCCTATTCTGATTGGCTTCCCACCAGAAATTGGCTTCGCCCTTCATCATGTAGGTAGCAAAAACTGTCTTTTGCTCCTCAGCTACTCTTGCGATAACAAACGCCTTCTCTATCTCCTTTATCCAAGACTGGGCCTCTATCGGGTCCGACGTTCCCCTAAACTCTGGCGGTCCCACCGCCTTAAAATCTTTAAAATTCGCCAACTGATTTGGTGGTGGTGGCGGATTTGCTACTACAGGGTGGCGGTTTTGCATTGCCTCAGCTAGCATGTCGACGAAGTTTTGCATAGGGTCTACGTTGTGTCCCCCCGCGTCGTTGTTAACTGACTCTTCTACCCCCTGGTTCCTTGGTGGTTGTCTACGTGGCGACATTTTCTGTTATAAACAAAAATTTACATTATTATACTGGTTTCATCTTTTTCATTTCATTATTTTGTATCTTAGACAATGTTTAGCTAAAATACAAGTAATTATTTCAACACGCATATAAACATAAATTCAACTGCATTTATACTCATATGCTAAAACAGGAGTGCGTAGCACTTTACATCAAAAGCATACTGCTATAAATGCTTCTATCCCAGAGAAGCTACAAAAGATGGGATCTGACATATCCTACAACTTCCTAGAGTTGGGATTTAGTGACACATTAACCCTCTAATAAAACAAAAGTTGGGTTCTACTGCATCTATTTACATACGAAATTAGAAAATAACTACTACTACTACTGACTGCGCATCCCCCTACGGATCGCGTCGTCATACTCCTCATCCCCGATGGCCATCACCACACTCCTGCTGATGGTGTGCATAGACTGGCCCTCCTCAGCTGGGTAGTAGTGCACCCTGCTCTGAAGCCTACCATATGAAGATCGGTAGACGTAGCTAAGTCTATCCGTCCTCACCCGCTTCTCGCGGACCTCCTCCTCTAGCTCAATCATCTGACCATAAGCGGCATCCCGCTGTCTCTCCATCTCTATACGGTCCTCTATCGCCTCCTGCCAGTGTGCACGGATGGCGGCCTTCTCTGCCTGAACCTGCTGAACCTTCAGCTCAGCCTCTGCCAACCTAGTCTCAACCACTGCTAATTTAGCCTGCAGCTCTACATCCTGCTCTACCAGCTGATGAGTTAGCACCGCAAAGTGCTCCACTGAATCCTCGTACTCCTGTACCTGATCCTCCAGTCCTACAATCCTCTCCTTCAGCTCTGCGTTCTCGCCAGAGAACTGATAAGCCGCATCCCTATACTGATCCTCCATGTGCTGGTGGGTCAGATTCTGCTCCTCTAGATGCTGGACCCTTGCCTCCAGCCCCTCGTTCCTATCGGTCAGTCCCTCTATGATGTCAGCGGCAGTGGTGCCCATGCCATCAGCTGACTCCTCCTCCTCAGACTCTTCTGACTCTGCCTCATCCTCACTGTAAGGCCTCATGACTCCGCCCCAGACGGGCTCCACACGATCCCCCTCCTCAGGATCTGACTCTGGCTCCTCTACGGGTGCAGCCACCAGCGGCTGTGCAGTATCCATATGGATATCAATATAGTCCTCCTCAGCAGTGCGACTCGACTGTCCGATCTCTGCCATCCTATATCATAAAACAATAACACACGTTAGTACAGCAATAAAATATATTCATTGATGAAATGAAATGATATTTTATCATGTACATCTCGGCTCGATGGATTTTCTAAATCCATCTCAAAAAATACACAACATGATGAATCTCCCCGATTCATCCCCTAACGCACTCGATATGAGTTTAATACTAAGGTTATAACTTAGGTTTCGCAAATCCTAACGTTTCTAACCTACGGCTCTGATACCAACCTGTGACGACCCCAAATCCGGGTTCCATAACCTCGAGTTTGGTTCTCACTATTCAACACATTACTAACAATTAAATACATACATTGCATTTAAATATCGCGGAATAATACATATTGGTTCCCTTCAAAAGGTTACAATACCAGGGTCTATCAACCTTAACATAATAACAGTTCCTATCACAAGGAATTACAAAAGGTTTAACAACCGTAAATACATAATTAAAGATCTAATTAGCATGCATAAGCTAATTTAAGCTCTGGCTTTTCCTTTTCCCTTATCTTTCTTTGAGCAATCAGGATTATCTGAAAAATGGTTCATGATATAGCAAGAATGAGCAACTAGTTTGCTCAGCAAGTTTAGAACAATCATAAAGATTTAATATATCATGAATGAATGGGAAATATCATCAATGATTCAACAATAGATATAACGATTGTGAATGAAACAGGATTCAAATTTTAATAAACAGAATATTTGAATCTTAAAATGCTGAGTGGTCACTAAGGACCCTGAACTAACTAGGGTATAATAGAGTTTCCTCTGACCCTTTGAGTTGTTTGGTTTTCAAGGGGATCAGCCTATTCAACCCGCTGTATATGCATTACATTTAGTCACTGGCGCCCAAAGTCGGTTTCCCGACACAAAATCCCCTAATTTAGGGTTGTTCAATTCTCAGACTTAATATAAGAAATCCGCACCCAGCAATGGTTTGGATAAGCTTTTAAAAGTATTCAAGTTATTGAATTTAGAAACGCAATGTCTAGCTGAACTATTAGCTTCAGACATTTTTAATACAGTTCATGAATCAAGAACTAACAAGCTTCAAATGCACTAAGTGCGATTGTATAAACAATATGGATGTGGAATAATTTTAAATAATTAAACCACTTCAAGCTTTAACAATAAATACAAGTATGGAAACTTGTTCAACGATAATAATTGAGTAGGGTTAGAGAACTTGCCTGTTTGCTCAGCTACAATAATTGTCTAGCTTTAACTAACTTGCTTTGAAAGACCTAACATTAATAAAGTTGGTCTAATAATTAGTACGGCGTATTTGCATAACTATACGCTTAATAACGAACTTATTTACCACACATAAGTACTAACACATAATTTACATTAGTCAAAGCAATATTATTAACCTTATAGACACTTAATCATTTTAGGTTAATAATTTAATAAGTTAGAAAATATTTTTCTTAAGTGTTGGACACTTATTAAACCCTTAAACAACTTATTATAATTGTTTAATTAAATTCAATTTATTTTATTAACTCAATCTCTTTTTAATTACTATTTAATATTGATTAAATAGAAATTAATTAATTAACTCTAGTTATTATAAATAATAACTAATTGTACTTACTTATTATTAAATAATAAATAATTATTAACTTAATTTTAACCTTCTTTAATTTAATGTTAATCAACCAATAATTAACTAAGTAATTAACCTTACTTATTATTTAATTAAGGAAATTAAATAATAGTTTACTAATCTTAATCCTCTTTAATTATTATTTAATGTCAATTAAATAATAATTAATTATTTAATTAATTTTAATTATTATTTAAGGTTAAATAATAATCAAATCATTCTTATTTATTATTTAAATTAAATAATAAATTATTACTCTAATAACTTAATTTCCATTAATCGTTATTTAATGTTAATTAAATAATAATTAATTACTTAATTATCTTTATTTATTATTTAATAATATTTAAATAATAAATAATTAATTTATAAATTTTATCTCTCTTTAAATAATATTTAATAGGCATTAAATAATAATTGCTAATTTATCATCTTTATTTATTATTAACATTTAAAATAATAAATAAATAATAAATTTATTTAACCTAACCATGGTTTAGCTAACTAGATTAATATTTAAAATATTTAAATATTAAACTTTATGAAAAATATCCTCCCCAATATTATTTTTGTATTATTATTATTTTTGTTATAATTTTAAATTAATTTTTAAATATTTAAATTAATTAAAATTAACCCGAATGGCATTTTCGTAATTAAGTTGAAAAACCGGACCGATGGCAGTTTCGTAAATAATCAGAAAACTGATCCGAGGGCAAAAACGTAATTTTACCAAGAAAAACACGGAGGGGCATAAACGTAATTTCCCCGGAAAAATTATTACCGCGCATTGCGCGCGTTTTAGTTTTTACGGGTCAAAACGCTGTCGTTTTGTAACCCCGAACGCTGGCTTCCGCGCGTTACGCGCGGAGTAAAATTTCCTTCTGCCAAAACGACGCCGTTTTGGCTCCGCGTTTTCTCGGTGAACAGTGGTCCGCGCATTGCGCGGAAACCCTTAAAATTTTTCTTCCGACAGAACGTGAACAGTGTTTCCGGCTACCCATTTTAAATAAAAATATACCTTCAATAAATCTTTAACTCTTCAATAAAAATCCAAAAAAATTACCAATCATCTTATATTAATTTATAACATGAAAAATTAATTTTTCATGATTTAATATCAATATTTTTTTATAAAAATTTTTACATCACATAAACTACCATAAATCATAACTTTTTGTGTATAACTCCATTTTAAGTGATTCAAACTTTGTTTTTCTCATGATTTAATGTTCTCTAATATTAGAACATCAAACCTAAGTTTTACAAAAATATTTTTGGTAATATATTTCAAAACTTGTTTACACACTACTAAATACATATTTTAGCATATAAAATATACCAAAATACAAACCAAACATATTAAACTCAAGCATGACATAAATATTACCACTACACATTAATAATCATATTAACATGTTTATACTAACATGATGATTTATTTAATTTAAAAATAACACTTTATTTAAAATAACTATTACCTTGATTTAATGGCTATTCTTCTTTTTCTCCCAAAGTATGTTGTGAATCTTGAAGACATAAACTAGCTTAGCACTCCTTCTCCTTCTCTTGCTCTCTCTCAAAATATTTTGCTCTCAAACTCTCTCTAGCTTGGAAAATGGGAGAAGAAAAATGACTAACACAATGCTCCTAAATTGCAAGTATACTTGCAATTTTGATAGATACATAATATATCTAATAATTTTAGCCCATCATGCACCTATTGGATACTTACACAAGTTAACCACATTAGGTGAAAAGAAGCATGGTGCATGTACTACAAAAAGAAAACAAGCAACCCTTTTATTAATTAAATGAAAAATCAAATAATAATAATAATAATAATAATAATAATAATAAAACCACACATTCTCTCTCCTCCTTCTTGCACATGGTCGGCTGATAGCTCCTTTTCCTTGTCCCAAAATTATTGACACATTTTCATTTTTAATAATTAATAAGTTAATTTAAGTATTTTTCAAGTGGGCCAATCATTGGGCTTAAATTTAAAATATCAATTGGGCTTCTATTAAATTGTTTGGGCTACCAAATTGTGAAATTTTATTATTCTACACTTGGGCTACTAATTGACCCATGTTGGGCTAATTTAATAATTTATACATTAATTATTCAATCCATGATTAAATAAATAATTAGATTGAATAAATAATTAAATATTCTAACCCATTAGTATTAAATTACTAAATGGACTAATAAATATTATTATTAATATTTCACATTATTTACATTAATTAATAATCATATTAATTAATTTATTATATTTAATTCACTCATTATATTCAATTTAATTGAATATTTAATTAATAGGAAACTTATCAATTATTTTGATGTTAAAACTTTAGGGTTTGTTCACTAATTTAATAACATATTAGTGATCTCCTTTAATTAATTTTAACAATTAATTACATAATTATTTAATCACATAATTAATTAATCACATAAAAAGATTTAAATAATCTCGTAAAAATAACTCGTTGAAAATTCAATTAATAATTTAATTAATAAAGATGTGGAAATTCTAGGACATTACAATAATAATAATAATAATTATAATAATAATAATTAGTATATTAATAATAATAATAGTAATAATAGTAGTAATAATAATAACAACAATAATTATTATTATTATTATTATTATTATTATTATTATTATTATTATTATTATTATTATTATTATTATTATTATTATTACTATTATATTTATTATTATTATTACTAATAATAACAATAATAATAATAATTATTGTTATTATTATTACTATTATTATAATAATAGTAGTATTAGTAATAATAATAATAATAATTATAATTATTATAATAATAATAAATAAAAATTTGCACATAAATAAAATGAGTCACCTTTTTAGCATTGATGTCATTTTTCTGCTTGTCGGGTATTGCGGTCGTTATATTTACACATGCAAATTAATTTGGGTAGAAAATCACGGGGACGGTTCAGATTCATTCTAATTGATTTGTAAGTTATTTTATGTTGCAAAGAGTCTTTAGGTAATAGAGTATTTTTGAAATTTTAATTTACACTGTGCCTTTAGGCACGGATAATTACGTATCATCTCTTTGGTGTTTTTGCGGGATATATTGAAAGTAACTATTGTAGTAAGTTCTGACTCATGCTATGAAAATCTTTTGTCCAATTTCAAGAAAAAATATAGAGAAAAAAATGTTATGGTGATGCGATTTAATTGGTGTAATGACAATATTTTTTTATTTGGACTTAGAGAGTTCATTTTATACTTTTGGGTATATATGCAAAAATATTTCTTTTGAATTTTTATATTTTTTTTTTCCTTATTGGATCTCACGAAATGGCTTGCAGTACTACCATTTTTCCACAGAAAAAATATTGTTCATGGATCATATTGATCGATGGTTAGATATACTAGAAGCAAATAAATGCTGTCAAACTTCTCATTCTATTTTGTCATTAAAGGAAAGGTGTGTAATATACTCGAAAATATTATATTACACAAATTTGACTCCGCTATCGTCAATCAATTAATTGCTTAAACCTGTTAAGAACTAATTTTAAATTGAGAATGAGTAGCACACTAATGTTTGTCTCAAAAATAAATTATGACTGGATTGAGTACTAATCTTTTTGTATTAATGGTTGGCCACAACAGTTTTAGATTTTTCAATTTAAAAATATTAAATACAGTACTCAGCTGTTATATTAATTGTACCGTGCCTTCAGGCACGGGTTATCCCTAGTTACTATATATACTATGCTAAAAGGAGTCGGTGATACAATCGGCGATTGGACCCAGAACCGGTAACGCTGTTAGCCTGTTACTATTCGGAGGAGAGGGTGTTACGTGCGCCCATTGTTTTCTCTCTCTCTCTCTCTCTCGCAATTTTGTTTTTTGATTTTTCCTTCTTTTGGGGACCACACTGCATGAATATCTTGTCAATCCAAACACCGAAGATAAATAATATAATAAAGTTATAATATAATAATAATAAATTATTACAACATATTTATTTAATTAATTTTTAATATTTGTGTAATAATTATAATATTATTAAATTATATTTAAAATTAATTAAATTATATAATTATATATAATGAATAAAATATATATAATAATAAATAGCATAAAATTATTTTTCAACCCTAAAATTTTAAAACAATTTTTTGACATTAAAATTTAAAAATAGTATCCTAAAATTTGGGGGAAAAAATATTTTTTCATCTTTTATTTTATTCCAAATTCTTATTTATCTATATTCTACTATATATATAGGGAATTGATTCATAATAAACGTTTGCTATGGATACTATTTCAGTAAATTGATCTCTCATTATCCAATCATAACTATAAGAATTAGGAGTTCGACTTGGCCGTTAGTAAGAATAACATTGACCACTACATTAATTTAAAATTTAAGAAAATAAGAGTTTTGTATAATCGCTAATAGGAGTAGTGGTCAATGCTATTCCTACTTTTGCCAGTGGTCAGACATAACTCATAACCCTTATATTTGAGATCGAACGGTGAGATCAGTTTACTATAATAGTGTCCCTAAAATTTAGGAATTACCTTTCATTCCTAAAAAAAAAAAATTAGTAACAGAAACTTTAAATTTAGGAAAAAGTTTTTTTTTCCATCTTGATTTCAAAAGTATTTCATCTACATTCTTATTACTATAATTATCTACTTATCATTATCTCTAATTCTCATATATATATATATATATATATATATATATATATAATTAGTTTTCTTTTGAAATTTATATTACTGACAATAATAATATTTAGTTATATAGTAATTTTTATTATTAAATTATATAAGTATAATTATTTAATATTAAATAAAATTTTGTCTATTACATAAATAGATGAATATATAATTATATAAATAAATAAATCATTAATTTATAAGTGAATACTATCATTTATTCTATATAAATAGAGAAGATATAATTGTAGATTTCTAAATTTATTTAATTTCTCATTAATAATTTGTTTCAAGTATACTACCATTTTTTAGGATCTAAAACCTTGACTTATTATGTATTTGTCCCACAAAATTTTGTATTCCAGTGAATTTATTAAATAAATAATAACCATCCACAAAAAATAGGTTTATGTATTCCCATTTCTTCTTACTGCCGTTTCTTTCATATTCATTGTTGTTTTATATATGCAACAATTAAAATGAAATTCTTGAGTTTAAAGCCCAACTTTTTAATTAAGGTTGTCCTAACAACTCAAAGGGGGTGGCTATAATTAAACTATGAGAAATAAGACTTGTTGGACTGAAATAAAAAAGGGAGCCCAATTTAAAAGAGAGCATTTCAGAAGAAGAAAGAGATAATGGACTGGATAATGATGGGCTGTGTAGTCTGTACCCTACCAAAATAATGTAGTTCTTGATGGTCAGCTCATGCACTTTACTCTATCCGTCTATTTTTAGGAGTCCCATTGGCCATTGACCCCATTGTAGTATTAGTTTATTATTATGACTAATGGAAATTTAATTTGTACTTTCATACTATGATCGATCGACCATAAAAAGCTATATATGTTCATATTTGTTGACTTGCTATTGTGGGATGTGACTTGTCAATTCATAGTCAACTTTTAAAAATGAAAGTTGTCACAAAATCACTCAATATAATTGCAAGTTTAAAATTTAATGTTTGTATTATAATTTTTATTATTTTAAAATTTAAAATTAATATTAATTTATTTTAAATTTAAATAATCTACTAAGATATTCCATCCATTCTAAAAAAAAAAAAATATCATTTACAAAGTTTATAAACTTTAATATATATATATAGGGTCCGCTTAATGTGCGCCCTAAAGGCACACACTAAGGACGAAAAAATAAGAGGTGAGATCCACTAAAATTTATTTTTTTATATAGTTGCACTGAATTCAATACATGGGGTCCACTAGTATATTATTTTTTTATATATTGAATTCAGCGCGCCTACATAAACAAATAATATTATACATTATTTTTCGCCCTTAGTGTGTGCCCTAAAGACACATATTAAGAAAATCCATATATATATATATAATGAGAGGTGTTGTTTAAAAAGAATTTTATAATATTAAAACTGTGTTATTATATTTGAATTTAATTATAAAAAATAATTTATATGTTTATAAACTTATAACGAAGACTTTAATTGTATTTTGGTATATACAATAATCAATAAAAAGATTTCTTTTTAATTTTTTTTGTAAATGAGATTTATTTTTGGTGGGGGGAGTAATTTTTTTTTTGGGAAGGGAGGGAGTATTTAAAATATATTAAATTCTAGTGAGTAAAGCTCAATCAGAAGTCTTTTCATCCGCATAGTCTCTCTGTCATTCTCTCCAACCCTTTACTTCCAATCAAGTTTTTACAGAGAGAAACAATGGCGATTACCAGGACGAGAGGCCGATCAACTAAAAATCCAAATATTGGACAAGAAGAAGAAGAAACCCAAAATGAGAGCAATAATGGCGGAACTACTTCAGAGTATGAACAGTTCAGAGAACAGAGAATCAAAGAAAACCTCGAGAGAATGGAGAAAATGGGGATTTTGGACCTCTCTCGCAAGCTCAAGTTCGATTTTCTCCCTCCTCCTCCAAAGCGTCCAAAGCCTTCTCACAACAAGCTTGCTTTAGCCCCTTGTACTTCCACAAGACGATCGTCTAGGTAATAATAACAAAACTCTGCTCCTCTTTTCATTTCCCCTGTTTGGTACGCGCCAAAATTCCAGCAAAACAAATACTAACATTTTGAATTTTCCTCTAGTTTTCATCTTTTTCTAACATTTTCAGTGTGTTTATTTCCTGAGATTTTCGATGGTCAAAATTCCTATGCCTTTTTTTTTTTTTATAAAAAAAACTATTTAAAATTTTCTTATTTTGTTCATACCGATGGAGAAAATCAAACGCAGAACTATCGCATTGTAGCCGTAGGTCTTGGGAAGATATTTTTTTTTTGGGGATGGAGTTTAGGTGCCCATTTTTTACTTTGTTTTATTTCTGTATGATTTTCAGGAAAGAGGAAAATGATTAGCTTGTTTTGTTTAAAAAAATATTAAGCACTAGAAATTCTCGAGTCCTATGCATCTTTATGCATTTCTTTTGGTCACTTTTCTAGAAAAACTCAGAATAAGCCCAGCAGTAGCATTGCGGACTTGTTACGAGGAGTTTTGTTGGGTCCAAAATTTTACTTTATGTTTCTGTTACATTTTCCTGAAAGAAAATTGGATTCTTTATGTTATTTCTCATCATGGGTTTGTATTGTATAGGTTGAATACCATGACTCGGGTTAATTATTCGGAAAGGGTTCCTATTCCCAAGAAAGAGGTGGTTTCTAAGCCCATGAAAGAGAAGAAACTTGAGGGAAATGCCAGGGTTCCCAAGCTCAAGAAAGAGAGGAGGGAACTTGTGGGGAATGTTGAGATTCATATAAAAGAAGGTTTAAAACCTGAGATTTATACAGAAGAGCATGAACAGCTTTTGGGTGATTGTAAGACAACTTGGATTCTGGATGTTGATGGATATGATGAAGATGGGCAACGCATATATGATCAATTTGAAGGGAAGCATTGCCATCAATGCAGGTAATTTTCACTTCTAATCATGAAGCACATACTATATAATTTCATGTTTTTCTATTTTTCAAATCTAGTCACTTGTACCAGGAGAGCCATTATGCTCGACTTTAACAACACTGTTTTGTAAATGCGTTAATTCTTCTTCTTTTGGAATATAAATTTGAGGGAAATGTTAGAGGTAGATATAGATATTTGTAAGAAACAATCTCCAATTCTTACCTAATAAACCATTATAGAATTTACTGCACCAGTTATCCTCAAGAGCTGGTGGATTGTTTGAAGAATTGATGCAGCTTTTGGTTGATTGGCAGAGAGATAGTTTGGTCCATTCAACTAACTATTTTAGGGAAGATGGAACTCTCACGGGTCTTCTTTCCTTGCCTCCTTGAGGCAATGAAAGTTTCAGGTAGAGTGCTGAGGAGACTTTTGGAGAGCAGGAAAGTGTTGATGGTGGTGAGTCTTGCAAATAAAGGCGGTAAATTTAAAACCGAGTCGAAGAACAGGGCAGGGTATCCCGTTCGGTTAACTGCCTAAAAATAGAATACTTTTGGACTGATGAGTTACTGTATGAATTTGTCAATGCATGTCTACTGTTACAGAGTTATACGAGATGGGAAAGGAAGAGTTTAAAATTGTAGTGCATCAGATAGGTATATCATCACTCATGACATAGTACCTTAATAATCTTTGCAAAATTATTTCTGAAGGGCATTGATAGTTTATTATTGTTGGAACCTAACACAAAGCAAACATGTAAAAAAATTGGAGTGCAATATTTTTCCAATCGCGTAACACTTGTTTATGTATAACTGGGATAAAAAGGTCTCAAATAATTAGATATAACAGGGGTTACTTTACCAGAAAATGTGATATCATACTATTAGCGATCTTGTAAATTTTATAATGCCAATCAGGCTATCAAATATATTTCTTTTGTCTCATAAGTCATAATACTATAGTCAATTCAGAAATGCTTGTCATTTTGATCTGCTATATTTAGAATTATCCATCCCCCTCCTTTTCTTTAAAACATTTAATGTGACTGATGATTCATATTTATAATATCTATCATGCTTGTCAAGCTATAGTTTCTATAAAATCTGTTAGCGTGGTGTACCTCACAGTAGATTCATTTACTTAAACACTTGTAAGTAGTGACAGCCTGATTTCATGCAGGCAGAAAACTCTTGGTCGTCATACTGAGTGCAGCAACTGCAAGGTGGTTGAAGGGCAGTTATGTGGGGATTGCTTATTCACAAGGTATTTCGTATTGACGAACATGGAGCATATTCCTTTTTTTAATTTGCATTGTTATGTAGTTTATTTAAGTAACGAAATATTGGTATTAGATATTATGAGTAAAGCTCCTATATCTGTGTGCAGATATGGCGAGAATGTTATAGAAGCAAATGAGAATCTGAGTTGGACTTGTCCAGTTTGTCGAGGAATATGCAATTGCAGTCGCTGCCGACGAGAAAAAGGATGGGAACCTACTGGTTCCATCTATTGGAAGGTTAACTCCAACTTTGAATTAGCTCATACTATAGTTATTTGCTGGCACACTATTCTCCTCTATGTTATAGGTCTCCATTGTTTTTCTTTTATCAAACAAAGATGCGACATTCCTGCTTTCATGGATGCTATTATTATTTAACAAATGTAATTCATTTGTTTTTTATTGGTTTGTGAGATGATGAAAGCATTCCACCATGTGTGGGATACAAGTCCTACATCTTTACATTAGGAAGAATTGTTGATTTATATTCAATATTGCAGGTAGAAAAGCTTGGGTTCAAGTCTGTGGCTCATTATCTCATTCAAACCAAGAGTTCACAAAAAATCCAAGCAGACCCAACTGGTGAAAACGGAAATCATGCAAAGGGATCACTGCCACTTGCAGATGGAGAATCTAAGCCAACTGATGGGATTGAAGCGATAACAGCAGACAGTGAACATGTTATGAGTAATGGCGATCATGAAGATTGAGATGCTATAGATGATCATGATTTAAGAGAAGAGGACACTAAGTAGGGTATTAGAATATTCTTGACTACAAATTGTGTTGAATTCGATATATATACTGCTTTGGCACTTGACTAGCTTTCAAGTGATTTTTGGAAAATTTGTAAGTACATTTACATTATATATCTAGTAATAGTCAACTTTGTTGTGACAATATTGTGAAGTGTTTGATCTCCTGTTGCATGATTCAGTTTATCCTTTGCATGATTCAATTGATTTAGCTAAAACTTATCTCATAACTCATAAGTAGACTTTAAAAGAAAGGGTTTCATGATTTCATTGGGTAGATTATAGAAATTTGAAGTAAAACAAATTACGTTATGTAAATAAATGTAGATACATGGGTAGTTTGTGGATATGTGTGAGATTTTTTTTGGTGTATTGCTCCAAGCCATGCAGGAGGCTTTATCAAGAGAAATGTGTTTAAGTTGACTAACGTTCAATAAAAAATGAAGATAATTTAAATTACCTCATAATCTTCTGCCTGCTCAGCTGCTTCACTGCTGCTGTAGCAGCCCTTAAACCCTGGACATAGCTCTTAAGAGAACTCAACTTTTAGTGTAGCTACCAATTCTACAAGGGAGGTTCGTAGGCGGTTATTTGTTGTTTTCATAAAAATATCACATTAAGGCCAACTGCTTAAAGCTTGTGAATCACACGATCAAACTAGAAAGTTTTTATCTCAACCATCAAGATTTTCTTTCAATTTTCAACTTTTGAGATGATTTTGCTGTAGCAGAACTCAGAGTGTATGAACAGGAGTCCATAATTTCAAATGTTGAATAGAAGTTAAACAACATAAACTTGTAAGTAAAAGAATTCTCTTCATGAAACATAACCCAACCTTAACCGTATTTATGGTTTCAAAGGCTATAGTTTTTCGCGATTAAGGGGCATTGAGGTCGTTGTATCAACTGGTAAAAACATCACGGATATTGGAATACAGAGCATACAGGGAGTATTGCCGGAGTTTTGCAACCTCATACCACGTGTTAAGCACATTATTGTTCTTGTCTGTGCCTGAAAATGCCAACTGCACGCCTATGTTGCAGTCAACCGTGCCTCCATTGCTTTTACACTTCGATGATGGTACTGCACAGTCTGTGTTGTTAAGGCAAACAGCGTGATCCCCGGAGCATGTAGCGCATCCATACTTTTTCCATAACATGTTCTGGAGCGTACCCTTTTGAAATTCAAGAACCTTCAAATACAAAAGCAAAGTGTAGATGGAAAGTGAAAAAGGAGAATATAAAGAAATTGATATAATTTAGAACAAAATTATGGCGCGAAAATCCCAGCTTAAATAGGTGCCAGGCAGCAATGCTAATATAATTTCCTTCCATTTCATCTCAACTGCTAAACATGAAGAAAAATGTTGCTTCTTTTTCCCACAAAAACTCACAAGAAAAGACCACCCTTCGTAGGCTCTCTCCAATTTTCTTTTTCCTCCCGAACTTAGAACATAGTGTCACATTAATTATATACAAGAAAAAAGAAAAAGAAAAGGAGTATGACGAATCTAATTGTCTTACAAGAGTAAAACTATTGACGGTGTGAGTAAAATCTGCAACAAACACTGGGGGCGATCTTGCGGCAAACTGTCGCCCAGCAAATGCAACCATATGTCCGCCAGACAAGCTCTGAAAATTTCATACAACATTAGACTTTGCTTTTCAAGCTTAGCAATAGCTGGGAAGATTTCCAATTAAACGGAAATGTCAGAAAATAATTTACAAGCCAGCCAAATAAATGCATAAATTTCCAAAAATGCTGATTGCCAAATGATTTGATGCAAGTATAGATGGAGATTTCCTCAAAAAGAACTGAAGCAACACAAAATGTAAATCTACAACACAAAATCCGCAGGGGCACAAGGAAGGAACACGATGCAGTTAAAGGGGAAACATGACACATACCGGATTGAAGTTGGTGCCATCGGCGATAGTAAGGAGAGATATCTCATCAACCTTTGGCCTAAAAACGGCAACCTTGGCGACACCACCAATGAGGGGTAGGCGTTTATCGCAGGGTGAGAGCTGAGTTTGATTGAAAAAAAATGATTCCTTTGTCGAAAAGGCAATACCAAATGTAAACCCATCAAATCTCTCAACCTTTGAATCTGAACAAGGATCAAATACAGGATTTGTGTCACCGGCATGCCCAGTGATCACTGTCATCATCACAATTATTGTCGATACAAATACAATCACCTTTGTCATCATAGATGATTTTCCTTGTCCCAAATTTCTGTTCTTCTGTTAAATAGCAGCTTCATAGATTAAATTTGCAGGCCAGATGAAAAATGTCTAGGAATTACTATTATAATTAATTATGGTGATAAGAACAAAGAAAATAAAATATTCATAATCTAGCAAGAACTACAATTGAAAAGTACTTTTCCTACAAATCCAAGAAATTAAAGACAAGATCAGGATTCCTCATTCATGATATTTATAGCATATTAAAAAATTAACACATTGTGACATTCCTAGAAGGAAAAAAAACCCAATAATAATGTAAAATGTAAAATGTAAAACTCATCCATGTCTAGCTAAATATTGAAAAGGGCAAAACCAAGATTTTCAAAAGAAAATCAAATCATAACATGATTTACAGACCAAATTTAACCCTAGTTTTAGATTTTACCCATAATATGATCCATCAACCGTAACTGTGCATGAGAAAAATAGAAGAAAAAAGGGTTAAAGGGTATCAAACTTACCACTATCAAGAATGATCTTTGACACGAGATCCAATGTAATTCCACTGGTAAAAAAAAGTTTCTTGAAATTTATTGTTTTTATGATTTCAATCAATATTCATGGGTATTGAAGAAAATGAATAGGGTCATTGAAGAAAAAAATTGATACTCCTATTCCTATAATCCTTGTTTATATGTGATTCAAAGGTTTATGGAAGTTGGTAAATCATGTTGGTTCCTTGCAAAGAAGTATTGCAAAAGCCAAGAAGAATGGCAGGGGGGGAAGGGGGCACGGAACGGTTAAATCGGCTGGCCAGGTGGTCCCTGACCTAAAACCGTTATGGAAGTTGGAGCTAATAGGAGCCTCTCCATTGGAAATATTGTATTTTTTTTTTTCAAATACTTTTAGGCTTTAAAATATATATGATCAAATTTAACTTTTAAAAAACAGTGTACGATATTTTTAAATATAAAGTTGATGATATTTATTTAATTTTTAAAAACAATAAAACTTATAATTACTAGTATTTTGTTGATAGTATACCATTTTCATAATTGCATTAATAATGTTTAAAATTAGATAAACTAATACCAATTCTGAGTTTAAAAATATCACAAATTATCTTCAAAAAGTAAAAATTAATTCTATATTTGGAATGGAGGCATTAATTTGTTAGTCTTTATTTCTCAAATAAAAATAAAATTGTTGCAGTAAAAAAAAAGCCTTTTTGCAATACATTCGGAAAACTTTTCCTGCAATGCACATTAACATCAAAGATTGTCTAGTTCAATGAAGGTTGTCTAGTTCAATGAATGAAGGAGGAGAGTCTTGGGTAGTAAATAAAATACCTCAGTCTTTCATCGATTAATATGAGATATTTAAACGTATATATAAAAACTCAAGTTATTATTATTAATATTTTTAGTCATAATTTTTTGAATGTGAATCTGTGGTGGGATAAGATGACTACAAAAAAATAATATTGAAAAAATGCATTGAATCTTATTATGTTATGATTTGATTTGATTCGACTCGATTTTTTTTTCTTTTGTCATTTGTAGTGATTTCCATATAATCACATTTTTAATTTATCTCTAAAGTTTTTCTTTAAAAATAAGACTATTAGTACTAGTTGAGCGGGATTATCACGAGGAGTTAAAATTAGAATCATAACACATTATTAAAATAATTTTTTTTTGTCAAACATGAATATTTTATTAATAATAATTTTTTATTTTATTTCTACTAGTTAAATATCTTGCCTTGGGACTGACTAATAGTCTCAAACTGAAGCAGATTGGCCTACTCCCTCTCAGCCTAGTCTTTGTGATTCATAATCCAAATACACATGCATATCCAATTTAGCCATTACCACATCAAATGGAGGTTTATGTAGAAAATTTCGTATTTTTTTGTAATATTTATAAAATTTGTAATATGACTGTTTTTGCAGAAAATAAATTGGTTACAAATAATTAGCAAAGTAAAAATAAATCGTTGGAAACCGGACCATGTAGACTAGTATTAGAATTGAATGGAACTTCAAACTCTAAATCGTCTACCTGGGCACCAACAAAGTCATAGGCCGGATGGTAGCACCACCCCTTTTCATAACAAGGATGCCAAATAATGTAGAATCCAACTCTTTCCCCCAACTGTTGTAATGAATCAATCAATTATTACCAAAATAAAATTGCCTGTTTAGGGCTCAGGCCAGCGTCCCTACCACACAGACATATTATGATGTTTAATTTTAAAGATGAACGGTAAAATAATTAATTCTTACCAAAAGGTTAAAAAGGAGTAGTAAAATTAATTACATCATACTAATTAATAGGATAGAGATCCAAAAAAAATAAAAATAAAGAATTGAAGTGATAGGCAAATTAGAGAATCAATTGTACAACCACGAAAATGTAAATTCGCTTAATTCGAAAAAATACAAAACTGATTAAGAGAATATATATATATATATATATATATATATATATATATATATATATATATATATATATATATATATATATATTTAAAATAACATATTTGGAAATTATATTCAGTTAAATGAATTTTAAATGACGTGTTACTCAGGCACATAATAAATTAATTGTTATAATTGAATCCTTAAATTTTTATAGTGGTGAGGATTAGATAAATAAGAATTAATGCCTACCAAACTCAACATATATATTTAAAAAAATGAAATGTGAATGAAGTTTAAATCCAAAGCAATTAATTAAAAAAATGAGAGAGTTGAACCAAAATATTTAAATTAAAGTGATAAACACAAAAAAGTAGGCAAAGAAAAATAAATGACTTGATTGCCAATAAATTAAAGCTAAAACCTGAATAATATTTGTTGGGAATTGATATTTTCACAAGGCTCTAATTCACATAAAAATGGATCCTACTTACTATTTATGTGAATAGAGTTGTGTGAAAATATCAATTCTTTATTTGTTTAAGAAATATATAATTAATACCTACATATCAAGACAAACAGTTTCAGCACCAACCTCATGCATAATCAGATTATAAAAAACGTGAATTAATTAATACATTAATTAGCAGTTTTGTTATGTGTAATGATTTTGTCATTTATCCATACATCGACCTTTGTAAAAAATAATAGGACCCACCATTTACATGGTGTATTTTATTATTTTTTATAAAAATTATTACATGAATCATTGCAAAATATCATTAATCATATATTTTTTCATTAATTAGAACGAAGGCTAGCTCCTTCGCCAGGAAAGAAGTAGATGTGTTGGTTTTGAAAATGGTGTCATCTATCACTTTCTTAGTCATGCACTTACAAAATGTTTCGATTCCGTGTAAAGCTTTTGGCTATTTGCCACCTTTCTCCTTAATTACACACACACACACACACACACACACACACACACACATATATATATATATATATATGAATGTATGTGTATCACTTTTATATTCGATACAATCTATGAGGCAGCTGTTTATCTATATAAAACTCAGATATATAGATTATTAACTCCATAAAACCTTAAAAATATATGAAGAAAGTACAAACCTAATTACCGAAAAAAAGTTCAAACCTCGATAAAGCTCAAAAAGAAAAGCTTAAACCGTAAGAAATGGCAATGGAAAATGAAAGCATTATCAAGAAAGTGGATTCTGAGATGGAGAACATTGGGGAAAGTCTGTATGAGAATGATGGCCCATGCTTCTACAAGATTTTAGTTGAAGATCCCAACAACAAAACTTGTGTAAGTTTGATCTTTTAATTACATACACAGAAAAAAGTATCATCATTATCTTTTTATTTATTTATTTTAGCTTTCAATTTCATGCAATTAATTAATCCTTTTGTTTTCAATTATTCTCTTCTTTTTTTTATTTTGTTTTGATTTTTATGATATTTCTTGTTTTTATGGATTGATGTAGTGGTGATAACAGATCCGATGGAAGAAAAGGTTTTGTTAATAAAAAATTACATGTAATTAATACATATGTGAATGAATATTGAGTTTAAGTTAGCAGTATATATAACTGGTACGTACGTACACGCATCGACTGTAAGCATCATTTGAATATCTTAATTTAGAAAAATAAATTAAAAAATGACACATGCATTTTCTTTTATTTATTTTCTTAATTAAACTTGTAGCGAAAAATCCCAGAAGGCTTCAAGGAAATCATAGGAAAAAGATTTCCTCGTTCAATATGCCTAAGGCCTCCTTCTGGGCGCCGGTTTAGGGTTCTGGTCGACCAGGACGGAGACGAAATGGTTCTAAAACAAGGTTGGAAGGATTTTACATTGGCAAGTGACATAAAAGTAAATGACTTCTTAATCTTCCGGTACGACGGAAAAATGCATTTCAATGTTCAAATTTTTGACCCTTCCGGATTGGAGAGAACTCCTAAACCTAAGAAGATAGAACTAAACGAAGAAGCTGCTGCTGCTGCTTCTTCTTCTACTAATGGTGGGAAAAGGAAGAGAGGACGGCCAAGAAAATATGAACAAACAGGAAGCATAGATAGTGCAGGTAACATATTTATTCCATACTATATATTTGCTCCCAAATTAAATGTTTAGTTTTGACTTTTATAATTTTAATTGACTGTTTTTATAATTAATAATTAAGTATATATAAATATATTTTTAAAATTATAAAAATTGGGGATAATAATGAATTACATATATATACCTGGTTTTGAATTACTATGCTTTCTTATTAGATTAGTAACGTACTAAACCAATTGTTTATATTTAATTATTTTTTATCTCCAATTTTGTATGGTAAAGTAGTTTTGCGAGCGCATTGAATAATTAAGGTGTTAATTACATTAATTGCCTATCCAATCCTATATTAAATCATGCTCAATTGAGCTCCATGTCTGGATTTGCAACCAATTAGTCTTGCAAATCGGGTTGAGTTGAATAGTGACGGATTGAGTTCAACTCACTATAAAAGTTATCGAGTTAGGTTCTAGTCCAATATTTAATGAATATTAATTTTTATATTCAAATTTGACTCGTGTACTTGTCGAGCTGACGAGTAACTTAATAGTAAAATTAATGAGATGATACTTCACTCCAACTCAAGGATTTAAACTAAACTACCTATTCTATCCACCATAGGCGTTACATCGATTCATTTCATTAGAAGAAATTATGAAAATTATAAAAATTAATGAAATAAAATGAAAATTTATTCTATTAATAGGCTGGCTATCCTATTTTGATTCTAATTCCTTCAATTCAAATACAACAAATCTTGACTTTAATAATATGTAGATGCATGTATATACATAACGTCAACTATCAATATTTTAGCCATATTATTTATTTTCAGTGATATTAATTAGTTAATTCATCAATTATTTTGTAGGATACGGGCAGCTGGACTGATAGCCTAAAAGTGACCTGCAAGTAGTCTGTGTCTTCTCTTCAAAGTAATTACCTTAATAAAGCTTTCGCATCAAATAAGTTTTTCCATCAGACATGGTTAATTTTTCTGCGTAATTTATTGACTGTTGTTCTAATTTATACAATGAATTGGGTTTTCCTTGCTATGGCACAATATTGCTAATTTGTTATTGTTTATCATGAAAATTACATGCAATTTCCCCCCCACCTCCCACCCCCACCCCCACCCCAACTTTGGGATCACAAGTGGTTAGACAGGGCTGTTCATCGGCCACTTAATGCGGATTTCACAATGGTTTGGTTCAGGGACGGAGGGAGCATAGGGAGATTTTTTTAATTTTTTTTCTTTTGAAGTCTAAAAAATATGATATTTTTATTTTAGGCCCTCCAAAATTTATGATTTTTTTTTAGTATATATAGATACTTTTTCAAAAGAAATATAAGAAAGTACTTTTACTATTCCAAATATAAATATTATTTAAATTTTTTAAAGTCAATTTAAAATATGACGCGCACATCATAAATTTATCATTCTTTCCATTTTTTTGGTTCTCATGCATGCATTGTAAAAATATCAAATATTATGATTTCTCTTTGCTCTACTTTTTGTACTATAAATACTTCATTTGCATTGCATATAATGAAATCTTATTCTAACAAGAAAATGATAAAGCTGTCTATATAATATGGGTCGAAAGTGATAAAAATGTGTATAAAATACGGATCGGAAGTGATAAAATTATTTATGAACGACGTACGGTATTACGTCCCGGCCTCCAAAAACAAAATCCTGATTTCGTTCCTTAGTTTGGTTTGGATTGAACGGTATAATTAAATACCCTAATAAAATAGTAAAAAAGTTTAAACCTCCTAAAATCACTGCATTCAATGAAACATTTTTTGTCTTAAACAACATATCATCAAACAGTTTCCGAGCAATACTACTGACCGAAAATATTAATAATAACAATTTGAATATTTATATGTATATAATAACAGTTTGATATGAGAGTGAGGTAGTGTTACAAAATTCTTCACTTAAATACCTGATCAAGCACAAAATCACACAAAACTTAAAATTTTTGTCTCTTTAACCATTGTGAGATAATATCATCGGCCAACCAAATTTGCCTCCATGTCTCCACATCCGACAATCCGATAGGATGTAATTTGTTTATAAATTTTTACAAACACGTAACCTTTGTGACTATCTAAATCAAAATCAATGGACTAATTTTCAATTTGGGTCAGCCCAACATGGAAAATGATGTACAAATTGACAAATATGTAATAGTATTGGATCGCAATAATTGCGAAAGTTTATACAATAAGATAAAATAAATTAAAATAAAATAATTTTTATTTTTTACTTATCTCATATATGCGAGCATAGATCGCAATTATAATTCAGCTTAAACTTTCCCACTAAATAGCAGGACTCGCCCAAAATTAGCAAACAGCGGATTATGACTTTCGCAATACACGTTACCATTTTTAGTGGACTATCAAGAATATTGTCCAAGAAACATTCTTTGGCGGAAAAAAAACCCTCTTTTACTTTCTGATAGTTTGTGCGTAGAGCCTTGTGAGAGCATTGACGGTGCATATTGGCTCATAATTGATTGTGGGTTAGTCATGGGAATTTTTTTCTGGTAAAGTAAAATGGAGTCAATTTAAAATATTATGACATTTATTAGAAATAATAAAATTATAAATTTTGTATTTCTACCACTTTTGTGTTTGAAAATCAAAAAATATTTATAAATTAACTTCAAAAAATCAATAATTATCTTATATTGCAGTATTTAATCACATCAATTCAAATATTCTTTCTTAGATTTGATTTCGATTGGACTTGGATCGAAGAGTAACGCTATGCATTACGATAAATTTATGTTAAATTATAATTATAAAATATATCAATATATAAAATTAGATAAAATTAGGTAAAATTATAAAAAAGTCTCCCTTATTATATATCTCTTTAAAAAAATTATCATTAATACTTATTTATATAATTAACAATTAAAAAATAAAACTAAACATTCGAAATATATATCATATTCAATTAAATTCTAATCGGTAGCTTTAATACTATATTTTTTATACAAAAAAAAAAGTAAGAAAGAGAGAAAAACAAAAAAGCATAACTCGTTTGGGATGGGAATATGTGGGGCCCACAATATGGTAAAATTTGTAATCATGCAGAAAATGCCCTGACGTTAAAAAAAGATAATTTTGCAGAAAATGGACAAAAATTGATTTGACAACCTTATTTACGTTTACAACAAATTTCTGCAACATGAGTATTTTGCAGACTGTCATCCATTTATTTCTCTCTCTAAATTCTTAGGAGAATCCGTCCTACGTATATACATACTATAAATATTAATTGCACTCTAAATTTCAGTTGTTCACATTAAATTCTTAAATTGCTGCCTGTAATCTAACTCTACAACTACAAGTAGTAATTAAAGTTGGCCGGAGTTACTCAGTTTGATCTGCCGGAATATAATATATATATATATATATATATATATATATATATATATATATATATATACACACACACATACATATATAGCAACATTACATATATCAGGTACAATTTACAAACTTTTGCTTCAGATATCATATGCATGCATATATACATATGTGTGCGTGTATCTGTGTATTTTCTAATACTCAATTTACATTTTTTCCCCGGAAATTAAATTTGTTTGTAGACTGCATACTTAATTTTCCTTTTTCCATTTTCAGCAGTGGATCTATTTCATTTATCTACATCAGAGCGGCTTTGATCTTCGAATCCATCAGTTATTTGGTAAGTTGAGTCTAGCTGTTTTGTTTACAATTTGGTCATGATTTTAAGATTATATATATATATATATATATATATATATATATATATATATATATATATATATATACACATATATAATGTGAAACGCATTTATTCACTTTATATCTAGTATACATATGCATGGGTGATGGATCTCAATTTTTTTTTTTGGCTCAAATAGTGTGATATGAGTTTTGCTATATATTGTAAAAGTTTTCAGTAAAATTATAATTCAATATATATGTGTATACATGAAATAAGTATGAATTAAAAGTGATTTTACTCTAATTTAATCTTGTTGCATAACACATGCGTCCCAATTCAACTTCATCAATACATATTTGTTGACATATATATCATTTTTTTGTGGTGTTAATATTATATTGGTTAAGAATATCTGATGTGATTGGCTGTATAATACAATATTATTTGTCTTATTCAATAAATAAATCGGGATTCTTTTTTAATACATTAAAATTTTAGATAGTATTTAATTGTTAAAATTTTGGATAGTACTTAATTATACTAATTTAGATAAAAAAAGAAAACTAATACACTAAAAATTCGTAAAACTAAATTTATGTTTTTAATTATATAATTGATTTGTGACTCTTAACACTATCTTATATATATAGATCCTGCTAATTATTAACTTTTTAGTCACTTTCTCAGTGATATTATTGTCTTTTAAAAAAAATAGTCTTATTTATAAAATTTATGGTTAATAAGATACAAAATGACGTTAGATTAGTAATTTATTATGATGACAAAATTATGATGACATAATTGAAAATATTGTGTTATTTTATCGGGTTACCCCTAAAAAGTGATTTTTTTTTTTGTAAAACAAAGTTTTTGATTGAATAAATTTCTTTTGCAAAATAGGACTCCCAGGAGGGGTTAATATTGCTTCTTGTTTAGATTTTAGAATAGAATAATAATAATATATAGTCCTTGGCCAGTTGGCCAGTTGCCCTGGGCCTTGTCTACCTTGACAACAAATATAGTCCTTTTCTTTTGCCTTAAATATAGAACGGTTCATATAGAAATAATGTGCTTCTTTGGGTATTGGGTTTTTCAAGTACCACCACCTTTAATGCATTTGCAATATTGAGTATTTACTTTAATTTATTGACACTTCCTTTTTTCTTTAAAAAGAAAAAATACATTAATTAAAACTATAAAAACTATAACCCTTGTATAAAAATATTTTAGCTTATAAAATAATTAAATATATTTTTGGAGCTGATTATTAGAGGAATATAGTAATTTTATAGAAAACGAGAACGACGAGATAAACGCATATGCTGGTAATTAGCTCCATTAATTTACAAAGAATTAATATCATAATTTTGTTTTATTTTTGTCTTAAACTAAACTTCAGTTTTATAAATATTTAAAAAATATTATTTCAAAATATTATAAATATTTGTGGGCCCCTTTATTGATTAAGGTATCTTAAACATAACAAACATCACGTTAATTAAGATTTATTTCTTCACAAACAATCATTTTTATTTTTAAATATACTCTCTCCATTCCAAGAAAAAAATAAATCCCTATTTGACTTTGAATTCAATTCGTGTAATGCTAAACTTTAAAATTAATGGGAATTAATATGCTTCTTCTGGTCGATGCAGTCGTGAATGCCATAAATTCATTAAAATGAAAACTAACTAAAAAATTTATTGTTTTCAGGACTTGAAAAATAAATTTGACATTAATTCTTTAAAATATTAATTTTTCAAATTAAATTCAAATGTGAATTTTTTTTGGGTAACAGATAAAGGCACGGCTTCATGCCAAAAATACATTATTTGTAGTATTTAGGGATGCACAAAAGACCTGCGACTTGATCTTGTTCTAGCCTGGGCCCATTATGGTCAAAGTCCGGTATGGTCAAAGTTTGGACACGTCAGATCTGACTTAAAAAGTCTTGAAAAGACCGCTCTTTTAAGAAAGAAATCTCACTTGACATGCCCTGTAAAAAAAGCTTAATCTGACCTGGTTTTGGGACTGACCTGGCCTGGTCCGACTTAAGGTCTAACCTGATTCTTTATCTAGTTATTTATAATATTTGAATTTTAAAGTTATAATTATTCATCAATGAAGTATAAATTTTTACTTATTCATTATTATAATTTATAAATTACAATAAATTAGTTTTAATTAATACATCAATAAAGTTTTAATTATTCATTCTTGATTTTTTGTAATATATTTAATTAATATACATCTTCAACGAATAGAACTAGTTACTATATTTAATATTAATAATAAGCTAGTTTATTGTAAATACTAAATTACTAATTTTAACATTAAAATTTTATTAATATTCCTTACTACTTTTAATGTTAAATATTAAAATTAATTAATGCATCAATACACTAACTTTTAATATTAAATATTGATAATAAGTTAGTTTATTGTAAATACTCAAGTTCTTCATTAATTTGAGTATGCTAAATTCTTAGGGGGATTTATGATTTTGATTATTTTTCCAGTATTCTGTTGTAGCAATTTAAAGAATAATTTCATGAAACAATTAGAAAACTAATTGAAAATAATATTTGAGATATAACTACGTAAGTGTTTAATGACCATAAAGAAAAAGATATATGTGTATTTAAATTTTACAAAATATATGTCCAACTGATCTAGGATTAAAAAAGATAAAATAGAAACTAATTTTATATTCAAAATATAAAAGTGTAATATGTAGTAAGCTATTTTTATTTTGCATCTATAGTCATATGCATTACAGTAGATTGTATTCAAATTATATTTTTTATGAAGACAAACTGTGCATAGTAGACATATATTTAGAAAATCAATTAATTGCTTTATACTTCAAATACATTTAAATTATATTTTTCTTTAATTTAAGATGAATATATTTTTTTTTTGTTCTAATCATCAAACTTATATTGGTGTGCAGTAAAATGCTAAAATAAAATAAATCTAAAAAATCTTGCATCATTTTTACAAAATTTTATTAATTTATATTTTTAATACTTAACATTAAAAGTAAAAAAGGGAAGAAGGACCAGATGGACCCAGGCTTGGCTTGCAGGCCTAATCAGACCACAACCCAATGCTCAAGGTCTTGTCTGGCCTAGACTTATTAGTTTAAGTCAACAGTTTGGCATGACCTGATCAAAAATCAAGGCCTATCAAACTCATACCAAATTAAATCAAATCGATCTGTTGTGCATATCTAATAGTATTGAAGAAATATAACTTTTAACTTTAAATTATAATTTTTTTATATTAATTTCTTGACATATAGAGTCCTCGTATCAATTTGACACATGAAATTTTTATTGAATTTTTTCATAAAAGATGCATGGTGGTAGCAAGTTGTCAGTGGGACACAGGTCTTTTTTTGTCAGAATTCCATTTCTAGCTCTCCTAGCTTAAGAAGTACTTATCTCAAAAGGGTAAGATCCAACTCATGCTCATTTGCCTACTAAGGCATCATGCATGTCATTTCAAATTCAATTATCAATGAAAAAAAACAAGTCTTACTATAAAGCAGATACAAATTAAATACCCTAAATATCCTTGTATATCACTAATTTCCAACCTGCATGTATTACGATATAAAATTCATAATTTTATAAGGTTCTTCTCGAAAGAATATAAAATTAATGGGTTCCAATTTAAGTAAGGGAGAATATACATACATACACATACATATATACATATACAAATATATATAAAGGGAGCACATCCTGATTGTTAAGAGTATTATTCCATCAATCACGTCTTAGACACTCCATCATAATATCTAAAGACTTAGATTAACTTGGACAAGCCTTAACCCCTCTTCTGCTTCTTCCATATAACGAGCAATCTGAGACTTGATCAAGTGGAATATCTTTCATACGAATCCCATTCTTCACATCAGGAAGTTCGGCTTTAGTTTGGCAAAACTTGAGACCGTCACTGTAACATGGCTCATCCCGAATCCTTTTCCTTTCCCTTGAACTGGACTGCATTTAGATTTCAAGTTTTGCAGCTTCTAGTTTGACGTTGGTGCTCGAGCTTTCCTGCCTCTCAAGCCTGTTCATTTCTTCCACAACTACCTTCTCAACTGCTTTAATCCTATTCTGCAAATCCGAAATTCCATCTGGTATAGGAGAACTTTGATATCCGAAAATCCCTCTTCAGAGCTAGAAATAGAGAAGGAGTTGCCTCTCAAGCATACGTATGTATGTATGTAGAAGGAGTTGTATTTTTAGTTTGTTGAGAGATTAATTGATCGCCCATTATTATTTTTTAGGCTATGGAAGAAATGAGGAGGAAGCTTTCAAGATCCGAAAGGGTGCCAGCCAATAAAATTCCTGCTTTTTTCAAGCCATTCGTCGCCCAAGACAGGGAACAAAGACTGGTACTTATGCTTCAAATTCTCAATTTTATTATCTTTTCTGTTGCATTATACTTAACTAACTATGTTAATTTCTTTGAAGATTTTTTTGGGCAAGTAAATAAATTCGTATAATTAAGTGCCAAAAGAAGAGAAAATGTGCATTTCTTTGAAGATTATTAGTTAATTTCATATGTTCATAAGCCAAAACAAATATTTCATGAATGGTGAAAAAGTTTTGGTTTACAAGTACTCTTTGGTAATTAAATGAGTTGCAAAATCATTTTGTCCAAGAATGACCGACTCTGGTTGACAACAGTGAGGCATGCAAGCTATTTAGTTAGTTTTTAATTTGATAGTAAAAGTAGTTGATCATCTTTCTAAAATGTCACAAATGTGAAAGTCCCTGCTTTTTGTTCAATAAAACAAGTTAACTTTAAAAAAATAGAACCAGGCGACCATCATTCAAATTCTGTATGCCCTTCCATTAAAGCTTTTTATATTTCTGACAAAAAAAAAACATGGTTTCACAAGAAAATTATTAAAGAATAGATAAACTCTACAATGCATAGAAATGTCAAACGTGTATATGCTATTCCCCAATTTATCATAGTTTTATGAACTTGACAATATTTTCTTTCTTGTAGAAAATTCCCTTTGCTTTTTCGGAATACATGGAAGGAATGATGCCTTGTGTTGCATCCCTTAGGGATCGTAACAGAAATCTTTGGCAAGTGAAGATAGCCCAGAGAGGAGATCAATTCTGTTTTGAAGGAGGTTGGGCTGAGTTTGTTGAAAAAAATAATGTACAGTTTGGAGATTTTCTGGTGTTTCAGTATGATGGTAACTCTTTTTTTGATTTCAAACTTCTTGGCAAAACTGCATGTGAAAAAGAAGTGAAAATTAGAGTTTCTGATTTGAATATAAAGGAGGAAGATAAGAAAGAAGAAGAAGAATATGCAGAAATCAATGATGATGATGATGATGATGATGAAGATGAAGATTTCATGGAAGAAGAAAAAGAAGAAAAGGAAGAAGAAGAAGAGGAAGAAGAAGAAGAAGAAGAAGAAGAAGAGGAAGAAGAAGATGATGATGATGATGATAATGATAATGATAATGACGAGGACGTCGACTACTACTACTACTACGACGACGATGATGATGGTGGTGATGGTGATGCTGGTGGTGATGCTGCTGACGATGAAGGGGATGTTGATGATGATGATGATGATGATGATGATGATGATGATGATGAAGAAGGGGATGATCAAGAATTGAGGGATTTTAACAATGGAGAACAAAAGACTAATGGTGCATGCATGGTAGGTTATGGGAGAAGGAGCCATGATGATATAAACGGGGAAGAAAATGCAATTTTTGAATCAGGACAAGTTGATCGACCTAAGGTTAATGCTTATTTTGTGGCAAAAATCAACCCTTTTCGGCTGAGTGGCTTGGTAAGACTTGCACTCATTTGTGAGTAAAATTTCTAAATAATGTTCTGTTATTATTTACACAACCTGCTTCCCGAAATGAAAATCCTGTTTGACTATTTTTTGCACATTAAGGTTTACCTAAGACACACCGTGACGATATTGATTGGTATTTTTTTTAAGTTTAAAATTAAGAGTAAAATTTGTTATTGCTAATTTTTAAATAATAATGCAGTATGTTCCGATTGAAGTGATGAAAGACTTTAATCTCGAACTTCCGGACATGATGGTTATTCGTGATGAAGAAGGGAGGACATGGACTACAAAGGTCAAAGTGTGGAAGGATGGACGAACATGGCTCTCTAAAGGGTGGAAGGCTTTCTGCAAATGGAACAAGGTGCAGCAGGGCGACAGGTGCTTTTGTGAATTTGTTCCACAAAATGATGGAAAGGACCACTTTCTCCAGATCCGCATTGTGCGAGCAGGAACATGGTTGTGGAGAAAATAGATTCATGTGGTGCTGAAACTTATGCACATTGTTAAGCATTAGAGTGATTTATCAGTGTTAAAGTTATCTTAAAACCATGACTTAAGGATTAGTACTAGTAATATGTGCTGCTATTTGTCTAAGTGCTGCTGACTGTAGCTGTTGTGCTTAAGCTGATTTAATTATCTATTATGCAGAAAAAAAGCTGAAAGCTTTTTGCTTTGGACAGACAAGGGGATAGCTACTGATTCTTGGCTACTGTTTTTAACAATCTGGACATTACTTTTCTATTGCTTGATCTTGTAGCTTATGCAATGGTGATGTTATTTTGCTGTCTGCTGTTGTTTTGGATTAAGGCACTAATCACACTAATGATGTACAGTTGACTAGTTGGAAATGCACCATTGAGGTTGTAATTGCTCCGTATATATGGGAAGGGCGACTATACAAATCTGTAGTTAGATATAAGTTTGTATTGTATAGCCTGTTGGTAGATGTAGCCTTGGTATCCATTGTGGCCTTATACTTTGAGTTAAATTTAATATAGTGTAATCTAATGCTTTTGTTAAAAATCTGCTTCGACTTTCTTTGAAAATTATTCAAAGACTTCTATTAAGTCCACAAAATAAAAGTTACCTTTGGAAGGTCACTTGGGGTGTTTTATGTACTATGCTACTTGTAAGCTGTATTTTATTAGTATATCTTTCTTTCTGTACAAGTATTAGCTACATGTTCAATTGGTTGTACCCAACTCCTAATGCTAGGTGTGAATTCCTTGATTGGCCCAATTTTCTAATTTTAATGGGCTCTGTTTTTAGGACAAAACAATTGCATGCACTCTGTAGACATTAAATTTAAAAGAATTTAACAATTCACATCCATATATCCCAGTCCCACTTTGTCTCTTGGTCAGTATTTCAAGTAAGAGCTTCTCTACAAAATCAATCTCTCATCTAATCTCCTTGTCAACCAACCATCTCCACACCACCTTATCCAATTTCATCCCATTTAGTCCCATACAAAATGTCCATTATTCTCTACTCACAATCTCTATACTGCAATAAACTTACAAATTCCCCACACACCAATAAATAAATAAATAAGGTAAAATCCAAATTCCACTCAATTCCTCCAAATCTCTACTACTACTACTTTTTTAACACTTCTGCACTAACCACTTTCTTCAATAATTCTAACATTTTTTCTCTCTTCTTGTTTAGGTTGTTGGCTAGGAACCAATGGCAGCCTCCACAACTCTGTCTCCGGCGGCGACATTCACCGCCATGGCGGCCGTTGTGGGCCCTAGTCGGGCCTCCCAAAAGAAGGCTAATGTGAATTACGTTAGTGGGCTGAACTTGTTTGGTGGGCTAAAAGCTCGGAACAAGGTGGTGTCATTAGGCCATCCAGTTTGTACCAAACAGTCATTTGCCAAGTTTGTTAACTCATTGAAATTTCCATCCCAAGGCCCAAAAAGTGGTGGAGGAGCACTGACCTCCACCTGTAATGCTGCGGGTGAGATTTTCAGGATTGCTGCAGTAATTAATGGGCTTGTTCTTGTTGGAGTTGCAGTTGGATTTGTTCTCCTTCGAATTGAAACATCTGTGGAGGAAGCTGAGTGAAGAATTCCAAGAAAATTTATGGGCTTTTCATTATCAAAATGTATCTTTGTTTATTTGATGCAGAATTCAATTGATTTGGTATCTATAACCATTCAACTGGGGTTTAATTGCTAAGTGCAAGGGGACAAACATTCCCAATAAAATCTTGTCATTTTGTTATATATATATATAAATGAATTCTGATTTGAAATTGATTACTGATCTATAGTTAATTTTAGATAAATCTAACTATATGCACAATCGTTGTATGGATTATATGACTAACACCAACTGTTTGCACTAAAATATTATGGACAAGTGAGTAATCTAATATCAATAAAGACTTTGCTTGACCTTAGAAGTCTCTTTTAATTAGTTATTAGTTATACACAACTAGCTAAGTGTCACATCCAAGCACGAGATTGTTTTTAAAATAAAATTTCTTTGAATTATATATATATATATATATATATATATATATATATATATATATATATATATATATATATATATATATTTGAATTTTAAATCAACCTACTAGTATTATTAAAATGACTACAAATTTTGCATAAAAAACGAATGGCTACATACCACGTACAATTGTTGAATACTCACAATTGAGTGTTACTGATGTGATTGCTTTGTTATTTTTAATTTAATATTAAATTTTTATATAATTTTAAAATTTAATATTTAGTGTTTAAGTCAGACTCTATTGTATAATTAATTAACTAAATAAATTCTTTAAAAAAAAAAATTATTGTAGAATAATAAGTTATGATCATGATTTTAGTTTTAAAAGTTAATTAAATTTTAATCAGTAATATATAAGTTAGGATTTTTTTTAGCATTAATTAACTAAAGGACTCCTATATAAAAGAAAGTTGTTTACTAAAGTTTAATGATTAATATATATATTTTAATATACACTATAGCTTTTTTTATATTAATTATTATTTACTCATAATATTTTTAATACATAGTTATTTAGGAATATAATTGTTGCCATTATAATTTTTATTTTAAAAGCTAGCTAGCTAACTAAATTTTAATAGTTAATATATAAGTTAGAATTGTTTTGTAACATTAATTAACTAAAGGTTTCCTATATGTAAAAGAATTGGTGACTAAAGTTAATATATTTGTAAAGGAAAGGATTTTGAACTGAAGCAGCTTTATTATTAAAAACATGAAATCTTATATAAATAACACTGTAATATGTCATAAGTAGTGATAATGTATGGATTATAATTCAAGTTAGAATATATTTTGAATTTCACATAAATAAATAGTGAGCTCTGAGATTATTCACAAGAAAATAATAATATACCAGAATTATTTGCCCAGAGTCTAGTCTGAAGGAACAGAAGATACACAACAGCTCTCTCTCTCTGTCTGAGTACGTGCATGGTCCTTCCTGTGATTGAATTGAGGTCCACTGCTGGCTGCAGGTTCCACATCTCTCCTAGCAGAATCCAGATAGAAATAATAAAAGCCTAGACTGCCGACGTTATTTGCCACAAATAATTTGTGCTGAAAGGATTGCAAGAAAATCACCTTTTTTAATTAGTTATCTTGGAAATTTGTCAAAGTTGCAATAAGTAGTACCTTGATCTCAGTTGGAGACAAATCTTACCCAGTTTACTTACGTACCTAATTCACCTCAGTAATAATAATAATAATATGTTTAGTGGCTCAATTATATTCCAAGAGAGATGAGCAATCTTACCCAACTTACAATGCTTGACCCCTCCCTCCCTCCCTCTCTCAGTTCTTGAAAGTAGGGTCAGTGCATCAAAAGATTAAATTATAAATCACTTTTCTCCAAAAATTTATCGACATTACCTATTCCTTCAATCAAAGAAAAATAGGTGCTGTCATCTGGAGTAATGCCTTCACTAACCATTTCTTTAAGGAGCTCTTCAGCATGATCTCCTTCTTGGTTTTTGCATAAACCTTGTATAAGAGCATTATAAGTGAGACGAGTAGGATTGAAACCGATACTTACCATCTCGTCCCGAACTCTAAGGGCATCATTCATGTCACCTCTCCTACTATACCCACTAATAAGAGTGTTGTAGCTGATGTGATCAGGCTTTATCCCCCTTCTCTTCATCTCATCAATAAGCCCACGAGCTTCTTCAACTTTACCCTCTCTGCAATGCCCTTGCATTAAAGTATTGTAGGTCACTTCATCAGGGGTAATCTTCATCCTATCCATCTCTTTCAGAAGTGAGAGAGCACGTTCCACGTTGCCATTGGCACAGTGGCCATCAATCAACGAGTTGAACATTATAAGATCTGGCAAAATCCCTCTCTCAATTACTTTCGCAAACAAGTTATCTGCTTCCTTCATCCTACTCCACTTGCTCAAAACATAAATAA
The DNA here is from genome assembly GCA_947179155.2 of Hedera helix. Classification (NCBI taxonomy): domain Eukaryota; kingdom Viridiplantae; phylum Streptophyta; class Magnoliopsida; order Apiales; family Araliaceae; genus Hedera; species Hedera helix. The sequence goes on from OX359287.1 coordinate 32,929,189, forward strand.
GGGAGGTATAGGTTACACGTGTAGGCTGAATCTGTTTGCTTAACATCTCATCATGTAGGTTAAAAGCTTTCTTTGCATTCCAAGACCTGCAATACCCATTAATTAATATGTTATATGTAATGGCATCTGGAACCATCCCCTTTTGTCCCATGTTTTTTATCATATCATCAGCTTCACCCTCCTTATCCTCCATAAACAGTGAATGAATCAATATATTATACGTAGATACAGTTGGCATAACGCCCTTCCTAACCATCTCATCTCTATAACTGAAGGCCCTTTCCAGGTCTCCTTTATTGCAATACCCGTCAATCAAAGTGTTATACATCACAGCACTTGGAATCAATCCATATTCTTCCATTCTCTCAAATAGAGCAGATGCCTGCTCAATCATCCGCTCCTTACACATCCCACTAATAAGTGAACCATATGTGTATGAATCTGGCTCAATACTTTTAGATTTCATCACCTCAAAAACCCTTTGAGCACCCTCAAGATTCCCCCTCAAACAATACCCCTGGATAATCGTGTTGTAAGTTACAACATTCGGTTTAAACCCCAATCCCTCCATGTGCACAATAAACTCCTTAGCCTTCTTCAACTTCCCTTCTTTACACAATACATTAATCATTATATTAAATGTATAAACCGTCGAATTAATCCTCAACCTAAACATCTCCGCGTACAAAACCCAAGCAGCCTGGGTCCGATTCAACTTAAGAAACAAACTCAATAAATCATTACAAGTTTCAATCTTGGGCAATATACCCTTTCCTTTCATCATGCAAAAGCACTGAAACGCCTCATCAGCTCTTCTCAATTCACAAAACGCCCTTACAAACAAATCAAATACAATTGAACTCGATACACTTAACCCTTCCCTAGCAACGACCAACCCATCAAAAATCTCTTTTTTCGTGGCAATGCCATAACTAATCACCCTTTTTATTAGTTCTGAAGCTGATTTCGGCGAAGGTAACCGAGAGATGATTGTAATTGCTAGACAATAGCATTCAGTATTAAGAGAGTGAGGATCAACTTGATCTATGAACTTGAGAACGATATCAGGGGATGAACGTAGGTTGGGCAGAACGGTGGAGATTAAGGAGGGGGTTAGAGTGGGGGAAAGGTGTTTGATGACATGCCACTGAGAAGATAAAACTGAATCTTGTAGCGACCGAGGGGTTATGGGTGGATGAGGGGTCTCGGGGAGAGGAACTGAAGAGAAGAGCAGAGGGGAATTACCTTTGGTTACGGCGATGACGGCTGTGAGCTTGTGGGGTTGGAATTTTTGGATACCGAAAACCTTGCTAGGTATCATGGTGCTTGCTGTAGTGATAGTTTGTCTGCGAGGAAGAGATATATACTTACGAGTCCTTGCACGTATACCAACTTTTTTTATCTGTATATAAAAATGAGTCTAGTCACATTCATTTTACCTTTAACTAAAATAAATAAAACCATATTCATTTATCTTATATACATATAAAAAAATAAAATAAGTTTAGAATTTTTTTATACTTATAAGTTCACAGTTATACTCGAGTAATTTTAATTTTTATAAAAAGTTATATTTTTTATGTATAGTGCTATGTTCGTGAGTTTTGAACAAAATGAAAATAAAAGAATTGAAAATTTATGATATTCTTGTTCCATTGATAAATATGCAGGTTTAATTAATATGTGAATAAGGAGAAGTTATTCAGTAATCATGAGACACTATTATGTGATGTTCTAAGTCACTAATATACTGTCATTTCAATGTGTATAATGAATTTTTTTACTCTACACGTTGAAATAACAACATGTGAGCGATTCAAGACACCACAAAACTATACCCCAGGACTATAGAATAATTTTTCGTGAATGAAGCTTAATTTTACTATCAATATTACTAATCGTAATATCCGTTTAGATGAATTATGATAGGATATGTTGACCTAAGTTAATGAATTCAGTTTTAATTGAATATGAATTCAAATTTACTAAAAAATGTAAAATTTGAATTCAAATTTACAAAAAATTATAATATTTTCACTATGTTGTTTGTGAGTTTACATTATACATGAGTTCCAATCCCTAATCTTTTTCTCGAGATTTATCAAATATTGAATCAATCAAATGCACTTCTAATACCTATTCGATTTTTAAACTAAAATTATCGTTTAAAAGCTATGCAACTTTGTTTTATTTTCGTTTTTACAAATAATTTTTTTTTGAAGATTTAGTTACAATTATTTATTTTAAATTTAGTAAATTGAAAAATTCTTAGTTTATACTCCCTTCTTTCCGTTATATTAGTCGTTTTAGAAGTTTTTTTTCTTTTTAAAATATAAGTCGTTTTATATGTATCTAGGAGAAAAAATCTAATCATTTTTTACTTTACCCTTAAACATAGAGTAATTGAGAGAGGCAAGAGAAGGAGTTTTAATTAGTGCATGAATAGTAATGACAATTTCACATAATGACAATTTTTACACAAATTAAGATAATCAAAAAAGTAGAAGAGTACAAATTTTGGGAATTAAAATTTTCACAATATTTCACTCACATAAGATTGATTTCACTTACTATTCATGTGAGATGAATCTTGTGAAAATACTAATTTCAAAATATCAATTTTCTAAATTTTCTCTCCAATCTATCTTTAGGTTTTGGTTTTGGGTTTTGCGTATGAACTTTGAAGAGATAATTAATATGAATCACTCATTTATAATGTGAATAATATATAGTAAAATTTTTATCTAGTTAACATGTTAACTTTGCTCATCCATGTGATCGGCAAAATCTTTCATAAACTTAATCATCCTTTCGGGGACAGAGAAAGTAATAAAAAATATACTTCATTCATCTTCAAAATCATGTTTTCAAGTACAAAGTATTTTGTCAAGATAAAAGTACATAAATTAAATAAGCCTAATAACTACTTTACTCTCAAAAGTATACTAAAGCGGAGTTCATTAAATTTAAAAGAGAGAAACATTTACTAGTGTACTTGCATAAGATCCATTATGATAAATTTATACTCTCTTCTTGTTTAGTTTCTTAATTTGTGTAAAATTTATATTTTGACTATTTTTTTTTAGGACAGAGGGAGTATACATTTAAAAAATTCCTGCGCTATTCTGCAACTCCATTAAAATTAGATAAGCATGAAGGATTCCACCTCACTCTTTGATTTTCCCAAATGACAAAAATATGGTATAACAACATTGATTTAAGGTTAATACTCCAAAATATATGCAATGAAATTGTGCGTTCTATGTGACTTCAATGTTTGTTTTACACACGCATGGCAAAGTGAGGTGCGATATGGTCTCCATTCTTGGGGTACATAATTACAGTCTACAAATGTATGGCCTGATTGGACATGAGCAATGAGTTTAAACGTTAAGCTGATTGTCTTGAGTCCAATATTTTCTCAAGAGTATCTTTCTTAGCAACAATACATTGATCGTGGATACAAGCATGTGTTGAGAAAATTATTTATTTATTTATTTTGTTTTAGCAAATAAGTTTCGACTGCTTTTTCTTACAGTCGAGTAAATATTTAAGTAGTAAATGTAGATATTTTTCTTACAGTCGAGTAAATATTTCAAAATTGAACTGCAAACTAAACAAACTGAATTCAGTAGAGGTTATTGCATATCAACTTGTTCCATCAGAAAAACCCACTGAAAAAGTTCTCCAACTTGAGTTTGAGGCAAGTCAACATGACCACAAACAACATGACCACAAACAAACTTGCTTGAGCTCCAAAAACTAGCATTGTCAAGCCAAAATTTGAATTTTCAAATTATGAGGGAAGGAAAAGTTGAGTAAGCCCATAAACTAAGCCTTGTCAAGTCTATACGATGGGGGAGGGGGAAGGCCGGCTGTCAGTTAAGTCATTCTTTCTCCCCTCATACTCAACAGGGGGGGGGGGGGGGGGGGGGGGAACTTATATCAAGTAAATGAGTAAATGTTCTCATACTTCCGTTATCCTCCTCACTTCCTCCCACAATACAACTCATCAAACTTTGGAAGAATGTGGCTTGTGCACAAACCAAAGACATTCTTTCCTCTTGAAAACACTTTTCCCTAGAAAAAACTGTCACAGCACTTTTCTCCTGCTGATGTGCAGAGTGCCCTATAGTTTCATACAATATCAGTTGAATTCACCACTCAACCCCCACCCTCCACCCTCCAACCCATCACATAGATTGTATAGGCCTTAAATTCACTAGTGTAGTCAAGCCAATCACTAGACTTACCAAGTCAAGACTATTCAGGTTTTCGGTTAATCTATATTAGCAATCACATTTGAGTCGAGCTGATCGCATCTTGACTTGAGTTTCCCTACTTAATAAAATTGGCTAAATATGTATCAAACTCCACTTTTTAGTAGAACGGGATCAATAAGTCTCATCAAACAATTTAAGATAATAAGTGAAGATCTGCAAACTTTTATGCACATATGCGAATTTCATATTACTAGTCAAAATGTTACTGTACTCTATCAGCTGCATAAATACTTTGTCCAAAAACATATAAATGCAGGCCAGCTCGCAGAGGAAGAACCAATAACTAAGTTCATCTAGTTCCTTTCTCTGTTTTTCTTTTTCCCATTTTTCCTTTCTAACTCTATTTCTCTCTCTTTCTCTTTCTCTAAAAACAACCTTCATTAATTTATGTACAATGACCGACTACTATACGTACTCATCCTAATGACATAACACATTACATATCTTGTATGGTTCCTCCAGGTAATTTTTTTAAACTAAAAGTTAAGAAATTGTCCAAAGTACTTTCCTAACAAACCTCCTTATCAAATAAGAGAGAGGAGAACTTACGATTTCGTTCATAGCTTAGACAGGTAACTATAACTGCCAGAATTGAATTAGTACATAAAAACATATATCAGTTCCGTCTCCAAATTTCAGATACTTCGAATATTTTTAAAAGATTCATGAACAATGATCACAATTAAGAGTTATGTTTCAAAAATTAGCAAGAAAAATTTGATCTTTAAATTTTCCTCTTCCATTACAGCAAGGAACAAATTTCATCAACTACAAATTCAAAAAAAAAAATATTCGCAATTATCACTCCCAACTTCCAAAACTCTCTGAGGACTAATCTAGGGCATAAAAAATCCAATTCCTTAACAATAAATGTATAAAATACATATGACCTGAATCCTCAAGCGACTCCTACCAGCTGCTGCTTCGACGGCTCGAGGTTCTTCGACTTTTGATCGGCTTCGCCAGAAAAATCTTCCATATTATAGATAACGGTGATGTAGAGAGAGCAGCTAGGGCATCTAGCTATCTCTTCGCCGAGTTTCAGGTCCTCTTTAGTGATCTGAAAAAGATCTCCGCACGGACATGGATACGTGAAGGATTGAAGCCCATCGTTCCACTCCATGTCTTCGATCTCCACATCGTCGTATGACATCGTTTCGAACTTCGGTTACCGATTTGAGTGACAGAAAGTCCGTTAGGGTTTTTATTTTTCAGATTTTACCCCGGTATGGGAATGGCGAAGTCGATTTATCATTTACGGGGGTTTTAGTATAGGATAAGAACCTTAACGGACTTTGGTGGCATGATATTTTCACTTTTTAATAATATAAATAAATATAATATTTAATTATTTTGTAGGTAGACTACACGAACTCTTAGTATATATATATATAAATTTTTTTAAAATGTGTCCTAAGGGTACATTCTAAGCGCTGAAAATAGTGCACAATAATATTTATTTATGTATTTGTACTGAATTCAATGTATAAAAAATAATATACTAGTGGACCCCATGTATTAGATTCTGTACAAATATATAAACAAATAAAATTTATTTTTATTTTTCGCGCGGGCACATGCTAAGAGGACCCTAAATATTTGTTATAAATATTGTTTCAGTAAATTATTTTTTCACAGTTAGATTAAATATCCAAAGGTTAAAATATAAAATCATCCCGCTAACTTAGTTGGCGGCATGTTAAATTTTTTTTTTATATTTCATCCCGCCAACTATGTTAACGGGTAAATAAAATATTATTTTAATATTTTTTTATACCATCCAGTCTACTAAGTTGACGGATTGAAGAAAAAAAAATTAACATTTATGCATAGCAAGTGATCCAAAGTGAAAAATAAATAAATTAAAATTAGTACATTCTGTTAATTAAGTTGGCGGAATAGAGAATTTATTTTTATTTTTTGCAAAGCCTCCTATTGTCTGGTTTTGGTTTTATTAATTTCAAACATCATCCACTTCATTCACCTTTCTTTGTATTTCTTGATCAGGGGTATTATTTAATTATACTAAAAAGGATAATTTAGCAATAAGATTTTTTTTTATTGTGTAAAATTACGTTAAAATTAACCGGTACTAAAGAGATTGAACATAAATTTTTTCTAAATTTTTTTTCTAATTTTTCTCTTTGCCTCTTTTTCAAATTCTCATATATCTTTAAATAATTGAATTGTAATAATATAAATTTTTAAAAAATATTATTTAAACGTAAATTACGTCAATTCCCTTATTGAGTTTTTGGTTTCTTAAAATTTTTGTTTGGTAAAAAGATTTCATTTACCCAAATACAGTTTAGTACATTTCTATCTTTCTTGTAGAAACAAAATGAGGAACAATTTGCTCCTGTAAAAGGCTTTGCAGGAATAAAGAATTTTTTGTTCTCATCCCGTAAACTTAGTTAGTGAGATGTATTAATTTAATTTAATTTATTCTTGTTTTAGATTACTTGCTATGTATAAATGTTAATATTTTTTTTCCCTTCAATCCGTCAACTAAGTTGTCGGGATGGTATAAAAAAAATATTAAAATAATATTTTACTTATCCGTTAACATAGTTGGCGGGATAAAATATAAAAAAATAAATAAATTAACATGCCGTCAACTAAGTTAGCGGGATGGTTTTATATTATAACTTTTGAATATTTAATTTAATGGTGAGAAAATAATTTACTGAAACAGTATTCATAGCAAAAATTTATTATGGGTCATTCCCATATATATATATATATATATCAACCCTTATATTCTGTAGTATTTTTTATCATTTAAATTCGCTACACTACAGATTTTTATATATCTTCTCTTGAAAATTTTATTGTTTTTTCGTGGATTTTTATTAAAATAACGAAAACAGTTGTTGGTCCTCTTGTTTTTTGGGTTGTCCTAATCATGGAGTTTTAGAGGTGCCAAAAACATATTTGTAAACTGCGGGAGCCGACAGGATTGTATTGAGGTGAATTTAGTAGTTTGCAGATCCTTGTTCAAGGGTAATCCACCTAAATTATACTACTACTACTACTAGTATTCTGGAGTTATATGCACAGAACACGGTTTCCTACATCTTTGTTTGGTATACCATTGGCTACCGGTGGTTTTAGGAGCTTGTTTGGAGTTAGTTTTATCTTGTCAAATGTCTATATATACATACATATAAATCTCAAACACTCCAAACGTTGTGAACTTAGTATCCGAAAGATTATTAGAATCTGTGTTATATTCTGTTTGTCCTAGTGTTGAGAGAGAAAGGTGCGAGAAGAAGAATGCCTGGACTGGTGGAAATTTGGACCAACGAGCTCGCCAAGCTACGCAACAAGGGTCAGGGTCAGCCCATTCGGTCAAGTGGGTCGACCCCAACTGATCAGACTAACCACCATACAGAGGAGGAAAGGGGCTCTGGTGTTGGATCATCATCACCCACCATAACTCGGTTTATGCGAGTCGTCCACTCACCGGTGGTGGGTTTGCACTACTCGGAGGCTTCAGTTTGTATGATTGTTGAATGCGTTAGCCCTTAATTGATGTCCAAAATCATCACTTGTCTCTGACGTTAATTAAATTACGTGTATCTTGTTTTTAATAACTGATTAATAAAGAAGTAACGATCAATTTCATTTGGTCAATTAAATATTATCTTTGTTACAAATAACTCCCATTTCTTGTTATTTTCTTTTCTTTTAGAAAAATTGCACAGAATAAATTTGGTCAACATCAATGCTCTCATTTTAAGATAGAAAAATTGAAACTTAGCCAAATAAAGGGTAGTAATAGACTAACTACTCTTTGCAAAAGTTGTACATATATTTTTGTTTAATGTTTAGTAATTTATTGAGTGATCAATTTGATAATAATAATAATCTGATAACCGAATTATAATAATGAATTTGACTACATTACATTATTTTTATTACTATCAAATAAAATGAGACTCCTTTTATTTTTTTAATTAAAAAATGGCAATATAGATGCACAAAACAAAAAAATTATCCCATAATCTAGGAGAATGATGAACAGTATATTTTTCCTCTCATATATCTTTGAGTCTCACGTGAAACTCTTTATACTAGAGTTCATATATATGTGAAAAAAGAAATATACTCTTCATCATATTTCTTATGCATTTAATAATTTTTACAGAGAACATGGTTTTCCTATCTGTATTTTATCTAGAACTAGAATATATATGCTGGTACCACTGGCTAGCTGCTAGTGGTTTTAGGAACTAGCGGGTTTGAACTAGCTATAAATATTATTATTATATATAGAATGGGGCCTGGGGGTCAAACTAAAACTAGCGGCGAGAAAATCATTAAGGAAAGTGATATTTTTATAAGATTTTTTGATATTTTTATATATAAATTATTATTATACATTTATAATAACGGTCAAAATAATCGTTATAGACCTATAACAACACTTTTCATATAAAAATATATAAAAAAACCGATGAAAGTATCAATTTTCAATCATTAATTATGTTAACATTTAAAAATCTGACCATCATTTTGGAACTGGTGACCGTGTGTATAATTAAATAATTGTGGTCCAAAATAAAAAAGTTCACATTCACCATTATACTTCATACGAATCAAAATGTGAGATAACTTACCAAATAACAGTGCCAATAGCCATACCATATTTCTACCTCTAGAATATGTGCTCTCTCTCTCTCTCTCTCTATATATATATATATATATATAATTTCCATATTTCCTCTTTCAACTCTAATTATGGACAACTCACGCCCTCATGAAAAGCCAAGTAATTGTCTATCTGTCATCTATATACTTGCTGGAGTGATTGAAGTGCTTCCTAAACTAAAGAATAGTCGAGATATAATTTGTATGAACTTTTGTAAGAGCAAGCATATTGAGTTTCAAACCTCGGATAGAAATCCTTATTTATGATCTTTAAGTTCCGCCATGGAAGTACAAACTTTTATGTAGTTATATACTCTCCCTTTCCATATTTTAATGCTCATTTTTTAAATGAGTCATAGATTAAGGTGATAATTTTGTTCCTAATATATCCCTATTAAATTAATATCGCTAATTAATTCTCTTTTGTTCAATATGTAAGTATATTTTGATTTTTAATACTTTAATTACTCGTGTTCACATAATTAACATTAATATTTAGTCTAACTTTTTATTTTTTCTAGATAGTCAAGTTGTTAATGGTTTCACTTTCCCATAAACTAATTAGTTATATCTAAAAATTGTGGAGAATAAATATACTTGAAAAAAGTGAATAAACATAATACAAATTTAGAAATAAAACAATTAATTTGGGACAAATAAAAAGGAAAAAAATGGGAGTTTAATATAATACAGAGGGAGTAGTATATATGTCTGAAATTTTAAGAATCCATGTGCTGAGATTTCTGAAGGGATTGTAAATATATCATATAGTTATATTTTGAAGAACTAATGAGCTGAATTCAGCAATAGGTAACAGTTCTAAATACGTGCCCTCCCAGCACTCGTGCCCGCATCGAAAAGGAAAGCCGTGACATGAGGGCGAACCTTCTCTATATATGAAATTATAGAGTCACCAAACGCAAGAGTGGGAGGTTGAAGCGCTTATATCATAGTGCACTAAAAAAATGAAAAAATAAAAAATTGAGAAGTAGAATAGTTGGCACGTGCTGTAAATATATTAAATATGTGGAAGTTAAAAAGAAAGACGGGGGCCTTTGTTAATGGTCATTTTAGTTGAGTCTAATATTACACATAATAATTAAATATTATATTTATTTATATTATTAAAAAATAAAATATGATACGAATTTCAATATCATGTATAATTTTTAATAATATAAATAGATATAATATTTAGTTATTGTGTGCGTAGATCTATTCATTATAATTCACTTTGTCATATTTTATGGAAGTATAAATATTTTATTTTAATTCCATTAATGAATTAATCAAATTTAACCACAATTTTTTTTAATTCCTTCTTTGGTGCTTTATGAGATCCAAACAAATCAAAAATGGTAAAATTTTAAATATGGGTAAATAGCCAAGTCTTTTATTTTAGCTTAATTTTGTATATTGAATTGCTTCTTCCTATTATTGTTACACAATTTAACAAAGTCATATTCCCAAATTGTGCAATGTGCACGACAGTAAAAAAGGGTTTAGGATAAGTACCCTTGTCCTCTAATTTTTTTCAATATATATTTGGTGACATAATATTATTTTTAACGGCACAATTATTTGCGATAAATTTTATTGTGTCATTAATTAGTTATGATGGATTTTATTGTCATCAAATCTAATTTTTATATCGTTAAATATATATTGAGAAAAATTAGAAGAGAAATGTAATGAAGGGAATAGCAAAAATAGTTGAAACAAGGAAGAAAAATCAAAACTTGATTGAATAAACCAACTTTTTAGAGGCTAAATCTGCAACAACAGATGAACTCTCATCTCCTCTCTCTTACAATGACTAAAATCTAATTTCTAAATCTTCTTTTTACAAAGTAATTTGCAAACGAACCTCAAAAAAATTAAAAAAATGCCATTTTCTGCCAGAATCATAAAGTGCTAGCCTCTACACTGCTAGAAGACCACTCATTCATAGTCAAGTTTGGTTTCTCATAATCCCACTTCAGAATTTCCCTTCCATATTTAAGTGCTTCATCAACAGTATCAGCCTCCAGTCCTGTAACTCGAGACACGTATAATCTATTCCCAGTTAGGGAATAAAACACTTCTTTAAACTTTGCTGCAATATAATGAAACGCCCGTTGAGCTAATGAAGCATTCGAATTGTTGTTATTGTTGCTGTTTGGATGAATACTAATCACGGGGTTAAAGTCATGAAACCATTCACAACGAGTAAGAGGGAAATGTTCAATCTTCTCTTCCAAGAGGTCGAACTTGGTGAGTATCAGAAGAAAGTCCTTTTCGGCGCAGACTGGATGGTTCATGATGGATTCAAAGAGCTTCTTGCTCTCCAGCATTTTGTTTGAGGCATTTCCATTGATATCATAAGAGAACTGATCATAGTCCGTTAAGGATACACAGTATATGATGAGATCAACATCTTCGAACATTTCCAACCACTTGCAGTTTTCTCCAAGGCTGCTTGCGTGCAATCTAATGAGTTGGAATCTACAAGAGCAAAGCACGTGCTGGTAAGGATACGACGTTGATGAGAAACTATGGACATTCCATGCATGCTAAACTAGACCTTTTTTCCAACAAAAATCCTTTTAGCAGAATTAGATACTTCAATGATAGGATTATAGGTGAAAAAGAACTTGCGACTTCATAACATTGACATTATAACTATTAATGAGCAGAAAGAGTACATATAAAACTGATCTAAATTGCATAAAGTATACGTCTTTTGGTCAAAACTACTACCAAGGATCTTCATAAACTACGCTTCTGATTTGATAAAATCCTGAGTGGGAATTGTTTAGAGATATTGAAAAATAAGACCAACCTTTGCAATGGATCATTCTGATCAGCAGCTTCCAAGAAGCTATCCTGCACTGACTTGGGGAATGAAAAGTCCACACTGGCAATCCCATTGGAAGAAGTTATCCCCTCCGCATATAGAATGTCCATGTCAGAAGGCTCATAGTCTGTCCTCGAAATTTCAACAGCCTTCAAAAGAAGGTAACCCGTCAAAATTTGTATGATACCAGCAAGATATAATTTACATTTTATGTTATACTAATAGGACAGAATTTTGTACTGAGGATCTTAAAGCATAAGCTTACCCGATCTAAGAAATAGTTGGCAGCTCGAGGAAGCATTTGTATTTCATTTCTCCGGTTGTATATGGCTTGAAAGGCTTCGTCCTTCCATAATTCCTCCACTAATGGTGCATATTCACGAGTGGCAGCTGGAAAAATGACCTCCAAATTGCCTGACATCATAACTTGGAGAAGCCAGTCTGAGAATGCTCTGAGTCTTGGGCTGATGGAATAAATATTTGTCTTACTGATCTGGTCAGAATTCTGTGTCTCTACATGATCATAAATAAGTATCAAATAGTCAAGATATATGTGAACATAAGATTAAAGAGAATAAATGTAAACAAAGTGAGATGCAGCCCACTAACAGGGCCAACTTATCTACCGCATTAACAGAATATGAGATGTCTTGGGAATAAAGAGAATAAATATAAACAAGCTGAACGGCCAAGAGAGAATAGATTAAACTAATTTTCCTGTACCTGAAGAACCAGGTTGATCAATAGATTTCATTCTCATTTCATCTAACCATTCTTCTTCGAACCGTTCACGCTCCTCAAGCAGAATACCAAGATAACAATACAAATTGCTCTGTATTATGGATTTTATATTCTGACGCTCATATTCAGAGAAAGGAACTTTGTATATAAATTTGGCCTGAAAATACACATCAAATCACAAAATTTACAAGTTAAGATTTTATTTTCATAATGAATCTATACAGTGAGGTATAATCCATTTAAATACAATACTAAATGAACTCATAACAAAAAACTACATGCAATGGATATAACCTTTGGTAATATTTTTGTTATGTCCTTGTATATACAAATACACTGAAAACATTCTTTGAGTCCCTTACAAACTTGGACCTCAGTTTGCATATATATAGAACTACAAACAGGCACTAGAAATGCACGAAGTTTCTCTAAAGGTATACTTCTATATCAGAGAGGGAACAAGGTTTACTTACCATAAAGATTGTTAAAAAAAAGTAGTTACTTTTTCATGTATTAAACTTCATCAAAAATGTGACAAAGCAGAGTAACTAACAACTGATGACAGGTACTCCTATTTTAAATGCTTGTGGACTACATGTTTTGGAGCATGAGTGTGCAGATGGTGGACAAACACAAGCAGATGTGACGGAGGAAAGAAAGAAAAAATAAAACAAAAATTACTGCAAGAAATTCAACCTGATAACACATTACAAACTTTTTAGTCAAATTGCTTGTTGCATTTCACACCCATAATATTATCGTGCATGTCTAAAATCTACAAATGATTCAGTAAATGTGCAGTTCAAAGCAGTCTTGTTAGTATTATTTGCCTAACAGAGAATGCTAGATTACAAAATTGTGAAGTCTCATTGATTTGGTTTCTTGGTGATCATATACCTATAACACTGCAATTCTTGCAAGTTTTATGCTGCTACAAATGCAGATGCTCAAAGAAGCATTATAATTATGAGTAAATGACCTAGATGGAAATATTTAAGCTAAATTAACATAAATGAATACATATTTCATGCAAAGGGTGTGATAATCCTTTGAATGATGCCATACCTGTTTAAATATGGTACTGGTTCCAGATTTATCATGACCAACCATAAGAAGTTTACAAGGTGTTTTCTGCTCAAGGTTGCCTGGGATAACTTTATCAGCAACTTTATCAATTTCTTCTACATCAGAATTTGCAGACTCGGAAGGTATTGGCAAAGATAGGACAGTACAAGCTAGTTTGATTCTAGGCTGGAAAGCGGATTTTTTTCAGAAGAATAAAATGCTTTAGGATAAACAAGGATATAAATCACCAATCAATCATATTAATATGTACCTTGTTCCATATTTGCTTCGTGACATTCTTCTGTCCCTCTTCCTGAAAGGAACCATCAGCATTCATCCAAAAGTGAGTTTCTCCTGCACAGTTGATTCCTGCCAACTAAAAGTTTTGACAAAATGGTCAAGCATTTAATAAACTTAAAAACCTACATAGTAACAAAACTCACTCCTGTTTAGCACACCAACCTTTAACACCCAGCGCTCCAGTTTAGTGATCTCCCGACCGTTTACCAAGATATTTGTGTTTCCATTACTAGCATTTTGCATGATTGAATCACCAACAGCCAATTGAGGGCTGATAATCTGGCAAGGCCTCTCCCCTTCCTTTTAACCAGAGCAAAATAAAATTATATTATCAAGTCATAACAATGAAGGTTATAAAATACTACTTCCGTTCCAAAATATAAATCACTTGCCTTGCCTTCGTATTTTATAAAGGCAAGTGATCTTATAGTTTGGAACGGAGGGGTAGTTTACATAAGGTTCGACGCTCACCTTTCCCCAAAGTCCAGATACCTTGTCATACCAATACTTTCTTGGTTTTAGCTTTCTTGGTGGGTTCAGACAACGTAGCAATTGAACCAGCTCTTCATGACAAAGAGGTTTACCATTCACAGATACAAGTTCAGGTGGTATCTGATTCGCTTCACATGATATCTCATAGCTCATGATCTGTTTAGCTACTATATCAGTGAGCAATCGTTTAAGCATTCGAGAATTTTTTCCAAGGGATGCGCGCTTTGACTCATCAATCCTATAACCAATGCAGGTAATACATTTTCTTCCTTCTGGCATTGACCCCATTGCTCTCAGCACACAATTACTGCAATACTTTGCACTGCAGACTATGCAAGTTTCCTTCTTTGTGAACCGATTGCCTTTAAGGCATCGATGGCATAATCCTTTCTCCACATTGGATTTAGCTCCTTGTTTTTCTTGTGTTATAATCGCCCCATCAAGATCATTTTCCCCATGGACTATATCACTTAACTCTGGATCGCGAAAGGTGACCACCTGTGTTCTATGGTGAGGGGAGCGAGCCTCATGAACTGACTCCTCCTCTTCACAAGTAATTTCGGAGGTTAGACCAGGTGTTCTCAAACCTGGCTTTTCTAAATCCAAAATAACACCTTCTTCTCGACCATCAACTACACCCTCCATATCCGAGCTTCCTGACAAGTCATGTGAATAATCATGACTGTCAGAAAACCCCAAAGTTCCCGAACTTTCATTTCCATTCAATACTCGGCGCATGAATTTCTCACCTTCCGAAAATTCTAACTCACCCGAATTATCAATCACATTGACTACCCTAAATGATGTACCATGCCTATCAATCACATTGACTATTTTTAATGATGTACCAAAACTACCCGAGAAATTAACTAAATGAGCATCATCAAATTCACCTGAATGGGTAGCTGGAATCGGAGATTCAGCTGCTTGTAACCCTAATTTTGACCCCTTTGACAATTTCTTGCCCAAAGGATCACTCTTGACTATAGGTTGAACAACTGGCAGTGACAAATTATTCAACTTGGAAGTCTTGGAAACCACGGCTGCGATCGGAATACGGTCAACATCCACCGGAACTACCTGGGGAATATCGTAACTGACCGGAGGACCACTGTACTCCAGGGCAAAAGAGTATTCCAGATTGTACTCATCATCAACCTTAGGAGGAATCGAAGGCTTGGTTGGTAGAATTCTCCTAAGAGTACTAGCCATATCGCAAATTTAACCTCAATTCTTGAAAATCCAACCTTAATTTCAAGAACTTATGAAGCAAAACCCATGAATTACTAACTACAAAATTGAAAAAGAATCAATCTTTTTTCTCTTTCTCAACTAGAACTAAGCAAAAACCCCAACTAAGTCTGTATATCTTTTTACTTGTTCATGTGAATGAAGAAACCCAAACATAAATATTAACACTAATTGTTGATGATGAACCCAAGAAATGGAATTGGGTTTGGGTGAATTATATAATTGAGGTGAAACTACCTGAAATTTACAAATATATTATTCTAGGCGTAAAAATTGTGTGGTCATCGCTTACTAGGAAATTATTAAGTGTTGACGATTGTTAGACTTGAGAGAAGACTAGGGAACTTGTGATGCAACCAAAGACCATTTCGTCTTCACTGAACGCGTTTGGTAGAAAATTTTCCAGGAAAGTGAGTAGGAAAAGATGAAAAAATGGAAGGAATTTTCAAACTTCTTGTGAACATTTTGGGTATTTGAAGAAGGTTGAAGGGTATGAACGTCATAACGAGTGAGGGATTGGCCTTAACCTTAGTAGCAACTAGCATGACATGGGATTAAATCTAGAAATATGAAACTAATTGCACGTCTCATATGGGGTAGAACCGTAGAACCTTTGTTGAATATTTTCTCCATTCAAAAATTAAATATATTTTTTAACTTTTTAAAATTATATTACAAAGTTTTAAACTCAAATATAATTTAAATTTGATAATTAATTTGGTATATTAGTGTTTGAGTCCGGTCTGAGCAAATAATTTGGTTGCGTAGTAAGTAGATAACATGAAAAATTCAGAGTCCAAATTCTTCGGGAAGGAATCCTATTTTTGACCCACATAAATTGATTTTGAATCATTATCTTCTACTTCCTTTTTAGCACCTTGAAATTCAGAAGAATTTTAGCTTTGAATATATAATGATTGTGTCATAAAATGAGTTTAAGGTAGGTTATAATTTTGTAAAAAAAGATAAATTCATAAAATATAAAACAAAAATGGGCTTGCGGGAGAGCAATCGTTATTTAGCAATATTGTTTAATAAATTTTATAATTAATAATATTTTTTATATATTAATTTTGAACTTTAAAATATCTTAAATTTATTTTATTTTTAAATTAATATTAATCTTATATCTTGAAATGTGCAAGCTTATTTTCTATTTCGTACCAATTATATATTCTATTTTACTATGGAGTCTCATTTGGAAATAATCTAGAAGTTTTAAGTATACAACTTAATTCTTCTAATCTCATTCTTGACCATATGAATTACTTTTGAATCAGTCTCTTCTTCTTCCTTTTCTCAAGCATGGAGAACTGAATAGTTTTAACTTTGACAATCAAACTTCTTAGTCTTTGTTTTACTACATTTTCTCTCATGTTGAATAAATTTGCTTAGGGCCTTATCCCAACGGTTATTCCCACCCTTTGTGTACCAAAAGGGTAGATGTTCATAACTTTACAAATGGCAAAATAATGTACGTGAATTTAAATTTTGTATTAAATTAACAAAAAAATAATAATAAATTTGCCAATTTTTTTGGAAATCTCATATTTCTTGAAAGAATATGGCTTTGAATTTATTATGATATATTGTATCATAAAAGGAATTTTAGGTAGGTAATAAATTTTTTGGCAGTTCATATAAAAATGATTTTGTTAAAATAATAAATATCATTTAAAGTGTTATGTGTTATTATAATTAATTAATTAATTATTATGATATGTGTCGACGCCGGGATTTTAGTCGTTAAGTTTTTTAATAATTAAATAAAGCCCTTTTCAATTTTAGCCTTTGGATTTAAGATGTGATTTTTGAAAAGGGTCGGCTTAAGTGTCGACGGGGTTTCGAAAGGTCGATTTTATAATGAGCCAGTTTACCAGAATCGCCAGTTGGTACATTTGAAATGGATGTACCAACTTATCCGATTTTTGTTTTCGTAATCGCCGGCTCATATGTGACTCTGATTCAATTGGTCCGCGAACCGAGGTTCATAGAGTTCGGGGGTTTGCTTAAGCGAGGGGAAGGTGTTAGGCACCCCCCGACTTCCGTGAAACACGGTTATCGCAATCTCGATGTTTTCCTATCCTCTTAAATCCTAAAATGTGGGTGTGCGCATATGCGTGCGTGTGTGCCTAAATGAATGTTTGTGGTGAATTTTCGCATAAAAGTTGCTTGGATTTATATGGCAAATGGGTTTTATCGAGAAAGTGTTTAGACGTCTTTTGATCCAAATGCCAAGGTTTCGTTTTACAATAAAGATTGATTTTAATTCCGAAAACGATGAGGTTTTTTATTAGGTGTTATTTTTAGAAGACAATATTTTTAAACTTTTGTCAAATAGGAATCGAGACTATACATTGCCATCTGACAGTAAACTCAAATAAAATGAAGGCAACTTCTAGAACTCTTTAACCCTATGCACAAAGTTTAATGAAAACGTTTATTTATTTTTTACGAAAACATCTTTTATGACATTTTAAAACCAAATGGAGCATTTTCGTCAAACAAGGATCAAAGTTCGTCAAAACTCTTAATTTTTAAACCTCGTGAATCTAATATCATAATTTGATCGCTTTTAGAAAATCTTTATCGTCTGCCTTATTTTGGAAACCATTTTTTGTGTCGTAAATTAAAACAAGCATTCAAAACGTGTCGGGGCTATCCATGGGCATGTGAGCCGTCCAAACAACCCCAAACACCCACAATCACATATCTTTATTATTACGGGGCCTTAACCCGACTTCGATTCGACGTCGTTTTAAGGCCCTAAAGTTACATATTTACCATACAAATGCATCACCATGACTACATAAACTCAAAATCGTCCATCTTCGGAATTTGATCGAAATGATCTCTCTCCTAGGCTCACAACAAAAAAAGTCACAAGGCAAGCACTAACAATAAATCTAACGGAAAAAACATAATAAATTAGTTCAACACCCAACATGATAATAAATGATGATGGAAATCTAAACTAGCAATGGATCCCCAATAACGCAAAATGGACATCATCAGGTGATTATGAGGGAACATCATTCATTAAGAACCTTCGCTAATCACCCTAATCCAAAGATCCATGCAACCCTACCAAGAGAACTACATTTGATCTATCCAATAGCAACAAAATCAAAATTAAGAGAAACACAATAAAATGCTACAAAGATGGGATTTCAACCTTGCAAAGCTCTCAAGAACTCTTTGATATTCCAATAACAAGGCAATACACAAGATATGGGAGAGATTGGAGTAAAAGGAAGCCAAAATCAAGCCATTATATCCTAACCCGAAGCTTTCTCTCTCTAAAAACCTCACTATCTCTCTCTTTTTTCTATTTTCTTTCTTCCTCTTCTTTCTCTCGGGTGGAAATGGAGATGTATAACCTTCCGCAGGCAGCCGCAGGTGCATCTGCGGCTGGGCTCGCTAGCCGCCTGCGCCGAATCCTCGGCTGCCGGATTGTCTCCTCGAGCCGCGCATTGTCCCCTTTGTCGGTGGCCGCAGGTGCATCCGCGGCTGTCCGACTTGTTTTTTTCGATTTTCGTGCCACGCAGTCTTAAATCGTTAATTTCTGCTGTATTATTTTGGATGACTATTACCCGGTGAGCGAGACCCCCGAACATCGTAAGCGTAGTGGCCATTAGTCGTCTTTTGTGATCAAATCAGATTCTTCTGGATCAACTGTTTGCCTTGCCTCAAGTGACCTGATGCTCGTTGTTCGTTGTGGCGACTTTGACCGTAAATCGTTGGGGTGGCTTCGTGTTGGGGTCCACCTTCCTTTTCGCATGTCGGGTCAAGTCACGATTTTTGCCCTCCTACCAGGGTTAGTAGAGAAGTGCAAAATTTGAGTGTCTACAATATATATGCACTTGTTTGTTAAAATTAGAATCGGAGGAGTTCAATTTTCCCTATAATAATACTACTTTATAGTTTTTATCTTTGTGTATATACATACTTATATTTTTTAATGAATTTTAATAGTGTTGATTTCTTCATCTTCATCTTCTTATTATTTTTTCAATGATGGTGGATTCGGCTTTTTTTTTCCTCCAAAAATTAAAACATAATAATTTTCTGAATTTTTAATTAGATGTATATGGAATGTATGCTTTTTTTGTAATGATATTACTAAATCTTAGTATAATTATAAGAGTGTTGTTATATATATCAGACGTGGATAATATATTTTTCTAATCATAAACAATAGCATCATCTATGTCTGGACCGTTGGCTAGGTAACTGGGCCTGGTTTGGTTCTCTTCCTCCCAAAGTCCACTTAGCTTAGAACTCCGTGGAAGGTTATAGTAGGCCCATAAATTAACGTACACACTCTCCACAAAATGAGAGTTTTTATCCAATTTTCTTATCTTTTTTCGTTTATCAATGTCTATTTTAGTATATATATATATATATATAAAAGACGGATCTAAAATATACCTTTAAAATAATATATATCTTTTAAATAGTATACCTTTATTAAAACTACGTCGCTATGGAGATTCTTTTAAAAAAATAAAATAATATTAAAAGAGAGTGATCCCACTTATTTTTCTTTTATTTATAAAAATGTCACCCGCGACCCTATTTGTTTTTAAAAAAAATCTCTAAAACGATATAGTTTTAATAAAGATATGCTATGTAAGAGAGATATGCTCTTTAAGAGGTATATTTTAGATCCGTCTTTTATATATATATACATTTAAAATACTCATATTTTAATTTTAGTGTTTCAGAAACTCTTATAATTTTGTTTACTTCTAAGTGATAAAAGAAACAAAACGAGGGGATTTCAGCTTTTTGGGGTCTATTAGTTGAAAGTAAAAAGATTTATATATATACAATCCTTGTTCCTTAACATGACCGGTGTGCTGTTTTCATGTTCTAATAACTTTTAGACTTGACTAAGGCATGGTCGGGATGATTTATTTTAAAGTGATTTATGAATTAAAATTTAAAATAATTTATAAGTTATATTAAGTGGTGATATATAAATAAAAGTGTTTGATATTATTTTAATTTATAAGTTAAAAATTAAGTTAAAATAAAATATAAAGGTATTTAGCTAAAATGACTTCTAAGTTAAAATGAGACATAAAGATTACTAAAATAAGTGCAAAAGATCAAGTCTTTATATTTGTTCAAACATACCTATTTTAAAAAGAAGTCAGGATTTGTTACTTCTCAAAAGTGACTTATAAGTCAAAAAATAAGTCAGCCCCTAAACACTTCAACTAGGAATGATAATGGTGTGGTTTCGATTTTTCAATGATTTAGAACCGTATCAACCTTAAAATATCTTGAACTGGAATTGCACTACACTGGCAATGATTTAAGATTTTTCTATACCAAAATCGCATCGGCCAGTTTATTTTTTGAAATGCACCATATGGACTTGCACCGGTCAAAAATTAATAATATTTTTAACTTAAGCTTTATTAAATTAGTTTAATAATTTTACAAAACACATTATAATAACATTCGAAAAAATAGCTCAAGAAATATTAACAAGTAATATAAAAAATATATGTTCAATTAAAATTAAGATAATATTGTTATAATATTATCATTATTATAGTTTTAATATATATCAACTATATATAAAAATATTCATAAATTAACCTTTGATATTTAAAAGCAAAAAATAGTAAAATTATATGTTAAGTAACCCTATGATTTTATATAATATTATGAGATATAGAGATATAATTAATATACAAGTATATATAGAGTGTTTCATAGGTCGATGCATTGTTGGTTTAAGAAACGATGCGGTGCACCGATAGTTCAGACGCACCGATGTCCCAGTTTTAAAATTTTTGTACTAAAACAGCACCGATAAGACCAAAGGTTCAGACAAAAATCGGATGGTTTGATGCATTCGACCACTTTTAGTTTAAATTGTCATCCTTAACTTCAATAGTAAAAAATAATTTATAAATTAATTTGACCAACTTATAAGCTATCCGGTTAAAAAAAAATTCTAGCATTAAGTTTGCAACTCCATTCAATGTAAAATTTGAAAGGTAAGTCAATTGTAGGTAAGGCTGTAAATAGATATATACGGATTTAAATACAATGGTATCCGTATCAAAAAATTAATATTCTATTCATATTCGTATCCGGTATTCGATGATGAATTTTAAAAATATTATATGTATCCGGTGTTCAAAATAATATCCAAATTACTGATAATATCCATTTTCATTTATTTCATTTGAATGAACAGGTTATTCGAATATTCGAGTATTCGAATTAATTTGTTTAGCAGTTACCTAATAAATAATTTATTCAAATTATTTACAAAAATTAAAGAAAAAAATTGAATAATTACTCGTCATCATTTAAAATTTGTTAAACATGTTATCATCCATCACTGATCATAAAAAACAATCAAAACTTAAATATCTTAGAAAAAATATCAAATTAACCGCATTTTTAGTTAAAGTTTATCACCCACGCTTGTTTTCGCACATAAGTTTTGAAAATAAAAAAATATTTTAATTAAAATTAAATAAATTTATTTTAGTTTTTAATGTTATATTTAAATGTGTTATTTTCTAAAAGTAAAATGACACATTTTAAAAATATTTTTTTTATGATTTTAAAAACTAATTATTATATATGTAAGGAAGATTATTTGAAAAAATTATGTTTATTTAATGTATGATGATTGATAATTAAATAGTTAATACACACACACACACACACACATACATATACAAGTTATTCAGATACGAATATCGGATACCAAATATCTGTTATTCATCATTCGTCATGTATATTTACGGTAAGATACTCGTGTATATTTATGGTAAGAAGTTATACGAATATGTTTATATATATATATATATATATATTCGTATCCGTTAATTTACGAATATTTTAAAATTAAAAACGGTTATACCTGTTTTGTTTCAAATAAAAATAATATTTATTTTCCCTTTAAATACAAATGTGAAAGGATATATAGGAATTTTTCAATTACCATTTCCAATCTTCTTCTTTTTGGGGGGACCTTGAAAGCGTTTACGAGTAGTGTCACTTTTTTTTCTCTTGTTGACATTTTTGATCGAATGGTAAAATATTCTTCGAAAACTTTTTTGAGCCAAATAATTTGATTCAATATTAATTCTTTTTCATACTGTTATTAGCGATATACTTATTTGTATCACATGTATTAAAGAAAATTATAGCCAACAATTTTTTATTTTTTTTTAAAATAATTCTAAAACTGGTAACAAAAATGAAGAGAACAATGGATTACAATAGGACTGTAATATTCACAACTTTATACCTTTGAGATTCACTTAATTAATTTACAACAAACTTGGCAAAAATCTCTCTCAAATCAAATGTATTCACGCCTTAAAAATATGTTCCAAGATTGTACTGGGCAACTTAATTTTTGACCATCTCCTATGAATCATTCATGAATATTCATGCATGTACCTTTGATTTTTTAGCACCAAACTGAACCGGATGGCCAGCTGCTTTATCCGGCCATTTCAGTTATAAGCAATACACCACCATCATCAATTCCTCAGCCATGTCGCCACCATCCCTGAGGCGGCCCGTGCACTCCAGACTCCGACGACCAAACTCACGTCCCGTGGAACTGCTTCGAATCAGGCGCGTGCTCGGACAGTCTCCAAACCTTCACAGACTTATCCAAGCTCCCACTATACAATCTCCACTGTTGATCATCAGCGCCATCTGCACTGATCCCCTCCTCCTCATCACCATCATGGTCCTCCTCAATTACCAAGCACTTCACCGGCCCCGTGTGCCCCGTCAGCACAGTCAAGCACGTGTGGTCCCCACTCACCTCCCTCCTCCACACGCAAATACTCTTATCCGCCGACCCACTCACCACCACGCTCCCCGCCACCGACAAACACAACACAGCCAACTTATGGCCCCTCAACGCCCCACCATACGCCAAACTTTGCTTCTCCCGCAACCAATAACTTACCAACCCATCTGACGCGCCGCCGTATACCACCGCACCTGCTGCCGCCACCGCCGTCACCGCATTCTCTTGCCTCAACAAAGTCTGCACCAAAACATGCCTCGTCATTTTCCCCACAAATTCCCTCCTCCACACCTTCACCGTCCCATCCGCCGATCCCGTAAAAATCAACCCCCCATAACTCGCCACCACCGAGTTCACCGCATCATCATGAGCATTCACCGATTCCATACATTTAAAATCGGATAATCTCCACACTTTCACCGATTTATCCCACGAACCCGAATATAATATCCCTTGTTCCTCATCTAAACTCATACACGAAACCGCATCAAAATGCTTAATCCATGGAACGTTACGGTGCCGTCTTACTTCCACATAATTTTTCGGGTTCATTGAACTTTTAATATAATCTTTTGTAGTGGGCAAATTACCTATACGCTTATAAAGTCCCTTCTGTCTCGGCCGAGATTTCCACACGCGTATTTTCCCGTCTTGGTGGCCGGTAAAAATCTTATTACCCGATACAACAATCGCCTTAACAAATCCGCTATGCGATTTAAACCCCGAAAACTCCTTCAAATTCTCCCACACATGTATGTTCTTGCTATCCGATCCGGTGTACAACAAATTACCGGATGCGGCTAATGAATATATGTGACCCTCTTCTCGAACTAGCGAGCCTATGAGGCCCGGTTGTTTAGACGGGTTGATAGATGTGGTTTCAATCCATGGGGAATTTGTAAAAGGCGATATCGGGTGGTTCCATGGAGAAAAAACATATGGGGATGCGGTGGGGGTATCGTATAACGGCGGGCTTGGAACGGATGCGCTACTCGGACGGTGGTGGACAAATTCAAGATCTTCTTTGTTGTTTAGAATGTTTATATCGGAATGTAATAGGGTTCCTAATTTTGGTCGTCGGAGAGAGTTTTTCTCCGATAACATGGTGTTAACCGGCGCCTTTTGATTCGTCATTTTTGCTGATAATGGAGGTCGCATCAAGTGTACAAGATTTTATTGATCGAAGAATAATATATAAAAGCAATAAAAAAGGAGATTAAACGGAAAATGAAGGAGAGCTTTTAAGAGATGAATATAATGTAATGGAATGGGAGAAATTAAAATTAGAAAGGGAAGGAAAGGGAATAAGGGTATATATAAGGATCAGAATTCAGAGGTATGAAAAGAAATAGGGAGGGGAGGGCTAAAGTAGGTATATGGAGGGTGGAAGAAAGGACACGTGCTGAGAATAGAATACGTAGGGAAAAGGTCTCTTTCTGACAGAACCGGGAAACCGGATGAGCCGGTAATTGGGGGTGACCACTGACCAGTGGTCTTGGTCCTATAATTTCCTAGCACGTGGAGTTTACACACGCTGTATTAGCAACGTTTGGGGATCTGGAAACATGTTTTTCAGGTTATTTTAGTCTGGAGCTAAGTTTACTTGTAAGGTTGGTTTTCTTCATCATGCATGGTATACTTTCCCTGTTAGGGTTTATTTTCTTAATAATTAACTAAAAGACTATATTTGGAAATTAGTGACTGTACCATTAATGATCGATTATTCAATTTCTCCGAGTAAAAGTGACAAAATAACAAATAATTGGTAGGTGGTGGAGAATGTAATTTGTAAGAATTAGTATACCATGGAACACGCTAGAGCTGTAAATTAAAGGAAAAAAGTAAACGCATAGGGGGACAATTTTGAATATTGTTCCTTTTATTTATAATTTCAAAATTAGGCTAAAGTAATGATCTTGTTCAAAGTCATCTTAATATAATTAGTTGATACTGCATGCCAATTTTAATCTCTTACTCTTCGTGTTAAGTTTTTTATGTGTGAAAAATGTGATTGTGCACAATAGAAATTAAAACGATGAAAATATGGAATTTGATAAGTGAGACTTGACATCTTGTAGTGGTATTGTGGTAGAGTCTAACTTTTCTCGTGTTATATATATAAAATCAAGAATATATCCCTTTATTTCACATATTTTCTTTAACGACGGACCGAGTGAAGATTTGATCCGTCGTCATAGATTCAGTCTGTTGCTATAGTTTTTGTTCGTCACTATATATTTGTCCATCACTATATGTTGTCCGTCACTAAAAGTTATAGCGATGGACCGAACCTATGACGACGGACCAAACCGTCGTCAGTCCGTCGATAAAAGGAATATACTTGATATGTCAAATAAAAAAATATGCTCTTTGATCATTTCTCTCTCTCTATATACACTACTACAAAACAGTAAAAAGATAACACCTAAAAAACGTTGTAATTTTCTCTCAGAAACGTCGAGGTTAAGGGTGTCATCTATTTGACACATTTTATACAACGTTTTTAAAACGTTGTAGTTGGCTCATAATACAACGTTTTTTACTAAAAAACGTTGTACATTGTCTTTAAATAAATACTAAGTAGCTTGAAAACGTTGTAGATGGTATCATTCCACAACATTTTCTGGTATAAAACGTTGTAGTTTGATACATCACACAACCTTTAGACTAATTTATACAACGTTTATAAGATGTCATCTATTGCAGTACGTTTAGACAACGTTTTTAAAATGTTGTGGTGTAACATAAAAATGTTGTAATATATCTTTGTTAATACATTACACAACGTTTAGGCTCATTTATATAACGTTTTAAAGGTGTCATCTATTTAGCACATTTCTGGTTTAAAATGTTGTAGTTTGTTACATCATACAACATTTAAACAAATTTATACAAGTTTTATAAAGTGTCATCTATTTGGTAACATTTAAACAATGTTTTCAGACAGTTGTAGTTTAACTGAAAAACAGTTGTAGTTCACCCATATTTGAAAATACATACACAGTTTCTCATTAATGCAATGATATACTAAAAAAAACTCTAAATTCTCATTTAAAACCAAAATATATCAACCATTATCAGTTTCAAAATACATCCAATAATACCATACGTTTACAGTTTCAAATTGCTACATCCACAAAATATACTAACTATCCACAAAATATACCAAACTAATTGTGGTGCACTACTACCTAATCATGTGCAAAAAAGCCTTCTCCCAAAATACATTCATCTAAATTAACCTGTACACTCACCGTTAACTTCCAAAATACATTAATCTAAACATGTACATCCATTGTTAACTCGAGGCTTACATGTAGCTGCTCACATAAGCTGCCCACTCACCCCGTACTTCGTCAATTTGTTCTTGTGTGTACGTTAATCCACTGAAATAAAATAACAAAAAGTTAGTCTCCCACTGTAGACTAATTGGCCAAGTTTAGTACAAATTAGAATGTTAGCAAACCACAACAGACCCACAAACAAACCCACAATCAACCCAAAACTACAAAATAGAATAACTAAACTGCATTTCCAAGCCAAACTCAGCCATCATCATGGTCTGAACAACTAAAGAAGACAAAACAGATAAAGCAACAGATATCCAATAGAGCAGAACAAACTGTTTTAACAAACTAACAAAACAAAAATAACTAAGACAACCATAACAGTAGCAAAGGAATTAGCCAATTGGAGATAGCACCTGCAACTCTCTTCATACATCTGCAAGAAGAAAATTTACATTCACAATAAATTTTCAAATATCAAATGCCCTCATAAAATGAAAAGAAAGAGAACCACTTTTGCTGTAAGTAAATATTTACGTATTTACTTGATACGTAAATAAGAAAAAATTTAATTCAATGGGCAATTACAAGTTAGAAAAAATAACATTTCTCTGGTAGAATAACATCTTCAATTGAATATACCTTTTACACGAGCATTGGGAAATCATCAGTACGAGGTTGACAACCTCACCCCTTTTATATACATCATCAGTACTGATTGCAATCTAGAAACAAGTAGAACATCCATCATAACTAGAAATCTACTTACAGTTTCAGAACATAAGAGTATTGGACTAACCTGTGCATATGCATTTCCTTTGGTATATTCAGTCACACCATAGTTATAAGTCAACTCCAGAATAGTTGTCTCGTATTCATTAGCGTAACCTATCATGGCTAAGGTATACTGTAAAAGTACAGAAATATATCTTAGGGATCAGCAATTTGTCACCCGTACTCTAATAGAAAACTACCAAGAAATTGTGTTACCTTCTGTTCTGGTCTATCAATCTTCCTCAACAATTTCATTCCCAATGCCTGCATAAATTGAAACCAAGAATTAAACATACATACATACATACATACATGCAAATTGAATTGACCTCTGCATGTATTTTTTCAAAGTCGCACTACTTGTGTAAACTTATTTGTTGGTGTAAATAAAATAAGTGTGCAAAAGACAACCTCAATTTTCCCAATCATCACATGTTGAATATTTTCAAAAATATGTAAACTCATCAATGCATTCCCAATGCCCGTGTAAAAGGTATATTCAATTAACAAAAACTTTGTCATTCCCTGTTCCTACATCCAACACAACCTTTTCCACATATTCACCAATTTAGTCACACTCCTGAACACAACCTCCACACAAAATTCAAGTCTTAATAATGAATTCGAAGTTCTCTACAACTCTCTCAAACTCATAAGACTAGATATTTATATTTCAAAGCCCATGTTTATGTTTCTAAGAAGTTAACCACATAAAATGTAGGAATGGTCATTGAATTAGACTGTAAACATTGGAGTACCATTGATTGTAAAATAACCCAAGAGGAAGAGGGCTGGGGTAGGGTATGAAGTTTTGTTTGGCTGCATAGAAAATGTAAGAAAAAATAAAACATTAAAAATTTAAAAGACTTGGCTTCGATTACTTGAATACAATATATTCTTTCAAAGTGAACCTATTAGAGCTAACAGAGTCACAAAGAAGTACTAAATTTGACGTTGCTACCTTTCCAAACAGTAAACACAAAATACTAACTAAATCCAACTTGATAAAACTAACGAAACATAACTTATAAAATAATAGATTAAAAACCTCTTCTTTTAAATGGGCATAAGTTTCAGTCAAGTAAACATAACAGTACAGAATCTCATACCTGAATGCTAGTATTTCTTTGAATTCTATGATTATCTGAAGCAACCAGAAAATCCAGTTAAACTAAATTATCATTTTATGTAAATTTCTCTAGTTTCAACAAATAAAAAATTACTCAAAATCTGGTACTTACTCCAGTCTCTTCTTTTACTTCTCTTACTGCCGCATCACAAATATCTTCACCCTACAAAGAAAATGTCTCTATAAAAGTGCTGAAAAATTACAGTGAATTTTTTTTTTGTTCCTGAATAATTGTGATGACGAACTTACCAGAAGAACATACCTCATCAACAACTCCTGTGGGGAACTTTCATACACCAGTTCCACGGAAAAGCCCACTATTTTCTTGAACCACCAGAACCTAGAATGTAACAAAACATACAAAATCAATCTGTTAACCATTAATAATAGGCTAGTAAAATAATATATATGTTCAAATATTCAGAGCAGGACGAATAATATGTATTTGGTCAACGAAAACGAAAGTATATATGCAGGAAGATGACATGCATCTCTCTCATAACTTTGTACCACAATAATATGTTTCAACATTTGTCTGAGGACTTTTATCAAACATATTGTGTTCATTCTCTGTTCTAGCTATTGTACCTTTGTTAGAAAAATCATTTACCTTCTTGAAAACATGAGCAAGGATTATGTAATAAACCAGCATGATTATCTTGTTCTGTAGCTGCATCGCTACTATTCTGCTACTGCTTCGGACTCTTGTCGCGATTCTGCTCTGGTTTTGCCGAGCTGTTGCTACTGTGATCTGCTCAAATCTGCTGCGAATCTGCCGAACTGCTACAGATCTGATTCTGCAGCTTTCTCTTGCACCGCTGTGTTGCTAATATGTTATGTTTTCTGCAAATCTCCTCACGTGTCTTGCGAATCTGCAAGGCCGTGATGCTCTTTCACAATCTTCTGCTGCAGCTTCTGCTGATTCTGGATATGCTATGTTCTACTGCCGTAGCCTGCTTCTGCCCTTGCGTTTTGCAGATGTTCCGTTCGGATGACGCTGATCTTCTACTGCTACGATCTGCTGTTGCTCGGAAGCTTTCTCAAGGTTGTAATGGGACCAATGGGTGAAGGATAACAAAGAATGGGAAAAGGATAACAAATAAAAACCTAGGATCATATTAAGAAATTCTTCTCGGTTGAATTTCTTCAAAATTTTCAATTAACTTGCATCCAGGCTTCTTGAACATACTCCTCTTGAGTTGATTTCAACTTCAATACTTTATTCAATACATTCTTTCTTTTTTTCTTTTTTTTTCTTCTAAAGAATAATAATAAGATAAACAAAAATAAGAGTTGCATCGGATCATCTTCCCAACACCTTGCACACCTTCTTTGCAGTAAAACTTCTTTATTCGCATTTCACGAGCCACCCATTCTGAACTCTCTTCAGTCTTTTTCATCATTTCAGTCTTTTTCACGAGCCACCCATTCTGAACTTCTTAATTTTTCATCGCTTTGAAAACATCTTGAAGAGCTGCATCCAACCCAAGATTCTGACCAATGTTAGAACTAGAATCTGCTGCAAAATCATCTAAATCTGCAGAAATATCAAGAGGTATCGGTTTCGATTCAACCATTTCTAGAGAGGTAGGTTTAGAAACCCCAAATTCCGAGAATAGGTCCCTCGAGGGACTGCTACTGGAGTTACCCGCTGAGAGATGCGATTAACCATCCATCTAGGAACGGAGAAAGAAGAGAGAATGAGAGTCTGGGTCACAAAGATCGAAAAAGAAGAGCAGAAGAAATGAAGGGAGGAAGGAGTGCGGCGGCTAGGGTAAGGGTAAGAGAGAAAGGGGAGGAAAAAGTTTAGTGAGAGAAAATATTTTTTTCACCTATGAAATTTGTTCATTTAATAATTAGAAATTATATATATGCTCCGTGTTTTAATTTCAAGTTTTCACTTCCGCGCGATTTTTTAAAGCTCCGTGTTTTTTAAATAGATAACGTTTTCCTTAAGAAACGTTATAACTTTCAAACAAATTATTGCCCCTTATAAATACATAACGTTTTTGCATATGTATCTATAACGTTTTTTTAAAAAACGTTGTAAAAAAAAACACCATGACGTTTTTTATAAAAACCTTGTTGTTTAAGTGTTATCTTTTTACTGTTTTGTAGTAGTGATATATATGTTTAAAGTCAAACAAGAACTAATTTTCGATCCAACTTCATATAATAAAGATAAAATTCAAATTTAAAAGATAAGTTTGGCGCAGTGTAAACTTAACCATCAAGTCTTAGATCCGCTTTTCTGACTTTATTCTTATAATAATAATCATTGAATTTCAATAACCTATCGACTTTTTTGGAAAATTAAATTGTGTACCAATTAAGAAGAAGGTATCCGCCTCAAAGTTGGTTTTCTTTGTCATTTTGCAATCATATAAATCTTATACCCTACCATCCGATGAATGATATGATTGAATAAAAGGACTATATTTTTATTTTGTTTTATTTAAAAATAACAAATTGTCAATTTAGTAAAATACGAAAAATGAAATTATAGTGACAAATTATTTAAAAATATTATCATTTTATACTATTATTATATACACATTAAAATATTTCGTGGAATAATTTTGTTACGCAAATAGAACAAAGTGAGTATAATCTAGTAAAAAATAATGCAAATGTCACCTTAATTTTATGATTACGTACATGAATAAAAGTATTTTGTTATCCATCTCTTGTTTTACTCGATGCACGAGACTTTAGACTCTCGTCCCTTAATAGCAGTGCAATTTGAAGACTTCCAAGTTGATCATCTAATATGAAAACAATTTATAGTTATTAACACATAATTAAATTGAAATTATCATGAAATTAATTATACTGCAACATTTTCTAGTTCGTTATTAACAAATAAAATAAAATTAAATAAAATATGCCTATTAACATGCATGTATAAAAGGTACACCTACGACTGTTAATTATTACTAGTACGTATAAACCTGGCCAAATCTGTACCCAATTCGAGTATATGATGTTAATAAATATATAATCATGATGACAAAAGAGAACCCCCCCCCCCCCCCCCCCCCCCCCGCGGCCAAAAATATTGTTCCGTTTCAAAGTTTATTAAACCAAATTGACCCAATCATCTTAAGACCATGCAACGGCGTCAGACACAGAATAAACAATTAATTGTTTTCACATCATATATTTACGCGCCAACGGTACACAACTTTCAGTCCACCTACGAATACCAAAATACGGTGACGCTGCCACGTATTTTTACGTTATTTTGGTCATAAATTTTGTTATCCGCAAAAGTCAACTTAAAAACTTATATTTTTTCACAAAAAAATTAGTACCCATTTATTCCTAAAGATACAATGTATCATTTGTCAATAAAAATTAAATAAAATAAAAATAAATTAAAATTGGGCTATCAAGTCACAAAATTTGGTCTGTGAGTTACCCTGAGATCAATTAAAATATAGTTAAAAAATGTGATATATAAAATTTAGTTTAGTATTAAGAAAAATTATATAAATTAATAAGTCATTTATAAATTATTATAATATTGTTATTTTATCAAAGAGATCAAAAAAGATAATGATATTTTCAGTGGAGTTAAATGGATAATTGTTAATGCAAAAATTATAACCGAGTAATGAAATTATTAACACCCAAATTTGTCAATATATTCAACCACTGACTTGAATGTGAACCTGCACAAAAAGAATCACTAGAAAGTACTTAACGACTTGAGTCGTCGGGAGATACCTTCGGTGTGAGAGTAAGAACATGCTTCAAGATGTATTAACAATAGAGGGACAAAAATATTTAGGAGGTTAAAATATTATGTCCCGTAACTCTATTGTTTACCTTGCATTTATAGTAGTCACACCTACTCAATAAGATTACAATTCCTAATAGAAATTGTATAGTAAAGATCTTATTAAAAAATATAATTACTATACAAATTAATATTAAATACGGTAACTAGTTAGTGCCTTAAGTGATAAGACAGGGAACCCAAGTTTTTTGAACTTAGGAGTTCTCATTTGAGCGCACTAGACCTAATAGGATGTGGGGACAAAACCCAATATAGACAACCCAATTGTGCTGTTAAATATGTAGCATAACATTGTCTCTCACTCTTTTAACATATAAAATGAGGTGAAAGAGTTGAGCCTGAAGACTACAACTACTGAAGATAGGAGATTTTGGGAGTTCAAAGACTCTAACGACTAAAGATAAGAGGTTTCGGGAGTCCAAAAGACTACTAGGATTGGAGACAGGAGGTTTCGGGAGTTCGAAGGTTGCAATGACCGAAGAGACTGTGTTCAAGAGTTCGAAGGACTACTAGGACCAAAGGCAGGAGATTTCAAGAGTCTGAAAACTACACAATGACCGAAAAAATGGCTACAAGAGTCCGAAGAACTATTAGGACAGAAGATAGGAGACTTCAAGAGTTTGAAGACTACAATGACCAAAGATAATGGTTTTAGGACTCCGAATGACTAGTAGGACCGAAGGTAGTAGCCCAAGTGAAGGAGAATTTAATTTATAATTGAATATGTCACCCTCAATTTAGAAGCGATGTAATTATCTTCTCTTCATTTTATGATGAATGAAACTCCTCTTCATTTTGTGATGGATGAATTATGTAATTATTATACTATTTGATAGCATGTTAGCACTTAGAGTTCCCTGCACCACCAGCCTTATCTGATAGAATCAAAGATAATGATGAAGAGTAAAGTAAGTGACGTATTAGATCAAAATAGAAAGTATAGAACAATAATATTAAGACATAATCATTATTTAAAGAAGCAGAACATGTCGGCTGAAATAATATCAAAAGTATTAAACCGATAAAGGACCCGTCTGAGGGGTTGATTAGACAAAACAATAATGGTCCTCCTTTAGAAATATTGTCAAAGCTTTCTACTAAAGATAACTAAGACATATGCCAATTTCTCAATATTCAGATATCTAGTCTCAGTATCCCGAAGGGAATAATTGATATAGTAAACTGGCTTTTGTCCTTCAGTCTTCTATCAGACCCATAGACCTTACGATCTCTTTTCTGATGATAGCCATCGTTGTTTATTAAAGGACCCTGAAGGTTGACGATGACCTTTTCCATCTCAATAAAGTTTTTAACCTTATCATAAGCCTTAGTAAGATTTTGAGGGCTTTAAATATGATGTTCTTGATCAAACTATTGAATTTGTCAACATTTAAATCCAGTGTGAGGAATTATATTGCTTGAACTGGATCTAGGTTGGGGATATATATCGGCTATTGCTTCTTGGAATTTCTTGATGTATTTTCGAAGATATTTGTTTGATTTCTGCCTTACTTTGATCAGCCAAGTCATCATCTTTTCGCATTTCTTATTGTTGTCGAAATGTGTGTGTAATTGCTCTTTTAGTTCATCGCATAAACTGATGGAACGAGGAAGAAGTCTAACCATCCATTCCTTAGCAGTTTTCTTTAGGGTAGCGATGAAGAGGTGACACTTTCTTGCAGCATTATGATCATAAAAACGCATTAAACGTTCATAAGAATAAGTGTAGTCATAATGATCATCTGTTCCATTATACGTCTCCAAGTTTGGGACTTTAAGGAACAATCCTACTTTCATTAAGATCCTTAGTGAAAGGAGCTAGATGTGTAAGATTTTGTGACGCCCCCAAATCTGGGCCCACACAGCCCAAACTTGAGTCGTCAAAAGACTACAACAAAATTATTACAACAAAGCACAACGTACAACAATACAATGTATAATAATACACAACTAAGTCTTCACTATTATTGCCACACTATTTTACAAAACGTGAAGACTATGATAACTATTCCTCGGACCCTCACTCCATTCCCCGGCTAGACCCTGTTATGTTTTCATCTCCTGTTGAAAAACAATGGAACAAAAGAAAGGGTGAGCTCAAATAGCCCAGTAAGAAATATCATGACTAAGATAATGACGAATAAATTATCATTAGCCTTCAACAGTTGAGTTCTTGATAGAATACAATAGACTACAAGGTTTATATCAAAAACTGCAGTTAAATTCTTAAACAACGTTCAGATCAATAATAGCAGCGGAATGAGTAATCTATTAGAAGAATAATGCAGACTATAATGTCCACTCGGTTCTCTTTTTAGGAAAAACATCATCAACTTTTATCATCTGAAGTATCATTAGTCAAGATAATACAAATTCACAGTTCCTGATCATAATCATGCACATCAACAGTTCATCTTTGTACTACGGGCCAAAGATATTCAATATAGCACCAACGGTCATGATTATACCAGATTCAGCCTTTGGTCATAATCATACCAAACAACAGTTCATCTTTGCACTACGGGCCAAAGAGAACATTCACCACGTGCCATAAAAGACACCGAACAGATGTATCGCCTTTAACCTATTATATCGCCTTTAACCTATCATCTGTTCAACAAATATATCACATCTGTGCCCCCGGCCACAGATATTCACAACAGCTTGATTTTTGGATGATTAGAATGATATAAATGATGAACAGAAGAAATAGGATAACAATAAGTATCGGAAGTTTACTTTGTACAGATTCAAATAATGTCCAAATTGTCAACATGATGTGGAGTGAAATTTAAAAATGATATTCAAGATCCACAGTTCAGAATAACGGTTACAATTCAATAGAAAGGTTCACGTAAATAGGAAGGTTCAGTTGAAATAATGAAGTTCAACTATTATGGAACATATAATATTTTCAGGAATTATAGAAGCAATAGTTCCATAATAAATTTCGATTTAGGAGTATGAAAGAAAATAATATCCCTTACCGTAGCAGGTTTGATTAACAAAAGGTGAAGGAAATTAATACAAAGGGTTATTCACCAACAGGCGGCAATCCGCTCCGTAAGGTTATTCCCACAATTTAATAGAATTTGAGTACAAAGAGTTATTCACCAAACAGGCGGCAATCCGCTCCATAAGGTTATTCCCACAATTTAATAGAATTTGAGTACAAAGAGTTATTCACCAAACAGGCGGCAATCCGCTCCGTAAGGTTATTCCCACAATTTAATAGAATTTGAGTACAAAGAGTTATTCACCAAACAGGCGGCAATCCGCTCCGTAAGGTTATTCTCAGAGATTAATAATGAATGAATACGAAAGGTTATTCACCAACAGGCGGCAATCCGCTCCGTAAGGTTATTCCCACAATTTAATACATGGAAATAAAATGCACGTCTTATGAGTAAGGAAGAAACAATATTATTATCGAGAATCAAATAATGATAATCTCTTACCATAGTACGTTTGAATAATGGAAGATGAAAAAGATGGTATCCCTTACCGTAACACGTGACTGGATATTGATTTAAATGAGGTTGATTAACTTGAACAGTACACGTATACTTATAGATCTTCACAAATACTCAAGATGACTTAAGCACACTTAGAGAGAACTTTCACAAGAAGTATTTAGAGAGAGAAAGAAAGAACAAGTAAGGAAGTTTATGAAAAATCCTTAAGTTAAGGCTTCTATTTATAGCCAAAAATCTCATCATTCATTTAATCTAAACCATTCATTTAAAGATCATCTTTTAATCTACACCATCCATTTCAAATATTATATTATCTTTAATCTACACCATTCATTTCATATCACCTAATAATCACCTAACTTTATATTATAAACAAATCAATTTAATTATTCAACAATAATTCACACTTTAATCTACACCATTCATTTCATATTACCTAATAATCACCTAACTTTATATTATAAACAAATCAATTCAATTATTCAACAATAATTCACACTTTAATCTACACCATTCATTTCATATCACCTAATAATCACCTAACTTTATATTATAAACAAATAACTTTATCAATTCAATTATTATGACTAATTGTTATAAATACAGTATAGTTAGCTCTTAGATATCAAGTCAATAAATTAATGAAATACAACTGTTTAAATAACATCATAATAGAGATAACAATAATGTAAAATAAAGCATACGTTACTGTGTAATGACAATTATTGATTCAATAATGTGAATTATTGTGCATATGTTACTGTGACAATTATTAGGTTCAATAATTTTAAAAACAGTGCAACAACAATTATTGACTCAATGATATAAAATACAGTGTAATGACAATTATTAAATCAATAATGCAAAATACTGTGTAACAACAATTATTGAATTAATAATATAAAATATTATGCAGTGACAATTATCGATGAAATGATGCGTAACAGTTACGGTGTCAATTATCAGACCAATAATATGAGACACTATGCAATACCGTGTGTTACTGTAGAGTACCGTGTGCTACAGAAAATACCATAAACTACCGTATGCTACTATTCTTTTATCACCGGTATTTTAACAGTTCCGTTGACTATTTTTATTTAAAAAGGTTACTTCTGTCGTTTTCTATATCCGACAAATATTCCGTTGTGGGGTCCACCAATAATTTATTATTTCGGCGCCGTCGTACGGCACGAATATTCCCCGACCAAACGAATATTCCCCGACAAAGCGAATATTGTCCGACAAAATAAAATTTGCACATAACATCCTTAACTTTCAATTTTGTTAATTTAACCACTTACTGTTTCAAAAAAAATATATATGAAGAAAAATTAAATTTTGTATTTCATAAAATTCGGGGTCTTACAACCTCCCCTCCTTATGAAATTTCGTCCCCGAAATTGACGTACCTGACATATCGAAAAGGTAAGGATACTTAGATTTCATCTCAGATTCTAGCTCCCAGGTCATTTCCTCAGTATCTTGGTTCCTCCATAAAACCTTAACTTGAGGTATAACCTTTGAGCGTAGGATCTGCTCCTTCTTATCCAGGATCTTAACAGGTACCTCCTCGTATGTTAAATCCTCTGCTATAACGTCTGGTTCTAACTCAATGACGTGGTTTGGGTCCTTCACATATTTACGTAACATAGATATGTGAAAAACGTTATGGATGCGAGACATACTTGGTGGTAGGGCTAGTCTGTAGGCTACGGTTCCTATTCGATCGAGGATTTCAAATGGGCCAATAAATCGAGGGTTGAGCTTTCCTCTCTTTCCGAATCTCGTAACCCCTTTCCATGGAGAAACACGTAAGAATACATGATCTCCGACGTTGAAACTTTCGTCTCTCCGATGAAGATCATCATAACTCTTTTGTCGTTCTTGTGCGGTCTGTATTCGTTGTCGGATCATTTGGATCTTTTCGGTCGTCAAGCGTACCAACTCGGGTCCTAACAATTTTGCTTCTCCTACCTCATTCCAACATATTGGAGAGCGACACTTCCTTCCATACAATGCCTCGAATGGAGCCATGCCTATGCTTGCTTGGTAACTGTTGTTGTAAGAAAATTCCACCAACGGCAAGTACTTATCCCAACTTCCTTTGAAGTCTAATACACAAAGTCTTAAAAGATCTTCGAGGGTCTGGATCGTCCTTTCCGATTGTCCGTCCGTTTGAGGATGGTATGCAGAACTAAAACGTAGTTCAGTGCCCATAGCTTTTTGTAGACTGATCCAAAAGCGTGAAGTGAATCTAGGATCTCGATCAGAAACTATGGAAACTGGCATGCCATGCAATCTCACGATCTCATTTATGTACATACCGGCAAGACGTTCAAGTGAAAAGTTTTCTCGTATAGGCAAGAAATGAGCAGATTTTGTCAATCTATCTACGATCACCCAAATTGCATCTAAGCCTTGAGAAACTTTTGGAAGACCCGTCACGAAGTCCATATTGATGTGTTCCCACTTCCATTCGGGAACTTCAAGTGATTGTAATGGACCTTTAGGAACTTGATGCTCTGCCTTGACACGTTGACAAGTTAGGCACCTTGAGATAAACTCCGCAATCTCTCTTTTCATATTGTTCCACCAAAATGTATATCGAAGATCTCGATACATCTTGGTGCCTCCTGGGTGGATTGCAAACGGTGTGTTATGTGCCTCCATCATGATTTTATGCTTTAATTCAGGATCGTTAGGAACACAGAGTCGAGAGTTGACTCGAAGTATTCCTTTCTCGTCGATTCTTGCTTCGGGAATGACACCTTCTTGTACTTTCTTTATCATGTTTATCAGTTCCGGATCGGTA
This sequence comes from Hedera helix, assembly GCA_947179155.2. Taxonomy (NCBI): domain Eukaryota; kingdom Viridiplantae; phylum Streptophyta; class Magnoliopsida; order Apiales; family Araliaceae; genus Hedera; species Hedera helix. The sequence continues at coordinate 32,967,900 of OX359287.1, forward strand.
GCTTGAGCAGCTTTAATTTTATCGATTAAAGTTGGTTCTACTCGCACGTGAGCAATCTTCGAGTGGGTCCCTGGTGTCTTTAGCTCTATCTCCATCTTTTGCAAGTCGTACAAAATACACTTTTGTGTTGTCAGCAGTGCACTTGTACTTGCATAAGATTTTCTGCTCAAAGCGTCAGCTACAACGTTCGCCTTTCCCGGGTGATACTGGATTGTGTGGTCATAATCCTTTAACAGCTCAAGCCAACGTCGTTGTCGCATGTTGAGTTCCTTCTGGGTGAAGAAATACTTGAGACTTTTATGATCCGTATAGATATCCACTTTTTCTCCGTACAAGTAGTGTCTCCAGATCTTCAACGCGAAAACGACTGCTGCCAACTCTAGATCATGAGTAGGATAATTTTTCTCATAATCTTTGAGTTGTCGAGAGGCGTAGGCTATAACCTTTCCATGTTGCATAAGGACACAACCTAGACCTTTGCCAGAAGCATCGCTGTAGATAACAAATTCTCCTGATCCTGATGGTATGGTCAGAACAGGAGCTGAAACAAGTCTCCTCTTGAGTTCTTGAAAACTCTTCTCGCATTCCTCGCTCGATATAAGTTTTGTACTAGAATGAATGATACCGATATCTAGTAATTAAACTTTCAACTCTTGGTGTTCTATGGGAGCCATTTGGTATGGGACTTTAAAAATGGGCTTAGTGTCGGGTTCAAGATCAATACAGAATTCAATTTCACGGTTTGGGGTAAGCCAGAAAGTTCCTCAGAAAAAACGTCAGGAAACTCATTAACAATGGGAATATCATTCAAGTTTGACGTGTTTTTGTTCAAATCAGTGACATGAGCTAAAAAGGCTTGACATCCGTTTTTCAATAAACGAATGGCTTTATGGCTAGAAATAACAGTTATAGATTTCAATGGTTTAGTTGCTTGAATTTGCATGACAGGTTGATTAGGAATATGAAAACTAATAATCTTATGAAAACAATCAATTTTAGCATGATGGGTAGTCAACCAATCAATTCCTAAAATCACATCAAATTCACGCATCTCCAAAGAAATAAGGTCAACAGGTAATGTGAGGTTGTTGATTTGAACTAGGCAAGATTTATAGATAGTAAATGTAATAGGTATTTCTCCCAATGAGGTTTCAACTGATAAGACAAGATTTAAGTTTTCAATAGTCAAATTTAAACGTTGAGTACATATAGGTGAGATAAAAGAGTGGATAGAGCCAGTATCTAATATGGCATAGACTTCACGAGAATTTATGAATAGCTTACCGGTTATCACCTCATTCGGTTTCTTGACTGTTATCGTCAAATCGAATCCCGAATACTTCATTCGGATCTTCACGTATTTCAACCATGGGAATACCACTGAATAATTTTCTAGCAAACTGTTTCTCGGGTTCATCAACTTCATCAGTAGTAAGGTACCAATGATTTCCATTAAAATAGTATTTTCGATAGACTGCAGTTTCCACGATAGTGACTAACTTAACATGAATTCCTCTAAATTGTAACGCCCAAAAGTATAGAAACATCATTTTTAAATAATCTTGAAAATCATAGCTGGAACACCATAAATCCCAAAGACTAATATGAAAAGTCCATATATTCTGATCCTTTGTTATAGAGCATAACCAGGTGATATCACTCTCCCAATTAGTGAGTAAATTAAAGGCAATAATTTCCGCAAGTTCGTTACTTCCTTTAATTGCTTCTAAGAATGGATCTGGAACGACTGTAGCAGAGCTTTCACCTTCATCCTTACTGGATAGAACACGCATAATTTTTGCCATAGGCAAATGATTCAACTCTGAGTTTGTAAGAAGATTATTCGTCGCCTCTTATTTTGCAGCTACATTTGTTTCGGTAATTTCATAGTTAACCTCCTGATTTCCAGATGCCATAATTAACTGTGGTCATAAAATAAATGTTAGTTCAAATAAACTGACTCATCACTTCATGTTCCTACATTCAAATCGACTCATTAGATAATAAAATCTATTTTAGGTAGGACACACTAGTGACTGATTCTATTCGTCTCTCCCCTCCTAGTTCTACCCCAGATCTCCATTAAAGACCATATCTCTAAGCTCTGATGCCAACTGTGACGCCCCCAAATCTGGGCCCACACAGCCCAAACTTGAGTCGTCAAAAGACTACAACAAAATTATTACAACAAAGCACAACGTACAACAATACAGTGTATAATAATACACAACTAAGTCTTCACTATTATTGCCACACTATTTTACAAAACGTGAAGACTATGATAACTATTCCTCGGACCCTCACTCCATTCCCCGGCTAGACCCTGTTATGTTTTCATCTCCTGTTGAAAAACAATGGAACAAAAGAAAGGGTGAGCTCAAATAGCCCAGTAAGAAATATCATGACTAAGATAATGACGAATAAATTATCATTAGCCTTCAACAGTTGAGTTCTTGATAGAATACAATAGACTACAAGGTTTATATCAAAAACTGCAGTTAAATTCTTAAACAACGTTCAGATCAATAATAGCAGCGGAATGAGTAATCTATTAGAAGAATAATGCAGACTATAATGTCCACTCGGTTCTCTTTTTAGGAAAAACATCATCAACTTTTATCATCTGAAGTATCATTAGTCAAGATAATACAAATTCACAGTTCCTGATCATAATCATGCACATCAACAGTTCATCTTTGTACTACGGGCCAAAGATATTCAATATAGCACCAACGGTCATGATTATACCAGATTCAGCCTTTGGTCATAATCATACCAAACAACAGTTCATCTTTGCACTACGGGCCAAAGAGAACATTCACCACGTGCCATAAAAGACACCGAACAGATGTATCGCCTTTAACCTATTATATCGCCTTTAACCTATCATCTGTTCAACAAATATATCACATCTGTGCCCCCGGCCACAGATATTCACAACAGCTTGATTTTTGGATGATTAGAATGATATAAATGATGAACAGAAGAAATAGGATAACAATAAGTATCGGAAGTTTACTTTGTACAGATTCAAATAATGTCCAAATTGTCAACATGATGTGGAGTGAAATTTAAAAATGATATTCAAGATCCACAGTTCAGAATAACGGTTACAATTCAATAGAAAGGTTCACGTAAATAGGAAGGTTCAGTTGAAATAATGAAGTTCAACTATTATGGAACATATAATATTTTCAGGAATTATAGAAGCAATAGTTCCATAATAAATTTCGATTTAGGAGTATGAAAGAAAATAATATCCCTTACCGTAGCAGGTTTGATTAACAAAAGGTGAAGGAAATTAATACAAAGGGTTATTCACCAACAGGCGGCAATCCGCTCCGTAAGGTTATTCCCACAATTTAATAGAATTTGAGTACAAAGAGTTATTCACCAAACAGGCGGCAATCCGCTCCGTAAGGTTATTCCCACAATTTAATAGAATTTGAGTACAAAGAGTTATTCACCAAACAGGCGGCAATCCGCTCCGTAAGGTTATTCCCACAATTTAATAGAATTTGAGTACAAAGAGTTATTCACCAAACAGGCGGCAATCCGCTCCGTAAGGTTATTCTCAGAGATTAATAATGAATGAATACGAAAGGTTATTCACCAACAGGCGGCAATCCGCTCCGTAAGGTTATTCCCACAATTTAATACATGGAAATAAAATGCACGTCTTATGAGTAAGGAAGAAACAATATTATTATCGAGAATCAAATAATGATAATCCCTTACCATAGTACGTTTGAATAATGGAAGATGAAAAAGATGGTATCCCTTACCGTAACACGTGACTGGATATTGATTTAAATGAGGTTGATTAACTTGAACAGTACACGTATACTTATAGATCTTCACAAATACTCAAGATGACTTAAGCACACTTAGAGAGAACTTTCACAAGAAGTATTTAGAGAGAGAAAGAAAGAACAAGTAAGGAAGTTTATGAAAAATCCTTAAGTTAAGGCTTCTATTTATAGCCAAAAATCTCATCATTCATTTAATCTAAACCATTCATTTAAATATCATCTTTTAATCTACACCATCCATTTCAAATATTATATTATCTTTAATCTACACCATTCATTTCATATCACCTAATAATCACCTAACTTTATATTATAAACAAATCAATTTAATTATTCAACAATAATTCACACTTTAATCTACACCATTCATTTCATATTACCTAATAATCACCTAACTTTATATTATAAACAAATCAATTCAATTATTCAACAATAATTCACACTTTAATCTACACCATTCATTTCATATCACCTAATAATCACCTAACTTTATATTATAAACAAATAACTTTATCAATTCAATTATTATGACTAATTGTTATAAATACAGTATAGTTAGCTCTTAGATATCAAGTCAATAAATTAATGAAATACAACTGTTTAAATAACATCATAATAGAGATAACAATAATGTAAAATAAAGCATACGTTACTGTGTAATGACAATTATTGATTCAATAATGTGAATTACTGTGCATATGTTACTGTGACAATTATTAGGTTCAATAATTTTAAAAACAGTGCAACAACAATTATTGACTCAATGATATAAAATACAGTGTAATGACAATTATTAAATCAATAATGCAAAATACTGTGTAACAACAATTATTGAATTGATAATATAAAATATTATGCAGTGACAATTATCGATGAAATGATGCGTAACAGTTACGGTGTCAATTATCAGACCAATAATATGAGACACTATGCAATACCGTGTGTTACTGTAGAGTACCGTGTGCTACAGAAAATACCATAAACTACCGTATGCTACTATTCTTTTATCACCGGTATTTTAACAGTTCCGTTGACTATTTTTATTTAAAAAGGTTACTTCTGTCGTTTTCTATATCCGACAAATATTCCGTTGTGGGGTCCACCAATAATTTATTATTTCGGCGCCGTCGTACGGCACGAATATTCCCCGACCAAACGAATATTCCCCGACAAAGCGAATATTGTCCGACAAAATAAAATTTGCACATAACATCCTTAACTTTCAATTTTGTTAATTTAACCACTTACTGTTTCAAAAAAAATATATATGAAGAAAAATTAAATTTTGTATTTCATAAAATTCGGGGTCTTACAGATTTGCTGCCTTTGACTCCGGTGTGTCCCTCAAGGTATCTTTGAGGAGACTTTTTTCAAAAAAACTATTGTGGTTTTGGCGTCGTTTTCGGGATTGACTACCACTTTTATATTGTAAAAGAGATCTTGTTTTTCTTCAGTGTTTGTCTGAATCATATGATCGAGTGTTGGTGCTTGTGTGGGCATGATGAAAACTGTAGTGATCTGACAGGGAAGATGTTTTAATTTACTTACTAGGCTGGATCATCCCCCATATATATTAGTTCAATTCCTTTCTGAAACTTAAAATAAATACTGTAATATATATGTACTCATTAAATTAATCTGTAAATCTCTTGATTAGTCATCTTGTTGGGTGACAATGCCACTAAACTTCAAACGGTAGTGATACATGTACTCGATACATTGACCTTAAATCATAATAAATAAATAAGAGAAGTTTAGTTTGTTTCAATTCATGCAACAGAAAGCTCATCAACATAAATCGGTGTTTATATAATCTATAAAAGATCATCCAATCAATATTTTATGTAAGTTCTCAATCACTTGCATTAGTTGCATATTTTATATTAGGTCATTGCAAGGCTGCAAGCTATATACATGAAACATCCGGTACTTATATGTAAGAATTTTTATTATATTGAGCTTATATTTATTTAAAATATAATAGAGTGAGAGAGAATTAATTAATGACATTGCAGTTATTCATCTAATGTTGTAATTATTAATTTTATTGGTGAATATGGTACACCTAGTTATATATATATTAGATGAGATAATATATAGTATAGCCTCATAAATATAATTAATCATAATTATTGTTTATCTTTTATATAAAAGATAATTATCAAGTCTTTTGGATAAACTACAAATCCAGATGGATAAGTCTTCTAAATTGGATAAAAATTATCAACTAAGTAAAGAGTTCACACTGGGTAAACTACTATTAACTGGTTATATAAGCAGAAGTAAGTCCCTTTTAAAACTAACGTCAATTTTTTTTTCACTCCTAAAATTTCTCGTCCCATTGAAAGAGTTGGAGATAAAGGTTGTGAGTAGCATAAAGGAAGATCCCTCTTTTCATCTCTACTGTAAAATGGCTCCAACATGTAAACTTATTAATTTTTACACAACATATATATATATATATATATATATATATATATATATATATATATATATATATATATATATATATTATACAAATTAAAAGGACAATACTATCAACATAAATAAAAATTAAAAAGTTGTACAAGGTAAAAGTTATGTATAAGTAATTAAGGCAGTGTACACTTAGAATTAATTAGCTGTCACATTTTAAACCAAATTAATATCCTTGGCTAGAGAATTACTTATAAAATTAATTAAGGTCTTACTGTTATAGACACGCGTATTCGCTTCAAATTAAAATATATTATAATAGCGTATCGAAGTAGTATCATCAGTGTAGACTGTAAAGTTGTGTACCAAACTGTAGAAAAAAAGATTGATGAAATCCAAAAAAGTTATGAATTTGCCAAACTTCACATAATATAGATTATCTTAAGTTATACTATTCTAATCACATGTTCGGTGATTATGAAACTCGTATGCGTGTGTGTCTATATATATATATATATATATATATATATATATATATATTATTGTGGACTTTGTCAATGCCAAGCTTCTGTATGTAGTTGTACCAAAACGACTCAAGATTTATTAAATACATAAAAATTAAACCAAAATGTGAGTTTATTTACAAAAATTTACGTTTTACACTGCAAACTATTGTCTTTTAATTATAAAAATGTTTTTTTAATTACATATATTGAAGCATAAATATATGGGAGTATTCTCTGAAGTACGTATCATTTTAATGTAGTTGATAATACAGTAATTTTTCTAGAAATTAAGAGTATCTTATATAATTACATTACATTATCTTAAAGCGTATAAGTTCTAGCTAAATTCAATATATTATAAATTCAATAATGATATAAGCATAACACACTGCACGTCACGTGTAAATTATTTTTATCTTTGTTTTATTATTCTAAAATTGCTGCTGTTTGGTAACAAGGTTCTTCAATAATTCATTGAATATTTAAAACCAGATTTTTGACAAAGTCAATTTTAGTGCAAACCACGTATTTTGTTGTTGATATCTCACTTCAATTTATTTAATCACAAAATTATATCTTTGTTGCCCCGACCTCCAACTGTCAAATCTCCATGCTTGTGTTGCATCTTTCTGATTTAAAACCTATTTATTTAAATAGATCACGATCTTACCATTATAATTTTTTAATCATTTATAAATGATTAAAAAACTTTACACTATGTGCATTAAAAAAAAAAATTAATTCAAACGAGACAGTCTAATAATTATCGTTCATTCTCTTAATTAAATTACAATTAAATTCCAACATGTTCCCGTGAAATAATCAGGAATTCTTATAATAAATTTGTGTACCACGTAATATATCATCAATGGCTTCTCATTATTTAATTTCAAGCTGGGACGTCATCACATCTTTCCATGCATATTTTTCTTATTAATTTTTGGAATTAACTCCTAGCTTGATTTCCCATGGATTGTTCTTTTTTAATTGTCAAATGTGTTCAACGTATATAGGGTTCAATTAATATTTTGGATTTCTCTTATGGTTTACGTGTTCCATGTTAATTCATATTCCATTAGTCAGGAGGCTTGAGTGGGAAGATAAAATATGTGCTCACCAATGAATCAAAATTCTGATTTTTGTACATGGCGACTTTCATCAATACCTAATAGACCGTGAGACATATTTATTATGATACTCTCTCCGTCCCTAAAAAAAATATGACTTAAATAATAAATAAAAAATATATATCTTCAAAAATACATCTAAATTATCCAAGTCAATTAGCATGAACTGATTTATCATTGGTCACACCACAAATGAATAACTCATTAATTCTCTTCCTTGTTTCAAACCTAAAATCATCTAAGTAAAACGATTACCACAGACGTACGTACATATCAATACAAGGATGAAATGATAAAAAAATTTATATATATTTTTTTATTTGACTATCTTAATTTGTATGTAATTTGTCTTCCGACTATCTCTTGGGGACGGATGGAATATAATTAATTTTGATCCATCGGTGTCTCTTGTCTTCTGAGAGTAACTGATGTCTTACATTAGATAGGGGCATGCACATTAAACTTTGACTAAAAATATCAAGCAATAAACCACCACAGCTGCACAAGAGTCCAGGGGCATACAGGAGCTGCACGTACCTATTATTAGGCAAATACCATCATTAATCAGCGACTAATATAATGGAAACATGATGATTATATCTTTGAAACCCTTAAAAAATTAATTTAATTAGATGAATAACTTCTTAATGTTTCCTTTCAATTCCCATCCTCTGTAATTTTCCCAATAACGATCAACACTTGTCAAAATTATTTGATATATTGTGGAATGCTAATTAACTTAAATTCAAAGTGCATGAATATAAGTGCGTATCCATTACACTATAATACACGTGTTTGAAATTTAATATAACCCAAAAATTTATGTCGTTCAATGTTCTAACTTAAATACATTTAAAATCTAACTTAACTAATCCAAAAGAAAAATAAACTCGATAAATATTTCAACGTTTTCACCTCACGTTTACAATTACGTACAAACTAGTAGTGTATATATTAGGTCATTGCAATTGACTAAATGTAACACATGGTAGTAATAGCTAAATATTTTATAAAAGAATTAACAATACACGTCGACTATTGATGCAAGTACAATACAAAAAAAAATCCTAACGTATCTATAACTTAGGGAAAAATATATGAAGATTCTGCATTCTATCGGATAGGAAAGGTTGTAGTATAAAATAAAATGTATTTTTAAATAATTATATTTGTCATGTTTTTTAGAGAATTATCACGTGTTTTTAACGGCAGCCGTAATTATAATGGTCTTAATTAAGATAGCGAAATTCTTTTTCAAGTAAGTTTCCTTAAATCTTATACTTTTCAGAAAAAGTGATTCGATTAATGGAATAATTGTTAATTATATATGCTGTGTTACAATGTTGCTACACGTGGCTTCGCAGCAAAATATATCCATAAATAGTGTATTAACTTTGTAAGCTTTATTTGTACGTATTATATTAATCAGAGTTCATAAAACGTGATCTATTAAGTTATATAGTATATGAATAGTTTTATTAATAAAATTAAAATGAGAATATAGCTCAAATTTAAATTACAATTAATCAAAAAAGATTATATATCCAATTAGAAAGAGTTTTATCTTTAATTCTATCAATTTTATTACAATTTTTTTACACGAATATAAGAAATATTCTCATCTCTAATAAGAATAAAAAAAAAGATATATTTTATTTTTAAATCACAGTAAATCATTTAATTTTTTTATTGCTCTCACTTACTTATTATCTAATTTTTTGTATTACATTTTTTATTTATAATTTAATAATTAATATAATAAATTATTATTTATATCGTCCATGCTTGCACTGATCGGTGAGATTGTTAATCTTAATTAACGTTGTTAATTTTAGGCTAGCAGATTTTGTCAGTGCCGACTGCCAAGCTTTTAGAGGCAGTGTCATCGTCATTAAGGAATAAATATATAAAAAATTACTCTCTTTTTATTATAAAATTTACTTTTTTATATATATATGGAAGCAAACATATATAACTATTCCCAAAAGTTCCATTTATAATGTAATTAATTGTATAGTTTTTTATATTAGAAAAATTGGAATCTCTTTTATAATTTACATGACTTACTTTATGTTATAAGTGCATAAGTTCTTAATTCCTACATATTATCAATTCAGAATGATATAAGCACAACACTGACTGGGCGTCACTTGAATAATATTACATATTTTTTGCAGTAATCTAAAAGTGCTGCTGTTACGTAAGAAGAGAAATATTATATGCATATAAATAAATACATGAGCTCTTAATTTTCAAGAATTCTTTGAATATCTAAACCAAAATTTGACAAAGTTACTTATTGAGCAACAATATTATGGTGAATACGAAATAGTTGCAAAAAAGATATATAAAATATTGTATATGACTGTGATTGGTTATAATTATTGAACTCATTCATGTATAGTAGATTATTTACGCATTAAATTTTGATAGAACATTTTATAAATTAATATTTATAAGATTTTTTTGTAAGTGTAACAATACTCTTTTTTGAGTATCCTATTTAATTACAAGCCACGTACATATTTAGTTGTTGATATCACACTTCAAAAATTATATCTATTAAAACTCGATGACACATGTATTGTATGTATAAATTATGCAAGATAAAATAAAAAATATAAAAAATTAATATAAAAATAAATAAATAATATAACTAAATTTATAAGATAAAAAAATAATATGACACAATATAGATTATGCCCCGACTCTAACCGTCAAATTTCCTTTCTCTCTAAGGTTATGTTTGTTTAGGTCTTAATATTTTTTAATAAATTCACAGTTGAATCTGTAAGAGGTAAAAGTTGCTTGTTAAAATTTTGTGTGTCTTTTATTCGGTAAGATATAAAATTAAGTCCAAATCATTTAAATGTGTCTTTTAATAAAAAAAATTATATAAATATATTCAACAATATTATCTACTCTTTTTTATTAAATTAAATATTTAAAATTATTAAATAAAATTTTATCTTTTAAAATGATTAAATAATGTTATTACGATATCAAATAATTTTTTTAGATTTAGATGTTATTTTATTAAAATAATTTAATTTATTAATATATTTAAATTATTTAAATTTTAATTATTTAATTTTATCAAATACAGCTTAAGACTTCTTGTATTTAAATTAATCTAAGGAAATATTATTTTTTTCCCGAAGCTACCATGCATCCATCGCAAATCTTTTATTTTGTCATTTTATTTGGGGACATTTCCTGCCAACCTTAAAAGCAGTTAGTCCTGACGTGAAATTTAAGGAACTATAAAACTTATGCTTGAAGGGAAAATTATTTAGTAGTCCTAAAAAAGAGTCACGTATTATTTTAGATTAACTAAATTTTTTTATTTTAATTATGTTTTACTGTATATAGTTCTAAACTTATTAAAATAGAGAAAAATTTATTAAAATAGAAAGATGTAATTAGTCTGAAATACCATGTGACTGTGTTTCAGGACCATTGAATAATTACTCTACTTAAAATGATCACTAAAAAGTGCATACATTATGAAATTTTTTTATACGAATGTTTATATTTAGGAAATTGATATTTTTATAGAATTTTTTAATATTTTTATAAAAAATTTGTTATTATAAGTCTATAACAACGTTTTTGATAGTCGCTATATATTTATGACGACAGTTTATATGTAAAAATATTAAAAAAAATTGTAAACATATTATTTTCATCGCTAGTTGTCGAAATAAGTATTACAAATAATTTTTTTAGAAAAATATATAATAAGTGAATTTTTTTATAATCTAATATATATAAAGTGATCGAGAGAAGCGCTTGGTGTAAACAAAAAATGTAATTTTTTTTGACTTTTTTAAAAAAATACCCTTCAACTCTTAATATAATTTATTTATTTTTTATATTAATTTTTTTTAATCTTTTTATTTGGTCTTTCAAAAATTTATACAATTTTTATTCTATTTCACATAATTTATGCATACAACACGTGTGCCACCGACTATTAATTAATTCTATATAATTCCATGTATTGATATTTTTTATAATTATAATTTGACACAAATTTATCGTAATACATAACAGGACTCTATACATGTAGTTTAATTAAGGCCAAATTGGATTTTCTTCGATTTTTACTTTTGATTAAAAACATTTTAAGCTTTTAGGAAAAACATAATTTTCATCCTGTGCACCAAAAGCCCCATGAAACTTTTGTACGAAGGGTTCAAGTCATGTGTTACTCAAACTACGTATTTTTATTATAAAAAATAAAATAAAAAACATAATCTGCTGTCTAATTAAACAATTGAAATTTGGAAGATAAGGAAATTAAAATTTGGAAGACAAGGTTCGAGTTGTATATTTACTAAACTTGTATGAATTAAATGAGTTAAATTATTTAATAGGAAAAAAAATTAATTTAACCCATTTTAAACATGTCGTATAATTATGGTACATGTCCTAGATTGGAAACAGTCAACTTCTTTACTTTAGTTTGTTTATTAGTAGTAATTATTTGCGGACTTGTCCATACGAAGATCTTTAATTTTCATATATAGCATGAATAATTATAAATACATAATATTTAAATATTATATTTATTTTAATTATTAAAAAGTGAAGACATGATATTAAAATTCGTGTTATATTTTATTTTTTAATAGTTAAAATAGATATAACCAAACAATATTATTATAATTCATAATCTCATTATATTTTTTAAACTCTTTAATTAATTTCTCAACATATTAACGTCGAATAACGTCTACTTATAAAAATATTTTCAAATTGTCTATTGTAAAGCAACATATCCAGATCCAAAGTCAACATATCCAAAGTCAACATAAACATACTGCGGTTCAAAATTTTGGATGTCTTAGTTCATAATATAATCATTTAATTTTAATTAGTTGACAATATTATCTTCATGGGCGTGGCCGGCTGGAATTTGAGTGGGAAGGGGCCAAAAAACGCTAAAAAGTATTAATGTAATATTAAAAAATAAAGATATAAAATAAAATTTTATATACTTTAAGTTTTAACATACTTATGATTCATATATCAAAACGTTTTAATATTAAAGTAAAATTAAGAATCTCAATTTTTTTTTAAATGTGTTTAAAATACACATATTATTATTATATTTGTTCAAAATCATGATAACTCATTACATATTAATACAATAATAACATATATATATCTAAGATAATGCGAAGGGCTAAATTTAAGAGACTTGATCATAATATTAATTTTATTTATTGTTAAAAATATCAGGCTCATATATGTTTATTTGAAATCACGCATTAACTCAAAAAATTAACTTATTAGGTTTATGATCTATTAGAGCATTATATGTTTTCAGTCTTTTCTTCTTACATTCTAATGCAAGACTTTACTATTACATGGTATTACAACAATTTTTCCTGTAACACGTGATCTCTTCATTCACATCGACACCAAACTCCTCTTTAAATTTAATCATATTTTTTTTGAGTATTAGAGCTCATCACTTTTTCTAGTCGACGAGTCACCCTCTTTATTATTTTTTATTTGATTCATCAAGAGCCTTTGTCAAACCCATCAAGTTTTACTATTTGACAAACTTAACTTTATTTTAATCCACCAAGAGCCTCCAAGAGAATAATTCACCACTTGCTCAAAAAATACATAATCCACCAAATATCTATAACTTATTGTGCCTAGTCCATCACGTTTCCTAAGTAACGAGTCCATACTTTTCAATATCTCTTTGTCATTAGCTCATCACTTCTTATAGTTGATGAGTCACCCTCTTTATTATCTCTTGTTTGATTCGCTAAGAGTTTCTGTCAAACCTATCAAGTTTCTCTTATTTGATCCTCTAAGAGCCCCATTTACGTGTACATCAAGTTTCTCTATTTGACAAGCTTATTTCTTAGTATTTCTCTTTTGATCCACCAAGAGTCTCCCTGAGAATAGTCCACCAATATTTGTCCAAAGAATACGTCATTCATCAAACATCCATAATTCACTAAGCCTAGTCCATCACGTCTCATAACTAACGAGTTCATACTCTTCAACATCTCTAGTTAAGAGCTAACCAACTAACGAACTCATACTTTTCAACATCTCTTGTTAAGAGCCTATCAACTAACGAGCTCATACTCTTCAATATCTCTGGTCAAGTGTCAATCAAGAGCCTATGTAAAAAAAAAAATTCACTACTTACTCAATAAATTATATCAGTTATTGAGAATATTCGATTCATATATACTTATCTAAAAGTATAATTAATCTCAAAAAATTAATATATTAAATTTATAATCTATTAAAATATATATATTCTCAATTTTTCTCCGTACATTTTAATATAAAATTTTACAATTACACGCTACCACAATATATATTTGACTTTAAAGCAGGAGGGAGAAGGGCAAGGCCCCTCCCGTCCCGTGCCTTCCTAATCACGCCACTAAGAAAAACGAATATGTAAGCAGGACTACTATTCCGAGACAAATTAATGAGGAGTAAATGATGATCAAATTGAAAGCTATATGGTTACGATTTTTGCAAGTGAAATTCATGGATAAAATCTCTTAGAAATCGTAATCATACAAGGTGACTCTACATATTCCAAAAGGTCGCTCAACACGTACGTCTCAGATTAATCCGATTCAAAAGTCAAAATTGTTCCACCTGTAGGCGACAGAAATAATGAAAGCACAATCAATGCACGTGGTTATCTTTTTCACAAATACTACTAATATCATTTTAATCCAACAATTAATTAAAAACATCTCAAGTTTTCAACGAAAATAATTGATGGAATCACGTTTAATGAGCTTTCTACTAAAATGGAACACCAGGTACCCCATGAAAAATACTCACACTTCTAGCTAGTTTATATATTATACGAGTTGTATCGGTCTTTAACCTAACAGTACACTTAAAATCTTGTTAATTATTCTCTTTATTCGTAAATTAGAGATATATTTTTTATTTTTTATTTATTTTAAAATTAAAAATATAACTTTTTTTTTATATTATAATGTTACACGAAATACTTAATATAACATTATTTTTGCAGCAAATAGATTGAGTAATGTTATCACTATTATATTTTTAACAAATATTAGATATATGTTTCAAATGTAAAATTTTATTTAAAATCCATCTTTAAAATGTATCAAAAATTTTTGAAAAAAAAAATGATTATATATATATATATATATATATATATATATAATGGATCAACAACATACCCTCTTAAACAACATACCTAACATACCCCCTTTAGCGACGGACCCGGCGACGGTTTGGTCCGTCGCCATAGGTTCGTCCGTCGCTAAATGTTTTAGAGACGGACAACAAAATCCGTCTCTAAAACATTTAGAGACGGACGAACCTATGGCGACGGACCAAACCGTCGCCGGGTCCGTCGCTAAAGGGGGTATGTTAGGTATGTTATTTAAGAGGGTATGTTGTTGATCGGCTCTCTCTCTCTCTCTATATATATATATATATATATATGTTCTAGCTAGTTGACACCTACATGGTTGTTAAAGTTGATTGATGACATTTAAGCTATTATATGCGCCAGCCAACGATATATAGACTAACACATCAATTCATTAGTCATTAGTCATCATTGCATTAATGTATGTAATTAAGATCGAAAGAAAAAAGATGAAAATGTAGATAGGCAAGTTTATGTCTATAAATTTTACAAATGGCAATTGATAGACCACCTTTTATTGTCAAGTGTCATTCTTGGTTCCATTGCTGTACAAGATTCCAAAATTCTAGGTAATCAATAGAGGATGGAATATTTGGCTTGTACAATCATTGATAAATAGACAACTAATAAGAACACTATATATGATCATTATATATTTGAAATAAAACTTCCCAAAATTCAATTTTACTTGAACAACTTCTAATTTCCTTTCAATCCCATCGTTAAGTATTCTTTTTGTGCATGGAATGTTAAACAACATTGCATTTAAGTGCATCGAGATGCGAATTTGGCTCTCTTCTATTATAATATTCTTTAAATTTTATTTAATACATCAAATAATTTATCAAAACATAATTCGTTAGGAATAATTTAAATATATTATAAGGTTATTTATAATATTGAAATCAGTATGAGAAATGTTAGAATCATCATAACTTAAAGAAAAAAATAACCATTTATTTTGATGAAATGTGCGCATGAACTCATCAAATGGTGAAAAAATATTGAATTACTCTCGATTTTGGATGTCAACTTCAATTATAGTATTTAAACATATAAATTTTAATGTATTAGATGGAATTGGAGGATGCGTATTAGTGAGAGCCAAGGGACATGAATATAAGCATGAAAATATTTCCACATGGAAAAGCAGCTTTATAGATAATGCATTTCATCACCAAAGAGCCCTAATTATTTGAAGTCCAATATTGTCTTCAAGCCCTAGCCCATGATAACCTATACGAAGCCCTAGTCCATTTTCATTTGGACGGGCTAATTTCACATATTTGGGCTACATTTTCAATTTCCCTAACCCTATTAATGGATAGGCCACATTTCAACTGTGACCCAAACACGAGTGTCCTGAATTTAGAGTCCCTATTTGTTCTTCAAGATTTCATACATTCAAACACTTTAGTGAGAGATTGAGCAGAGCTAATCTAAAACCTGTAAACAAAAATGGAATTCAACATTGAAGAAGGCAAACACCTCAATGAAGGATGCTCAACTCTTGTTCTGGTTTGTTCTTACACATTTTCTAGGGTTTTGTTTTACTGCTACACCGATTTCTGCTCAACAATTTCTCCATTTTGATCGTTAAAGTATTAATTTAATTATGTTAGTTAGGGTTTTACATTCTACTTGCTATGTATAATTATTGCATACATTTATGTGTATGTTCATTCAGCCAGCCTTGTCGATTGGGAATGTGGGGCAGCTGGCGGTTGATCTGTTGATATCGTCAACGAGAGCAGAGAGAATTGGGTATTTGGATGATCCGAATGTTCTTCCCTGCGTAGGAAATGATGCATATTGGCCTTCTCCTCAAGGCGTACTTGCTCTTCCTCTTGAAGGTACACTTTATTCTTACATTTATCTATATTTCGTTATCTATATGTATTTTAATTTATGTACTTATGAAACTTTTTTTATTGTATGTTGGCTGGACTTATCTAGTATGGATTATATAATCACTTTTATGAACTATCAGTGTGTTTTATTGGATAAGTTGCAACAAATATGATCATTTCTACAAAAAAACTATAGTGTTTACGGCTTAAAACTCATAACATTTTACAACAGCTGAAATTTTTTCTAATAGAACATATGGTAATCAAATGGTAAAAAGTTGTCATTTTTTTTTATATTTTAGCATAGTCTAAAATTTCACTAAGAGAAATGAGCAATATTGCGAAATTACATCACCCTTCTTTAGTTTCAGTGTGTTTGTTTCTTCATCTTACTTTTGAATTATTTTTCCCAAGTCCTCGATCGCCACACGGAATTGGGGTCAGAATTGGAAAACTTTCTGCCATTTGGAGTTTCTATCAGAACTGGAGTATCAGGCCGAATATTTCAAATGATCCCGAAACCAACTTTATGTCTTGTTTCTAAATAGCAATTCTGAACAGATAAATTCAAATTCTATTTCAGTTACAACTTACAAGTTTGGTAGGATTGGGATTGCACTATAATTCCAAACTCCAGATTTGATTCTTGTCAAATCATATCATTACTCTGATTGCTTCTTTAGTGTATTGTGTTAAAGTCGCAAGCTTTAGAATTTTTTTTGAGATGTTTGATTAGAGGAATTTAGATGCTCTACGCATGTGAAAACTTTCCATTTGTTGAGTTTTGTGAGTAGTTTATTGCTATGCCTTACATAATAACTTAGTTCAAGCTTGCAGCTTATGATTCAACATCTAATGGACTGAGTTTTGTCCAACAAAGATCTCCGGTGGTTAAGGTATATTGCCGTATAGCTCATTATCTCAGTATTTTGGTATTGTTATCTTTTGGTTCTTCAGGGTATTAAGTTTTTCACTTCTGTCCTATTTCGCCCTAATTTAACACGGGAAGATTCATTAATTATTGAATAGTTATGACTTTGAATAAGAAATATATGTGCAAACACACACACACACACACACACACACACACGCGCTCACCCTCACCCTCACCCTCACCCTCACCCTCACACACATGCTCGCCCTCACCCTCACCCTCACCCTCACCCACACACACACACACTCGCACATATTTATGTTTTGTTAGTCGCTGTGAAAGTTAGTTACTCTGTTTGAAAATAGCGAGCTAGTGGTTATCTACAGTTTTGTGAAAAAATAAACTAGTCAAGGCCCAGACCATACTCTCTCACTCGATACATATCAGAAACATATATAGTGAGGAAAGACGAAAACTTACTGTTTTAAAGATAAGGAGAGAGGTCTACTGCATATCCAGTCTTTTAGTTTTAGCCTTCTTTTCTTTTTGCTTCGTAACTGTATGCAGATCAATTTTAGCTTTTATTGATTTCTTGGGGGAAGTCTCTTTGGGAGTTTAAATCTAGTTTTTTTTCCCTAGAAGGCCCTCCATGAATAGAACAAGGTTTTTTTTGGTTGTTTGGTGGGCATAGTAAGGCATATGGGGGCTTTTTTTATGTTGGTATATTTACATGGATTTACCCCTTTATGGCACTTGTAATGATACTTTGTTTACCTATTACAAGGAGAAGAAAAAACTGGCTTATATATATATATATATATATATATATATTTTTTTTTATGTGACCTATCTTAAAAATGATTGTATGGATGTGTGATTATTTGTTCTTCTCACTTTGGATGTAATTGGAAGTATAAATAGATTTTAATCTTCAAACATTTTTGTGTCCTGATATTCTATTATCATGCCTTATATTCTGTAAATTTAACTAAAGATGGGTAATCAAACAGGGGATGATGGTTGAATATGCAAAGAATCTGGCTGATTTTGCTGCTAATAGTGGAAAGAAACATGTTGTTGTGCTCTCTAGCTTAGACTTTGGGCGGTGGCAAACAATTGATATGTCAAGGTAGTGGTTAGTTTTTCTTTGATTAGCATGTTCAAAGATTTACATATATCATTCAGTGTAACCTTATTGATGGTAGTTTGTTGCCCTGGCTAATGACCCCTAAGTTACCAGTTCTTGGAAATTGTAAAATCAGAAAAGATCTGGATGGGTGTTTGAAGTTTGAACATCCTGCAAGCCACTTCAGTGACGCCATTAAAATATTCTTTATCTAGAACATTCACTTCTTTTTTACCAGGAAAGTACAAACACAAACAAAATTGATGTAATTATGAAAGGAAAGATTGTATGTTGTGTATGCCACTAAAGCTGAGATTATTATTTACTTCAGAATAGGCTGTAGCATTTTTCTTTTTAACAATTAAAAATTTATAAATAAATTGCCAACACTAGGTGAAACCATGTATAGATGCATCATAAGCACTGGTCATGAAGATGGACACCTATGCCCCATGGTGTGAAGAGAACCATATACATTCCATTCCACCCCAATAAACCTATATTAATGCCAAGAAGGGTGGGGAAAAAAGGTGCAATGATGTATAGGTTGAGTTATGCACTCATTCCAAAATCACTTGAAAGCTCCGCTAAGTCTGCAGTTGCAGTTTAGCCATCTTTTTTCCCTAAAACAACAGCACCATATCAGTTGTGTGCTCTTAATTTCTTCTACTTTGTTCTTTTTTCTTGCTCATGGGACTCTTTGTGAATGTGCGGTGGATATAACTCGAAGATGATTTTAAAATGCTTTGGCATAAATAGTTAATGTTTGTTAAGCTCAAGAAATCATTAACTTTTGATTCTGTTATATGAATTTAATATTGCGTGTAATTTTGCAGACATACCACGTCCTTTGTCTCTTTTCTCATTGAACCCCCCCCCCCCCCCCCCCCCCCAATTTCCTTTTTGGTATGTTCCCATATTAAGTGAACCCATTCCACATCTCGATGCACTTTGTTTAAAATTTTGCCCATCTCCCTTACAAATGAAAACTAAAGAAAGAATTTGAAATCTGTTGGGCCCCATGGGTGTATTGGGAAACAAATTTAAAGTCTTCGTAAAATCTTTTTTTCCTTAAAGTATGTGTCAAGTGAAGAGAGTCAATTAAAAATGGGACAGGGAGTTCTACTGGAATACATTGATGCAACTGTAAGATTTCATATATTATCCTTGACATGTAGCAATTTCTCTCTCTCTCTCTCTCTCTCTCTCTCTCTCTATATATATATATATATATATATATATATATATCTTTCTCTCTTTCTTTGAGGCACACATCCCATTGCTTTTCTTTCGCTTTGTGTTTACCTCCCTTCCCCGGCTTCTAAAAGTTTTCTTTCAAAAAGTTGTAGCTCAAATCTCATATTTGAACATTTTTCTTAGAACAACTCTCTTAATCCAACCTGGCTATAATGAGCAAAAGATAGTGATGGGTGTGAGTTGTCACCTTTTCAATAGCCTGACAATTGACAAAGCAACCAGTTTCACTTCAGCAACTAAGTTTTTTTTGACAACTGTAATTGACACTGACTATAAGGTGATTTGTCTCAGTGGTTTGCAGATATACTACCTCTCTAGTTCCAACATGGATGGAGCAGATGATGACTGTGAAAGACTTGGATGGAAAAGACTGCAGGAATATAGCCCTACTCAGAGGAGATGGAAATACCTTAGTGATTTAGCTGAAGGCAATGCTGTGCAGGAAGACAGTTTGCTGTTTGAAGATGAATTGCAAGATGAAGATTACTTCCCAAGTTTACCTTTTGCTGCAATGTTTTCTTGTTTTAAGGTATTGCTTCAATGCTTTACAGTATTGAATTATAAGATGGCATAACGGGTAAATATTTCTAGTACAATAAAATTTCTAGTCTACTGTATATGCCCATTAGTTTTTGGCTCGCATCCCTTTGAGAAGACGAAGTACTCGTGTTATACTTCGAAAATTTCACTTCCCTCTCTCTTGCTCTTTCACCTTTGAATGAATTTAAATTACTTTATATCTTCATCATAGGGGCTATACTTTTAAGATTTCAATATCCTACCATGTTTACCAGGGATTCCTTTGATATGATTATATTGTATAGAAGTAACTCAATAGCTTAGAACAAAATGTTTTGTTATTGTTGTAATAGAACTTGTCTGCTCGTGATCATCACCATGCTTCAGAAATTTTCTGTAAAATGGTATGGGGGACAGGTTAGACATATTTTGGTAGGCAATGTTTTACTCTTTCTATCATATTTTACACCGTCCCTGAATTCAAATAACACCACAACAACAATGATAACACTATTTCAAAATCGAAGTTTCGATTTTTCCCATGTCCTAAGAAATTTTATTTTTAACTTTAAAAGGCTTATATATTGTCCTGACTACAATATTTTGTGTACTAGATTGAAATTTGTAAGGTTTTTTTATTTTTATTTTATTTTTTAATTATTTTTTTTATCCAATTAGGCCAAAGGTTTGAAGGTCACTTGCTTATTATGCTATTGCTCAGAAGGAGACAACATACCTGACTCATTCCAGTTGGCCGAAGCAGCAAGCAAATTAGTGGGATTGAACAATAATAATGTTCAAGGTAAGTTGGTTCTTATGGACTTTTTTTTATCTTTCATCTTCCTTTTGTGGTATCCCAAAATAATTTTCCCTTTTGTTTTTGCTGTGTTTGGCATGGTTCCTTAAGATAGTAGTTTCCCCCCTTCAAGCCTAATCTGTTTAATTGCTAATCTTGCTGCAAATTTTCATATTCCCTCATTCATTTAATCTCCTCAATTTTGAAATCAGAGTTTGTGGGGAAAGCAAGGAAAAGGAAGAATGGGAAAGGAAAAAAAAAAGTAAAGGAAATATTCCACTATCCTACACAATTTTATATTTGATTTCTGATATTTTTTAGAAGTATATATTCTTGGATTTATTTATACTCATAAAGCTGGGTTTTCTATTTTTTCCCCGTCATCCTTCCATCCTCTTCCTGAGTTCCAAATGAAGCCTATGAATTATAAAATCTGATTTTTGTCAGACAGATCTATTCTTGACCGAGTTTGTTTTTCAAATTCCTTTATATTTTCAGTTGAGCATTCTTGTAGCTTCTTTTAGGTGTTGTTCCTTTGATACAGTTGATACTAATCTCTTCTATTGACCATATTCAGGCACTGAAGGTGGTAAATGGACAATTCCATTTTCATGGCAGAGTGTTTATGGACCGCCTCCAGATATGTCTCTCTTTTAGGCTGATCAGGTAGAGGAACACTCCTTAAGTCTTGCAGACTCCATAAGGCGTAGCTGGATTGTCGTTGCAATATGTCTTGTCATCAGATTTTATTTGTTGCAAGAACACATCCGAGCATCAGTTGGGTTCAGGAATTCTCAGGAAGAACCATGGTGTTTGGCATAATCCTTTTGTTGGTCTATCCCATATGGGCACTGGGGTTCTACTTTTCTATACACATTATGTATGCCATTCAGCCTGTGAATTGATTTTGGTTTCAGTATTTTTAATAGATCTCAGTGTGTAGCCAGTTTTGTGTTACTCGCAAGTCTTAATTATTAGTTAAAATAAGACTAACAGTGTATATACGAGCGGTGTTACTATCATGACACGTCGTTAAAATAAGGATAATGATGTTTAACATAAGTAAGTTCATTAATGAGGGGTCTCTTTTGTATATGGTAACAATGCATGTTAACTTTCAGTTCCTATTAAAATTGGATTAGTTGAAATCAATGAACAAATAAATTACGGTCTGGAGCAAAATGTTTACTGGAAAGAGAGGTACATTTTTAGGTAATTAATCTCAAGGATCATCAACTTACGTGTCATCTCGGGTTCAACAAATAGTTTAGAGTTCGACAATCTTCTATCCTCAAATTACCATAAAATAGTTTTTACTTTTAAAAGTGGATTCTAATTCTGAGATGAAAAACATATCGCTTGTTGCATCCTTACTTTCTTACCTTTCTGTCATGGCAACGCATGATTTTAAGCAGAAAAATGTAACTTCACAAGATTCATTTTGCATTCATATTTAACTTACAAATATAACGTTTTGGAAATTTTATTATATATACACTACGTGATGAAGTAGAAGAACCACCTGATTCATAATACAGAATTATCGTGTCTTGATCCGAGTTATCACCAGTAAAACTTCGCTTAACTTAAATTGAAAGATCCGAAGAAAGTATTTTCAGAAACATGCGCCAGTCCGCATATCGGGCACTCAAACTCGCACTCATGCCTTAGTCGCTTTCCCTTCCTTGTACAGCTGATCAATGCACTCCTGCAGACGTCACAAAATAGCAAATTTTGAACTCACTAGAACAGTACTAACACTGAGCATTAAGGAACATAGTTGTCACATTAATTTCAATATTGGTAGTTGTCATGGCGTGTCTATCTCTCTCTTCACACTAATAATTAAGGATGATAGCAGGGTTAACCAGAGGATATTAAGCCGGCTTGCTTGTGCACATCTCATTGATGGTACTAACTAGAGTCACAGGAATAATGGTGCACGTATATAGATTATGTAGGTGATAGAAACCTGAAAGTTTGTTTGGTCGCAAAAATAATTTGCATGCTTGTGAGATAAATATTGCAAATACCGACTTCAACTTGCAGTAGAATGTGGCAGAGATTATGAGATACCTTGTAGTGCTTAAGCAATTGTGGCCTCTTCAGTTTAAATGTTGGAGTAACCAAATCCTGCTCAATGTCAAAAGGAATTGGCTCCAAATAAACAGCTCTCAACATCTCAAAACCTCGAAGCTGTGGAAGTGTAACTCGGGTTAGAAATTAGACATGAAAACCACAGCAAAGCATAGAATATATGACGTTGAAAGTGTATACTGTATTATGTACATACTTGATTTTTCCGGGCAGTGTTGTTGAGTTCTTCTAAGATGTACTTTCTTGCTTTCCCATTTTTGCACAATGATTCAAAATCCCCAGACACATTATTAGTCACTGCCCACTCCTCGAGGGGTTTTCTCTCAGGAACCACCACAGCCACAAGAAAAGACTCAAAACTGTTACCATAGACCCAAATCTGTGCAAAATGGTATTAAATTCACTCAGATCTTGCAATATTTAAGAAGCTGTAAGTTGTAACTAGTGGAACATATTATGTATTAGATCTTCTATCGTCAGTTAAGCAGTTAAAAAATATATGATCTTTCAGTTTGTAACGTGTTCACTTCTGTAAAATGTGCTGTAGACAAGTGATCTAAAAACGTACTGCAGTCACGAGTGGGCATCGTGAATATGTGCTTTCAATGTTTTCCACAGCAACATATTCGCCCTGAGACAACTTGAATATATTCTTTTTCCTGTCAATTATTTTCATCGATCCATTAGGCTGCCATTCCCCAACATCACCTGCGTTTTTATATATTTTTAGCAATCTTTAAACATAATATTGCTTCTATGTTTACAGAAAGCAGATTTTTGCTGATCCATGCCATATATTTGGAGTTTATAGCTGAAAATTATATGTTGTTTCACCTGTATGGAACCATCCATCCACAAGGGTGTCTTTAGTAAGGTCTTCTCGCTTGTGGTAACCAGAAAACAAGGTATTTCCCCTCAGGCAGATTTCTCCACGCGGCACAGTGGCTAGTGCATCATATCCCATCTCTGGCACTGACTCGAGCCTCGCCTCAATAGTTGTCATGGGGACACCAACAGTTCCCACCATAGGGAACACATTGACTATGGAGGTGAAACATCCACCACAACTTTCTGTAAGACCTGAAAATGAAAAAGATTGGAGGAAGCTGCAAGTTAAAGCAAAGCACTTATATAGTAAGAAACAGGCTTTGGATAACGTAAAAGGAAATCTTGATATAATCTTATTAAGTCATAAATCATATTCTAAAATAATACTTGATGGTTTAATATGCAAACAATGGATGATAAGCGTAGCAAAGGGAGCAACCATACACAAATTATAAAAGATTCTAAAAATTTAGTTTTTAGTGTATATGTTAAAATACCCATATATAGGTTTTAGTTATGAACCGACATATTTTTTTATTTTGCCGAGTGATTTGGCCCTCCTAAGCAAAATTTGTAGATCCACTGCTGTATGAAAATTTGTCGCAAGAAGTTTTGATCTTTTGAAAGGAGCACAAATTTTTTAATACAAGTCTCTAGCCTACTTGTCATGAGTGTAACTCTCAATTAGTAATGCTTCCATACCATAGCCTTGTGATAACACAGTACAGCATGCCACCCTAAGGAACTCCTCCACATGCCTTGGCAATGGTGCAGCTCCAGATAACAAAAGACGAACTCGTCCTCCAAATGCTTGCTTGATCTAAAATGAGAACTCATCAGGAAATGCTCATACTTGATACAATTTAATTGATGATGAACAAGAAATTGACCTTATCAAAGACCATCCTGTCCATGAGAGGAGCTGCTTGGTCTTGTTTAAAACCCTTCTCCAGATTTTGCAGCTTGCTGTTAATTAATAGCATCAGCTTTAGTTGTGTAATAAGCAAGCGAGCTAAAACATGCATAAATCATCTAAAGTAGTTAACAAGGGCTGAAAGTAAGACATACTAGTTATAAGCAAATTGAAACAGCATCTTCTTCAATGTACCTCCCAATGAGATTTTGTCCATTATACCTTGAGATTGATGTTTAGAAACATGC
This sequence comes from Hedera helix, assembly GCA_947179155.2. Taxonomy (NCBI): domain Eukaryota; kingdom Viridiplantae; phylum Streptophyta; class Magnoliopsida; order Apiales; family Araliaceae; genus Hedera; species Hedera helix. The sequence continues at coordinate 32,993,457 of OX359287.1, forward strand.
TTAGAAAATCAGAAAACAACATGATGCGATTATGTTTCAAATGATTTTGTACCGGTGTATATGCGATCATAAACTCTAGGAACCCCAGAAAATATAGTTGGCTTCAATTCCACAAGGTCCGGAATCAAATATCTGATATCCTGAAAGTTAAAAGAAAGAATCTTCTAAAAAGATAATTCTAGAGTACGTAGTAGATTAATAGTCAGTAGGTTGAAACATTATATAAGAAGCAACTACAGCAGAAAATATTATCTTACCCCTTGCCAGAATCCTATTGAAGAACCCTTGTAAATGCAATAGGTTTCCATAATCTGATCAAATATATGCGCTAAAGGCAGGAAAGAGAAGTATGTATCTTCTTCTGTTGCCTGTATCAGATAACACCTTAGTTAGATTCTGGGATTCTGCTACAGTTGAGAGAAAATAACCTAGAACACTAGTCAATTTAAGGCGTTCCATTTACTTACATTTCCCATTGGGTCTAGCACCCCTCTGGATGATTTGGTTCACATCATTTTCTTTTGCTTGTTTGTTTTATAACTAAGCACTTAACATTTGGTTCCAATAAGGAGTGCATAAAGTAACATTTGAATGCATGCTTACTGAATTTACAGGTATTGATCAGTATAAAAAAAAAACCAGGTGATGATGAAATTTTGCAATATCTATGACTAGATTATAATCCTGTCCAAACTTTTTTAGAGTCGACCATTCCTTTTGGCTGTGTTGTTATACTGTAAAAGTTCATTTTGGCAAGTTAATGCAGCTAAAATATTATCATGTTCCAAATTTACCACTAAAAATACACATTCTTACACAACATTTATACATGGCTGTCTACTGTACGTCAGTAATTTAAATCACTAGAGAATGTTAATCTGGAGTTTGTATCTTCAATTATCAGATTGGAGCTGTTTTTTCATAAGAGTGAGTATAGCAAAACAATTGGAGAAAGCCAGCTGATTTTACGTAGAGAGCAAAAGTTCAGGAACTATGGATTCAGTGTGACAGGCATCAACTTTAAAATTTGAGAATGAAATTGAAAATCTTTCAACTTTATGAAGCATGAAAATATTCCAATCAAATCCTTACCGCTTTGTCTGTTTCTAAAAGTAGTTGGTCTATAGACAAGACTTCCGCCATGAAAGAGCCATTGCTTAGAATGACTCCCTTTGGTTCTCCTGTCGTTCCACTAGTATACATTATTGTGCAAATGTCAGTCCTCTTTTTTGGAGGCAGTTCATCATAACGTCCCTGGAAAAATGAACAGGAGGGTGAAGATTGTACTGCTTTATCGCATATAAAGGTAGTACCCTTTTTTTAATCAACAACGTATTTTACTCTTACCAAAAGTGCAAATTCTTCCCAAGAGAAGCAAGCTACACCAAGCTCCTCAGCTTCCTTCTTTTGCTCGCTGGAAATTTTTCCAAAGCTAACAATAGCTTACAAAATGAATAGAAATACTCGGTTATTCTGAAGTTCAATTTAAAGAAATTGCCATTTTGTTTGAAATAACACTTTGACTTACTTTTTAGATGTGCAGCGCACCTTGGGAGGCATGTTAAGATCTGCATCAAGAACCAAAATTTAGTTCACAGGGAAGAGAAATCAGGAGGAATTTACTTGTAGCTTTTTTCTTCCCCACTTGATTGTACTACTCAACAAAATCACTAGGGAATCATTACTCCATATAAACGTATGTAAATGACAATCTCAAATTGTAGATTTCAACTGTTCACATGGAAAAGTAAAAGAGCAACTAGAGTAATCGTAGAAGAATTTAGAACATACGGCTGGCAACTTGTTCTCTTGAACAAATGCTATAGAAACTTGAGCATGATTAATGATGAACTCCACGGCATTAGCACCTGCAATGTAAATAGGTATGTATAAGAACAGATTGAGGAGTACTATTATCTGACTGTAAGTATCATCATTTCGAAAAATTAACTTGTTTTAAGAATAGCTGAAATTGGAGGACGATATACCAAGTGAATCATAGAGCGGCACATAGGATATGCAATGGCTGTTGCAAGCCTGCAAAAAAATTGGAAAAAAAAACCCCCTCGAGCTAGCATGAATGTATATTCAACAGTTGTGTAGGAATAAAAGTTGCTTACAGAAAATTATGTTCCAAGTAAAGATACACAGCATGCAATTGGCTTAGTCATATAAATCAAAATTCAGCAAGAAAGCCAGGTAACAAACCAAAACTAAGAAAATTATTGTCACACTTCTAGAATATATACACATGTATAAATATATACCTCCATTGCCATTATCCATTCTGGACAGTTAACTCCATAAATGCCGCAATGATCTCCCTAAATACAAACAATACATTCGTTTTAAAGTTAGTTAAATACCTAAATATCGGTATGTAAATACAAAATTAATCCATATATACAAGTTAATTTCTTTTTGGTATAACAAACATTTCTTTCTTTGTTATGCTGCATATATATGTTGTTAATTACTCCATACTCACAGGATTTACACCACGTCCTCGGATGGCAGAACCAATGCGGAGAGTTGTATCATAAGCCTCCTCATATGTGACCCATGTATAGGGACCTGCCTGTGAATTCAAATCTATTAGCATTACGTTCTCTCTTTCAAATATTTTTTTTAAACGCCTCCATTTTGCAGGAATATCGCTTCAAGAATAAATAAATTTTCTGTACAATTTCTCAATAAGTATATTCACATTCTATGGCTTAGACAACAAATGCAGGCTAACACATGCTTCTTCATCCACAATATTCAAATACAAAATCAAACACTACATTTATCTTAGAGCATAACACGGATTTCAATATCATACCCCACTTTTTAACGGTTAAGACTGATATTATACACTTATACTTATTCCACAAAAAAAGTCATATTTACAACAACAACAAAATAAATTATCTAAAACTGTCTAATTTGCCAAAAGGTCTTAACCAGTGGTTAACCTTGAGTAACCACCGAGACTCTGTGAAGTCTCAAGCTCGACTTTGAGTTTATTTATTTTTTAGAAAATAATTTATATACCAACAAATATGCAACAAAATTGAATTGTGATGTGGAAATCTAAATGATAAAATAGAATAAATTATGATGGGATCATTCTTAATTTCTACTTATTTTATGTATATGCGTAAATACGTCGCAATCATAATTTAATAGAAATTTTGTAATACATATCAAGACTCTTATTCTTTTATGTGAAGTATGAAAATAACAAGTCTAATAATTTTATTATCACACTATTGATACTTACTAGCTAGCAACTTATTATTTTTAAAAATAAATACAAAATAAAATATATGATTAATATTTATAAATTATGCAAATGAGAATATAGTATAATGCATAGAGCGAGATTAATTACCTTTCCGTCAATAAGTTGACGCCGGCCCAGCATTGGGTTCTTTGGGTTTCTCTTAACGGATTCACTGCAAGCAAAGACACGACACTTTCAAAACCAAATTGTGAATTCATTGATTTAATTGGAGATTTTTTAAAATTATTTTATACTAATCAAGTTAACCACTTCCCACAGTAGTCTCTTTGTCACTACATAATAAATATCCATGTGAATATATATATATATATATATATATATATTTATATATTAACTTCCACCAAAATCATTGAATTAAGAGCCTTGTTGGGGTATTAAATTTATGATCTCAAATAAAGTTTTAAATAATGTGATATTATTATATTAGTTGCATAAATTTTTTGATTATATTATAAAATAGATTTTTGTCTTATTCAATGTCAATACTAAATGGGACACGAGTGAAATTTTATAAGAATATCAATTTTTTATGTAAAAATAACAATATCTATTTTGCATTTAAGCATCATCACTTAATAATTAACTTGAAATTAAACAAAAATATGAGAGATTGGTTAACCGTCACATGATATGTCCAAATCATCACAAGAGTACAAGAATTTCAAGAACCAAATGGCCAAACATATGCAAAATACAGAAGAAGAAGAAGAAGATTGCAAAATGATCTTCAATCTTTCTGCTGATTTTTAAATTATTTCAAAAATGATCATAAAAGAATTAGCTAGTATCATCACCTGAAGAAGTTCCAAGGGGAGTCCAATCCGGCCGGTAACTCAAGTAAACCATCCTTAGCATAAATGCACCTATATACCGCCCCTGCCGATGGTTTTCCGTCACTCGCCGGCCTTGACCCTTCAACTTCGACGGTATACACCACTGACATTTTGCTTTGAGAGATCTAGAGAGGAAAAAAAATGTGTAGTAGTTGGTAGAGAAATAAATGTGAAGATGAAAACTTTTTAATATAGATATATATATATATATATATATATATATAAAATGGATTTAAAACATATATCTTAAATGGTATACCTCTCTTAAATAATATATTTTTATCAAAACGACATCGTTTTGAATATTTTTTTTTTTAAAAAATAATATTAAAATAAGATGTGACATGATATACATTCCGCGACTCCACTTATTTTCCTTTTATTTACAAAAATATCATCAAAGAATCTTTAAAACGATGACGTTTTAATAAAAATATATTATTTAAAGAAATATGTTATTTAAAAAATATATATATTTGAACCGTATTTTATATATGTATATGTGTGTGTGAGAGAAGCATTTATATCCTCACTATTTATTTATTTAAGTATTATCTATCTATCTATCTTCCATAGCGGTGTTTATGAGTTCGGTGGGTTATGGATGATAGCTACTCGTACTTTATGCCATATCTTCCAACGCCTCGTTTATTTTGGTAGTTGAGGACTTGAGGGCACTAAAATTCAATCCTCCATACGGCCATGCATTTCCTTTGCCCCTAGTTTAAATGATTTTTATTTTATTTTATTTTGAACTTCACATGCATTCGTAATTATAAATGAGGAATTTGCTTTATGGTCCCTAAGGAATTTAATACTACACATCCTTTCAGTATGGACATTATATTTTAACTTTTTAAAATTAATTTTATATAAAAAAAATTAATAAAATTATGAATTCATAAAATATTGGCCAATAATAAAAGAGGACCCACCTGCATATGCAATTACTGAGTGACTTAATTAGTCCACCACAACAATCACATACACTATTTGAAATATTGGCAGCTAAGAATATCCATTTTAGCGAAGACATTTAATACTCGATTGCAAACTTTTTTCTTGGCGTCTTATTCTATTAAAATAATTTATCTTAATTTAGAAAGGAGGAGTTTAAGTAAGGGAGGAATTTACGTAAAGGACTTAATTTCTTTAGCATACTCTTGTCCTCTATATCAACAAAAATAAGTTATATAAGTAAAATAAGTAGTCATCGATTATCTGATTATAACTTAATGATGCACTTATTGATATACATTTTGGAGTTATTATTATAAACAAGAGAGTCTCTAAATTGAAATAATTCAATTTAGTCCATTCTCTCTATTTCAAACCCTCACCTTCTCAACATTTTGCCGGTTGATCAACGATCAGAAATTACACACCCCTGCATTATTCTCAACTTGTATTGAACCATTGTATATAAGAAGGGCTATAAATAGTAATATCAAAAAATTTGTATTCGTCCGCATTTATATTAAAAAATATCGGATATTATTCGTATTTGAAACAAAACGGATATATTCATATTCGGTTGTAAAGTATCCATAAATAAACGGATACAAATACAGATATAAGCGTATTCATATTCATTTAATATCCGACCGTAAATATATCAGACGGATATTCGGATTCATAGCCGTATTCGAATAACTTGTGTGTGTGTGTGTGTATATATAATTATCAATTATCATATATTAAGAAAGCATAATTTTTTCAAATAACATTTCTTACATATATAATAATTAGTTTTTATTATTATACGATTTTTTTTTAAAATACGTCATTTTACTTTTATAAAATAAAAAATAACACTGTTAAATATAATATTAAAAACTAAAATAAATTTATTTAATTTTAATTAATGTCTTTTTACTATTGTAAAGTGTAAAATATTTAAAATATATCATTTAACAAGAAAATTATATAATACAAAAAAAAAATTATAGTTATTAATTTGTTACAAATATTTTATTTTCAAAATTTTGGTGTAAGAACAAGAGTGGATGATAAATTAATATTATATTTCGTTGAAAATAAGGTTAATTTGATACTTTCTCTAAAATATTTAAATTTTGGTTGATTTTTATGATCAATGACGAATGATGATGTGCTTGACAAACTTTAAATGATGATGAATAATTATTCTTTTTTTTTTAATTTTTGTAAATAATTTGAATAAATTGTTTATTCGATAATTAATAAACGAATTCAGATACCCGAATATTCGAATAATTTGTTCATTTTAATAAAATAAACAAAAACGGATATTATCTATTATTCGGGTTTTATTTTAAATACCGAATACGAATAATATTTTTAAAAGTTGTCATATATTGAATACGGATAGAGTATTATTTTTTTTAATACGAATACAGGTATTGTATCCGAATTCGTATTAATCCATTTTCCGCCCTACATATATGTCTCATCTTGTCCAATGACCAATAAAATATTTTCTCATATTTGTTAAAGAGTCTCATTTAAAAATATTAAACCTTTAAGTTTCTCCTTTAGATTTTTAGATAATAATAATAGATAAATATTAACTCCTATAACACTACCATGGGAAAGTGCGATTAGTCAGCATTCCTAACATTATTCTTAAACAATATTAAAAAAAAAATAGAAAGTGAAATGTATCTTTAGATTTTTTAACCATTTTTATTGATGATATGCATTACGCAAGTCTTTATCATCTGTGCATAATTATTTTCGAATAGTTTATGCACAAATAGTTATTCTTACAAATAGTTGGAGATGCAAAAATAATTATGCACAAATAATTATAAACTAAACCATCAATGCCAAAAGGTGCAAAACCATTTATGCCTCTTTCCTATAACTAGAAATCTACAATATTATATTAAAAAAATGATATATATTATGAATTTTTATGTTAATTTTTTAATTATTAATTATATAAATAAATATTAGTGATAACTCTTTTAAATAAATATGTAATAAAAAAAATACAAAAAGAGAACAAAATAGAAGAGAAGAGGTCCCCTCGCAAAAAAAAAAAAATCCCAAACTCAAACTTGCTCTTCCCTTCTACTTGCTGAAGCATTTTTTTGGGTGGGTGGAAAAATATTAATTATAAAGAGGAAGATGATTATCTATACAAAATTGTCCTCTCTCTCTCTCTCTCAATCAATATCTTCAATTTTGAATTAATGGTCCGCATCAAAATTCTTAACTACATTCTACCACCCATTAATTGTAATGCCGTCCACCTTTCAATGAATAGTTGAATTTTCATCCATTTAATTCTCACATGCTGCCTGCCCCCATTCCGTCACCCCCACCGATCCGATAAATGAATCCCATTCAATTAATGTTTCGTTTTGTAGGTATGAAAATTGTATATTTTGATAAAGTTAAGGTTTATTATGATGATGGAAGCGAGAAACATGTAAAAAAATATGAAATCGATTGAAAGATTGAAGAGGGGAAAAGAACTGATCACGGAATCACGGCGTAATCGCTGGTGTCTAACAACCGTGATAAGTGTTTCGAGTGAATTCAAGATTGGCGACGCCAACACTTGATTCCCTCGATTTCAGAGTTAATCACAAGTTCCCAATTTCTTTCAATCTCTTCTTTGTTTTGAGAGTGAGAGCTTTTAGGTGGCCAAAGATCTCTAAGTTCCAAACGGTCCCTTCACTTGTCATGTGAAGGGGTATTTATAGAGTTCAAGTCATGTGTTAGACACATGTCGGAAGGAAAAATTTCAGAAATATCCTTAATGACATAAAAATTACTAAAATACCCATATTTACTACCCGAGTAATGCTCAAATCATTCAATTCTTCTAACCACCAATTCAATCATTCAACCGATTCCCAGACGAGTTACCCCGTGAGCATTCTACCTTAAGACTCGCAACATCGTTTCTCAAATTACATTAGTTCGTTGTTCGTTATTTGTTGTTCATTAATTTTTGACTTTTTCGTTTTAGTTCATTAAATTCATTAGGTCAAATACAAATCTTAATTTTATACATGGGCTTACATTTGCCCTTGCACGAGAATCACATCTTGAAATGACGATCATGCACGAAAGCTTGAAGTCTTGAAATATTTTTCAAATATTCCTTGTGTTGAATTCTTGGCAAGTATTAAAATTATTATTACTTTTATTTATTATTATTATTAATTTTATATTTATTTATTATTATTATTATATGTAATCCCTAGGGCCGAACCTGGGGGTACATCACGAATCCTAGCGGCATAATATATATATATATATATATGTTGGATCCTAGTGGGACACTATTAAAAGTTTTCAAAGTTAGTGCTTTAGGATTTTAAAGACTAACCCTTTTATATATGTATTGATTCCTTACAAAATATCTATTTCAGTGGGATGTGATGTGGGTCACACATGTTAAAGTAGGTTTTTTAATATAATAACATTCCCAACAGCTTTTCCTAATCTAGTTCGATTTAACCTACCGTTAATTTTTCATGGGACATTTTCCTCAGATTACGACAATTCATGATTGAGTGTTCTGGGTATTGAAGATAGACAAAGAAGTATGATCTCTTCTTCATTTATTCGGTTACCACGAATTTGGGTCTTGAAGGCTTCACCACTCCGTTTTCTACACATTGTTCATACAAAATTTTAAATGCATCTTCACTGCAAGTGATGACTTTTGGCTCTAACAAATCTGTATTCTTGTCACTTCTTTCTCTCTTTCCCTGTATGGCTTTAGCTGAGAATCTGCTAAAGCCATAGTAGTTGTCCGCTTGTCTTTCCACACAACGGTCTCATGGCTCTTGAGCAATGATTCGATTCCTCTCAAGTCCTGCGCAAACGATGAAAATGTTGTAAAGGAATCATAAGCCTTGGTAATGAAGTGGGGCTTGAAGGCATCCATGACACCATTGTTGCATATGCTCACGAGGTTCCTTTATTCAATTGGTTCCACACACTTCTGTGCCTGAGCCCGAAATCTGTCAAAATAGTCGGACAACTACTTGTTCGACTTCTGCTTTATCCTCATCAACTCTATAATTGTTACTTGTTTTTGAACATAAAAGAAATTTTTTAAGAACTGCAACTTCATATCATCCTAGTCTCAAACTGACCCCTTCTCCAAATTATAATAGCAGCTGAAGGTACCGTTAGTAAGCGTCTTGTTAAACTCTCTTAACAGAATATTATGGTTACTCACTTCATCAACTCCCAACCACGGAGACATTGACTCCATAAATCGTGCAATATGTTCTCTCGCATTCCCTTTCTTTCCATTATACTTAGGGAACTGTGGTGGATGTTCAATGTACCCCGTGAGATATGACTGCATTCTTACATGCACTAGGTATAGTGAGGTGAAATCTAACTTCGCAGGTCTGGTCGATTGTCGTTTCATCTGGTTGATCAAATCTATCATGTCCTCCTTTGTCACATACGACTATTCCCTAGAGCCTTTTGGGATGTCATTGCATACTGGTTCATCTGGGGTGTTGGTGGAATAGAAACATGCTGATGCACACTTGCATCTTGTAAAACTGGTTGTGCGTTTGGTTGTTGGTTATGAAGTGGAACAGTAGACATTTGTGGTTGTGTGAATAACTAGGGGTTGATTGATACAATTGGTTGTTGTGTAGGACTTACATCTACCTTTCTCTGCAGTCCTTCACCACTATACTATGCTTCAAAGTTTATTACGGGTGTCAGTGGGCTTCTGTCACAGGGGTCACATTACGCTGGTTTTTATTGCTGTCATCTTCCTCCATCGATTTATGTTGATGCAAACTTCCTGGAAACATAGCTTTGAAGGTAGGGATCTGCATCATCTGTTGTCGGAAGTTGGTCATCTCCTTTTATTGCCTTTGCATATTCAGCATCATGTTCATCATTATCCCATGTCCCTCTTGTGCATCCTTTAGCGTCCTTAGCATCTCCATTTATACATTCATTATCACTGTTTGTTCTCCAACAGCCTCCTCACCAGACCTTCCTCCACTTCCTTGTGCATGATTAGCCTGTCTTTCTTCAGTCATCAGAGAGGCAAACTACTGTATGATGCTTCTTCAACAATTGGTTGATCAAGATCCTCCTCCTGTCTTTCGATCAAGATCCTCCTCCTGTCTTTCTGCGAACTAGGGTGAAATAATATTTACTGTCGGTAAAACTATTCTTGTGGCTCTCTTATTCCAAGTCATGAGCAATACCCTTCACAAATTCTCACATCCCCAACAGAGTTGCCAAAAATAATATAGGCACAAAAATTGCGTACCTTGATAGAGTTAGGGTTCAGTGTGATAATGGAGGCGAGAAACCTACGAAAGATACGGAATCGATTGAAAGATCGGAGAGGGGAAAAGAACCGGTAAGCAACTACCAGGGTAACACGTGACAGAACTCTCGAAATAATAGCGTAATCGCTGGTGTCCAAGAGCTATGACAAGTGTTTCGAGTGAATTCAAGATAGGCGACGCCAACCCTTGATTCTCTCGATTTCAGAGTTAATTACGAGTTCTCAATTCCTTCCAACCTCTTCTTTATTTTGAGAGAGATAGAGCTTTTAGGTGGCCAAGGATCTCTAAATTCCAAAAGGTCCCTTCATTTGTCAAGTAAAAGGGTATTTATAGAGTTCAGGTCATGTGCCAGGAACATGTCGGAAGGTAAAATTTCAGAAATACCTTTAATGATAGAAAATTCCTAAAATACCCCTGGTTACCCAAGTAATGCCCAAATCATCAAATTCTTCTAGCCATCAATTCAATCTCTCAACCGATTCTTAGAACGAGTTACCCCAGGAGCCAAGCCTTAGGACTCACGACGACACTTCTTAAATTACGTTAGTTCGTTGTTCGTTATTTATTGTTCATTAAATTTTATCTTATTCGCTTTAGTTCATTAAATTAATTAGGTTAAATACAAACCTTAATTTTATACATGGGCTCACACGTTTCTTACATGTGTCATTTTTATTCACCGTCTATTATACCTCTTTGCTGGCAGTAACGCTTGGGGATCCCGGCCATTCCTCAGCCGACTTGACGACGAGAAAATTGTTTACGTCATTCCACTGCCAGTTCCTGTTGACCTCATGAACATCGGGCTCATAAACGACTTGATCCACTGGGGGGATCCGCCGCCATTGTCGTACCTCAAGCAAAAGAAAGTAAGAGTTTTTACTTCTAATCGATAAAGAATTTAGAAGGTTATTTTGTTTAGTTAAAAGAATATTGTGATGTGTTTAAATGTGTTTTAAATATTGAATTTAAAGTTCAACAATCTTATAAATTTTGGGGTACAAAATATTTTAGTCTTAAATGATTGAGGTCTGATTAGCTGTGGGGGATTTTATTAAACTAGACTGAGGAGAATGATTGTGAGTTTGACACACGTAAGGGAAAGTAAAAGTGGTATGTTTGACTCTTGGAGTTCTTTCTACTATTTAGTACTACTTGGAATGAGGTGGCAGGATTTGGTTGGCTTGTAGTCAAGTTTTATGTATGTTATTTTGAGGAGTGAACATATGATTGGGCACTACTTGTTGGACGGTGCATAACATCGATGGATTAGCGTAGACCATGGTACGGTTGGAAGCATAAAGTATACATAAAACTGCTTAGGTGTAGTTTGACAAATTTAAAACCGCACATGAAACCGCTTGTGATTGATGTTGTGCGATTTTCAAACGTGTGATGCAGTTTTGAGTTCAGAACTAATTGAACATATACGTACTGAAAAAAATCTTTTTCATAAGAAAAAGAGAGGTGCGTTAGGTTATAATTTTGAAAACAAACTAAGTTAAAGTGGTGGCACAAAAATGCAAAATTTTATGAACTAAGTTTACAATAAACACTCATTTGTAATAAATAAATTTGCAATAAACAAGCCTCCAATAAGAATCCATTTGCTAAAACACTAATTTACCAAAAACTCAACATTTTTTTTTAAATTATCAAATACTACATTACTAATTACACATAAAAAGAAAATAACAAACACTAATTGATAAACATTATTGGTGCGGTACGATTTTGGTGATGAGGTAGACTGCAGATGAGGTTTTTCAACACACCTAAAATCATCATATATGTCGAAACTGTCAGTGCGATTCTATTAGTGCGGTTTGATCAATTATTTTTTATACGATTTCAGGGTCAAATTCGATTTCTTATTTAGCCATATTATTAATGATGACAATTTGATTAGTCAAACTGATTTTAATTAGTTGATTAAAATTTAAAATTTGAATTTGAATAGAAGGTATTATAGATCGATCTAAGATAAGTTATTTTATGTCGTTTTTAATATAATATCATTTGATTATCAATTTAATAATCTAACTATACATATGTAATAAACATACAAAAATATGAAAGTACGCAAAATTTCATTTGATTTAAAATATTGGGATATTATTTTTATAATAGTAAAAATAATATGGATATAAGTATATAATTAGACAGTGTAGATTTTTTGTAATTTCTATTGTTATTAAGTTGTTGATGTATAATTTCAAATCAAACAAAATTTTACATAATCACATATTTTTACATACTTTTTATATCGGTACGTTTAAATTATTAAGTTGATAATAAAATGATATTGTATTATAAGTGAACTAAGATAACTTATCTTAAGTTGATCTAAGATACCTTTTACTCTACTAATTTTTATATAGTTACTTTTATCTTTTGTAGTAATAGTATAATTTATTTATACTTGTATTAATAATTTTTCGGAGAGAGAAAGTATTTTTTTTAAGACAAAGTTAGGAAAATATATTATGAAATATTAATTTATTCAATCTAAAATATTCAAATTATATAGAGTTAAGGGGTACAAACTTTATTTAAAAATTAAATTCGTTACAAACTTTTATGATCAAAGTATATATATATATATATTGTCAACAAAACAACTATCGAAAACAGTGTGCATCACATTTTAACATATCTACAGTCACCGTTAATTATAGTGAAAACTATCCTCTACATAAAACCATTATGATATTAGTGCTATAACATGGGGTGGTGCATAAGAAGAAAGGACCTTGGTCTATCATGGTCCATACCTCGTGGATTAGGGCAACAATTTCCTTATTAAAATCACATTACACCTCATTCTTTCACGTTTTGTCAGTAACAAACTCATAAAGAAAATACTTCTAAAGTTTTTAAAATATAACAACTTTTTGTATTTCACATATCATTGAACTCTCATATTTTATTTTATAATTAAAATAATATTTTCGTTTTATATATAAATTTGCTATTATTATTATTTTTTTGCTAAATATTTTGCTATTAAATTGTATAGATAGTAGAAAGGCATATTTGTAATAATTAATTTAGAGCTAATTAAATTGAGATTCAAATGTTAAAGTTAAATTTAGTCGACCAAATATGGTCCTTGAGATTTCAAGTGTGCTGGGTAGACCTAGACATGCACAGTAGGCCGGACTGGTCCGGCCTGGCCTGGGCCTGGTAGGCTTTGGCCGTTGACCAGGCCAGGCCGGGCTTTGACTTTTGGGCCTGCAGGCCGGGCCGGGCCGGGCTTCTCGATCGAAGTCTGGCCTTTTGAGGCCTGTAGGCCGGGCCGGGCCAGGCTTTAGGCCGGGCCGGGCCAGGCTTTAGGCCGGGCCGGGCCAGGCTTTAGGCCAGGCCAGGCCTTGGGCCGGCCCAGGGTAGGCCAGGCTAGTCCTTGGGCTGGGCCGGGTCAGGCCAGGCCTAAAAATGTAATCAACTAATTTTTAATGTGAAATATAAATATTAAATAAACTAACTACTATATTAATTAAATGTATTGACAAAAAATTAAAAATGAGTAATTAATCAATAATAAATAATGAGTCGGTTACAAATATTTTGCTTCAAAATATTTTTAAAATGTCTTCAAAATTCAAATCTTCAAAAAATGTATCTTCCTATCTTCAAAATTTATCTCTTCGTTATATCTTCAAGAAACATATCTTCAGTCTTAAGAAAAAATATATATCTTCAATATTCATGGATGTACAATTTCGTCAGTTTTTACTCTAACTTCGAGATCTTCTGAGCTATCTTGATCGTCTATTACATCTTGTACTATTCTTTATGCGGAAAAATAATCTCTATAATAAATGCATATCTCCAACGATTCTAAGCTAAGTCTACTTCTCTTTTCATCCAATACCCTGCCAGATAAAGAAAATTATTGATGAATTTATTTATCTAACTTTTTTAAAAAATTAATCTTGAATATTTGAGTAGTATATTTTTCGATAATTTATAATTATATTGAATCAATTTAAATTTAAATATATTTTAAAATTAATTTTAGAATACCTAAATTAATTAATTCTATTTTGAAACTGAAAAAGTTGTACAACATTAACCGGATTTGTCAACCAATTATGATTAGTACAATGAACAGAAAAGCCAAACAAAGTTTTTCAAAGTTTATTATCTCCCTACAATGAACTATTTCTTCCCTTCATCCGTCTTTTTGCTGCTTATATATATCAAGTTATAGTCTATAGTTAAAATGAATTAGCTAGGCTGGGCAGGCTGGGCTGGGCCGGTCCTCTGCGTAGGCCAGGCCGGGCTTTTTCGTAGGCCGGGTCAGGCCGGGCTTTTTCGTGGGCCAGGCCGGGCTTTTTCGTAGGCCGGGCCAGGCCAGGCTTTTACGTCAAAATAACAGCCTGTTCAAAGACTGTAGGCCGGACCGGCCCGGTCCGGGCTTTGACCAGGCCGGGCTTTGACCAGGCCGGGCTCAGGCCAGGCCAGGCCGGCCTGTGGGCCGTAGGCCTTTTGTGCATCCCTAGGTAGACCTGGCAAATAGGCCGAGTCAAAAACGGCTCAAATTTTTTTGGGCTAAAAATCTTCAGCCCATGGCCTAGACGGGCAGAGTCGGGTTTGCCTGCGGGCCATTTCATTATTTTATTAATTAATTAATTTTTTTTATGTATAATTATGATACATAACATGATATTTTGATTTTAAACTATTGAGTATGGCATGCAATTTTTTTTATTCAATAAAAATGTACTTATTAACAAAATATATTGAAAAAATTATGTTTAATTAAAAAATAATTTTAACTTTATAAACTATTGTGAGTATTATTTATTTGATTAAATATGTGAAACTAATAATTGTAATTAAATACCAAGTGACTAATTTTTAAAAAAAATGCTAGAATAATACTACAAATACATTACACATATTTGCATTTATATAATGACAATTATTTAATTATACATGTAACGTATTCTGTTATGTGCAAGTATATAAGAAAATAATTAATTATTATTTTTTATTAACATTTGATAATAAATAATATTTTAAATTTTGTCTTATTTAAATTCTTTCATATCTAATAGCCATATATTTAGAGATAATAGTATTTTGAACAAATGAATATAAATTTTGTTTCATAAATTGATCTAAACGATTAATGAATTAAGTTATTTTAATTTTTTTTATTTTATGTATTGATGTATTTTTTTTAAATAATTAATTAATTTGGGCCACAGGCCTAGCCAAAATAGCCTACTTTTTAAAGCTGAAAAATGGAAGCTCGTAGCCCACTTTTTTTTTAGCGGGCCAAGCCAGACCGCGGGCTTTGGACCATTTTTATTTGGTCTAATGTTAAGTGACAATTTACACATGAATAGCTGATAGTACTTGAAAGCTATGTTTGTTTGTAAAAATTATACTTAGGATTTGACTATTTTCCTTAATTTAATATTACTTTGCACTATTTAATTCTTTGATGAGTGATTATTAATCCTTTAATGTTGAACTATTAGTCCCATAAAGTTATTTAATTACTTAAAATAAGAGAAATTATTAATTTCAAATTTTTTATGGGATTATATAATTTCACATAAATAACCTTAGAAATGATAAATAAAAAATAAAAAAAGTTCATAGGACTATTTAAATGACTATTAATCCCCCATCATTGGATAAAATAGTCTGAAATAATATTAAATTAATGCAAATAGTTCAATCTCAAATATATTTTTTATAAACAAATATAACCCAAAATTCTGAAAAGATGAATATTTTGATTATTGATGTGGGTTTCTCGCCGTATTTGGACTTCAAAAAAAATTAAATAATACAGAATTCAATGACATTAACTCATTAAGTTCAAGTTTGGGTGTTATAAAATCCGACCCTATGTCATTTTAAATACACATCTCACCAACAATTACACAATATTATACAATGGGATCTATTATATATACTAAAATGCAGTACATAACACCGTTGTTTGACAAGTGGCTTTCTCACAATCAAACACATGTCTTACGTATTTAATACTCACAATTCTTACTTCTATTATATATACTAAAATGCAATACATAACACCGTTGCTTAACAAGTGGCTTTCTCACAATGAAACACATGTCTTACGTATTTAATACCCTCAATCCTTACAACGATTTTTGGGAATTTACTCCACTTTTTGTAATTTTCTAATATTATACATTTTATATAATTATACCATACATATAACTTACTTCCCAAATTACTAACCATAATTACCTATTAAATTCGGCTTTTGGAATTTTAAAATATTATATATCATTTATAATATTATATTTTACATTATATCATACATATTATTATTAAATAAATAATAACAAAATTGAGCTGAACCATTACTCCTGCTTTTCGTATTTTATAATATTATACTACACATTATACCTTAAACAAGTAAAAAAATACAATTTACTAACCATTATATACCATTTACAATATTATACCACACACAAATAATAACAAAATTATTTTTATAATGTATGGTATAATCTACACGATCACTACAAATTTAAATTTAATTATGTTCAAACATAATTATTATATCCTAAAAATAAAATCAATACATATCTAAACTGTTTTGATAATCTCAAGTGCTCTGTTAATCTCAACTGCAAAAATGTTATCATTACTAATTTAATTATATTATAGCGTAATATTATACCATTTATTTACACTTATATAACAACATTAATTATATTACAGCGTAATATTATATCATTTATCTCAATCCCACGTTAAATCTAAATTTATGCCACGTGTCGCTCTATGATGAAACATTACTGGAAATGTTACTCGCAGCTTGCACTTTCAGTGAAACCTTAATACACCCATTTTTTTAATTATTTCACATACACAGAATAATTCAACATATCTTAATTCGATATACATATCACATCTCACAATTGGATATTTTTATATTTTTTCGGCTTTCAAAAATCAGACCATACTCACCATAAAAATAATTATTTTTACATTCAGACTATTCTCACTGACAATAAAATTATTTTAACTCATACAATTCACGCCTATGTATTAAACTTTTAAAAATTAATTTTATCTCACAAAAAAAATAATATTAATTCCATAATTACACAATAAAATTTTAATATAACCAATAAATATGTTGCGATTACAAAATTGCATCAAATCCATGTTATGACTGTCATGCAACAATTTCTAATTTTTTTTACATATAATATTAATTATCTGATAATATTATTAGATCCCCAACTTCTGGCAACTCTCCCAACCAAAAATAAAACTTCTCCGTAAATATTGCATTAGGATTCGAAACTAAATCCATAATTACTTTATCTAATACATTCGGATTTGTACATATAATATTATTGTTTTTTACCTCCCAAAGTTGTTGCAAATAACTCTACCACAAAAAATATTGCATAATTTAAGCAATCTCAATTTGATCTTATCAAATTAATTCAGTTTAGAATATTATCCAATTAAAATCTCATTAATTTTAGCAATCTCA
The DNA here is from genome assembly GCA_947179155.2 of Hedera helix. Taxonomy (NCBI): domain Eukaryota; kingdom Viridiplantae; phylum Streptophyta; class Magnoliopsida; order Apiales; family Araliaceae; genus Hedera; species Hedera helix. The sequence continues at coordinate 33,011,358 of OX359287.1, forward strand.
AATCCTCAAATCCCATTAATTTAATCTTAACAAATCAGACTACTATAATAAAAAATAGAATGTAACCCATAAATATGACTGTCATTCAATAATTCTAAATTGTTGCAAATAAATCTATCACCTAAAAATATTGCATAATTTAAGCAATCTCAATTTAATCTTATCAAATTAATTCAGTTTTCAATATTATCCAATTAAAATCCCATTAATTTAAGCAATCTCAAATTGAATATAACACAATCGAATATTATCCAATAAATTGAAAATTCAATATTATCCCATTAAAATATATAAGTATAGCACAAAAAATAATATTAATTTTTTTTGTCACAAATCATATAAAATTGCAAAATTAAAGAAATACCAAATAGATAATAATCCAATTTTATGTATGGTTGGTCTACACAATTTTTATAATAACCCTATAAATATATACCACATATTTCATTCTAAATCACACCACATAATAGTTTTCTTCTTTATATATTTTGCTTCTATATAGTAAGCTTATTTTTCTTTTGTTATTGCTCTTTTTCTATTTCTATTACATTTTGTTTCTTTGCCTCATCATGAATCTAACTTCAAATTTTCTTTCTACTTCTACTTCATTCTGAACCTTTGTCTCACCAAGAATCTGACTTTAACTTTTTTGTTGTTTGATTATTTAGCTGGCGCAACTACTAAATACAATTGTGTTGCTAACATCAGTCATGTAAAGAGAAACGTGGAAAATTAAGGCACAAATAACTAAACTCTGAAATATGTCTTGCTTCTATAAAGGTGACTACATAAACAGTATTAAGATGATATTGTTGAATAAGAAGATATTATACATACATAAACTTTACCTTTACTATAACAACTTGACATCTACAAATTGTTTACCTTTATTATAACAACTTAACATCTACAAGTTATTCCTTCGTAGGATGACAGAATACAAGCCAATATCAAAAGAACACTTTAAAATAAATTTCAACCATTGGTCAAGGAAAACAAAGTTTTTATTATCACCAATTTTGTTGTTAGTAAGAACGGTGGTTCTTTTAAAGTTACCAAACATCCATATAAGATTAATTTCGTATATTCCACCTCATTGCAAGAGTCAGATGATGCTTCAATTCATACATATGGACTCCAATTCAGTCCATTTGATCAAATACTAGCTAACGCGATTGATGATTCCTACTTAGTTGGTATGTTTCACAATAATTTTGAAGTCATCTTTTTCATACAAAATTTTATTATTTAACTGTATAATTGTAATGTTTTGTGTTTAGATGTTATCGCTCAATTAACTGCAATTGGAGATTTACAACTCAGCACAAACAATGGAAAACAATGTAAGAGAGTTAATATTGAATTAACTGATAACATGTAAACTATACATATTGCTCAAAACTACAATTATACAATAGATTTGTATGATTTTTTTGTTCTAATATTGTATTCATATACCAGTCAAACTATATTGACTTGCCGCAATTTCAAATTGATATTATCCAATAATTTGATTTTTGAATTGTTTTATTATCTCATTTTTTGCTAATAATTCTGACACATAAATATATGATATTATCCAATAATTTGAATTTTTAATTTTTTTAAAAATAATTCTCAAGCAAAAAAATATGTAATATTATCCCATCATTGGGCTTTAGAACTTTATTTACAAAAAAAAATCATGCATAATTTTTTTAATTTTTAAATTCCTTAATCAGACAAAAAAAAATTAATATTATCTCATAAATACAAATCTAAACTGATATTATATCCCAAAATTGCATCAATTCTAAATTGATATTATATTCCATAATTTTATTTTTATATTATCTCAAATTGATTGGTGATTAATCTAAACAATTTTTAATTTTTTTTAACAAAACGAATAATCCCGCCGCAACGCGCGGGGTTGTATCCAGTTATTTAGCTATTATAAGGTTCAAAGTCTAGTAAATATAATTTTAGAGAATTGATATTTTCACAAAAGAAATCAATATTTCTACAAAATTTTCCTAACATAAATAGTAAATAAGGGACATCCTCATGTAAGTGAGACCTTATAAAAATATCAATTCTTTAACTTTAAATATACAATCCACCCTACTAAATCTCTCATAACTCAATGTTAAAACAATAATTCATAAGATTTTGAGTAATATTATTTTAGGATAATTAATAACATTTAAGTTTAATTTCTATAATTTTAGTTAACATTAGATTTCTATAATTTTAGTTAACAATGGTAAAATAATTATTCGTTATACACACACACACACACACACACACACACACATAATCCAGTATAGAAATATTATTTTAGGATAATTAATAACATTTAAGTTTAATTTCTATAATTTTAGTTAACATTAGATTTCTATAACTGGGCCAAGTTACAACTTTCTGCCTTAGCCCAATACTAAACTAGAACATGGCCCAAAGAGGTTTGGGTCAATATATATTATACCCGCCGTCAGCAGAAACCTCAAAAGCCAGAAACAAAAACAACAACTAGGGTCTTTTTTACTCTCTCCCCACAATCAGTCGAAGCAACAATGTTTCCGGGAATGTTTATGAAAAAGCCAGACAAAGAGGCAGCTCTGAAGCAGCTTCGGACCCACGTAGCCATGTTCGGGGCATGGGTTGTGGTGATTCGGGTCACCCCTTACATTCTTCACTACTTCTCTGATCAGAAACAGGAACTTAAGCTCGATTTCTAATTTGATGGTCCGTATGAGATTTAATGAATTGACTTGTTGATGTGCTTGTTGCAAATATAAGCGTGAGGGTTTCGTGTTGGTTAGATCATAGTAGTTATTTTTATTTTTTATTTTTGGGTTAAAGATTTATCAAATATTGGGATTTGTGAATTGCTGATTTGAGCTTGAGCAAGCTAATTGCTTAGGTTCATCAGGATGGTAAAGTAATCCTAGTTAGTAAGTATTTGGTTCAAGTGTCCAATTTTCTAATGTAATTTTATAGTCCTAGGGAGTGATTTCGTCGTGTTTTGAGTCTTTTCTCTAATATCATATCTTTCTTATGTTGCATTGTGTGGCTATAATTCTGAATCTGATCTGGTGGTCTAATTTAACGAATCCCTATGCCAAGTCTCAGCAATTTTTTATTTTTTTGCTAGTTTTATAAGGAAATTTAACAACCTTGATGGATCTCAATTTTACCATTGAAAGGTAGTTATTAGCAGTATCTAGAAGGAGTGTGCCCATGTGCAGTGTTAGTGAGTAGAAAATATCTATATATAATGTAATTGGGGTCTCTTTTCTTTTTATGCTTATGAATATTATGAAATAGAGCCGTGAGCTCTCTTCCTCCCCAAGTTTCTCTCCTTTTTCTGCCCATACTTCTCCTCCCTAACTCTAAATCAATCTGTTTACTTCCCTGTTTATCAAATTTAGTTTTCAAGCCTTGAAGGGCTTGACACCCTAGGTTTTAAAGTCTTAAAATTGATAAGTCATGTAGTGAAGTCTGGAGAAATTTTAATTTATGAGGTTGGTTGATATGATGGTGCAAAATGAGGGTGAAGAAGGATGGTTTATAGGGAGTTAGGGACCCTTCTTTGGACAATGGTAATACGGATGAAATATCCTTGACGGAAAAGTAGGCTCATACTTCCAAGGCCCCCCTTCCCTTGTGGGGTTATATCAGCTAAGCAAAAAGTCACTTACTAGTTGTTTATTTTATTTTATTGGGGAGAGGGGTGGGGGAAGAGGGAAATGTTTCACTTCTATGTTATGGTTGGGCACTATGTTTTTCTCTAAACTTAGGTATGCTCTCTGCCTTGGGAATTTATTGATATCATAATGCATTGAAAGATTAGTCAAATAATGATGCAGTTTCCCCATTAGAATGTGGTGATATTGAAATGTAGAGTGAAACAAGTAGTTGAAATGTGCTTTATTCTGAGGGGAAAATTTGAAAATGGGTGGTAATCTTGTACTTCGTGTGAGGTTTTCTCAGCATGCTTTCTTGGTAGCATCTCTTCTATGGGAACCAGCATATTATTTGCAGAGCTACACTGTGTTTGTGAACTTTTCAACTATCTTGGGCTTGGGCATCTCATGTTAGCATCACATAATCTCCTTAACCATTTACGTCATTAGGATTTTTGCAATCTTTCATCTAGAAATAGAGATCAATGGAAAACAGATGGGGAAAAAAAAACCAATGGTGAGTGAGGCAAGTAAAAAAATCATGTCTTTTGGATAAGCATCTTTATCTAAAATTCATAGTTAAAACGTTATGACGGAGCATGTGATTTAAAAGCATATCCTTTTTGGTGCCAATAAGCAAGGATACAAGGTTGGGTAATTGGGTGTTATTTTACCCCCCATGTTTTGATTATATATGTAGAATCGTCAAATGTATACTCTTGGGATAGGTAAACAGGTTTAACCTGTTTATATCATATTTTTGTTGACTGATTATAATTAGGGTCGTCTGATGGTCTTCTGGAATTACTATGAAATCTTCTTTGATTGATGATGAGAAATTGAACTGATTACTACACTTGTGTGGATGGAGCTACTCTATAGCTTTACTAATGTACCTAGTGGCAACCCCTTCATAGAGTTCCCATTCCCATTCATACATAAAGCAAAACAACATGATATATGAACAGGATTTGCTACTATAACAAGATCTACTGTAATCCTTCTGGTTTTATACTATTTTTAAGGATTTACTGATTAATGTGTTTCTGTGTTGTGTGCAGTTATCCGAGAGAGAGAGGGAAGGATGAATGCCATGATCGAATGGAGCTTCATAGCTTATGCTTTTAATGGTCGTTTTCTTTTTTCAACATTTTTACTTTAGAATATCTTGTAGTTAAATCAGTTAAAGTTGGCTTCATGTTCTCGGTATGTAATAATATTACATCGGATGTTCTTGTCGTCCTAGGCTGTAATAGCGAAAGGTAGCCAGCCATCTGCCGTAAAATTTTCAAGTTTTTATGTTGCACTTGCCATCCTCTTACATGCATAAGCTTACACTTATTTCTTTATTTTTGGAGTACCTAAAGGAATTAATAAAAAAAAATATTTGCAACCCCATATTTCCAAGATTTGTATATGTCCATTTAATATGAAGTTGATTAACAATTTGGGCAGGTGGCAAGCCAACAGCCATCGTTATTAAGAATTCGTATAAAGTGTCTACCGCACGATAAGTCTACTTTTATTGTTGGAGTATAGATGCTAATAAGAATTCTGAATTCTTCAGAGTAACCAATAACCATTTCTTGGGCCACATAAAAATCATTAGTTTGACAAGGGATCATAAATGAATGGCGCATATGAAATGCCAAAAATATGGTAAACACTTTTTATTAAAAATAAATAAAATAGAAAGTCTCTTAGAGAGAGAGAGAACAAAAAAGGGACGGAGGAGAACAAAGAAAGCCTCGGTGGTCAAAAAATAGAACTCAACTTCTCTGTTTCTTACCTACTTTCTCAACAAACTAAATTTTTTTAGAGAGAAACAGGAAAGAAAGCTCAAGTAATTCTTGGGAGTTCTTAGGATCACATATATATATCATAATTAGTTAACTACCCAGTACTTACTGCACAATCATTTAATATATGATTCGTTCGATTGCAAGCTCTTCTTAAACGCATATATGATTGGTATGATGACAGGCTTGGGGGAGCAGAGGTCAAGAAAAGGATTGCACCGATATCATGTGCTTAAAAAAGAAGCGAGAAACCCATAACCATCGTCGTAGTCATCCAAAGGCGCAACATGAATATAGAAATCATGCAAAGGAATCAGAGGGCCATGGATAAGGTACCAGGGTCTGTGGGAACCAGAGCAAGCTTAGCTTTGAGGGTGGCTCAGACCATCTTCTCCTTTGCTTCTCTTCTCTTTATGTCTCTGGGTGTTCCCTTTTACAGCTATACTTCCTTCTGGTAAATGATATATTTCATATCCTCCCTCTTTGCGACTCCCTGTAATGATTTAGATAAGTAAGTATTATAATTACAAGTACAGATATAATTTGGTAAACTTGTCTCACAATTTTAGTTTCTCTTATCTAATCTCGTCCTCTATTTTTCTTTCCTATTGGTTCTATCTCGATCTCTCTTTCGCTAGTCAGAAAACCACTAGTATACCGACAGCCAAGGAAGTCAAGGAGCCTTTTAGAAGCTTTCATAGCAGATTCTCTCTCTTCTTAAAGTCTGATATAACATATATTAGTTATCGTATCGGAGCTGATCAACTTCAAAAGTTTATTTATTTTGATAAGTAAATAAGAATGTTATAACAGTGCCAAAAGGGGCCGACCATGAACACACGGTGTATACTACGGAGATGCATGGGAAACAAAATCACACCAATGCACAACCGAAAGCATTATTCCCTCTTGTTTACTATGAGCCTATCCAAAAGTAAATACAATTAGGCTCCTAGATTAAAGTCGCCCAAAAAATTCACCAAGTCCACAGTCAACTGAAAATACCTCTTTATGAGACTAATAGTCTAACATGAAGGGACTAATAATCCCTCATCATGAAATAAAAAAGTCCGAAATAGTTTTAAATGAATAAAAATAGTCAAATCCCAAGAATATATTTTGTAAACAAACATAGCCCAAAAGAACAAGAAGCTCAAAAATAAGAAACCGCATCCAGCGCAAGGCCTCAAACTTATCTTCAAGAGTCCTGATGTTGCAAAGATATGTGCAACTCCATACTTGCAACTTATGCAGTGTTTTACAGCAAGTATAAGGAAACATGGGCTTTTCTACTTGTCTTTGGTGTGTAGTTAATGTCTTCTGTGTATTTTGTAATATTACTAATTAGCTACTGGTATTATGGTATTAAATGGAGTAATTGTTCCTGACTTATAATATAAATACACAATTCTAGCAAATGTTCTTTATTAGATAATTGTTTTGCATCTTTTAAGCACAAATCAAACACCAACCTAAAGCACCCAGTTGAGTTTCATTTAGAACTCCAGAAAGCCTGAATCTGAAGGAAGGCTAAAGTCAAACATCTTAAATCCAATGGATTGGTCTGTTGTCCATCTCCAGCAATCAATATGATTTATTCCTAGGCTACACACAAGTTTATTTTAGGAGAAAAATGGCCACAATAATCTTACTACATCATTAAATATCTTAAATTTTGTGGCAATTTTTCCCCAAGTTATTTTTTTAACAAGTAAAAAAAATATTAACCCTTGTTATTATTTATCATTAGTCCATTTTCTAATTTAATGATATTTGTTGCAACTGTTGATTCTGCAGCTTCTTGGTAACAATCATGGGTTTGGCGATCCCATGGAGTTTTACTTTGGCACTGGTTGATGGATACTATGTCCTAGTTAAATGCCCTATTCGTTGGCCGGGAATGGGAATACTGCTGTTCATAATTATAGGGGATTGGGTACGTCTTGGCATTTACTTGTTTCTGAAAAGTCTGACACGTTTTATCATATGCGTAAACTACATGCAACAATTTCAAACATTCTATTAATGGCAGGTTTTATCGATACTCACACTAGCTGGAGCCTGCTCAACAGCCAGTGTGGTCAATCTTCTTCTGAGAGCACATGTGTCTTATTTCCCTCCAAAGGTCTGCAGAAGATATCAGATATCTGCCGCAATGGCCTTCTTGTCATGGTCTTTATCTTTGGCTTCATCTCTTTTCAATCTTTGGTCACTTCCCTACTTGTGATTCTCATTTCAGCTTTTCTATTGTTTCACAATTCAGAAACTACTAAATCTTATTTAATCGTCAGGAAACATGGTATTTAATGAAACACTTGATAAGACGCAACAGAGATCTTTCATATACTTTCAAATTTCAAGATATATAATTTTCAGGAACATGTTGATATATTGGTGTTTGGAAGAAGCAACTTCGCCATAGTAATTTGAGGATATTCGGCTTTGAACTTAGAATTAAACATCCAGTTAGAAGGCAAATACAAAAGTTTTGGTTTCAACTAAGACAATAATAAATTGTAAGTTTGTAACCAAGACCACATTGAAATACATTGTAAAATTCGTCATAAATTAAGAGTACAAGGTACCTGTAGCATGGCTAAAAGAGCTTCGTTGCAGCTTCTATTCTTACAGCCGTTTATAGTATATAACAACTATTGAACTAGACTTTTAGTCTCCCTCTCTACCCAGCCACGTGTAAGAGATGCATCACAACAAGTGCCATTTCTCATGCCTGTTCAAACCCAATATAAAAACTTCAATGGGAAGCTACCATATATCAACTAAGACTACCTTTTTTTCTTCCAATACTCTGGGAATACCCATTAGTTATTCTCATTCAGATAAACTCTCATTTTCTATATAACTTTACTTTATTCTTTATCTTTGGAGCATGAAATTCTACAAAAATGCCAAAGGGAGAACAACCATGTCCCCATGGCAGCATATTTATCTATTAGAATTTAAAACAGCAAAACATGAATCCACGCAATTTAGATTATCTACAAAACAAAAATAAACTGAAAAGTGTGGTGCTGCTCTAATATCAAGTATTAGAGTTTGCTTGTTTAGCATAGGTAATAATAACTATTGTGTGAAAAAAATAAGATCAAGCATCAATAACTCAACCCCTTTATAAGACCTCCAGTTTCTCCCTTACGAGGACCATTTGAGACAAAAAGGAGTGGCTATCCAAGCCATACTCTTAACTATACGAGTACTGACCAGTTAGTCCCATATCAACCTACCAACCTCATAATAAGCTAACATACTCCAAAAGGAAATAAGAAAAAGTGCCATAGAGTCCCATCCACATCCGAATACAACTCCTCTTACTATTTCCAATAAAGAGTTTTTCAAATACATTTCCTGCAAAATAATAAAGTAGAAAAATTATTATGGTATTTTGGCTAAATTATCACCTTCTATTTTTAATTCTTCCTGTTTACTGTCAGACAGTTTGTAACTTCTCTTGGTTGCCATGGCTGCCTATCTACTCTAGATCTCTCCCCAGCTGTGTGCAGGAAATATCATGCAAAAACTGCCATTAAACAACTACCACAGAAAACCATACAGGATCTATTCTATAAAAATATAACATTTCCAAATGACTTTTTAGTACAGTTGTTGGCTGGGATGGGGCGACAATGCCTACAAAATAAAGCCTAGTGAAAATGATAATTCTCCTATGTCAATTACAACATACAATTTTGATCACGTCAAATATTTCATATCTATATATCAAAAAGAAAAATAATTTCTAAAGGAACATTCAAGTATTTCTAAAGGAACATTCAAGTATTTCTAAAGGAACATTCAAGTAAAACAACCACCATGCTTGAGTATGAGACTAAGATCAACACATACAATGCCAACCAGCAATAAGAACTGCAGGAGCATGTTTGTACACTTATAAGTGTCTTGATGAGACTATGAATAATTGTAAACTAGAAGTAGGAGTTTCTTTCGAGGGCCATTCCCCCTTACTTATCCAAAAAAATAAAAACAAAATTCTAAACCAGTTACTGAATATATATGGGCGGAATATTTGAGCATCAAATCTATATACACAGGAAAATACCTAATTGATGATAGGAACCTCAAAATAGAGTCTAACACCCAAACAAACATCTTAGTATAAGAATTAATCCAAGCAGTTGAGCTTGGTACCCAAATGAAATAAGGACTTTAATTAACATAAAGAACTAAAAGATTAATACAACAATATCATAAACTGCACGGGATGAGGACCCACTTCACCTTTGACAGTCACGACTAAATTGAGAAACTTGACCAATTAATAAAATTTAAAGAACAAACCAAACTATGATCTTCTACATACATTGTGAACTCCAGTAGTATGGACAACACATGCTACTAGGTGGATAAATCGACAAAATTACTGAGGCAGATTATATATAGAATTGATATTATCTTTCATCTACAAGGAATTCAAGAGATACTTGTGATGAAAATTGATTCAGTAACTATTTTCACACTAAGACATCCACAGAACACAATTTATTCACATAAGTAAGTTTGCAATTGATATTCATTAGGATTCACTTACCACTGTGTAAAATGCAATCCGAGGTAGCCATACCTTCCTTGAGTAGGCGCCTTGTGTATCTTTTAAGTATAAGTTGGCAATTGTTTGATATCCAAAAAAACTGGAAAGAACAAGGAAATCACCACATATATAGGTGTACTGTCCTTCGGTCAAGGAATAGAAAGATCTTGCAAGCATTAGATCAAAGATCACATATCTAATTGCTTTCCTGAAGCTCTTGAATTTCAATCATTTCCTTTCTTAATTTTCCAGCTTGCTCCTCATTGCCTTGTTTCAAATACCCATCTATGAAAGCATTATATATTTCAGAATTCGGTTCATACCCTTTCCCAACCATCTCAACCTGAAGCTTCAACCCTTCTTCAATCCTCCCCTCCTGACACAAACCCTTGATTAAAAACTCATAACTCTTACCCTTTGGAACAATATCATGTTTCTTTATAGCAACCCTCAGATACTCCAATGCTTCAGAAAGCCTATTCTGCCCACAAAGGCCCCTAATCACTTCATCAATTGTCAAACTCTCTGGCCTAAAACCTTTCCTACACATGTCCTTATACAAAAGCAACGCTGAATCAACATCCCCGATCTTACAATACCCAATTATGAGATGCTCAAAAGTGACACAAGTAGTTTCCACCCCATTTAACCCCATCTCCTGAAAAAACTCCTCAGCCCTCCCAACCTCTCCAATCTTACAAAACCCACCAATTATGGTATTGTACGCCACCAAATCATGCTTCACATTCTTAATTCCCATTTCTTCCCACACCCTCATAGCTTCCCCCAGCCTTTCATCCTGACAATATGCTGCCATCAAAACACTATAACTGTCCGCGTTTGGCTCACAATTCACTCTCAACATTTCATCCCAAACCTCTGCTACTTTCCCAATCAATCCGTCTTTATAAAAAGCAAGCATAATTATATTAAAAGTTTGCACATTTGGAACAACAATCTTTGCACCACCAAAATTCCTATTTCCATTGCCATTCTCACTTTTAACATCAAACCCAAAAATCTCTTTATACATATCATACCCAGCAAAGCAATCTTGACACTTGGAAACAATCCTAATTAGAGAATTACAAGTACTAATCAATGGAAATATACCTCGAGACCGTAGCATTCGTACAATTTCAATAGAGTGATGAATTCTTTTTGCCTGCAAACAAGACTTGATTAGCAAATCGAACACAAATGGAGCTGAATCACAAGTTCTATAAGTTTTAATCAAAGATTCAAAGATTTTTGGGTACTTTGGGGAATTGGGTAATTGGGCATCTGGGAATTTGTGCAATGCTGATTGGATTAGGGTTTGGGCGTGGGATTTGAGACGGGCCCGAGAAAGAATGTGGATGATTGTGGAGTAAGAGGAGAGAGAATGGGGGCAGAGAGACTGGCGGAGAGTGAAGTGGAAGAAGTTAAGGGCAAGGTGGGGATTGTTTCGAAGTTGGAGGACAATTTGGGAAACTTCATTGGGGTTGAAGCCATCGGGGAAGAGGGACCGGAGATGGGTCCATCGAGATTTGGAGCGGTGGTGCTTGAGGACGGTCACGGCGGTTGTCACAGCGGATCCATCGGACGGGGGCGATGGAGTGGTGAAGGAAGAGAGAGAGAAAAGTTTGTTTGGAGGGGTAGAAAAGTGAATTCTTTTTCTGATAACAGTTGAAAATAACGCCATTAGTGATCAAAGACCAAAGCTTTCTGGGCTATTGAGGAGAAATACCAGCTTCAGCTGCTAAACAAATTTTCGAGCTCGACTAAAGTGTCTCAGTTGTTCAACAAACCATGCCTTACACAACAATAACTAAACGCGTTGGCGTCTATATCTAGGGGTAACAAAATCCATCATATCAGATAACAAAACAGTCCTAACAAAAGCTGGCAGCGATCGATAAGTAACAAAAACTTGCTCTTGAGTTGTTGCAGCTTTAGCAATTGCATCGGCTACCCTGTTAACGTGACGGACCTGCACCTCCCACTGTCTTTCCAAGAGGGCCCTGCAATTGTCTTCAAAAGATCAAAAACGTACTCTGACAATGTCTAATCAAATTGTCTTCAAAATGTCAAAAACTCCTTCGTTTTGGAAGAGAATATTACTTACATTGATATAGTGGAATCACACTAAAAATTTTTTTTGATAAGAGCACATTTTTTTTTTATTTTATCAAGATTTAATTTCTCAATTTCAAAAATATCACAAGTTAAGTGGTATCATTAAGTCAAAAAAGTTCATTAAATCACAATTTTTTTTATTTATTTCTATCTTAAAAGTAGTATAATATAGTGGAATCTAATCAAATTCTAAATCTAACTCCTAATTTTTTTCTTTCTTGTTTTCTTGATTATATAAATGTGGGGGAAAGGAAGTTACTTAGAAATAAATAGGGAGGTGATTAGTACACTCTAATTTTTTACTTTTAGCCCTCATTTTTTACTTTTGGCTGTTGTAATCAAGCATTGTTAATTTGTTATTGCTCTAAGTGAAATAACCAAACAACAGAGTACATATTGTTATTAATTCAATCTCTCTTCCAAAGTTATCATGATGTAGCCTCATATATAATTCAGCTTAATTACATATTTAAATGATTCATTTGTTTAATTCTCACCATGTAGCTAGGAAATATGGCATTACTTTAATGAAAGATCAAATAGAAGCTAGCAAATAGAAAAATCAAGGGTTGAAGCAAGAAATTTGATTTTGGAAGTACACTAAAGTAGTCAAAAAAAATACTAAAGCCAAGTGGGGGAACAAGAAGGAGAACAAAGAACCGTATTCATTTTGTCCCCTTCCCTTGTTTTACATTTTTGCAAGTACAAAGCATCAAATGACTGGATATATATGGACATCAAGCTATTTAACTTTCACTCTTTCATATATTCCAGATGTTCCTTTTGTACTTCAAGAAGAAAACAAAAAGATAAAGAACAATCTACCTCCAACATTATTGGGATACCAATGCCTGGTCTATCCTGAAAACAATTTGGGAGAAAGATTCCTAAAGCTTGGGATACCAATGAAGGAGAAAGATCAAGGGAAAAGGTCTATCCTGACATTATTGGGATACCAATGCCTGGTCTCCGACATTCAGTAATCTTGACCATAAATTATAATAAGGGTATATAAAAATTCCTAAAGCTTTGACAGAACATTTCAAATGGCATACATATAGTTGCTTGCTTTCTTGTGTAATTGAATCATTAATGTTGTAGGGGACATGCATGTTTATCTGAATATGGATGGTGATACTGTATATCTCATCTGTATTTCAACATCCGGCTAGAATTATAAAAAATGGTACTAATAGTACTAGATAGTTTAACAGTGAATGTTCCAAAATGAGAGTGTCATATTTGCTGAAGTTTGTTAACGACACACTTCTACTACGTAAATCCATATGGAATGAGGATCAATTCTATTAGTACATCTTTAAACATACTTGTATTCTGATCTGGTAGAGTTAACAGATTGCCTTTACAAGGATAGTTTACTTAATCAATTGGAAGGCTGTTAACTTTATTCTCCTTCATTTAACCAAACTTACTTCAATGGCTAAGCACCTTAAGCTATACTTATTCCATAATTGAGAATCAGTACCAAGGAGGTGTCATACCATATAGGTAAAATTTATACCATATGACACTGATTAAGGAGATTGGAGAGGAGAAGTTATTTAATTCATTGGAAACCAATGTGACATTCCTAGTGTTCCAAAAAAATGTGACATTACAAGTAACAACAATTAATTGTTCAAAGGGAGGAAAGAAAAAAGTGCAGTATAGGTAAAAGGCACATAGAGATATAATATATGTGTGGAAAAATAGCATGCGCTGTAAATACTCACAAGTTTATGTATGTTCTGACTTAATATGATGTAATTTTTATTGATAAAATAGTGAAACCCATCCACCCCATTTGGCGGTTGCTGACACAACAATGTTAGCTGTGAATCATATATATATATATATATATATATATATATATATACAGCAAGGAGCTATGTAACACATATAGGACTATTATTCTCTTTATATATTGTCATCTTCAATTCATGTCATATCAAATGATTCATCTTTTATAATTAAGCAACAGAATGTTCTAAGTAGGTTTATATATAACACTATTACCAGTTTAAATTCTTGATCCATATATTGGCTAAGAAGCTCGCAGCATAGTCTCACGAAAGGAAGTTCATTCTCTCCACACATTTCTTACAGTTTCAGCCAAATTTGCAGAACATTATATTGAAGCTAAAACTTTTACAGAGCTTTTTACAACCACTTTCACAGCAATGTTTAGCTCTATAATATCAACAAACAACAACAGCAACCTAAAATAAATAAATAAATTAAATCGTCAAACTTGCTGCAGGAGTTTCAGAAGTCATATAAATATCAGTTCTTTTAGAACAAGATTTATCATCTAGTAAATGTACGGAATTAGTCTTGACATCCTTTGGAAAATCTTCAAACTTGGACATGTACCATGTCCTCGTGGCGTAGCTCCTCCCCACCAAGTAACCAGTCATTCCGATGGTAAAGAAGAATGCGTATATCGTCTGAGAAATCGAGGAGATCCCTAAAAACCCCAAAAGTTAGAAGAGATAATTTGGACATATACCTAAAAAAAAAATTAGGTGTTGCATAACTATTATGCGATGCACTTAATATTTTTTTTTTTTTTGGCATAACAGTTGTGCGATACCTAATTTTTTTTCTAATACCGCATAACAGTTACGCTGTGCGTAATTTTTTTTAGGTACTGCATAATTGTTGTGTTTTTAGATATCGCTTAACTGTTATACGGTGCACTTAATTTTTTTCTTCCTCCTACTGCATAACAGTTAAGCGGTACTTAAAATTTTGTAGGTATAGTATAACTGTTGTGGACTTAAAAAAAAAATTCCTACCGCATAACTGTTATGCGATACCGTTTAAAAAAAATTCTACTACCGCACAATAATAGTTATGTGTTTTTAGGTATCACGTAAATGTTATGTGGTGCAATTAATTTTTGTTTTTCCTCCCGCTGCATAACAGTTGTGCGATACCTAAAAATTTTTAGGTACTGCATAAGTGTTATGTGGTCCACTTAATTTATTTTTTCTTACCACATCTTTTATGCAATGCCCTTTAATTTTTATTTTCCCACTACTGTATAACAATTGTGTTACCTAAATTTTTTTTAAGCACCGCATAATAGTTATGTTGTGCTGGTTTTTTTTTTTAAGTTTTAACTCATATTGCATAACAATTGTACAGTGCATCTGTGGGATAATATGGATAGATTTTATGTGGATCATATATTCTATAACAATTGTGTGATAGTATCAATAACTATTATGCAATATATTTATTTCTAAATCATTCGATTTCGCAACAGACGGCAAAAAATGGGTTAGATGAAAAATTGTTCCAGTCCAATTTTGACTATAAATCATTTGATGTCCATATGAATTGGACTAGTTGGATTCTTTGAATTTAACAATGATACTTTTATCATTTTCAATTCCCTAATAGTATTATATAAAGGATTGTTGACTCTGCCATCAAGCATCAGCCATGAGCTGGAACCAAAAGCCATGGCAAATGCGCGCGCGCACACAAAAAAATGTACACGGAGCCAAACTGAATATTTCATAGTTGAAAGCAAATTGTTCGTTTACTTGGGCAGTGCCGTTAGGGGGAGGTTTAACCCTTGGATCCAGACTCAGGCTCATACAATGATCCAAGCAAAAAAACAAACCTAAATAAAAGGCCAGCAACAGAAATCCATTCAGCTTAAAAGGAGGAATGATCCTGCCGTCAAATCTGTAGATAAGGAATAAACAAAAACAGCTGAAAATATAATTCCAAAAACAAAAAGCAGGCCAAGGTTTGTCGCAAACCCACTGAAAGGCACTCCCTATTAGCAAACCGCTTTATAACATCCCTCAATCAGAAAGCTGAATAAAGAGAAAATATTCCAATCCCTCACTGCATAGAAGACAACACTGGAATAAAAATCCTACAACTACCTCATGAATTGAATACATCGCCGCCACCACCTTAGACTTTCAAGAAGTTATCATAAAGAAAAGGCATGGGATTTACAAATGGTTGGATGTAAATTCCATCTTATCCACACCCATAATTTATATCAGGTGTTGCAACAATCGCCTCGAATGGAATTTCAACTCTCTCTTTGACAAGGCATCGAGTTTCACCATCTTCAAACACCAGGACCTTTCCAGGAGGGCACTCAACCATTGGTCTCTTCTCTTCAGTCCCTTGCTGTTGAAATATGCCCAAAACCTTGAATTGAGCATCTCTTTTCCTGAGCCTAGGCTCAAATCCAGCCAAGCTTAGAACTGATACCGCACCAACAAGAGTGAGCACTGCCTTGGTCGCCACATTGATGAAGTGTCTAAGTGAGCTTTTAGATCCAGATTGCGATTTATTTCTCTCAGATTCTTGGATACCCATCCTCAGTTCATTTGATGGCTCACCGTTTGTCACCCCGTTTTGAGAAAATTTACGTGTGGCAGGGGGGGAGTGTGAGAGATAGCCATTGCCAGAAACCAGGGGGTGAGAAGGTTGGCTTGGATAAGGAGGAAGAAGAAGATCATTGTTGTCCTCTACTGTTTCACTAGCAAAAGCAGTAGCCTCACTTATAACTTCCAAGTCCTCACCTTTGTACTCCTTTAGCTTCTTGAGCAACTTCTGGCGGATGCAATCAATCTCAGCCAGTGCCGCTTCCCTCTCATAAAATTGCTGTTGCTGTAGTGCCTGGCCACCAAAAGATAAAGAGTGAAGAGGCCTGGAGTATGTTATGAAAGAAATAAAAAAAGAACTATAAAAAGTATCAGCATACAATATTCTTTCCGTTCTACTTTTACTTCTACTTCTACTTAACGGAATGATACGTAGAGTACAAGGACAAGCAACATAATACAAAATCATCATAGGCTAGTAGCCATAATATAAAGAAAATTCTTGACCACACAAAATTGATAACCCATATTATTATCTGTAACTTATTAATCTTTACAACATGGGAAGATATAAAATTTATTCACCACAGATACCAAACTTACAGAAGGAATCATCCATGATTGACCAACTTTCATTAATTACAGTAGTGTTTGGAATCATAGTCAAGGGTGACTGCAACATCAAGACTTCCAATCCAATATTACTACAGATACTAAAATCAATAACATGGATAATGAGTTAATAGAATTTATTAGCCAGAACATTACATAAAGAAGTGAGATTTATTAAAGGAAACCTACTTTTAAAGGGCTTTGAAATAGTGCGTCATTGAATCAGTAGAGGCACCATTAAGAGCAGGTATATGGGTGAAGGTGGGGAACAACTTGACAAGGAGACAGGTTCCAGTGAAATGGCGCATAAGGTGGTAGGGAGAAGCCACTGCATAGTGCATATACAGGAATATCTGATGTCTTTGTGTTTGTTTGAGATATTTAATTTGCTTTTTCTGATCTTCTTAGAGCTTCAAAGGAAATATGTTGTGCCGGTTTTTGATATGTTGTTATCTTGAGCCCAAGAAATCGTATGCTCTTAGATTTGTGTCTTTAGGGTATAGAGCTGGTTTATTGATCTTTTATTCTTTTGATATATAGAGCTCTATAACCTTCTCTTGGCTTCTTAAATAGGTTTTTTGAGCTTATGTTTACCCATCACCAATGGGGAAAAATACATAGAGGAGAGCACACCAATGTATACCCATCATTGCCATTGAAGCAAAAAAAAAAGTTTGACACTTGGACAACGGTTTACAAATCAAAGTTTGACACTTAGTCTCGGCTAGAAGAATTTAACTATAATACTACAATTAGGAATTATAGTATATTCATTGAACCAAAAAGGGTATAAATAATCAGAATGATTATTAATTTACAGACCATATGGATGCTACATCATCAGGAAACACGTCATTGTCATCAATATACAAATGAAAAATCAACTTTATTTGAATATGTAAGTCCCAAATTCTACTATGACCTAACAGAAATTCTTATCCCAAATACACACAACCCAACAAAGACAACATAGAGCACAAAAGCAACAAATTTCAAATTAAGGGTTCTAACAAAAAAAACCCTAAAATTTAACAAACACCCAAGTAAAGAATCATAGAAACAGACCTGCAAAGATGATAGCTGGGCTTCAAGCAACTCTAATGCATCATGAATATTGGAAAGAGATGTTTCTTCTTCATTTTCTCTCTCTTCTTTAGTTGCATTTAGGTCTATTTGATGGCCTGATGAATTTTGGATACTAATGGTGATCTTCGATCGGAGGTCCGAAGCTCGAGCCAAGACCAACCCGATACCCTCTACATCCATCTCTCTCTCTTTGGAAACTGCGTGTGTTTTCAAGTAGTGAAGAGAGAGAAGAAGTAGCTGAAGAAGCGCCAAAAAGGGCTTTGATTTTGGGGTTTATGTATATCAAATATCTATAGCATTTAAGCGATTCTGGTTATTAGGGAGCAGATAGATTTCACACTTTTCGTAGGTGTGTTAAAACAAAAAAAGTAGAGGTGAGCAGATAGATTTCTACTTTTCTGCACCTGCCAAACAATGCCAAAAGTCTTCTCCTATCTAACATATTTCTTCTTTTTTTCTTCTTGAGAATTGATATTTTGACAAAGAAAAATAATATTATTATATAAAATTCTTCTCACATAAATAAATAGTATGCGAATATTAAATTTTATTTGTGAAAATATTAATTTTTTGATTTTTTGATTTTCTTCTTCCTTTTTTGAAAATTTTATTTTCAAAATCTTTGTTGATCAATACCACTCCATAAACAATAAAATATTAGTACTAGTATTTTATTAAACGGAGTTATTAATCTTAATATAAGATCAAAGGTGATAATATAATAATAATATCTATTTTTTTACCGTACAAAATCACATATTCAATAAGTTTTTTCTAATTTTTCTATTGGCCCTTTTTTCTAAACTCTCCTAGGTCTTAGGATGAAATGTATCATTACAATTGAATTGTAATAATATAAGTTCTCAAAAGAAATAAATTAGAGTTCAAAAATAGTAATTTTTGATAGTCCCTTTTTTCCCGCACCTTTTCTTAATCATCAGAAGAAAATGTTAATAAAAAGTAACTTTTTTTTGGAAGAACTTTCTCTTTAAAAGCTCTACTTTTATAATGGAGATTTTTTTTTTGGAATTTTTATTTAATCAATCAACCATTGTATACATTTCAATTCAGCTTATGAACTAAGTTACAAAGCATACACTATGGGATGACACCCTGTCATAATTCAACATATCAAATGGCATTTGCAGTCAAATTTTGGTCTAAAGTTGTCATCAACTATTGTCATATCCTTTTTTGTGTGTGCGCCAATATATATATATATATATACATATATATATATATATATATATATATATATGTATAGAATAATATCCACAACAATAAGTTGCCATTAATAATCAAACCTAGACTTGCCGCAACAAGAAACACTGGCCGGGCCAAATAAGCAAAAATTTTAGGTGCCGCAACAAGGAGTACCGGCATGGGCCAAATTTGGCGTTCCGCAACAGCTTATTGCCGCATGGCCAATCCACAACCAAAAATATTCCTGCATTGGTTGCTGAAACAGTATCCTAACAACCGATTGTGGATGGACACAGTATTTTTTTAAAGAAAGATCATCCAGATTTCAGATAGTTCAGTTTAAAAAAAGAAAAAATAGTGCAGCCATAGTTAACACTACTAATCAAAGAGGCTCAAGGTCACGAAAGTTCTGGGAAATTGATGTCGAACATAATCATTACTTAACTCATTTTTCGCAGGCGCACCCGAGTTCCCAATGTCAATAATCATGAGCCAGTTTTTCAGATATATTTACATGATCACCAAGTTGACTGTGTGTAAAGTTTGGTTGTGATTCATGATATCCGCATGTGGTGATGTACTAAAATAGCTTCACTACAACAAAATCAACCCAAAAAATCCATGAACAGCTTCACCATAAAGATGGTGAATTTATGAGCATGTTAGATCATTTGGCTAGTTCTGGTGCAAACAGATATCGAAAAGTGAAGTTGTGAGGGATCCACTCAATTTTCTTGGATAGTTTTTCTTGATGAGGCTGCCGAAAGCTCTTTCGGATACAATAAGGCGTAGACTGCTCAATCATCTCAAATAAACTAGATGAGCATAAACTCAACTCCTTTGCATAACAATCCACAATTTTTGGCAGAAAAATCTTGTGGTCCTTTTGTATCCTGCAAGTGGTCTGAATGTACTCTTCTTTTGCCATTTCAAGCCCTTGGAACAGTCTCTTAGGTGTGTATATCCGGACCTAAATAATAATCAAGGCACAAAACTAACAATTGAAAGAAAGTTGGGAAAAATATAAGAAAATTAAAGCTCATTTTAGTACTGATCTTTTTCCATCTGGGTGAATATGAAAGTACTAACCGTTTTTCACAGACTTGTCCAAGTCATTCATTCCTTGTCTTTCTTCATATTTTATTTTATTTTCGCCACATTTTTAATTAGCAGTTTTCTGCTAAAGAGGTAACAAAAGTAAGAGCAAATGTGTTTACCATTGGATCGGATTGGCTTCCTGAAGTAAGTGCAAAATATAATAGAGGTTGAAGGTGCCCTATCGCATATGCTTTTCGTGCATCTCCAGACTTGAATTTTGACTTGGGGAAAAACAGCGACTGGAACCACTGTAATTGAAGTAAGATTCTCATTAAGCCTTCCATAAACCCCAGGCATGTTATATGAACTCAGTAAACTCGAATAAGGAGACCAAGTAAAATTTCTATGAAATGCAAGAAAGAAATATACTTGTCCTGGACGAGGCAATCGGCATCCTAATATAAAACTCTGTATCATGTCTATACTTACGGAATGGCCTCCAATGTTATATGCAGCCTGGACAATGCACCAGCTTTTCAGGTTTTTCGGAAACAAAAAATTGTACAGTCTTGTTCAACAAAATCACTGAAAATATTGTTACCTTGAGGAGTAAAGAGGTTCTATTCGTATTACTTGGGGGAATTCCATAAACCAAAAACGCCTGAAAAATTGCACAAGGGACTAATATGTTTTTTTGGTACTTTAGCATAAACATGACAAAAGAAAGGCATAAAATATAATGTGATTTATGGAGTCTTGGCTGTGTAGGACTATTACATGCATCACTAGCACATTGTGTACATTAATCCAGAAAGCTAGCTTCTCCTCATGTTTCATCTTTCTAGGATCAACTTCTTCCAACTGAGAGACAAGAGACCTGCAAAAAAGCATGCAAGAAATGAAACTTTACCAAGGACAATTATAAACGAAATGATTTTAAATGATTACAACAATACATTATTTTTTAATGCGCAGACTCTTGGTCCTATAAAGCGTTGGAAGCCACTCTTCCAAACTTTTGGTCATAAGAAAAATCAATACCACACTTGTGCATAATGCATAACAATATTGTATTAGCAGATCATATAGAAGAACTTTAACAACTAAAAATAATACACACATAGTTAAGATAAAAGTATACGAAAACTTGAGTTGAATATAGAACAATGGACAGATTCCTTGGTCCTCTATTGGAAATGGGGAAAAGAAAGAATATTGAGAATAAAGTTGGCAAATTTGATGCAACTTTCCTCCATTTCCTACTCACTAGGTAAATGGAAAAGGGAAAGGGAAAGAAACAAAAAGAAAAAAGAAAAAAATGGATTCCATAATTCAGTAAGAGAATAAGGATTCAAACGCTCACCTAAAATTTCCTAGCATATGTTCAACACCTCTCAATTTCCAAGTATCTCTACAAATCCCCTTAACCTCAACTGTTTTGGAGTAAGATCCACTTAATTCTTTTGAATCTTCAACCCAAAAAGGGTTGTTCAAACATGAATTGAATGATGAGTTTTCTTTGCTTTGTAGGCTCCTTCTGTCACACTGGCCTTGTGGAGGAGATTCACCGAGTGATGATGAGAATGAAATTGGTGATGAAGGGAAACCATGATTAAACAAAGGGGGTTCAGCAAGTTGGCAATATATAGCTGAAATGCACTTAATCATTTCCTCCGAAAGCCAGTTTGGTGACTCCTGAACATGATCAACAGAAATATGGGCAGCAAGATGTTCTGCAAAACTAACTTTTGAAGTACCATCCTGTGTACGCTGGTGAGATAAAATTGGAGCACAATTTTATTATTCCCAATAGTTACTGAATGTAGCATTCAATAATTTTCATATTAAATTACCTCTGCCTCTAGCATTGACAAAGGCAATGAGTGGAAGGAGTGTACAGCTTCAGCAACAGTGGGCCTAGGAGGAGAAGTTCTGAAAGAACATGCTGCGGTTTGAGAAAGTGATGAGTGGATGCTACAATCTAACAGCGGTCGTGCTCCCAAAACTTTACTAATTTCTTTGGATGGATTGTCCGTTAAATCTCGAGGCAGCCGTAAACTGATAGACTTAATCATGGAACTTCTCTTTAAACCATGATCACATTCTAGAGTGGCTGCAATCGGTTTTGACCTTTCATCTATTGCAGAAAAGGATGATGCACTTCTGTTAAAACTTTTCCGATACATTGAAAGAAGATATTTCTCCAAATGCACAACTTCCAGCTCCAGAATAGCAATTTCCTCGATCAAATCCTCAGCAGGCTGATTTTAAGCAGAAGCCAAAAAAAATTTAAATTTTAGCTGACATGGGGTAACAAAACAACTCTTCTAAAGTAACTAGTTAAATGCTATTAAAGTGAACACTTGGGCTATGTTTGTTTGCAAAAAAACATACTTAGAATTGGACTATTTGTATTAATTTAACATACTTTGGACTATTTTATCCCATGACGAGAGATTAATAGTACTTTAAATAGTCCTATTGACTATTTTTTTTATCATTCCTAAGACTATTTACATGGGATTATATAATTCCATGAAAAATTTGGGATTAATAGTCTCTCTCATTTTAAGCTATTAAATGGCTTTATGAGACTAATAGTCCAACATTAAGGGATTAATAATCCTGGTCAAATAATTAAATAGTGCAAAGTAGTATTAAATAAAGATAAATAGTCTAATCCCAAACATGTTTTTTACAAAGAAGAAACATAGCCTTGAGGTATTATATATTAGGGGAGATGGGAGCAACCTTTGTGTTTGAGTTTCCATTCGTAGGTTCATGCAAAAGAGGCTCATAACTTGACCCCTTTTGTAGCGCACAGCGCATCACATATTGGTCATCAAGTTGTTTCTGAAGTTGTAAAATCTGCAGGAATGAGCAAATACCAAGTAATATCAGCTAAATTCGATAGGAAGTGACAATCTTCTTTATTTATATATTAAGTTGATTGGAACATACAATACATGTACTGTTATGACATTCTAGTAATTTTGGGTGTAAATGAACCAGAAAATAGTATTTATGAATACAGTCAAGACCTCTTACAGGTTGCAAGGAAATTTAAGCTTCACAATAGTCAGAAATGGATAGATTTTAAGTGGAAAAAGAAATAAAATAAATAATTAGTATTTTTTCTTCCAACTCTTTGAAAAAAACAGTCAGAAAATTTCTTTGGATATATTGAATTTAACTAATTGAGACTCTACCTCTTCCTCCAGAGAATTTTCAATCTCAGTGCTTTTGGATTGCCTCTTCTTAGCCTCACCACAAGTCTTCAAATCTCCCATTGCCTATAATGACATATTAAACACAATAGATTATGTAAACAAATAAACATTCAAAAAAGGAAAGTAGACAAACTTTAACTTGATATGGCTAGACTTTGGTTTATGAAAGATCCCCTTGCTTTTATCTACACAAACATATGACAGAACATGTTCTCTTGATTTAAGACATTATGAATACAACTTCTTTTGTCCATAAAGCTTTAAAAGCAGAGTTTATAGTAACATTCTTAGCCAAGAATCCAACTTCAAAATTTTTATCTACTCTCCAAAAAGTAAAGTGGAATATATATATGTACATACATATATATATGTATATGTATATATATATATATATATATATAGAGAGAGAGAGAGAGAGAAAGAGAGAGAGAACTAGCCATGGAAATTCACTTACACGCTAAATTTCAAAAGGCCTGTGCGTCGAAGTAGCAAGTTCCATGTAAACTGAAAATAAGAAACCACGTGCAGTACCCCTTAAGGATTATGGATAGAGAAGAGATGGCCTTGGGGGCTCACTTTTTGGAAACTCCAAGTAGATCCAACAGAAAATGACAAGTGCCAAACCAAACCAATAGTAGAAACTAAGAAAGATCCAAGCAACATTAAATTGGTAACAACAAGAACCTGGTTCCTCTTCACATGAGAAAAAGAGTACACCCTGTAACAGAGAGAGACCATTCACCCACAAAGATTCTAAGCAAGCTGGACCATAATCTTGTTTTTCATGGCAAATGGTTATTTTCTGTTATTCCTAATTGTAACCCCAAAAAAATCCTTCTGTTGTTGAGGATTCCTATTGTCTTATAAGTAAATAAATCTTGCAATTGATAGTCTTGAGGCAGGGGGGAATGTTTTTTGACTAGTCACTTGTCTGAGAAAATAATGTTACCTTTTGTGTGGCTTTCTGATGCATGAAAAGAAGTATATTAATTGGTGATTCTGGATTGAGAAAAGTCTGATTGTAGTGTTGGCCATTCTAAGCTAAGTTCCGGAATAGGAGTACAACACATTCTCATGCTCTTTTTGCAAATTACTAAAGGAACTAAGGACAAGAAACAGAATGGTTGGATTGGGTTTTTGTGTGTGTATCAATTCATTGGACCATGGTTGCTCTGGTATTATCAAAAAATCTGGTGTAGTCCACATTTTTAGATCATGTATTTGAAAAATTACATTATATCTTATTTTCAATTAAATTATTTGTACATAAGTCTCATAATTCTTTTTTGCTAATTAAAAAGAGTTTGGATGGGACAATCAAATATTTGCAATCCCCACTTCAGCATCCTTATACATTGTAGAACCTATTCATTAATAGCATGCTTGTGAATAATTGTACAAATAACGCGTGTATCACACCATGACTAGTTAACTATAAAGCGTGGCATTAATCCTATTTACTCGCGATGTTTATAGCATAATCATAATAAAAAAAGGGCAAGTTCCATTCTTTCTCAAGTAATCATTGCCAATATCTTTCCATCATGACATTATGTCATGGATGAAAAAATACTTAATTTTAGTTCAAATTATTTGACTCTTAACCAACTTACATCGACAGAAAATCGAGAAGTTTCACCTTTTCTTACTTGTCCTTCAATACTGAAAGTGCACACGACATTCAGAAAGAGGATTACAGTGAGAAACTGAGAAGGGGCTTTCTTTTACATCCAAAAAGGGTCGGCACTTGGTACTTACAAAGACCTCAAAAGGGCTGAAAGGTGAAGGTCAATGGAAAGCAAAAAAGGAATGCATGATATGGAATAACTTTGTTTGGTAGGCTATCCCCTGTTTTATTTCCAATCTCAAACAAAAATAGTAAAAAATTTGAGAAAAGTTTAACTTTTTTGTTGGATTTTATGTTTCTTGCTTAAAAAAAAAATATGAAAAACATGTAATAAAAGAGAAGAAAGGATTTATGTGTGTTTTAAATGTGCAAAACCTCGTACGTGCACTGCATCTAATATGACGTAGTTTTGATTGATAAAATGATAAAATTCATTAAAAGGCGGATATAGTTAATACCGCAAACGGTAAAAAAAAAATTATAACTTTATAAATGTTGCTAACTTCAAGAAAACAAGAGTCTTAAATTGCCTAGACTCGCTAATTTCTGCAATAAGTTTCTAAAAATTGTCAATTGCTACTATATGAAGCTGCTAGTTTGAAAAGAAACTGTTCGAATTTGTCAACATAGTAAGATCCAAATAATCGAAGGTTGTAAATATTTCGTTTCCATTTATCGATAACTATATTAAATAATCGTTTTGTTAGTATCAATTAGTCAATTATGGATCTTTGAAGAAACTGACAGACATACTGCAGACCAATTTAAAGCTTATACTTACTTCATTACCTTGTTTAATGAGAAACTAACTAAAG
This sequence comes from Hedera helix, assembly GCA_947179155.2. Classification (NCBI taxonomy): domain Eukaryota; kingdom Viridiplantae; phylum Streptophyta; class Magnoliopsida; order Apiales; family Araliaceae; genus Hedera; species Hedera helix. The sequence goes on from OX359287.1 coordinate 33,037,482, forward strand.
TTTAACAAACTTCAAAGCCAATAGAATTAGTGCAATAGGTTAATACTAGTATGATACTTCTTCCGTACTAGAATAAAAGTTTTGGTTGACTTTTTACGCATATTAAAAAAGAGGATAAAATAACAAAATTGTCCATATTTAAATTCTCATTTAATTGTATAATTTTTTACACATGACTAGTGATACTCCATAATTATGTATAGAGAATAGATATATGACAATTAATACTAAGAATATTATAGACAAATTATTCTAAAAAATAGATTATTTAAGGTAAGTAGACATTTAACTTGAGATTACCTAAAATAATAATAAAGACTTTTATCCTGAAACGGAAGGAGTATAAAAGGTTGGTCAGTATATTTAAGAAAAGATGTTTGGCTACCTAAAAACAATGCATTGAAAGGTCAAACAATACTTTCTCCTTTCTATTATATAGGCCGTTTAAGATATAATCACACATATTAAGAAATATCATCAATACTAATATTAGGTAATTAATATTGGTTTGAAATTTTATTACTACACATGCACTAATTAATTACTCTTCCTCCCCTCTCTCTCAATTACTCTATCTTTAAGGATAAAGTAAGAAATAATTAGATTTTTTTTCCGAAATATACGTAAAACGTCTTATATTTTGAAAAGAAAAAAAACTTCTAGAACGACCTATATAATGAAAATGAAGGAGTAAATTTTTTTTGAAAAAAAATATCATATATTTTTCCATGTTATAAGCTTCAGAAAATAAAATACAATATTTAAATGAAAAATAATGGCTTTGGATGAACTGGCATGGCTGGTAATATATAAAATAGTTGGTCACTGGTAATATATAAAATAGTTGGTAAGAGTTATTTGACTTTTGTGGGATTATGTCATTGCTTCTTGCGTTGTAGAAGTTGTACAGTCTGCTAAGCTTGGCAGCTACAGCTACACGCAGTTCTGCTCTATAAAATATTTCAAACAGTTAAGAGTTCCTGGTGCTCGAGAGTTTTATATTCTAACGTTTGTAATATACGTGATTCATAATTTAGATTGAAATTAACATTAACGTGAACCGATACCATAGAATAATAATATGTGAATCCCGTATCTTAAATCCCTTATGAACCGATACGATAGAATAATAATATGTGAATCCCGTATTTTAAATCCCTTTATTATTCTTTCGTGTCTTATATATCAAAGTGCATTCTTTTCTTAAAATGTTGCGAATACAAAATATGCAACTATTCCTCGCCAACTTTCTAATACAAAAACTGTATTCACTTTCCTACCCATTACTCTATTTTGCCCCAACTTGCTCTCTCCTATTTGTTATCACGTTAATGTACTTGAGATTAGCATAAATTAGCAAATATATAAGCAAAAACCACATCACCATAAAGACTGGTCATACATCATATGACGACGCCCTTCTAAAAAAATAATCGTCAATTTTATATAGAGATATATCGAGTGGCTCTCAATCTCTGCTAAGAGAATATACAAAATTATCACCCATGAAAGCCTACTTATGTACAAATTATAATTTAGAATAGAAGGCAGAGTACAAAATCTTGAAAATACTCTGGCCTCCTCTTTCGCCGTTTCTCACAGGTGAAACATTTACTGTTTCATCCACTGAATGATCATTGTAACCAAAAAGATGAGAGTTGCTCTTAGGTTAGAGCTGTACATTTGCCTAAAACAAAAACCTACTCTAAATTCAATTTCTTTCAATTAATTCTGCAGGCAAGTTAAGATCAAAAAGGGCACCTCCAAATCCTCCTATTCTAGGTCGCTTCCGTGAAGAGCAGCCACTTTGATCTGAACTCCCAGAACCCGATGGCTGATCAGATTCCATTGTGCATCCTACAAACATGACACATTAGAAGCATCAGTAATAAGCTTAATTAATATGCTTCCTCTCAACTATGGCAAAAGGTTAAGTATTAAATAATCAAATTCTAAAATTAATAACAATAGTAGAAACTAGTAGGCATTCAAAAGTTTGTTTTTGTTTTATTTTTCTTCCAAGGAACCCTACCATAAACAGAGAATAGATAACTTCGACTTGAGAACAATCGACATCTAAGGCCAAGGTGCAACAAACTAAAATAATAATAATAATAATAATACAGAAAAAACATTTATAGATCAATTGAAAGGAGTAGAACATTAAATAGTTAGATCTTAGGAATTAAACCTTTTCAGAGTATAAGACTGTCAAAAATCTATTGTTTCAATAATATTCATAAGCAACAGAAATTACAAGTTAAATTTTTTTGTGCAGAAATATATATACCTTCATACACCTAGGCTATGTTTGACTACAATTATGTTGCACATTGGACTATTTATACTAGGTTAATACCTTTAAGCACTTTTTAATCCTTGGATAAGTCTGAAGATGACAACTTCATCGACTCTTTTTTTTCTAAGGTCATTTATGAAGGACTATATAATCCCAAGGAGGAAGGTGGGATTAAATAGTACCCCTTTTGAAGTTGTACACCAAGGAAAGCAGTAGTCCAAACGCATACAACATAATTGTAAACAAACATAACCCTAAGGAAAGCAGTAGAAAGACCATAAGCATTATATATGTTAGCACAACAAATTTGTTGTACCCAAGATAATTTCCTCATATAACAAAGCAAGAACTTGGCACTTGGCACACCGCCACTACCATAAATCTTGATTGAAGCATGAAATTACGAACAGAATTTCACACAACGCAATAAGATAAATTCCTTTCAGAATTTATCAGTAATTTTAATGATTATTGTAACAACAATAATCCATAGTTAATGATCAATAGCGAAGCCCAAATAATTAAGGTAATACTTTGCATAAAAAAATAATTAGAGATTATATTGAGTGAATAAAGAAATGAAATTGTCTGAGATGGACTAGTTGTGGACAAAGAGTTGGCCACATTAGGCAGACAGTACTGAGATAGAACTTTAATTGTTTCATTTCAAAACCAATAAAAAGACCAATCACCATAGAAGAAGAAAAACTCTATGTTCAAAGACTAGTGCCTAGTATTGGTAAAACTTGCCACTTGCATGGGATGCCCAAAGAGAATTTAATAGACAAGAGTTTAATCTTTTGAAAAAGAGTAGAAAAGGAGAGAGAACTTGGATGAGAAGACCCAAAAAGAGGAATTATATCATTAATCTCATGCTAAGTTAAGATTTTAAGAAAATACAAATTACAAACAATAGTCTCCCCTTCCCATACTACGAAACACGCAACGAGGGCATTATGTAAGGAGCATCACCAAGCCAACTACACTTCCAAACAAATAAACAAATATGATCCTGTTTTATACCCTAAAATATATCAAAGGAGTGAAAGAACTTAGTACCTTGGAAATGAATTTTCAGGGGCTAGACCGCTAGAGCGAGTGACAGCACAACCAGTAGGATTCACACCCATACATTTCTCGATTGAGTCAGAACTAGTTCAAATAACTAAGCTCGAAATTGCTCAATTAGCTACCAATAATCTAAGAATATTTTCATTGAAGAGGAAAAAATTGAGTAGACTATATAAAGACAAAATTACTCAAGCCTATATCCTGACCAAAACAGTTACGAGCTTGCTGGCCACTACTGAAAATTTCGGAATACTACTTTTTAATACTAAATTTTAGAATGTACATAATTTAGAACATCATATATTTAGCATTTAACATACTCCTACCAACATGTTTGTATAGGGTTCCGATTGCCATGATGTCATCACATACCCCTAACTTCAAAAATACTCTTCTGCTTCATCATATATCTTAAACTACGAAGTATATTACAAAATAAGAAGTTCAAACAACTTTACCATTTATCTGAACATCTGGATTTTGATATTTATAAATGTCACTGGCTATAGCATTCTGACCGACAGCAAGTTCAGTTGCCTTCTCGATGCCTTTTGACTGGTATGGAGCTATGTTGTGAATACCAAATTGTAGAGAACCCAATAAATCATTCTCAATGCATTCATACCTGCAACAAATTAGCGAGTGAACAAGTTTCATAATCCTGATTAAATTTGAGGTTTTTGTGACAACCATACTCACATTTTCTTGCACAGGTTGTCAGTAATCACACAAAGATTGACAACTTGAATCCGTTTCTCCATAACTTGCTTCTCAGGAAACTGATCAAATGGCTCCTCAATAAACTTAGATAGCTTCTCGACATTTGCCTCGAGCTGCTGCTGTTGGTCCTCAAATAAATGCTGTTTTATCTCCCGTTCATTGTCTGTCATCTCATCCTTAAACAGGTCTTCACCAAACATATAAAATGCAAAAGGGTATGAATATGAAAGTGCCCGCCTTGATCTGAAGAGTCTGTACAGCCCATTTGTTACCCAACTAAAATCTCTCAAGCTTGAATCTCTCTTTTCCAAACTGTCAACCTTCTCCCTGATGGTTTCCCTCAATCTAGATTCCTGCTTAAAAGAATCCGTATGAGCTTTGTAACGACTATGATAGTGCATGTATCGATAAAGTTCCCGCTTTGCACGTTCAGAATTTTTTTCTCGATCTTCCTTGAAACGTCCACAACTGTGACCAGTAATATGTGTCCATGTATGATCCCGCCCAGTTGCACCACCACATAGCCAACTAATCACAGATAACTAAAGTAAGAAACAGACTATAAACATGGTGAAATGCCACAAGTTGTTATAAAGAAGTAAAAAAAAAAGAGTCAAGAAAATATGACTGCAACAACAGAACATTCATGGGTTACAAGAGGTAAAAATAGGTAGTTTCCTTGGCTTATCTAGATACAGAAATAACAGATACGAACATGTAACAGCTAAACAATCATAGTACATAACTAATCCAATGTGCATGCACTCCTCCAAGAACAAGTTGTAGAAAGTATAAGTCTTACAGTGAGCACTTGTACTCCCACTATTTTTAACCACAGAATAAACCCCAAAACATACTTGCATATGCTGAAATTGAAAATTAGAAAATCAGAGAAAGATTGTGCTTAGAAATTCATGTTTTATACAAAAAAGACCAGAATGATACATATTAAAAATAAAAGATGAAAAATAGTGACCTACTCAACAGGAGTTTACACCGGGTTCACCCTCAACCCCAATACTCCATTCTCTCTCATGTCCATTCACTTTCCTTAACCACCACCTCCATCACCTCCCCAAAACCATCACCACCATAACTATGCAACACCATTGCAACCACTATCACCACCACTAACAGATATACCTGGCAAACGATCCACTACCCACCACCACCATCATTGGGATAGATACCTAAGAAACAATCAATGCGCTCCATTGCCAGAATTAATGGAGGACGCCACCCAATGATTCACTGCTTCTTTCACCATCATCTTTGGGAGAAACACTTGATGAGAAACAATCCATGCCTCCATTGCTGAAATTAATGGAGGAAACCACCAATGATCCACTGCCTACTTCACCACCACCAACCACACAGACACATCCTTCTATCTTCCCCACCACCATCTCTGGGCTCGTAATCGTTGAAATTGGATGGAAATAAAATTGCATGGAAATGAAATTGGAAAGTAATCCCAAAAGAAAACTTGAGGGTCCAATTAGAGGAGAAAGAATTTGGGAAGGAAAAGGAATCCTTAAGTGTGAAAACGGTGCACAATCTAGCGTTAGCAGGGGTACATTTTCCATTTACAGTAAAAACTAAGGGAAGCCCAGAAGGATTTTCTCTGCAGTGTCATGGAAACATTGATGAAGTCAAGTGCATCCTTTTACAAATCAACTGAACATGAACCCTACTTCAGTTCTTATGAACAGCGTTCAGGTCCAAATTATCACAAGTAATTAGTGAATGCAAAATGGGTAACCTATAAAAAACCTGAACTCCAAACCCCGCAGTACCTCCAAGAAACCAAAAAGGACAAGGAAAGAGAAGAAAAAAATTAAGATGTAGGAAACCTGAAAAATAAATCCCAACTATTCACAGTGAAAGCATAAAATTTCAAACAATTTTGTGGCACAACCAAAATGCTATCCATAGAAAGAACATTTCCATGGCAATGTATCCTACATTTATATGCATGTGTGCAATTGCGACTACGAAATAAAGGCTAAAGAAAGAACTCGCACCAAAATGCTTGCCCACAGATGCAGCTCACAAGATTGCAGCCACCATTCTTCTCAACGGGTTTGTGACACTTTGGACAAGGCTTTGTATGAACTGTAATCCAATTAACTGTTTCTGACTCATCTCGACATTTCTTGGCCCAAAGCTCCCACATACAGCATGAACAAGGGGAGTGTGCTTCAGACAGGCAATTGAAGCAAAATTGTAAGCCACATGAACATTCTACCTCACAAAATTCATCATCCTCAACACGTATAGCGTTCCCGCAATGTGGGATACTTGGGCACCATTTTACCATTTTATTGTCCTCAATATATGACTCGAGAAGAAATCGGTCAAATTTTTCAGCTAAATCAGGGTGCCTTCTACTAACTAGATTTCTGATGACAGCTTCATCACAAATGGCAGAGCATTTATGAGCCATGCACTTGATTCGCTTACTCTGACCCTCGTTTATCTTCACAATGAAATGCTCTGTCCAGCCTAAAAAGAAGAACAAGCAATATGAAACGACAGCAAAATAGTAATAAACTTTACGAGAACTCACACATAAAAAGATAATAGTGATTATAATTTCTACAACATAAAAATAAATTCATTAAGATACAATATTGAAGCATATAGATAATAATTTAAACTGCCTACTAGAAACTTCTGAACGCTGCCATCATTGTTTAAATCCATCAACTATATTCTAGTTCTGCAACAAATGGGTCCATGGTTTTAAAATCTCATGAGGAAGTATTATACCCTATTGCTGGAACATATACAGGCTTAAAGGGAAATAGTGCTTACAGTTGTTGCAAAAGCAATGGCCACAGTCCATTTTGGTCACCTCACTGCCAGGTACATCCTCTATGCAAATAATGCACATTACTGTAGTGGAGGACACCGGAGGATCAAGATCATAAGACTCAACCAAAGGTACACCTGCTTGACCAAACAAAGAAGATTTTCCCTTTTCCACTAGAACCGCAAACAACTTTTCGACATCCCAACGGTAATGAATAAGTAGAGTTCGTGCGTGATGCTCTCTTATGGATAGCAATTCCACTACTCGGCGTAAATCTTCTCTCTACATGAAAGAAAAGCATTAGAAATCAAAAGATACCGAATGAATTGGGTGGAAAGGGGGGAAATTTTGAATTTTATTGTTCTTACCTGTGCTGCCAAGAGAGACTCGTTCGTGATTACCTGCAAAAGACTCGAAAAGCATTACAGAAGCATAGTTCTAGAATAACTCTATAATCTGGGTAAAAAAAAAAATAACTTTACATAAGAATAACTAATCCAAATTATCCAATGAAAAAAAAAATGGAAAATAAAATAAAAACCTAGACTTTTTACTATCAGAACATAGATTATGACAAATTCGATCACCCAAACCCAAATTCAGCAATATTAACCAACTGTATAGACTATTCCCAATTATAAAAACAGATAATATTACAAATTGCCAACAAAAGAATGTAGCATACATACGTGGATAATAATATATACACATACAAATACCTTGCTGGAAGGAGGTTTAGGCGGGACCCACTCAGAATCGCACTCTTCATTTTCCAGGCCGTCGAACAAGTCTCGATCAGAAGAACAGAAATCATCTTCGCTACTAATACAATCCTCCATCTATTTACTATATATATATGTATATGTATGAAATAGGCCGATCTAGCGGTCGTTTTAAGCCGGTGTCAAATTGGCTCTACCGATCGGAGATGGTTACCGGAGAATTTGCCGGCGAGGAGAGAAAGTAATCAGAAGTAGTGTACGAGAGAGACTAAAGAGGACTTTTTCTGCCTGCTGCGATGCTAAAAAGAAGAGCCGTGTGACTGAAAATCTGCTTTTACGACGTCGTTATTAATTAGTAGACAAACATACAGTTGACGTCAACCCAAAATTTGTTGGGTTAATTAGTAGACAAACATATATTTTAAAGTTCTTTTATTTACAAAATTCATCTAAGACTTTTAACCGTTCAAAATATACTGCAAACTTTTTTCTAATAAATAAAATACACTCTTATTTTTGGGTGTTAACTGTAATTTTTTAAATCAAAAAAAAATTAAAATGCACTAAGATATATTTTAAATATTAAAGTGCAAATCCTAATAACCGTATAAATTTTAAAATTCAAATTATATTTTAGTCTTAATTAATAAGAAGTGCAAAATGAAAGCTAAAAAGGATAACGAAGACGACTCGTATGCTTTATCTAAAATCAAATTTTCGTTGTTAAAAGTTCAATGAGAAAAAAAACAAAAAGTTTTTTATTATTTTTTGTGATTTGAATCCATCATTTAAATATTGGATCTAATTTATTTATTTATTTTAATGTAGTTCCATAGTTGGTAACATGTAATTTTCTCTCTTTTATCAGTTGAAGTGTTCAAGAATAAAAATGATTATTAGAAAATTATAGTTTGAAGACATTTTTTGAAATATAATAAATCCAAGTTCTATTAATACAAATATAACACCATTCTCAACTGAGTCAATTGAGTTGAATTTATTATTTTAGTTGGCCCTAAATTCCAATTTCCGAATTTAGCACCATGCCAATCTCTTATTAGTTGGGCGGGACGGTAGAGTCTGAATCAAATTAGAAATAGAATTATAATTTAATTTCAATTAAATTGAGTCCTAATTTTGTGCCAATCTCTGGCGTTTTAATTATTGTTTTAGCTGCCAGTTAAGAATGACCATAATGCTGGTCTTTTTTTAAAGGTAGAGCATATGTAATATGCAAACCAGCTGCAGATTGTGAAGAAAGCTCCTTACCTGCAATGTTATCGCTAGGGCTGTTCGGCGCCAACTTATAAGTTGATCAACCTAACTTATAAGTTAATTTTGTTAAAAAAGTATTCGTTTGGAACTTATAAATTGACTTATAAGTCATTTTTTTAAGTTTTGGTCAAACCTATTGAAATGTCCATTTTGCCCTCTTTTATTTTAACATGTTATTTCTTTTGAGTTTATTTTAGTAATCTTAACATTTTATTTTAACTTATAAGTCATTATTAGCCGAACACATCCACAACTATTACTTATAATTCTCAACTTATAAGTAAAAATGATGTCAAACACTTTTACTTATAAATCTACTAAAATTTTAACTTATAAATCGACTAAAATTTTAACTTTAAGTCAAAAAAAAAAAAGTATCTCCCGAACAGGGCCTAGATGTTACTAAAGACCTTAACCACTTAAATATTACAAGTGCGTGCTGGTCTTTTGTAAATAAAGCATGCATATGCATCCAAATGTGTGCAGATTGCAATAAGATAACCCCTATAATGTTTTAAGCTTAGTCAATTTTAGACAAAGGATGAAAAAGATTCATATATCAGAGTAGTTATTCAGGAAATACATGCAGATTCTATGGTTTATCCATGCATCTCATCTTGAGCCCACAAGTATCATGTGTTAGTAGGCCTTCGTCAGAGTTCCAATGTGGTGTTGTTCGGTTGGAGCACAGCATATAAAACAAGACATCATATCCATTTAGTTTAAAGTTGTAGAATTACAGCCCTAACCTTCCTCAAGATATAAAAGAAATAGTGAAATCCATCACCTAAAGTACTCCACTCAATGGACAAAAATGAAAAATCATGTAATTCTGTTTCTACTACCTTGGCAAAAGTAATTGAGATGAATATATACCATCTGGTTTCAAAACCCGATGAACACCTTTAAGCATTGCCATCACCTTGTGTACGCGGCGGGTCGTGGATTCCAAGGATCCCCACTGTCCACGAACAACACATCCTTCAAATTCCAAAAATTTGAAGAATCAAAAATCATTTAATAAGTCGAGAAATATCAACACAATAGTTTAGATCAAATTCTGCAGTACTAGTGACAACTGCATTGAGTTATATATTTACCATGGTCCCTTCCTTTCTCAACAACAACATCAAAAGACTCATCGCAGAATGGCAGATACAGCATGTCAGCTTCTAGCACTTTAATATCTGATGAATGAAAACAAGAAAAGAAGTACCTTTTGAAATAGAACCAAAATTTCTGCAGCCAATATTTATATTACAATGAAAAAGTTAAAACTACTAACTGGCAGTTCTTCCTTATTTATTCATTTCTGTATTAGTAACTATGATTTCTGGGAGAGGGGCTTAGAAAAGACCTTTGTGATGCATTGTTAAATCCAAACATGTGTAAAATCTGTTTTCAAATTGTGCACTTCAGTTTTCATCTGATCCTTTCAGAACCCTCAATTTCCAATTACAACCACAACGTGTATTAATTTCCTAGTTACCCTACTGATGATTTGCATGTTAACAGTATAACATAACAACAAACCCCGCCATTTGCTACTCCAAATATGTGTAAATCCATTGCATTCGACAGGGTACCAAAATCTGAATACAACTCAAAATGATAATATGCAATCAAACAACACGCTAAACTGCCAGGTGTCAGCAAATCCTCAGGCACAGTCCTATGAGCCTTATCAATCAATACCAATATATAAAGTCGCGATCCCAATTTGAGTCAATTTTGTTGGTACTCAGTTAATTTAGCGAGTTTGGTTCAATTTAATATGTTGGAATTGGTTCATACTTCTGCGAGTTTGACTAATGGTCACTTCAGCGGGTTCGACTAATGGCCCAAGACAATGGTGTAATTGGGCTTGGAGATTTATTAGTAGTTTAGTCTTTGGTTTACTAATATATTAGGCGTAGGCTCATGTTATAGCAATTACAGTATTCTAGTTACTATAAAAATAATTGTTTGGTGTGTGAATCATTGTAGAGCGTGTGAGAAATCTAATCAATACGTCAGACAAGCAGGACTAGCCAAATTGGTGAACCTGAGTATATCACGTGTTCTTACTTTTCTGTTCTTCATCTAGTATTCTGTGTGATCGTGTTATTATTCGATCTTAAATTCTAACACAACATGACAACGAAAAATCTCAAATCGATTTCATGTTTCAACAATGACTAATCCCAAATCAATTTCACGTTTCAACAACGATGACAAGAGCCGGGGTGACTCTTTCGTTTCATTTACCCATTTCCACTTCTCCGTTTCTCTGTCTTTGCATATCCTCTCTTCTCCTATTTCAATTGCAGTTGGGGCACGAGTGACGACAACAATGAGCCTGAAAACTCTGGACCTGAGGAATTCGATGATGACAAGTCCTAACGATGGTGGAAGATGATGAAAAAAGGATGGTGATCGTGGACCTAGGACTTCATTCTATACAGGTGTTGTAGATTAAATTCTCAATTTCACACTTTCCTCTCCTTCATCAACTTCCTATGTTGAGGATTATAGTTTCCTTATCTTGAATTTGTTTCTAACATTTATCAATTTTTGGTGTTATAAATGTTATGTACTTTGGCTTACTTGATGCACTTTAAGTTTTTGAAATAATGTCGCATACAGTTTGTTCTTAATGTCACATAACTCTGAATTTGCATGTCCGTATTCTTTGCTGATTTTTTTTTTTTTTTTGTTATACTTTATTTATTTCAATTATGTCAATATAAGTCCTAACTTTGCATCCTTGGTCGTAGGCATTTTAAAGCGTGTTTAATTTTTGGCTTGATAGTTAATTTAACAGAAAGACTTTTCAATCTTAACAGTTGTGGCTCATTCAATTATCGGATAAATTTATGGTTGTAGATTCCACTCAGTTACATTCAAATTCAAGGTTTATCTACCTTCATTTTTCTATTTTTATACAAATACGCTGCCATAGTTCCTCTAATCCCTGCAGGTATTACCTCCTCTCTTTTTTTAACGTTGAAATGGGTGATGAGGGTTTTGTATTTTGAATATAACATAGACAATTCAAAGAAAATTGTGCACTGATATTTAATATGCATTGTATACATTCATATATATGTGTTGTTCTTTTTTTAACGATAGTTGTTTGGTTGTACATGATTTGATGTTCACAAGCCATAACAATGATCATCTGTGCGGAAACTCATCTAGAGATTCTCTAATGTCTCGTGAATTTGGTCCTCAGACTTCGTGTACAAGCCTAAATGGTACGTTCGGGCCAAGAAATATATGAATCAGTCTATACAGTTGTATAATGTTTTCAGAAGAACATAATGGATGTTTAAATAATCATGCATTGCATATGTTGTAGGTCCTGGAATTGATAATATACCTTTCCTTAATTGTCATCCTCGTTTATCTCAAAGCGGCATAGATTTTAAGCAAATTGATAGTGAATTACATTGGTAATATTGTTTAATTTTCTGATTGAATTATATTGTAAACGGAATCGATAACTTTATGAAATCTCTTGTTCAAAATCGATATACATATATAAATCACTATAGTAAGATGCAAATGTATCTCAGACTCGTCCGGGGCACGGGCTATGCAGCTGTTTATAAATGACTGATCATAGTTCAAGAAATTCGGTGAACGAACAGAATCATTTTAATTTTTAATGACTGGTTAGGTATTGGGCATTAGATACCTGCATATCCCTTGCTCGGTAACATTTGCTGCATTTTCTCTACTGCCACCGCCCATATATCAATGCAGGTCAGTTTAGTAACACCATGTTTGTACAATTCTTCGCAAAACTGTGAATTTCCACAACCCATCTCCAATACCTACATTTACTTGTTTAAAGATTTAACCTTGTAGCCACTTTTTAAAAAAAAGACTTAAAACCTGTTCGACAAGTACTTATAAGTTGTCCAACTTAATTTATAAGTACGTAAGTTAAAAAAACTTTTCGGGAATAATTTTTTTTTTTTGACTTATAAGTTCATAAAAAAAATAAGTAAATTTGTAGTGCTTAAAAAAATGACTTATAAGTCTTCTTTTTTTTAAAGTTGGTCAGTCCAAATGAAATGACAAAAATACTCTCTTTTATTTTTTTAATATTCTTCTTACTAAAGAACATTTTAATAATTTTTTTATTTTACTTAATTTATAAATCATTATTAACCGAATACATCCATAATTATTACTTACAATTCTCGATTTACAAGTAAAAGTGATGCCGAACACTTTTAGTTATAAATCTATTAAAATTTTAACTTATAAATCTACTAAAATTTTAATTTTAAGTCAAAAAAAAAAAAAAAAAGTCATTCACATGAGTATAGATATGTAAATAGCATTTGCCATGGTGTTACGATGGCCGAAAGAGATGGTTATTCTTACAACGTTCAGAAACTGAAGACAACACGGTCTGTCACAGTACAAGTTCTTGGAAGGTGATTTTTCATTTCCTATAACTGCAGGAAGCGCCCAATTCGGTTAAGTGCCACAAGCCCAAATTAAGGCTCAAACCAATATTCGAAGAGAACCACCCTGGGTAATCTTTGTCCGCCACATACCCGCTGAAAAGGGACCAGCTGGGACAATTTCAGCAAAAAAAGAGTTTTTCTCACCTATACCCGGCTAACCGCATTACCCTGCTGGAAGTTTCAATGTCGTGTCAAAAACTGAAAATTACTTCCAGAATACTGTTTTCGCAGCACAACTTTGGTGAGGGCGCCTTCACTTTCATTGGGCTGCCCAAAGTCTGTTCCACAAAAAAAGTCCTCTGATAGTGTAGAATAACTAAATGCCCTCGGGTATAAGAACACAACTTCACTTTCATGCCATCACTACCGACTAAACACTCGTATATGTAAGGATAAATATGAAAGAAAAATATATCATTAAAATTTACAAATTTTGCAAATGAAACTCTTTTTGTGGAAGAGAGGCGTATTAGATTGTCTATATGTGTGTTCATGTTGGGATTGGAGTAGACAGTTCTATGTTTTGAATCCTTGATCTAATCAGCTATGAAATTCTAGATAAGCTGAATCTTTCATCCTGCTGCAAAGTTATAAGCTGAATCTAATCCAACATAGACAATGGAAATCATATTGTGCATGGTTGATATAAAACCCAATGAAGGGAAATACATTTATTCTCATTCAGCATCACGAAATGTAAACTCGCACATTCATTATTTAATCAGAAAATAAGATACGTAGATTTATATTCTCATGCAGTTCAATTACGTTCCTCTTCCAGCATTAATAGTCAAAATGCCGCCTAACAAATCATCTGAACTTTCTTTGATCACTCTGATATAGTTATGTAGACAGGGCAAATTTACCCAGAGGCTGCAGCCTCAAAAGAAGGGGTACATGAATTTCAATTAATTCAGTAACTATACCTCATTGCACTTACTGATAACTCTTTCTTCTTTTTTCATTGTTTCCCTGGCGATGGTGATGGAGAAGTTGGAGGCTTCAAATCCTCATACCTGCTTGTTGGAAGGACAAAGAAAAGGGAAAACAGATTCTTAGTTCCACGATTTTGGCAACACAGATTTGAAGATTTTCTAATTATGTTAAATAATTACTTCATCTGCAGCAATTTACAGCTAATTTGCTCTGATTCGGTTAAGACATCCGACTGGCATGTCAAACAAGAATAGGAAAAGAAATAAGTGATTTACATTGTGAAAGGTGAAAGTGGCCTAGATTTTGGTGCAGTACTTGGAGACTGAGTTGCGCCATTCCCAGACATGACAGCTATCTGAGACACTCCTTTATTGGGAGATGTGATGTGGGTGTGATCGTTGGTGAAAAAGGTGATGGTGATGTAGGGGGCTTAAAATCATGGTATCTGATAATATGAGTACGCATAAAGTAAGGGATCAATTAAAAAAAAGCTAGCAAACTAAAATCTGGAGTATAAGAATGTTTTGCAAATTTTTCTTTTCCATAATCGTTTTTTGTAATTTCCTTTCCTTAATCTTCTTTGTATCTTCCTTTCCTTGATCTCCTTTGTATGTTCCTTCCTTAATCTTCTCTGTATCTTGTCCTAAATCTTCTTTGTTTCTTCCTTTTCTTCAATCAGAATTTCTTATTTTATCTAATAAAAAAATCGATTTGTTCAAGTTTTCAAGAAAAATTACAATCAACCATAGTGCTTGATAAATTTAAATGCAGCATATTAAAAGACTGGGAGGACAAAATAACCTATTACAAAATTTATTTTCATAACAAATATTTATTAAAAAGAATAATTGGAGGGCATGTTCTGCAGTTAAAGTGCAGAGAAAAAGAAATAACTTACGCTGGGTAGGGTGAATGGCAAGAATTTATAGCTTGAGGAGGATCCTTCTCAACGACACTGGCAGCTTCAACCTTTGTTTTGAGACCGCTAGGTGTTGGGCACGGAGAGCAAGGTGGCTTCAAATCCTCATGGCTACAAAGATTTGATCAGCTAATAAAGAGACTAAGAGTCTGAAAACAACATGCAAATAAACTTACGCAGCATAGGGAGACAGAGGCCTTGTTATCAGATTTTCTTCAGTGGGTGACTTGGGTTCAGTAGTACTAGCAAGACTCTCTAATTTGTCAGCATCAGAATCTGTATCACTAGGTGCTGATGCAGGTTCTACGGTATTATCAACATCTTTAACATCACCAGGTGCCTTCGGGCTTGGTGAAGTAGGAGGTTTCAGATCAGCATAACTGTAGTAAGAATAGTAAAGTTGACATCACAATAATACAATCTTATAGTATAACAATAAATAATTTACTAGCAGTTATAACAGTAATAATAATAATTATTATAATTATGGAGAAAAAAACGATTCATGCAGATATATTATTACTTATCAAAAGAAAATGATCCATGCAGATATATCGATATCTTTGACTTTTACCAAGTGACTTTCCTCTGTGTATTCTTGAGGGCATTTAATAAGTCAGTCTGTTTCATATATTCAGAATATGAATCTCTACAGATATTAAATAGAAAATTTTCACTATATTACTGTAAGGATTTAAGCAAAGAAAAACCCAATATTGATATTTATTTTATTATTTTAATAATAAAATTTAATTTCTTTTTGCATAATTAAATGTGTCATAAATTTTGTCCATAATTATACATTTTATAATTTATGTATATGAAGGAGTGTCATATACGGAAAACATAAATTATATGTTATGTATAATTAAAGAAATTATATTGTTCTCAATCTTAGATGGAAATGGACATACCATTCTAGTAGATTGTAATAGACTTGATTTGATGACTTGTCTTAGTCATGTAAAGTAGAGACTTTAATCTAATGTATTGGTGTATTTTTGAAATACATAGAACTAGATCATAACGAAAAATTATTTGTTAAATACTGTTATTACAAATAATTTTCAATTACTATTAATGTGCAATTACTCTTAATCCTGATAGAATAATGAACTTGATTTTATAACGTGTATCACTTTAATATATTAAAGAGTGAGATTTTTAATATAATCAATACCTCAATATGTTGGGTGATATATACTATGAAATTAGGAACATGTATTTTTCAAGATGAAATTCTACAATTAAATTGTAATATCCCTTTGAGATAATTTATTAGTTGATCACCGGATCTTGGCCAAGTATTTTTAGTAATTTAAATTACTAAAGTATTAATTTAATTTATTAAATTAATGAGTGATCAAAAGTTTATAAATTATGTACTCAAGGATATAAGCAGTAAACGTAGTGGGTTAACAGTTTTATTCCTACACACGTTTATGGATATTAATGTAGAGGAGTATTTTTGCAAGATACTAATAGTGAAAGGATTTAATTAATTAATTTTAATTCTAGTAATTCTAGAGTGTAATTATAACTATTTAGTGGAATTAGTTATAATTAATATAATTCTAATTGATTAAAGAGTTAATCAGAAATTAGTATTATATTGAAGCTAAAATTATAGAATCCTACTTGATCTCTACTCTAGCCCTTATTAAGATAAAACAGAAAAGGGAGGATAAAATATATACGTAAGTTTTTTCAATTATCCTAATAATTATCAGGGAGTTAAGGACTTTATATATTCTATCACTCGGTATTTTTGAGCCCACACTCAGAAAAAGTACGTAATATCAAAATAAGGGTCATAGAGAGGAAGATTAAGAGGAGCAGAATACATCATCAAAATAAGCCAAAATTCTCCATTGTGCTACAACCAAGTACGAGGTATGTAATATATTTTTGATTATGCTAAATTATGAGAAAAAATTTGAGATAATAATTTTAAAAGTAAAATTATTAATTTATTTGGAAATCGTTTCCTACAATTACAGTATTCAATTCTCCTAAGATATTTTGAGCACGTGTAGCCATGTTCGTACATTTGTGCTCTGATACAGAGTTGGACAAGGAGATTTAGAAGTATGAGCTACTTCTGATGGAGAAAATTATTAACTACATGCAATGTAAGGAAAGGTGGCTCACGCAGTATACGGAGAGAGTGGCCTTGTTGTAGTTTCTTTTGCTTGGGTCAATTCTCTCTCGGTGGAAGCTGAAGGCTCAGGTCCATCTGTAGCACCTGGTTCCTGACAACCCCCAAGAAAAGTTGTAATTGACGTCTAAAATCAGGTAGACCACTAACAGTGAATGCAGAATCTACAATTTTGAAATTTAAATCTACTACCCTAAGTAATTTAACTAGCTTATGTGTATAGTACTAGTAAATCAATTTCTCATGCATTTCCCACGGCAGGTGGATACATGTGCCGCTTATTTTTGCTAAATGGATACATCAGCTTACAGCCTCACTGATTCAACTCTTTCAACCAGACAAAAGAGACAATAGAGAGTTGGATTTGGTAATCTTTTGGGAGGAATTCAAGAGAAATACCTTGGATGGATAGACTTTAAAACGTTGAGATGGTATTCTTTCTAGAAGCTCCCCCAAGGGAGTCAATGGAGCCGTAGTTTCTGCTATTACTTCCACCACCTTACAATATGAAAGACTACGTTTTTTGGCCATAAATGCCATGAGTTCCGCTACCTGATATTAATAGACAAAAATTAATTTTACCTGATGGATATACTTCACGCCTCTACAGAAAAGTATATAAGAGAGAAAACTAATGCTCAAACAGAGAAAATAACAAATTGAGACAAAAATAATTAGGCATGCTGATCTTTTCAAATCTTACAACATACTACTTCGAATCTCTAACTTAACATAAATCAGTTAAACAACTCCGAATATAATATACTTTTTATACACCCACTGGGGGTTTACCAAAACGAAGAATTATAAAGTTACTAGTTTAAATTACTCTAACATTTACTAATTTACCATTTCAGCTGCATATCATCGCCAAGGGAATATACAATACAAAGGCATCAATTACGGATTACACAAAGACGTGATATTACGAGGCAAAAATCCCGAAATGAAATAACATTGAAGGTCTTGAAATAAACTAAATGCCAGTACAATAGTTTACAGGATCATAACCTGCAGGTTTGACACTTGACCACCAAATAAAGTATCTTCTAGTGAAAGGGTAATATTATGAGTTTCCTTATAAGAATCAGAAGGCCGCTCCATACCTCCAGGTCTTACTATCTGAAATAGCACTACAAAAATGAGTAGCAGATTATCCAAGTCGAATATCTCTATAGAAAATTCACCATGAACTTACAGTATAAGGAATACCACTGGCAAGGAGTACTTCTTCTGCCTTCCGTTTCCAGATCAGGACTCCCCAGAACAAACTTTAACACCAGACGATAAGGAAGTCAATAAATCTTACAACTGAATGCAGATAATCAACAGATCAACTCTTTTGTTAACAGCGGAAGCTTTTCAGAAGTGTTGTGACCTTTAAATTATTATGCAATTAAAAATTCTTCTAAACTTACTTTAGTATAGCTGCAGGAAATCCAAACTTGTTTGTTCCCAAAGACGTAAGCAAAATGAAATGGTTAACTTTCGCAGCAGTTGCTGCACGGTTAGAGGAGTACTCAAAATTTTAGCATTTTGAGCTTACAGATAATCAACTTCAAAGGAATGAAAATGACGCAGGAAAAATTTGAGTGCACAAAAATAAGGCAGAAATTCCATCAGCCAAGAGTGCTTCTTCTTCCTTATGAGGAATCTGCAACACCCTCAAGCAACAGACCACAAAGCTTCAAATAATCTTTCAACTCCTTTGAAGATATGGAGATTACATTGATTAATATAAGGCTAAAAGAAAACTAACAACCGCTAGGATTAGGTCTTGATTAACAATTACTAAATACCGAAGATAGTGATCCTCAACTCAACTAGGTCTTTTATCCTAAACTAGTTAGTGTAGGGAAGAAAATGAATTCCATATGTAAACCAAATCAGTGAATATCCAAGATAGTGATAATTTAATAAATTAACCGGCATATCTAAGAATCCTATTTCCTAAAATTTTATAATAAGAACTTAATGTAGTCCTAACTCTAGTTACATTGATTTCGAGTACTAAGTAGAATGAGAGAGTCATGGAATCTATAGGCAAAGTGTCCAAATCACATGAAACTTATGCTCCATGGACCATCATGCCTAAGCCATCCCCCCAGATTGCAACAAGCACAAAACAAAATTTGTGATTCATAGGCCATTGCTCCATCAAGCCTGAGTCATGTATACTCCAGTGAAAAATTACTTTGCTTTCTTCTGCCCATAATTTAAATTCATATAATTTTATCACAATCATTCAAATTTCAAAATGGACTCTCATGCGCATTATAATCACCCCATGAGCCAAAATGAGAAAGCATGTATACCCACCCAAAGGTTTCTTTACCTGCATCAATAAGATTTTTAGTGGCCCGATAGTCAATTCGACAAGGTCCGGTAACATCAAATATCTCCTTCTCGCTGGCCCCAACGCAGCATATAACAATTGATGCATTGCCTAATGCAGGTCCAATCTGATCCGGCTTCTCCAAGTCGCACTCCACAATTTCAAGCTTCTTTATAGCTGGGCTAGAGACCAAAAAAATTATGTTAATTTCTATTGCACCACATCTCATAAAATAAGAATCAAGTACAAACAGGTCCAATCTATCAATTCTTATGGCAGTAAAGTAGGGAGAAAATAATGCTCCCAGAGATATCTTCTCTTACGTTGAGTTTCTTCATCAAGTTTCATTTGTTGCACGCTCTGGAGATGTAGAAACTACTTAGTTGGTCGAATATTTCACAAGAAAAGGATTAATCACTGTCGCCACTTATCAAAATCATACCTTCACAAGAGATTCTGCTCTTTGAACACTCCGGACACCAGCTCGAACTTTGCAGCCTAATTTCAAAAGCTCCCTGATGAACATTATGAAACTCAGCAATTTCAAAGAAAGCTGCCACGTTTAGTGATCCTTCCACTTTACATAAGTGAAGAGCAGTAGAACTTAACCTTACAGTTCGTGAACCAACTTTACCAGTAGCTCCAGCAACAAAAACAAGATTTTCATCTTTTGAATCAATGTCTTGCGGAATTGCTTCAACTGTCACTGAGCTGGATCTGGTTGTGCCTATGGAAACCCATAGATTTGGATTACATAAAGAAAAAGAGGAGAGAGGAGTAAAGCTCTAACAACAAACAAGGAAAGAAATGACAATTCTCTATTTTTTCCCATTATTCTATCAGGTGCATGCTTCATTAGATAGTCAAAATTCTCTTACCCATGCTTTAATGAACCAATGTAAGAAAGAAATCTGTAATATATCTCCAAAGGTGAAGTGGAAGCAAGCTTCTTCATTGAGCTGATTTCTTTAAATATACAAGACTAAACTTTTTAAAGAAAAAGGCGCTAAGGCTGAGAGATATAAGTACTTTCCACAAAGGCACAAAGGATATTATGTTTTTATTTGTGGACACCAAGAAAAAAAAATTAAAATGCTACATACGGGCATCTCGGTGAAGATCTAATAATTTTCTCTAGAACAGAGAAGAAAGAATCTCTGATATAAATTGTTTTACTCTTCTGGCCACGTAAACTGTTTTCATAAAATATGATGGATTAACAAAACATTTTCATAGTAATAACATTCGCTTCTCAATTGTCAGTTACATGGTATCTCAAAAAACAGATGTTATAGTCATAAAGCCAAATGGTTCAATAGAATATGCATGTGAGATAGAGAAGCATGCTATGATAATCATGAAACAACTTACCAACATGGAAACAAATATCATGATGTAATGTGTTATGAAAGAAGAGTACGTGATATGACATACCCAATGTTTCTAGGCATACATAATCATAGAAACTAGAATTCATTGCCAACTATGGTCTACAGTATTTCACTTAACTAACCCTTTTCCCTTAAACAACATTTACTTTTCCTCGTCTCTCTCAAAACCCTTCACAGCTCTTGTATTAGACTAATCCAATTTTTGACAAATTTACTTGAGAAAGAACCCCTAATATATTTTTAAGATCACAATATATATATTGTTAAATATATGTAGAGATTTGCTAGATGCATTTTGAAATTAGAGTCACATTTTTGGGAAGGATGAAGTACAATTCATGAACTGAGTGAACAATTCCCAGCAAAAGGAAGTGAATTAGGTATAAAATTAGCAAATTTCTCGAGCAAAAAGAAAACTTTAAACTTAATTTGGTTCATGGAAAAAAACATAGTGAAAATGAAGCTGGACTTTCACTTTATCCTCTCATATTTGCATTTTTTATTTTCAAGAAATTGTAATGCACATCTCCAGCAAGCTACTTCACTGCACTATTTCTTTCTAATTGAATACACTTTTAATTTTCTTATTCCCTGCCAAAAAAAGAAGAAGGGAATTTTGGGTTAAATACACATATACAAGCATGGAAAGATACAGCATTGTAATAATACCTGAAGCTTGAGCCTTGTAATTTACAAGTTTAAGCTTTCTGCCATCTGGGTATCTCTTGTTATTGGGTAATTTAATAGAGTGGCCATTAACAAATGGATTATCTATAAAGAAGCCACTTCTGGGAGTGCTGCAGCTTACTGCGGGTGATTGAAGGGAGCGCAGCTCCATCACTGATGATGCTGATCCCAATGGAAATCAAACACACAGAGAAACAGGAGAAATTATAGAGAGAGAAAGAGAAAGAGGTTGTTTATATGTTTTGGTCGTT
The DNA here is from genome assembly GCA_947179155.2 of Hedera helix. Taxonomy (NCBI): domain Eukaryota; kingdom Viridiplantae; phylum Streptophyta; class Magnoliopsida; order Apiales; family Araliaceae; genus Hedera; species Hedera helix. The sequence goes on from OX359287.1 coordinate 33,059,524, forward strand.
TTCCGTTTTATGATTTGCAGCACCTCCACCCCTCCATTTAGATAGATATGGACCCTCAAAATATATGATTCCGATACTGTATAGGTGAAGTGATTGTTATTATTATTATTATTATTATTATTTTGGGATATTTCTTTTTCTTTGTTAATTAGCTTCTCTTTCTCTTTCTCTTTCTTTTTCTATTTCTATTACCAAACTTTTTTATTAGCATTTCATTTCTTTTATGCTGTGTTTGGGGTTTAAAGAATGGAAATAAAATAAACACGAAAAAAATAAAAATAAAAATATTTTATGAACACAAGTCTAATTATCTTTGCTTTTGAAATATAATATCCATAATAATGCCCCTAATACACTAACATTCTGTTAAGTGATTTGGTCAACGAATTCGTAAGATTAAACTCTGATCTCACAAAATTAAGGGATATTCCATCTTTCAACAAATATCTCAAAATATTATGTGTTAAACATATATGCCTATTCTTACCATTATATGTGTTATTCTTTATTTTAAAGATAACAACTTGACAATTACAATGTAAAGAGACGGATGACACTGGTCTAATCCATAAGAAAATATTTTTCAATAAGTTTTTAAGTCATTATGCTTCAGAACCTGCCTTATCTAAGACAGTAAACTCAAACTTCATAGTGGAGCGAGCTGTACAAATCGTTTGGAAGATTTCAACGAAATCGATCTACCACCCAAAGTTAAGACATATCCATCGGTAGATTTGGTCTCGTTTGAATCAGATATCTAGTTAACATCAGTATAACTCTCAAGTATTTTAGGTGTACCGCAAAAATAAAAAATCATAATCCATGGTACCTATATGATAACTCATAACCCTATTTAAGACTTTCGAGTGATTCTTGTTTGGGTTTTGTGTGCATCTGCTCAGCGATGCTAGATCTGCTATAGTTTATCAAATACATTAGAACATATAGATAATAATTGCTGATTGCTGATAGAAGATTAGAGCGGGATCTATGCTTAAAATTACATATAGATCTTAAAAAATAAACACTGAGAAAGGAGATCAGATTTCTTGTGAAGTTATATGCTTCGTTTGGTATATGATTTAAAAAGAGAGAGAATGATAGTACTTGATATGATAAGATAGAAAAGTAGGAAAAGAAATAAAAAGATCTGAATTGCATTTCGCTCTCAATATGAAAAAAGTAATGAAAGCTAATCACATTATAAAGATATGAATATTATTAATGATTAAGGTATTGATATTTAGTAAGTAGAAGTAGTAGTAGTGGTAGTATTTTTTTCACTAAATTTGGTTTTATATTTGGAAAAATAACAATTTCCTATTAATATACCCTTGAATAATCTAATCATACACATTAATCTTAATTTTTAGACTATTTCTCGGGAGATCAGTCCAATTTTTTTTATTTTTTTATTTTTTGACTCTTAAATAACAATGTTGTACAGACTGTACAACACTATTATTTACATGTATCTAAATTATACCTAAATTACTGAATTTTATAAAAAAAATAATTCAAAATAACTATTATACATATTTTAGGAGTCGAAAAGTCACTAGTGTTGCACAAATGGCCTGAGGTCTGGCCTAGGTACGGCTTTGGCCCGACCTGGACTGGGTTGGCCCAGCCTGTCAGGCTACGATTAAACCTTGATTTTTGGATGAAAATCTGGTCTGATCCAGCCTTCTAATAAAATTGGTCTGCCCTGAGGCCTTTAGCCTGCTAATGCCCGCGACCCAGTCCGCCTAACCCATATTCAGCCTTCTCAAGTTCCCAAAACTAGCAATGATAAAAAAAAATAAAAAATTGAGCCTGATGTGATTAATGTGATTTTGTGAGTTGTCACATCACTCTATTAACGATCCTTCACAATTCACTTATTAGCCAAACACCTTCACGTCAACGGTCAACTATGTGTAAGCATGGCACCATTTGTAGTTCTATACTATATCTAATATCTAATTAATAAAATAATAATCATAGAGAGAAAATTATTTAAATTAAATTATTAATTATCAAGTCCGCAAGTCAAATTTATGATATGCCCGAAAGTATTAACTTTACTATTAACAATACTTTCTTTATTTTAAGTAGTTATATATTTTAATTTTTAAAAGTTAATAAAATTTTAAAATTCAAAATTAATATGATTCTGTCTTAAATTTTGAAAGAAAATAAAAAATATATAATGTGTAGTATTTGTAATTAGTTTATAATTAAACTTTGTTAAAATTATAAATTATTATGATTGTTAATTATTATTAATTATGGTTTCATCAATAACCACGCACTACCGTTGCTAATTTAAAAAGGATGTATTTATAAATGGAAAATTATAATTTTAATAATATAATGTATGCATGGAAACTGAAACCTGCAAAGCTAAAAAAAAATAGAAAGTAAAGTCTGGCCTGCAACCTGCAAAGCTAAAACAAAAGAAAAAAGTAAAGCTTGCAACCTGCAAAACTAAAAAAGAATAAAAAAAGTAAAACATGGCCTGACCTAACTTGCAGGCCTTAGTAGGCTGCATCTTAACAAACCAAACTTGTCTTGGCCTAGCCTCATAGTTCTACAGTAAAAGCCTAACTTGACCCAGTCAATGGCCAAGATTTAACAGGCTCAGGGCGGGTTAGCTTGTTGTTCCTGCCTACCGGTCGCCCAAGAGTTATTGTAATTTTTAAGAAAGTGAATCTCCCCATGTTTAGCAACAGTTTTTTTAGGGAAATTAATATTTTTACACTTTTTTTTGATATTTTTACACAGTAGGATTCATATTTAGAGTTATAGCGATGGTTTATCGTCGTTATACATCTATAACTATCGCAATAACTCTAAAGTGTGGGTCCTATCATATAAAAATATTTAAAAAGAGAGTGAAAATATTAATTTCTTTTTTTAATGTGGAAATTATTATTTTCTTGGGTCTAGTTTGGTTAGGTAGCTTCGAGCTTTTGTATCTTTATGAGGAATGTCCCATTGCCATTGTAATATGTTTCTTTTATTTATATACAAAAATTTAGCAACCAAAAAAAAGAGAGAGAATAAACCTTTACTTACTAATTACTACTAAAGAATTATTTATTTATTTATATTTTTTTTAAGAGTGAAAATATTTCTTTTAGATTTTCCTCCGAACACTTTTTTTCATCTTTCATACCACACAAAGTAGAAAATCATACAAAGCTAAACCGACCAAAATTGTCATGCTATTGGAAATAAAGTTAAATTAACGGTTCAAGCATTTTCTTGGAATTTAAAATATTTTGAAAAGAAATTATTTACTATTTCTGGTGGCAATTAAACACACGTGCCATAATCTGGAAGAAAACGTGGATAACTATTTGACGTGGCATAAAATGCGTACCAGGTGTTCAATCATCACCTCCCGCTAAACTGCGCACCTCCCAACTCCTCAGCTACTGTAATGGCAATCTCTTTTCCCTTACCGGCCTGTTTTCACCGGAAAGAAAGGTATTCAGTTGCTGGAAGCCTTTTTCAATCCGTTGCGACGCCGGAGAGTCATCTTCGCCGTCGGTGGCGGTTGATTCTGAGTTATAATCGGAAAGGATTTGGATGTGTAGCTCATTGACCTTAGTTTTAGTTGTTTACGGTCTTATACTGATTTAGTATGCTTTGGTTTGCCCTCAGAAATTCAAATTTGCTGTATCTGAGGGTTTTGATCCGGACAGTGAACTGATGAAAGTTGGAATTGCCAATCAAACTACAATGCTGAAGGGCGAGACGGAGGAAATTGGTCAGTTTCACCATTATATCATTTGTCTATAAATTGCTTCTTCTCATTTTTATTCTTTTTTGATATTTCTCGTATCTTGCAATTTACAGGGAAATTAGTGGAGAGGACTATGATGCGAAAATTTGGAGGGGAAAATGTTAACAACCACTTCATAAGTTTCAAAATTATATGTGACGCTACACAAGTAAACTCTCTCTTTCTTGACCAATGGTTTTTACAATTCTATACAACCATAAATAGTTTATGAACATCGTATGGAATGTTAAATTCTCTCTTTCCCTCTCTCCCTCTTTCACACGCACACGCATGAACACATCAATAGTGTCATCCTGCAAGAAATCATAAGAGCTTGGGGTTGTTTTGAGGAAAAGTTCACAATCCTGAATGTGCATGGGCATTTATTAAACATAAATGTTAATTTGTATCAGAGTCTAGTTGTAGGAATTTTTAACCCTTTTCTTGTGTTTTTCTGGTGCCGTGGTGGGGTTGTGGGGTGGGGTGGGGTTGGTGGGGTCTTTTTTCCTCTACCCTTCCTTCTCCACTCTTCTCTATTATAAGAGAAAGCGGTAAGGGTAAATGGGCCAAGTTAATTCTTTTCAACCTTCTATTTTAGAAGATACAAGACGCCATGTATAAGCTTGTGGATGAACAACTAGATCTTATGTTAGTAGTCGGGGGATGGAACTCAAGCAACACCCCATACCTACAAGAGATTGCAGAGGACCGTGGAATCCCATCCTATTGGGTTGACAGTAAGAAAGAGAATTGGTCCTGGAAACAAAATAACTTATAAGTTAATGGTACGGCTATGCCAACAATTCCCATTTTGGAACGGCATTCCTGGTTTATGGATTCTGTTGTTTTGTTTTTCTAAAGCGAAAATCATTTGTTTATTTGGTTTTGTTCGGTCTTGTTCAAACAGCACGGTGAGTTGGTTGAGAAAGAAAACTGGCTACCAGAGGGTCCTATCCCCATAGGTGTGACATCTGGTGCATCTACTCCTGATAAGGTAAATTAAATCATGTTAATGTTTTGGTACGAATGCTGTAGTTGTTTATGTTAATTAATTTTAGCATTGCTATTAGTAATTATGTGGTTTGTTATTTGAGTTTGAAATTAAGGCCGAAACAAAATGTCTAGTGATCACATACATACCTTCATTACCAGCTGTGTTGAATCGATTGGAACACCTCGTCTAGTGACAATAACTATCGTATTGATGTTGTTTGCAAATTGATTTGATCAGGTTGTTGAAGATGTACTTATCAGGGTATTTGACATCAAACGCGAAGAAGCTCTGCTCTACAACTGGCATAGACTAAAAATGGTATCAAGCTTATTGTAATTATTAGTCCAGTGGATGCATAACTAGAAGGAATTTGCATATGTTGTACCTTGATAACACATCTAGATACATGATAAAGCTTGTGCTTTTTCAATATGTAGTGATTCTCATTACTCAGTGGCGGATCCACGCCTGGGGCAGGGGGGGAGGGCTATTGCCCCCACTGAACTTTTTGGGATTAAATTCAAAGTTTGTTATAATATATATGCTAGTCATTATGTGGTTGTAATTTAAAAAGGGCAAAAAATAAATGATAATTAAGAAATAAAATAGAAATTGAATAATATCAAAAAATATTTTTTATAACATAAGCTGTTACACAACCTCACTAAAAACTTGTTACTTTTAGTTTTTGTGTGTTAATAATATAGATTAATATCAAATATATAAATGCAAGAGGGACAACTTTACTTGGTCAAAATATTGTGTTTGATATTGTACATTTATACTTATCTATGCAAGAGATGTTTAGACAATAATATTATATGTAATTTTTAGTTATAAACTTGAATTTGTGATAATGTACAATAAAAATATAATTTTTACGACTAGGTTATATATTAAAGAGTAATTCAATAAAGAATAATCAAACTTAAAATTTTGGAATAAAAACCATTAGTTAGTTGAATATTTTATTCGTTTTAAAATTAGAAATATAATATGACTTTTGATGTTAAACGACAACATATTAAGTTTCAAATTTATGTGAATTTATTTAATTTTAGTTTATACAATTATTATAATTGTATAGTATATAACATAATTTATTAATTATAAATTTTATTTTATTCTAAATTTTTATTAGTCATACTAATTTTATAATTTAGTATGTAAGTTTACCTTTAAAAATTAAATTATATCTCTAATTTTGAAACAGAAATATTAATGAATAAAGTATGTAACTATATGTATAAACTATTTGAACTTCTTAGAGAATTGAAAGGAAGTGATTTTTAGTTAGATTAACACTTGTGTTCTCAATAGCATACGTACTTTTCTTCTAATATATTTTACCCGCGGGTCAAACACTTGTGCTTCTCTTACTTTTTCTAAATAAAAAAAATAAATTAAATTAAAATTAAAAAATGCGTACTTGTTCCAAGTCCCACTAACAAAAGAATCAATATGCACTCAAGATGATTTTTAATTTTTAGAAACTATGTGCAAGAGTATTTAAGATACATAGTGAACATTTCTTATACTTCATAGTAGTCAATATTACAAAATTCTTTAAATATATTTAGATAGTTTAAATATTGCTTGTATTATGTAATTTATTGGAGAGTTTTAACTATTAAAAATGAGATTATCATGCAACAATTTCAAGCAATGAAACCTCAAAAAATATTGTTGTAATCAATATTTGAGAATTATTTAGTTTTGTAATTCATTTTATTAAATTATTATCCTTAAAGAGATTTTTTTTTAAAAATTTGCCCCCGCTAAACTACGAAGCTGGATCCGCCCCCGTCATTACTTCAGCTTAGGGTGCAATTATTGGCTATTTTATTTCTATAATACATAATAGTTGACTAATCTCTACTGTTCTCTTCTATTTAGTGTGCCAATTGAAGACTAAGTTCATAACAATATTTGGTCATAAATAATGCTCGGACTACAAATTGGGTTCAGAAAAAGGGTGTGCAAATGCATACTTTGGATTTCTGAACTCCATACTAAAACCTCCTTTTTTGTTACGAGCATCTTGTAGGAAGCTACTTTCGAAAGGGCTCTTTGGTAATTACAATTAATATTTTCCGAGTTCGCAATCTATCTTTACAAGTCATCCACAAAGTTAATACAGATTTTGTAATGTTCTTAAGAAGTCAATTAATGCATAAAGCAACAGCAACAGCAAATGAAAATAAAGTTGGGATACAAATTAACAGAGTTGGCTTAAAGCCAGAGATCTCAATTTAAGAGTATGCTAAAAGAATATTGTACAACTTCACATACCATTATATGATATGGTGATCACTGCAAATGCTAGTAAGTGCTTATAGGTATACATGTTTTGATGTATGGTTTTATACAACAATTTGTATATATACAACTGCAATAACAGGGAAACAACCACCAACTATCAACCCTAAAATGCAAACCCGTACTAGGAAATCCATATAACCTAAACCAATGAATTTGACAACTCTACAAATGTGTCAAGACTTTGGCTCATAAATCAACTTAATGTTTGACCGAATGAACTGAAAAGACAACATACCACGTGACTGCTCACTTGAACTCTCTATCTTACTGCCTCTGATGCTCATCACAGGTTGATCAAATCAATTAAAATGGAATTCTGGTTCTAAAGTTGCTTGGGATCACCGGCCTTCTCCAACAGCATGTACAAACTTGCTCCTTTCTATGGTAACTGGCCAAATACTATATGATTACTTAGATTGAGATGATACAACTATCTCCGGGACTTGATCCAGTAAGCGATTCATTGCCTCTGGAAATTCAACCTTAGCTCGGTTGGTCTTGCCTCCAATAACCACTGATGTTCCATCTTGTAAAGCCCATATCTTTCATTTGACCGGAGAAGAACAGAAAAATTTGTCATCAACACATAAAAAGAGAGAAAGATGTACACTTTAGCAGGTTTCTACAAGTGCATTTATAAGAGCTACAACTTTACAACTTTGAAGGCCTTTTTGTCAACAACATAAAAGGCTGCTTCAGTTGAAACAATAGCTAACAATGTTCTGAACTTAGACAAAGAATCAGTATATCTACTTTCAAAATCTGGGTTACATACCAGAGAAAATATGAAGACAGAAAATTTTCACCTGTGCGTGAGATAAATAACTGATGCAAGTTGTGAGCATTAGAGCACCAAATCCAGCATAAACAATTGGTACCCCTGGATCAGTCTGGCATAAAATTAAATCTTATCAAAGAAAAAAAGGGGATTAAAAGCATATGCTGAAAATAGAAAATTGAAACAATTATTGTATTTGTTTTCAATGAGCTTATCATGTCATCATCACCTTCAAGTTCAGGCCACTACTACCAATTGCATCTACTACAACAATTTTTGAGCCATCAATCTCAATTGGAAGCTTAGAATTGGGACGTCGTATTCCTGCAAATTTCCCTTCTTGATCATAAAGGACAACTGACTGAAGATCACGAGCAAGCATTGATCTGATTTTCAACAGAAAAATTGGGAATATAAAAAGAAATAGGAAAAAATAATTGAAAGGAAAACTATTAAGAGACGTGTTGGTTTCTCATAATACCCCAAGTATTGCCTCGTTTACACTCAACAAGGCTTCTCAACTTCAGCGAAATAGTTTTAAATTCTACTAGAGGCTAAAAAATAAACGAACTTTAAATAACATAATAGTTGAAGTAAAAGCTCAAAATCACCGTGATAAAATAAAATTCATCATAAATAATTAATAACACAATAAATTATATTGTAAATAATTGTGTCATTGAAAGTGCGCTAAAAGTAATATATATGTAGTTAAATGTAGGGGAGAGCAAGAAACTACATTTGTAACCGCATAAAACCGTACAATTTGTGGATGCGGTGCGGTTTTTATTTTTTAATAACCACAGATTGTGGTTGCGGTTGTGGATACACCCCTAAAACCGCACCGCACTTTATAATAAGTTCTGTAAACTTAATGAATAAATAAGAAGGGAAGCCAAAACTTGAAAGAAAAAGTTGAATAAATAAAGAGGAAAAGAACCCTAAGACTATGAACAACATTTGCTAAGAAAGAAGTATAGGTGGAAAGAGCTTCAAGGTCGTCCAGATTTCTGTAATTTAATCTTTGGTAGTTCTCCAAAGGGAAAATGCAAACGAGTATATACTTTCCACAATCATTTGAAACAATTTTATATTATAATAACGTGGTTATGAAATATACTTACATTCCCTTAACATTTGGAGAATCAGCATTTCCAACAGGTAGGAAGGTCCCATAGAGCTTCTTGTCTCCATTGACTTGTAAAGGTGCCATAGCCAAATTGAAAGGTCCCTCATCATCCTTGAGTACTTGTAGTGCGGAAATACTCCAATCAGTCTGATATATAGTGATCCCACCATACCTTAAGGGATCATTCACACTGATTGTTTTCCTCAGTACCTCCTTACCATCAAGATCATATAGTGAAAGATCAGTTCGAAACTGAGAGACCTGCAACATGAATGAGAGAAGAAATAATGAAAAAAATAAAACTTGTAGCTGCGATAAGCAAGAAAGAGTGACAGGAACATGTGACACACAGTCCCTTTCAAAGGTTGCCTACCTCTCCACTATCATAGTATTCCATATAGAATCTGTTGACATGAACCTCAGTACTGAAAGCATCAGAAGGCGTAGATAAAAATCCACCTGGTTCCAGTACATCTCCCATCACAAAGTTCAAACCCTGTGGAACTGTTACAGAACCTCTAAAGCTCCCAGCCGCACTGAGAGTTCCTCCGGTCATTATCAGCAGTAATGCTAAATGTACTCCAATTGGAGCAAACCTTCCAGCCAGGCCCTTGAAAGCATATAGAGATGGCCCTTTTAAGAATACCTACATATACACAAAGTGAAAGTGAAACACTCTTTAACTTCAGAATAATGTCTAAACCAAGAAATTTTTGTCTAGCTAACAAACCGCATACTGGAAGTAACCAGACCCCATATGGAAATAGACATTGTTAATATTTTCCACATTTTTTCAATTTCATAACTTAAGTATTTAACTTGGAACTTTAACATGAGGATCTTTCAAAATTACATCTGTTAAATGATCATTTATCAAATCCTTTCCACTTATGGTCCATGTCATCTTGTACTAAACAAGTTAATTACTATTAGACACAATTTCAGAAAACATGGTTTGCATTAAGCATAAGAAACTTGCTCTCAGATACTTTCATGACATGTTGTAAATTGATTCTACCACATGAACGTAGAAAACTGTTATGCTTATAACTGAAAGACAGGAATCAAGTCAAGCCTGCAAGTGAGTAAACCATCATACCTCATATCCATCTCCTGTCAGTATGACACCTAAATCCTGAATTGATGCATTTGGCAGAGTGTCTGAAAATTCCTGCTTGCAAATCACCTCAGGCGAGTGTATGAAAGACCATCTACAAGAGAGGGATAATTTCCTGTTAACCAAAAGCAACTCCAATTCATCCAGTTGTAAATGACACAGATTTTTAGGAATAAGCCAAACCTTCTGGCTACCTTGACGATGGGGATTTGTGTCGTATATGTGCATGCCATAAGAGATGCTCCTAGTAGGGCCAGTGTTCCAAGGAAAACTGGAGATGTGAACATGTGGTCAAAGCCAAGGGTTAGAACCCATCTCCACGTCAAGAATCCAAAGACGGGATTCTCTTCAGGATATTTTTTAAAATAATAACCTGGAGCCTCGCCCTGATCAATGATGGTTCCTGCAGAGACATACAATACAGACATGGCTGATTTCAGATTCCAACTAAAGGAGCTTGGAAAACAACTAACGAGTCCAAACTGATAAATTACTAAAATAATTAACTGATTCATGGTAGCACTGTGAATTCACAATCTTCAATGTTTCGGTATTAGTTTCAATAAGCAATTATTCATTAGTGTAGTGTAGTTTGCACTCAAATAACAGAATTTCCCCACTCTATTGTCTTTAGACTCTGAGTGGGGTGTGATTCTGATTAGTTAGAAGCAAGTAACTCGGGTTTTTTTTTCCTTCTAAATTTCCATGTACTATATAAGAGAGTATCACTTATCTGGTACAATGATTTCTATTTGCATTTCTTGATAGCTTTCAGATGCAGATAAACAGATGCAGCTTTCTCCTCAATATTCTCTTTTGAAGGATGAAATGACGAAGCCAAGGGAATCTATTAAGTTAAAATGTACAATATGCTTGCATGCATGTTTCCTGTGGCTAATGCTCTTCCATGATTGTTTCATGCAAGAGGACGCGCCAAAGTTTTACACTAGTTTCACATCTAATCTAATTCACTTTTCTGTCCATTACTAACTAGATCAACTTCACTTTCTAAATTGTAATGCAACACACTTAGTTCTCCATTTTAATTACAAATAAGCATAAGATTCTTTACTATGTCTCCACAATCTTCGTCAAATGAAATAAATCACAACAGGCTACATGTTGCAAAAATTATTTTTATTGTAAATAAGAGTTTCATTCTTCTCCTATTTTATGAATTAGTAAAGTACCATGATAGCTTTACCAATATGCACCCTCTTCCGGTAAGTGAATAAGCACATTAAAAAATGACTTCTATTTAGATTATAACATCACACTTATATTGGGACAACATTAAAGCAAGTTCCATCTAAAATCATGCATAGAATTGAAATTGAATTGCTTAGTTAGTGATGCAACTAGACTGTACATACATTTCCTGTATCTCTAAATATTATTAGAAAAGACGATTTATATCACATATATCTTTCAGACACACAAACTGATACATACCCAAGGCCATTAAGCCAGCAATGGTGAACATTTCTCCAATAGCCAAAGGCAAATTAGACAAAATAGACAAAACCTTTTTGGGAAACCTCTTCAATAACAAACCCAATCCTCCGGCAGCCGTCTTCCGCCGCGGCTTACTCTGAGGTCCACCATTTGACGCGGCGCTGCCACCCTCCTCCGATAGCAAAGGTGCTTTCTCATCAGGACCCACAATTTTAACGGGTACGTTTTTGTTCTTGACAGAATCTTTGGAGGTTTTTACGAGCTTACAAGTGGTAATTGTGAAAGGGAAAATTCTCTTATTGCAGAGATCATAATTTCGGGTATTGTGTGGGAAAATAGGAGATTTGATGAGGTGGGTTTGGGGTTTTGATAGTTTTAGGAGCCTGTTTGTGGTGTTGAGAGCAAGAGTCTCCATTGATGGACCTGTCCTCCTCCCCTCACTCTCTAGAGGAGTGTCAGTTCTGAACCAGAGGTGTAACGACCGTGGTGGATTGTTTATCCAGAAAGAGATATTTAACGATTCTTTGTAAATTTTTATTTTTTAAAAATATACGCGAGTATTTTTGATATTGTGACACGATTATCTCTTAAATGAGTATAAAATGGAACTTATCTTCGTATGAGAAGAATCATATAAAAATATTAAAAATATATATATAAATAGTATTCTCCAAAGTATATTGTAATAAATCAGATTATTTTTAATAATTAAATATTAATTTTATTTTTCCTAAAAATGTAATTGAATTAGAAAAGATAAGGTATTATTTTTTTTTATTTAAAAATTAAATTCTTTTAGTAGATAATTAAATAATTAATATAATTAAAATTAAAGAGTCCATTAGAATTTTGACAATTCATATATTATTTTTTTGTTATATTTAAAGAGTATTATATATAACCTTAATCATATTCTAATTTGGTTAGTTTAATTCCCAAATAAAATTCTTATGTATTTTGTAGCACTTTAGAACAATTATATTTAATTCATCCAATGTCGAAATTGAGTGAATCTAAAATCTATTTCCTTAAATTTTTGTCGTCTTTAATTTTAGAGAGAAAAATTATTTGACATCATTCTCCTATCTTAAATTGATGAAAATCGCAACCTGTCATGATTTTCGTCATTGTTTTCAACCCTAAATTTAAAATTTTGTAAATCAATCATATTAACCCTAAATTAAGTGATTCTTAGGTCTATTTTCGTATATTTTTTTTAGAGTTACAATTTTTGTGAAAAAATTAAGAGATTTCGAGGACTTTAGATGACTTGAAAGTTAATTTTTTTCTCGTTGTGTATTGAAGAAAGACAAACAAGGAAGGTAAATATTTTTTTGTATTCTAATTTTAAGTTTAGCTACGCGATTCTTAAATTATAGATTATTTGTAAACAAAATATACACATGAAATTAGATATCGTGATAATCGAAAAGAGAAAATGAATTTATATAAAAGAATATAATTCGTTTAAATGTAAAAGTTAAAATCTAAGAGCCCATTTTTATATATTTAAGGTCTATTATGTGAGGTTATATCTCCTAATTTGATAGTTGGGTCGTTATAATTTTTTGTTATGTTATAATTATATAAGCTGAAAATATTTTCACCAAATTTAAACCGTTGACCAACCTGTTCGTAAAAAGTGAATACTTAGCTATTAACTAACATTTTTATGAAGATATCGAAATGAAAATTTCAATTATTATTACATGAATTTATCTTTATAGAAGGGGATTCATTAACTCGTTATTTATTATGAATTTTAAGATGTGGCTGATCTGAAATTTTTATAGCAGATTTTCAACAGTGAGTTTTAATATTTAAAAATAGATAATTTAATGGTTTTAAATTTGATTTAGGTAATTCTTGAGGCTAAATTGGAGTACTTGAAGTCTAGTTTATGTTAAAATTAATTAATTTGATAAATAAATTTAAAATAAAATTGATATGAACAAAATAATGGACTGAGGTCTTAAGAATATTTGTCATATTGGGGTTTATAAGATTTCTCAATTTTTGTTATTAAGTTTTAGGGTATTAATAAATGATAAAGGTACCTTCAATGAAATAAAAAGTGTTTTGAAGTTGTTGGTTTAAACTGTATACTTAATTTTGGATGAATATGTTTAGGTGATGAATAAGGTTTCGTATTTGATATCGTTGACATTTGAGGTTAAAATTTTGTGGAGTAATTATCAGGTACGGATTACGTACTCTACTTCTTTGATTATTATTGCATTCTTTATATCTCGTGATTGTCGATGCCGGGATTTTCGTCGTTTCGTTTTTTAATAATTAAATGTCCATTCCAATTTTAGCCTTTTGACTTTTTTGAAAAGGGTCGGCTTAATGTCGACAGGTTTTGAAAGATTGATTTCTTTATGAGCCAATTGACCACAGCCGCCAGTTGGTATATTTGAAATGGATGTACCAACTCATCCGAATTTTATTTTCGTAATCGCTGGCTCATATGTGACACCGAGTTAATTGGTCCGCAAACCGAGATTCATAGAGTTCGGGAGATTACTTAAGCGAGGGGAAGGTGTTAGGCACCCCTCAACTTCCGTGAAACACGGTTACCGCAATCTTGATGTTTTCCTATCCTTTTAAATCCTAAAATGTGTGTGTGCGCGTGTGTGTGTGCATGTGCGTGTGTGCCTAAATGAATGTTGTTGGAATACTTTATTTTGAAAGTGCTTCAGAAATCTCGTTAACCCTATGCACGAAGGATTTGATTTAATCGAAGAGTTCATTTTTATTGTTTTTGTTTCGATAATAAAACCGATGATATTTTGTAAAACATATTTTTTCAAATCCTTCGGCAAATAGGAATAAAGCTCGTCCGACACTTACAATTTTATTTTAGCCTACGGATGATCTAATATCCTACTTTGATTTATTTTATGCAAATCTTTATCATTTCATTCCAAAATCATTTCCTCGCGTCAAAAGGAAAAACCAAGCATTAAAATGGCGTTGGAGTTATTCATGGGCATGTGAGCCATCCAAATAACCCCAAACGCTCACAATCGCACATTTCGCTATAACGGGGCCTTAAACCCGATTTTCGACTCGATGTCGTTTTAAGGCCCAAAAATTTACATATTTACATAAAGGTGCATCGCGATCGCTACATACGTAAAAGCTAAAAACAAACTAAAAGGATATCATCGGGAGGTTAGGAGGAGATTCCATCCACAATAAATCCCCCCTAACCGTCCCTAATCCACAGATCTACAACATATATTGACTACATTGGATCTGGCTTCAAAATACACAAAATTAAACTATTTAAATAGCAATGCACCAAATATTTTCGGATCTACAGTAGATCCACCCAACAAATACAATAAGAACGAAATGAAAATAGATCTAACTAGATAAAATCTCAAATGCTATAAACATGGATTTTTTCACATTTCAAATGACGAAATACATGCTTTAACACTTGGAAATCAAAATAGGACACAAAGATTGTACAAAAGAGGAAGAAACCTCACTTTTTTCTCTCTTCTTCTCTCTTTTTTCCTCTCCCCGTCGCCTTTTCTCTCTCTCTTTCTATTTGTCGTCCGCGTCTCTCTAAGAAATGGACTGGAAATGGCGATTTAGATCTTCAGATCTTGGTCGCAGGTGCAACTGCGGCTGTCTTCGGTGCTTTCTCGATTTCCGCGTCTGACGTCGGTCTTTCGTTTTTTCGCTGGAAGGCTCGTATTTTGCAATCCGGAAATCCCTGGGAAACGTCTCATATTGTTCTGGGAGGCTAGTTCGGAGGGCTGCGACTTGATATAAAATTTGCTAATTGTGCTTGGCTTCCAGGGGGCGCTGCCCCCTTCCACCCCCGAACATCGTAAGCGTAGTGGCCATTAGTCGTCTTTTGTGATCGAATCAGGTTCTTCTGGATTAACAGTTTGCCTCGCCTCAAGTAACCTGATGCTCGTTGTTCGTTATGACAGCTTTAACCGTAAGTCGTTGGGGTGACTTTGTGTTGGGGTCCACCTTCCTTTTCGCATGTCGGGTCAAGTGACGACTTTGCCCTCCTGCCAGGGTTTAGTAGATAAGTGCAAAATTTGGGTGTCTACAGTGATATCTCATACTTTGTAACATTTTTCCTTTATTTTTGTTGATACTCTTGAATAGAAGTTTGATTTTTGATACATTGATATTATTCTATAATTTGAACTCTCTTCCTTATATTATAATTTAAACATATTTCATAATTCTTCAGCAATACTCCCATTATATTGATTTATTTATTTTACTAATCATTTAGAATTTTGAACTCACTGTCACACATTTGATTTGTTTATAATCAAATTCTTATATTACTTTATTTTGGTCTTGACGTTTTCAATTTCGTAATTTATATTCTTTTAGATTTGTTCATTATACATCAAATTTTATTTGAATCTTTGTAGAGCACGGTACATGTTGTTACATTCTTTTGGAGATATTGTGTTTGGTTTAACATGTACGATTAGAACTCTTTTGTTAATATTGTATCGCATGTGTTGTGATACTATATCTTTCATAGAATAAGTGATAAGGTATACTTGAGTTATAACCATCTGTGCGGATATTACAGGCATGCGTTCTTGGCACGGAGACATAACACATTCTGTGGCGATCAGTCCGTTGCATAACCTCTTGTGTGCTCTTGGTGTGAGTTTTAACCATTTGATATGTTTGTTCATGATGTGTATGAGTCGACCTTAGATTTCTATTATGTTACGCAGTCCAACGTGTGATTGTCTATGTGAGAAGATATATTTGTTTTGTTTTAAACTCGATATGAAATCACAACTTAGTCACTTCAATTTAGCCTTTTATGTGGTTTCGTTAATTTTATTTATTCAATTATTCTCTTGTTCCTTTAGAGATTTTGGTGAGTGATGTTGATATTTATTTTTGAGGTTATCTTTCTTATTTTGTTTAGTTAGGTTTTTTTTTTCCAGTTATGTTTCTGTTGTATATTTTTATCCGTACTATACATTTAGCTCATACTGTATTTTTATTACGACTGTTTTGAAGAGGCAATTAGGGTTGTACGAAGAGAGCTTACATTTGACAATCTAAATTGATTTGATTTTAGATTTTGATTATTTTATAAATTTTGGAGGATTTTATTTAATTTATTTATGAATTTTAGATTATTAAAAATATTTAAAGTTATTAGTGTTCTGTTTACTTATTTTAAGATTTGTTGTGCTTTGAAAGTGGTCTGCCTTTTATATTTGAGAAAGTGGTGTTACATAATTTCTCCGTTCCAAATTATAAAATTACTAGTGACTTTTTGAAACTTAAAATTTAAATAATTTATTAAAAAATATGAAATTATAAATTTTACGATGAGTAGTACTTTTTAAATATTTTACAATAGTCATAATTGTATTAACTAAAATTATGTCAATTTTGAATTTAAATTTTTTTAAATTAATTTCAAAAAATTAATAATAAACTTATATTTTGGGAACAAAAGAAATACTTAGGAATGTTTTTTAATTATAAAAAATTATTACTTTCTCTATTTCATAATTAGTGATATAATCCTTGAAACGAATAACTTTTAGGATAACTATTATCTTCTTCTTCTTTTTTCGTAATAGTGGTATGATATTAGCTATGATATTGAGAAGATAATAGTAAATTAAAAATATCCTAAATATACTGTTAAAATAGAAACAAATCTTTAATTTGGAACAAAATAAAAAGAAAAAAATAATTCGATTTCAAATGGAGTATGTAACCAGGTATGTGACTACTATGAGTATGAGTCTAACTTTCTAAAACTTTATACAAAACAAAAGAATATGCAACTAATATTTATTTTAGTAGAGGTTCAATTCTCACCCTTACGTTGGTTTATTTTTAATTTTTTTTTTTTTTATGAATTTTCATATGTATTGCCAAAATTGGATGACGAATTAATATATATCAATACATAAAATTGAGTAAGATTAAAAATTGACACACCACATTACATATCTGATTAAAATAATTAATATTAATAGTTATTCACACAAGTGATAATAAAATAATCGATGCATAAAATCGCAAAATATATTATTTTTATTTATGTAAAGTTTGTTTGTTCTCTTATTTTCTTCTTTTTTTATATGAGATTTTATTGAAATTTGATTATGTATTCAAAAAATTATATACTTTTCATCACAAATTAAGAGTCCTATAGTGTGTTAAAAATAATAAAGGAGGGACCATTTTAGAAAAATAATATAGTTTTTTTCATTTGTCTCCGTATGCTATTGACACGAGTGGACAAATATTTTATCTATTACTATTATTATTTCTTTTCAAGCACGAGAAATATCTAAAGGTGGACCTAAACAGTGAAGCAAAATCTTAGGAGACCCCCACCAAAGATAGCCTATGCAACCATATGCTTCTGTCGCCCCTTGTACCATACCTCCCTTAAAAAATGAAGATTTCATCCGACTTGTTACACACATTGAGCTTTGTTATAAATTTATTTATATTTAATAGAAAAATAATATTTATGTCGAATTTTTTATTTTTAATTACGTGAATAAATATTAACGATAATTATTTTAGAGAACGTGTAATAAGCAGAACACTCTTATAATTATATCCCATCCTATGTATTTAATATTTCTTCAATATTAAATTCCGATACTAAAATTTGTCATAAAAACATTTTATCAAAAAAATTAATTATATATAAGTCTGACAAACCGTATATATAAACTCATGATACTCTCTCATCTTTGGTTTAGGACAGAGGGAGTAGAATTACTTTGGCAACAAAACCTACTTGACGACTCGAAAGAAGTAATGGAAGAATGACAATCTCTGGCAACCAACTGGCCTAAATGCAGAGCAACATTGGTCAGCCTTTTTTTCTCTTTATTTTGGGACATGGATTGCTCAGTTGATACCAAACTAATAACTCCATTAGCAGGTTATAAAACACTGCAAAATAAAAGGTATCAGGGTTACTTAACCTTCCAGCATCAAGAAACTCATCAATGGAGGAATGGAATATGATCATTCTTTTTTCAATAAGATAAGGTGGATGATACACTCATTCTGAATTAGGGAAAAGAAAAAAGGTAAGAAATCCTTTTATGACGTGGCTCTCCGATCAACTCTACTTCTACCACAAACTAATTGGTGCAGGCTAATTTTCTGAGAGCCGCAACGCTTAGATGCAACTTTCCTCATCTATCCAGGCTTGGAACAGGTTATACCTGAAGAAAGGCACTCTGTATCTTTTGTACTCGAGATATCAGTTTCTTCATTACATGCAGAAGAAGTGAAACTAGTCTTTAGCTGTTGATCTTCACTGGAAGTTGGTAAAGGCATTTCAATGGCATTGCAACTGTTAAAATCATTACAAGTCCTCCAGGAAATGGAGAATGAGATAAAATACTCAAATGGAATGTGCTTAAAATGTTTCACTGTGAGGTAATCACCTAAGTAGAATTATATGGGAGATCAGGAAGGCCCGTGCAGATCAAAAACTCCAGGTTCTGCGGGCAACCAAGAAACAAACAGCAAAACTTTGCGGTTCTTCCTACATAACCTACACAATATCACATATGTTTGTGCTTGTGCTTGTGTTTTTGTTATTATTTTTCCAAATGCCTAAATACCTTCACCCCATGTCCAATCACAATCTCCCAGAGATGCAATGTCCAAGCACTAATCCCCTAGCAAAGCAGAACTCGCTAAAATAATATATCCTTAACCAAGGCAGTCAGAAAAGAAAAAAACATAATAAACAAGAAGCTAATGTTACAAGTATAAGCTTACCCTATCTGCAATGAGTTAAGGTCCCTGCTAGCGAACAAGTATCAAATAAACACACTCAGGTTGGACAATAGTTAATCTTTCTCATGTTACTGAATCCTCATACAAGTCAAACTATTTTAATGTACTCACTCTTTGTGTATTAAAAGAAAGCAAAGAATGTCACACTGAACACCAGACAGGGAGCTTGGCACCCATCCTTTATTAGACTTATATGGCACCATACAACATAATAGAAACATCTAACGTACTGATTACATTATTATTCAATGCTGTAAAGCTTCTTTGAGACACCAAGGTAGGTAGATAATCTGCAAGCTACTAGATGTGAAAAAGGATACATTGCAGGTTCAGATGCAAATGACCTAAATAATTAAGCTCTAAAAGCACGGGAAAAGATATCTTGTGCATCAGTTTCCGGACCACAAGTAGAGGTCTATCAAGCTAACATATACATATGCATACCTAACAATCCTAGAAGTCCATCAGCAATCAACTTCAGGAATAGGACACTGAGAATGAAATTAGACGAAGGATCATTAGGAGGCCAAGAAACAAGAAACAAATCTTCAAAGCAGATTTTGTACCCTGTCCTTGAATTGAATGTTGATAAAAACCATGAGCATAACCCCCATGAAATGAACTAGAAAAGAGATAGGGGACTCCAGAAGTAGCTCCATAGACAGTAGCATCATGAAATCCATGCACTTGAAGGTCAAAGAAGGAAGGGATGGCAGCAAAAAGAGCAGACAATGTTAAGTTGCCAAACCTCGAAGATGCCATAGGCATAAATCCCCCCATGGAATTAAACTCTTCTTGTCGGAAATAGTTTATATCCGGAGCAGGGGCCGTTTCGGGTCTCTGCCCTGCAGGGCGATTGGGAATATCATCTCCAGGTACTGATCGTGATCTAAGGTTCGAACTTGTTTTTCCCCTTCCATAAATAGGAACCAATTTCTCCTCTTGTATGATGGCCTTACAGACTGGGCACGCATGGGAATACGAATGAATATGCAGCCACCGATAAAGACAGGGCCAACAGTAAAGGTGACCACAGAGAGTTACAACTGGATCTTGAGCTAATTCGAAGCATATGTTGCATTCGAAAACACCAGTTTCCATGCTAATATCATTTGAGCAAGAGGAGTCGGTTAATTCCTTAAAAGCACTGTCTACATCCATACTCTCAAAAATTCCAAATTCCTGCTTAACCATAAAAAAACACAGATCAACACCTTTTTCTTAATAAGTTAAATCACATATATCACATGATGGGATCTCAAGCTACTTATATCACCAATCTAATTTGCAAATTACAAATAAACACACACGCAGGGGAGAGAACTAGACAAGCTATAACCCAGCTTAATCAAACCCACGTAAATCAATAAACTGAATAACTACCCATAAAAGAAAATCCCTAGAACTTCATTATAACAAAACTATAATAATGTTAAAAAAAATATAAACCAAAGACTATACCTTGAATTGGTTGCTGAATGCAGGAAGAGAATACCAAAAAATTCGAATCTTTTATCTTCAGGTTCCTATGTATGTCACACGGTATGGGATCTCACACTGCATATAACACGCCAATTTAAGTACAAAAAACATAAATAAATGAATATATAAAGAAAGAAAGAGCTAAACTATATCAATAGCATATCTTAATCAAACAAATAACTACGGATCAAGAAAGCCTCTAGAAATTCATCATAATAGCATAATTTTAATTCAAAATTATAAAATCAAAACATTAAAGCTTGATTTAAGGCAACCCAGGTTCCTAATCTAAAAAATATAAGCACCCATTAAATTGTGTGAGATTAATATATCATATTCTGTAATATAGCCAACTTTCATAGATTTGTCTTCAGTTTCTCATTCTCAGCAATCACAGATGGCAGACCGTAATAGAAATTAGATATAGAGAACTAAACCAGCTGTACAAAAACATACCAGCAAAATTGGGAGTCTAACAAATACTAGAAATTTGTGTGAAACAGATCTAAATTAAGCAAAGCATAAACATACCCACAAACAGATTATATGTTTGCGTATGTGTGTGTTTATATATATATATATATTATATATGTGTGTGTGTGTGTGTGTGTGTGTGTGTGGATAAAGAGAGAGAAGATGGAGGAGGAGACAGAAAGGAAGGTAGACAGAAAGGAAGAGTAACCCGATAAATAAATGGTTAAAGCCTTAAAAGGCACGTTGGATGACTCGTCGAGGGAATCAGCGGAAATTAGTTTTGGGTGAGAAGAAAAAGAAAATTAGATTAAAAAAAAAGTCTTTTCATTTTATTGCTTCGAAAACACTCGTCGGTAGTATGAATACCATACAAGAAAGGTAGCAAGACAACAAAAGCTAACCACACTACACTGTTTCTATCTTGGGACGGAATAATAATAATAAAAAAATAATAAAATTTTATATTTAAATTACTAAATTACCTTTATATTAATTTTATTATATTTATAATTTAAAAGGTAAGATAGAAATTATAAAAAATAATTTTATGTTATTTAATTTTTCATTCCCATTTTTGAATGAAAAAAATTGACTAGAAAAGTAAATAAATTTTTCGCCAATTTATTTATTTTTTCGTTCATTAAAAAATTCAATAACAAAATAATTGAATAAAAAGCTTAATTTTTTTGTATATTTTAAAACTCAGTAACAAAGTGGAATAGCTTCTTTATCGGGGAAAATGATATACCATGTTGTGACGTTTATTAAGTATAGATATATTTATATATTATTCATATTTTGTTTTTTTTATACACTTTATGTATGTCGGGTTCAAAAAATAAATAAATAAATTAGTGAGAGTCATGAAAAATTGGATGATACAGGAGAGACCGTTGAATAAGAGGAAGAGAAAAAAGAAAGTGTACTCAATAAATAAAAAAAAAAAAAAAATTATTAGCGACAAATTGAGAGGGAGAAGTAACAATTTGATATCTAAGTATTCAAGTGTGTCCAAAAGGAATGCCAGGATAGCACAAGTGGGAATCTCTGTAACTTGTTAATAGTTGAGCTTTTGGTTATATTTTACTGACCTATTAATTTGAGGTTCAAGTGCCATTCTTTTTTCCCTAAATATTTATTAGTTTATAAATTATCGTTAGAGGAAAATGTTGCCTTATTTTCATTCACAATGATGATTAATGATTAATTAAAGAATTGAAGATCACCTGCCAACATTATTCACAGCTCCTACCAACCATAATACAACCCTACCTACTCTCCCCTCCTCTTTACTCTTTTCACCCTTGGCGTGACAGTATTAAAATCTGTGCATTTTTAAACATATCTAATGGGTTACTGTTTTGGGTGAGGATATTTTTTGGAAAAATTTTAACAAGTCCCAAAAACAATTTAGATATTATACTCTTACTTCAATTATGATATATCATAATATAACTTGAATTATTAAACCCCGACTTAAACTCGAATAATAGGAATAAATTAAAATTTGATAAGATAACAATGTCATTCTAGCATCTAAAGAAACCTTCATTATTATTATTTTTTTTAGAGGGAGTTTCATTTATGGCAGCAATTAAAGTACAGAAATGAGCCTAGAAAACTAGCATAACTACCAATCAACTCTTTTGTTCCATGAGGTTGAACAAAACTACTAGCTCAAGTTTTGTCAAAAATTGAAGAAAGAATAATTCCAAGTGCCTCGTCACAATCAAAGTATATATTTATATATATGACGGCAAATTGTTAGATACTTTCTTCCCCACTTGGCACCTCTTACACTTCAGTCTCAAATGGAATAATGATTACGCATAACCTGCTAATATCAAGCTGTCGATTTTCCACCCAAACATGTAAAACATTATAAATAAATTAAAAAAGAAAAAGGAAAAACAAGACTTGACCCACCCGTTGCATGGTCATAAAGGGATTTGATCAAATATGGTCGTTATCCCATCAGCTGTAAATATATAAAGTTTTGTTTGACAAGCAGTATGATTGAATTACATACTTGGTGAGGAAAAAACATTAAATAATTATAAAGTATTTTCCATCAACTTTCTAATGACTCGCGAGTCGTAACTAAAAGAATTCCCTTCGTTGTTGGCCACAACGAGGTGGCCATGTAATACGAAAATTTGTTCTTTTGCTTTGGCACCTATTCTCAATCTTTACCGTGAAAAAATAGATTCCCTTTTTCCATTTTGTTTGGTGTTTTTATCCGTAGAGAAATAACTAAAGCAAACAACCTCAAGGAAAACAATTTTGCCAGGAGCAATGAATTCAACTTTGGCGTGTTATCAGTTCAATATCAGCTCCGACTTCAGCAATTTTGGTGTCTTTCGATGCCTTCGCTAATTTGGCAATATTGCCAACATCAAAGTCCAATGCTATTCTTTTCACGAGTCCCTCATGCATCTGTATTTGGAGAACACATCAATGTCATCGTATACTCATAGGCAAACTGACAAATAATACAGCATATCATATTTTCGTATAATATTTCCAAATCGGTTGTCCTGTCAGTAAAGTGGCATGCAAATTTTGACTATAAAAACATTAGTATTAGTACCACGAAAAAAATGTGGGAGAAGCCAAATAAATACTAGTAATTTAAGGGATACAAACATCCGGTCCACCATGTTGGATAATGGCATCAAGTTCCACAGTTCCAGCTGTCAGCAACTACAAAATAGTATTTCATTCCAATATTCCACGTAGCCTTCAGGAAGGTTTTATTTTCTTTTAATTTTTGCTATGTCAAAAGTTAAAACTTACAGTTCCCTATGACCATGCAACAAACAAAAGAGGTGTAAGGTAGATATGTTTTGATGAGACTAGACTACGCTAAAGTTACAATTTTTTGCACCCATAGGACTACAGATACCTACCCCTTAGTTCAAAAACTACCAGTCCTCAATCATCACATGAATACCACTCCCTCCGTCTTCAAAAAGATCAGCAAAGTACATTTTTTGCACAAGAAAAGTAAAGTAGAAGAAAACGAGTAAAAAAAGTTTCAAATTTATCCTTAAGAGGCCTCACAAGATTACATAAAGTGATGAATACTTCTATTTTTTTATACTAATGGACCCTACTAAATGACATACTTACCCTTAATTTTATGTACCTGCTCACCCTTTTGGGACTATATTTTTTTTATTACCTCTAGTCATTTTTTTGAGGACAGAGGGAATATGTATGGATTATTAATGTGTACTACTTTAATGTTGAAATTTATATTTAGAACTAAAAATGTTTATATCAGTAAGGTTTCACTTCACAGTTTTGTAATAAGTCCTACAAAAATTCCAGTCCTAGTTTTAGGGATATCAGAAACAAGAACCTAATAATACAGCATAATGGTTTGGCTGTGGCCCTTCTAACATTGTTTTGGACAGACTTAATTTCAGGTTCAGAAACTCAGAGCTGCTCAATCATTGGACATAAAAAAAGAAATTTCTAGATATATTAAGTTGCAATAGAGCATTTTATTAAAATAGTTGTCAGAAATGAAACCAATATTGGAGCCTGTCAGAAATTAATTAAGAAGAAACCACTATGGCCAAAGTTCAATATAAGTGATTCAAGTATACCAGTGACCCAATGGCAACTAAAGCTCGGAATTTTGAATCATCTTCCAGATTTTCCTCTTCCGCAATCTGTACAGAAACAAAAATCATCATGAAGGATATCTCAAAACGTTCAACGAACACTATAATATGTCAACTTATCATCCAAAATAGAGAAAGGGCTCTCTTTTTCTGTTCCTACTTTATCATTTCCTTCTGCGTGTTTGTGTTTTTTCCCCTCCTTGGGTGTGGGGGGACCGGGGGGTTGGGGTTAAAGAAGTTGATAGAAAGAAAGATACCTCTAAAGCGGCTGAAAGAACCTGTGACTGGCCTTCTTCATCCTTCTTTTCAATCAATAGAACAGCGTAGCTGAAAACCACCAAAACAGAAAGGGAAAAATTAAAAAATAAAAAAGAAAAGGCTACGAGGGACTGAAATGAGTAAAATGACAAACTACAAAAGCTAACCTCAATAGAAGCTAATAATTCTGAATATTCAACCAAGAAGCTCACAATATGTTCAAGTATAAACTTCAAGTTGCCTTTATCATAATTACATTCTCATCGATGCGAGTAAAATCTATGTCAAGTAGAAGACCAACCCCATCCTAATCACTTATAATCTCTGCCCAAGAATGCTTCCACAAAGGTGGTTAGACTTGGTCAAGGTCCAAGGATTCAATAGATGTGTAATTTGCATGTTGAATCATCAAAATACAACAAAAGCCATTGGTAAGATAAGTTGGCAGGGGATATGTAACACTCCAGTCCCACGTCGTAAAATGTGGGATATTTGGATGTGTATATAAAGACTTGAGCTGCTATTATTAATACATTCAGTCACGACTTTTTAAGTGAGCCTGTGGTGGGCTAAGATAACCCAAGAAGATATTTTGAGACAGCGCATTAGGCTTTATTATGTTGTGATTTAATCCGGACTCAAGATTTGACCCGGGTTGTTATAGATAGATCCTATCACATTCCAAAAAACTATAGTAATCTAATTTTTATGGTTTTAATTAACCAGGCACTTTTTCAACAGAGTGGTCTATACAAGCACTTTTGGGCATCATAACTGTTCATCCTAACAAAATATAATTAGTGGAGAATCACTTCAAAAATCAACTAAAAAACTATGTGTACATGTGATGTATCGTAGAAACTAGCAAGTGCAGAAAAAATGAAAATAATAAAGATGGAAGAAGAGGCTAAATATGGCAAGGGTACAACTATCATAACAAACAACAATAATATATTTCTATTATTGACATATACTGGAGAACTCAGTTGCAGAAAGAAGAAAAAGTCCAAGTACGAAAAAAATCAAGAGCTAAATCATCAGTCACAATTGCACATACAATTACGCATTTTAGGATAACAACCATCAGGAGTAAGTACTTACTTGAGTATCAATGTAGAGTAAGATACTTGCACATTCTTATTTGAGGATGAGCAGCAACTTGAGAATGCATCAAGAATCTACACGATAAACAACTGCAGATTTAGCACGCTTCAAGCACAAAGAAAAAGCTTGATATGGATGCATAAGAATAAAAATAGGGCAGCTTATATATTTTAAAAAACTAAAAAACCCATCTTGCAAGCATCTCAGGCTCTTAGTACTGAGTTATTAAATCAACCATAAAAATAAATTCCAATAGATATATAATACTGCTAGAATTTTTGTTAAAGGAACCATCCTTGAGCACATTCACCTGTCTAACAACTGGACCAATATTATTCCCAAGGATCACGACCTACTAGTAAGCGGGAAACTATGATGAATCTTTGAAAGAACAGAGAACAGGTATAAAAGGCTTACCACATTAGACTTAACAAATCAAATTATTAATAATGCTTTTACAAAATGAGTGACACAATGGATTGGTGGGTGGAGCAGAGAAAAGAATTAAGCCTAGCACAAATTCATTTGGGGTTGATAATTTCTCCGATATCAGTTCGGCCATTCTGGAGTAAACCTCCGCTCAGCCATTGTCACCTTAAGAGTGAACTTTAAACCTACTCGACCGAATTACAGTCTTAGGAAAAAATAGAGGGGCGGAAGAGAAGGTAGGAACCAGAATTTCCAGAAAAGGAAAAAATAATTTAAATAATTGTATGACTCACTCTTATTCTAAAACACTAATCACAATTCAGAATCCAAACATTTTTACAGAATCATTTTCCTAATAAAGCAAAGCACATGTATACATACAATCTTTAACACACTTCCATATGATTTATAAAAGCCTAGCCTTAACATACAATGATATAGATATCACATACCACAGTGTAATTCCTGGTCCCTTCCACATTACCCAATCATTCACATTCAAATAAAATTGATAAGAAAAAGTTGTTAAATATGATGTCCACCTATAATACTTAGTTCCACAGCCAACGAGAGCAAATAAATTCACTAGAGCTTAACAGTCAGACATAAGCTTGAAAGGTGAAACATAACCGGACATAAGCTTATAGCTCTATTCTGGAGTAGATGCGATTGACTTAAATCATTTTCTTACTTCTCTGGGATTAACCATGGGTAACTGATTTCATGGACTAGTATGATTGAGTTTATTGTCAATTGGTTATAGCATTGATCTAAATATTACAATACTAACCTCACCACGATGCTTCTGTAACCACGGGTAGTAGCATGAACTCCTAAAAAGATTAGTCACAGCACGAATGCTGGTCAACAAATTAGCAGGAAGTGAACTTGTTGTTACCTTCTGGAGCAACTCCAAAAGTGTATCTGGTGAAAACAAATAGATTAGTGCAACAAATACCAAATTCAAAATAGAGGGTATGAGAGCTGAATGGCATGCAACACGGTAATACGAAAGAATCAACAATAAGTAGAGTAAGACATCTGTCCTACTATCAAGCTTGACCAGCTTATGAACCCAATTCGAAAATTGAAATTATATGGCCTTACCGAGTAAAGTACCTTATTAAGATCCAATTTAACATATACAAAATAACATTGACATACATGACATAACGAACTTAGCATTTCTAATTCGATGATCATTGTAATTGTACTGCACTTACAAGTGGAACGACTTGAGGTCCAATGTCTAATTAACTGTTAACAAATGATAAAGTTGAACTTCTATGCCATCAATACAGTAACAAAATGGCACTCTTATTTGTAATCTGCAAGACAATAATAACAAATATAGGTGAAGTGTATGCAAAAAAGTCCAGATTAGATACCATTTCCATCAGCAACATGTTTAAGAAGTATAGTCGCCCCATCTGGATGAAGAATAATCATCCTCAAAATATCAATAACTGCAAGGATAAACATACATTATCAATTCTGGGTTAGACATATGGTCGAGGCTATAAATGTTTACGTAATTGACTAAGAACCCCAGTATATATAATCAAATCAATTTATGAAAACATCAACAGTATAGCAATCATTGCTCCCTCAAAACCCGTCTTTCTTTCTTTGTTTGCTTCTGCACAAAGGCAACATTATACTACATAAGGGGTCGCGTCTGGCTACCCGTATAACTTTCAATGCGTGAAGAAACATAAGTTAATTCCAGATTTTTTGTACTACTTCTGTACTTCAAGAGTTCACAAAGTAGCAAGGCAGACCTCTCAAAAATAATATGCATAGACATAATACTCGTATTTGAGTACAGTTATATATCTACACAGCCTAGCATTCAAATGTCAAATTTAGCAGTACGAGAAGACTCAAGGATAGAAGGGGCCTTGTTTCTGCAAACGAGGTTTTGTTATTCTTGTACCTGGAACAGTTTCCATGATAAATAGAATCATCCTCAATCCACTTTTCTTTTCTATTAGATTGCCATCGACCATCATAACAATCAGAGAAAAAACTGTTTCAGTTTTGTAAAATAATATAAGAAATTTGTTTGTTCATTTCCTTCAGAAAAAGGGGGAGGGGGAGGGGGGGGGGGGGGGGGGGGAGAAAAGAAATGAAAAGAAAAGAAAACAAGTGTCGAATAAACATTAGCCTGAGCTTGAAAAGAGTTCAATGGAGGCTTTCAAGGGTTACAGATCATTGGGAAAAAGTAAATAATGAAGAGAGCACAAGCGGATAAGGGAGGGAAGGATGAGAGAGAGAGAGAGAGAGAGAGTTCAGTATCGATTGGAATGTGGAATGTTTAACAATAAATATCACTACTAGGCATCAAAGCATTTCAAAACTGTAGTCAAAAGGAGGGATTTTGGTGCCTAAATCCCTCTTTAAATTCCGTGAGTTTCAGGAATACCTCTATATGGAAAGCCCCTCTATACTGATGTAAAACCTCCTCCAGAACTACACCACCCAAACACACTCTTAGGTTTCCACTACATTCTTAAAGGGCATATTCCCCAAAATGATACTTCCACATTCTCAAAAATAATGAGGAAAGAAGAAACAGCAGTGGCTTAGCTCATTTCGGCTGTTCTAAGGTTGCTTCCTGGTCAATAAATATTGTCAATAAATTAAATAGGTGACCATCATCTTTCCATCAATAAGTAGGGGTAATTGCAGCCAATTCTGGAAAAGGAAACCACAAGTAATAGTTCCCAAATTAAATCATGCTCACCAGGAAATATCCTTGCAATAGGCCATGAATTTAGCAATTTCAACAGCAAAGCAATGTCAACATCTGATAATTTACTGCTATGATAGTGTGATGTGTCCTTTAAAATTTTAGCAATCGCAGCCAATCTTGAAATCTCTACCTCATCCAGTGCTAAGTTCTTTTTGTCCTGCATAACCAAAGTAAGAAAAGATGATGAAGAGTGAGTAAGAACAAAATAAACATCTCAAGTCTCAGATTAAGGTTTAAAACTTTTCAAGTAAAGTGAAAGTGGCAGCACGTTTGCATAACTATAAAGGATAAGTGGTCAACAAAATCAACCAAGGCTCGATGATAGTAGAAATGCAAATACTATCACAAATAAAAGGTGAAAATACCAAAAGAATAATACAACTGAAAGTAAAAGATTTACCGGATCAGATAGAAGAGCATTGTTGAACTCTGAAATCTTTTTCAGGATCCCATCAAACTGAGCTGCATCAAAGACTAACATCCCTTTCTGGACACCAAATCATTTTTGATTATATAAATAAAATGAATGAAGAGATTCGGAAGATCTGTCAATTGAAAGTTTGCACAAAGTAAACTGAAAAAATGAGCTTTAATTAGAAAAAGTGGCACAATGTCATCTCAGCCAATCTCAAATTTTGTACTCCTTCCATGTTACAAACATTGGTTCAAACCAAAATTCCAGAGCTGAGCCGGAGACTCGGAGAGTATTAAAGAAGCTAGATAATTGACAGATACATTCTCATATTATAATGAGTTTTTAAGTTGTCCTTGAATATCAATAAAAACAATAATTGCTTAAAGCCAAATGAAGTAGTTTAATGTAAAAAAATAATATTATTTTACCACAAAGAGTATAAGAAAAAACCTAAATATTCGAATCAAGCTCTATCTTATGTAACCAGCATATCACCGCTTTCAAGATGGAACAAAATTCTCAAGTGTATTGCTCAATATTATTAGCAATATCCCACTCGCCGTTGCCTCTTGAATAATTTAGCTTTTTGTGTAAGAAGAGATTTAAATGTCCGTCTCTGGAACTCGATCAATGTACTGAGCTTTGGTCTTTATCTCAAACATAGGACATAATGTCTACAAGTTTGGGGCAACAGAGGAGATGCACCCCTGATAAGCGGGACATTGGCTGAGCCACAAGATGTACAATGATGTATAATAGATAGCTTGCTATATTGTGAAAGAATTTGGAACCCAGAAACAGGTCCGAAGTTGTAGTTTGCATGATCCTAATGGTTGATAATAAGTAAAAGAAGTCTTGATTTCTTTGATTATATGCTATATATAATCTCTCTCTCCCATCTGAATGCATATATATTGTTATATGATTTTCCTAAGTACAAACAAAACATGCTGTACCATACTAAATGTTATTCAAAACTTCCCATGTTATAACATAAGTTCCAATGTGATCTTACAACGGGCAAGTTTAAATCGTTAAATGAAATGGTTGATAACAAAAAAGAAAAAGTAGATGATAATTCTTCAATTCTTAAGAAAGTTAACATGTTAACCTTTGATAAAACAGTTATATATATACACACATACAGACATGCATATGTATGACATCAGAATGATGCAATAGGATGGACTTTCAAATTATCACCCAATATATGTTTTCCATAACCATCCCTGCCACAGAATATAGTGCAAAGTTTTACATAAACATGCATATCTGATGGGTGTAACCCAACTCCTGAAGCCCTTTAACTATATACAGAATGAGGACATGAAATCGTGCTAACCTTAGGAATATGTTTGAAAGTGGGTTTGGCTGAGATAGCTGCCATGAATCAAAATTAAGAAAAACGCTGTGATACTGGACATGGAAATCCATTACAAAAATTGAAACTTGGTGATCACAAAGATATACCAGATATATTGGAAGGTCCTCCAGGAATATAAGCACTGGCTGAAATGTACAACAAAGAAAACTAATCACATGAAAGAATGAAGAAATTGGGATGAAAGAACCTCATCAGCTACCTACAGGACCCTATGTTGTAGACCAAATACAAAGTGATACTTACAGCCAGTGAAGGGATCACGAAATGATGAATCAAGAGAAAAATCCCTTTGTCCAGAATTTTGTAGTATAAACTCTACAATTTGTTCACGGTAAGAAAGAGGCAGATTCTCCTTGAGAAGCCACTTGTCAGCAGTACTATATGGATTTTCTGAAGATGGCTCACCAAGTGATCAATAATATATGCAAGTAACATGGATACATGGTCAGCGGTACTATATGAATTATCTGTAAATGGCTCACCAAATTTATAATGATATATGGAATTAACATGGATACATGATCCATGTCATGTCGAATGTGTTGTAAATCGAACAAATACAGATTTGAAAAAAAAAAATTCTTAATGAAGGTAAGATATAATTAGCAAAAACATCCAGATAAAGAAACCTTAAGTTGTGTGTGTGCACGCAAGAGCCCATGTGTGTATCAACTCACATGTCCATTTCAACTCCAAAAGCCAATTTGGCAGAAGGGAACAATATGGGGGATAAAAAGGAAACAAAAGGGGAAGGTCAAAAAGAGGTTCTACTATTTTGAATAAAGGTAAGGGAAGTAAACAAAATTAAAGACACACCCCCTGCTGCATGGAGGAGTTTCTCTATGGCCCACCAAATTCTTCCTTGTACAAAAGAAGCTAAAGCCCCAATTTTTTTCATTTTTAATCTTACAAATAACACACTTCTTTACATACGTAAGGGTGAAACAGTGTAATCAAGCTTTTCTACTTTTATCTAAAAACATAGACACAGTATTATTAAGCTATACATCAGTCACTCGCTTCATCCTTCCCCCAGTTCATGGAGGAAGACATAGATTCTTCTTCAATGAATACCTTTCTCATACCAACTTTACTTACCCTTCTAGTCTCCCTAGTCTAAACACAGCATAAGCTGCAACCTGCTTTGCACTTTCTTTTCTGGCAGTGAGTGGCGTGATATGTAGTTCCAGACATGTGTAAGCATTGAATTGGCTACAAGGTAAGATTTTCAGGGGGAAGAAGACGTAATAATACATCATATATAGTATATTGAAGAGAATTAAGATACCTGATCGATTGTATGGCAATTTACGAATAGGCTCACCATCTCCAATATCAACATCAAAGACTGCAGAGTATTAATTCATAATATCACTAGAAAGAAAAAGGGAAACATGAATCCATTAAAGAAGGTGACTCATATTAGAAATGGCTAACCATAATCATATCCGATTCCATCAAGAACAGGGCGTTTCATGCTATCATCAGGTCCATCAACAACTTCCCCAATCTACATTGATAGAACATACCAAGTACAAATAGTTCGACTTTGATAAGAAAGGTAAGTTATAAACAAAATAGGAGAAGAAGCCAATCAATACATTCAAGTTTCACGAGGATCAAATAATTAGCTGCATTAAACACGTTATTGCTAAATGCTAGGGATAGATGAACTCTGGTAATCCTTGGCAATGTCAACATCATACTTGATGCAGGAGACAATGTCTAGAAGGTCTTAAATAAATGATAAAGGGGAAGAAAGAAAGTGAAAAGGGGAAAAAGAATGATGCCTTCAAAAATGGGATTACACAAGTTTATATAGAGCATAAGACCCTAGTCTAAGGTAACCTGATTTAATAAGGAACAACCTCCTAATTATTATTTGTCATAAATAAGAGTCGAGAGAATAATCTACCTACTATAAGTAACAGATATAATTTAGCAATAATTAATTTATCCATAAATAAAAATATAACATTAATTAATCTCTTGTATTTCTTGGCCCTTTCCACATCAATACTTCTCACCACCAAAACTATAGACTCAATCTTGCAACATCACTTAATAAATGAAAGCAATAATCTTCACTACACATGGATAACTGGACAATGCATCAAAAACTTCACACCATGACCATAGTTATAAGCACCATATTATAACAAAAGCGTCTATCAAAGTATGGATGACAGATTTATGCAAAATCAGCCTTATGAAAGAACAAAAGTTTAATGGGGTACAAGTAGAGAAAGCATGTGAAAATTAATCATGGGGGAAAGAGCAAAATATATTTTTTAACATTTAATTGTGCATTACCTTATCCCATTTATTTTCCCTCAAATTCCAAGAATATGCCACACCATTATCCCCTTCTCTGACAACTTTAGTCTGCCCGTCACTGGTTCCTGAGCACAACAGCACAAAATATATCTAGGTCAACACAAATGGCAGGTAATTTACAAATATCAACCATTTCAGACACCAGAATGAATAAGCTTATGTTTTGTGAAGCATATGCATTATTTTTCATTAACAGAAGACTCGTGTATAAAGTAATAAGTTTGATGTTATATTAATTTATATCTTTACATACACATATAAGTTGTCCTTGGTGTATATATTAAATTAACATTGTCGAGATATCCCAAATTTATATAGAAAGCTCTTATGAGACAAAGATTTCAAATCAAGGAAACTTGGTTTTGCACTCACATATGACATCCATACAGCTATCAGAGACTAGTGTTTTCATATAATGGATGTATGAAAGCATCTGATAAATTGTTCATCGAAATGACCATAATTAGGATCAAACCGGGAATTAGCTATCTAAGCAAAGGTCAAACCTGGTATCTGTAAAGTTTCAAGGCCTGGTAGTTCATCCAATTTCAATCCTCCAATACTCTTCCTACACAAACAAAGAAGTAGATTATGCATATCAGGCAAACTTGTTGTGGAACAGAGACGAAGAGACAAAGCTCTTTTCTCATTTTCATTGGTCTATCCAGCAATACAAGAGCCATGTATTATTCAACTAGCCACCCAGGCCATGAATAAGTAGAAACAAAAGCACATTGTATATGGAAGCTATTACCAAACCTTAAATCAGGTATTCATGCAGCCCAAACCTACACAACGCACCCAAAAATAACAGAACACCAAAATAACAAAGTACACAAAAGAAATCAGTATGCATGTGACTCAATGAAATGACCTGAAAACCATTAAGCAAGGATGCTTGGTCGTAACCCAATAATCAGATCTAAATAACCTGAATTAAACCTTAACAAGAAGATTACAGATATTAAATTTCCATGCATACTTGCCTTGATGAAGCAAAAATGAAAATATGAGTTTTTACCTACTGCACTTATACTGAGAAAGTAGAGATTCATATGAATCCACTTCCAGCGGCTCAGCAACCCGATCATGATGAACTGTCCAGACACGCGCAACTCCATCGGAACATGCAGTCACTATATCACCATTTTCCATGAATTTGGTATCCCACACACAACCTGGATGTTCTATGCTTTGAACACAAACTCCATCTGAAGCAAAACGCAAGTTTACATGCAAACAATTAAAATACAGCAATTTTGACTGATATGCCATATATTGTTACAGCGGAAAGGAACATTGTTTATGAGGGACACAATAGCCCTATATTTAGTCCATATAATTTTTAACTGGGAAAAAATTGATGCATTTGGGTTTTATTAATACTTGGGGATTTATGGTAGTTTAAGTATTTTATTTCATTATTCAGGGTATTTAGCTATTTTATTTTCTTTCAGCCGATGATGGGAACATATTTAAGTTGAAGAAATAGCTAAATATTTAAATCCTCTTCTCTTATTGATGTAGTACAAGGATGGATGAAAGAATAAAGGGGATTAAAAGAAGATAATTAGGCTAAAAGTCACAAAGCACAAAGCTTAATTCAATAATTTCAATCATTCAATAATTAATAATAATGAGGGATTACAATTATTTATATAAGAACAGGAAAAACCAAATACTTGGAGGTTAAGTAAAATATTAAGTAACCTAATTAAATAAGAAAATAAAATCCTAATAATTATCTACTACATTAAATAATTAATACTGTTGAAAACAGAACTGATGTATTGATCCCTTTATTCGTTTTTCTCTCTATTACATTGATTTATATACACTAGTATATCAATCCCTAATTTACAATTATGGTAATCCCTAAGTTACAGCAATGTAGACACACTAATTATGGAATAGATTGACTACAATTATGGGAATGATATCTTCTAACACTCCCCCTCAAGTTGGTGTATAGATGTCTCGCATACCCAACTTGAAACATAATGGATGAAACATCTTGCTAGTAAAACCCTTAGTCAAGATATCAGCAAGTTGATGTTCTGTTTTGACGAAAGGCAAACAAATAAGTCCGCTAGTCAATTTTTCTTTAACGAAGTGTCTGTCAATCTCAATGTGCTTCGTTCTATCGTGTTGAACGGGATCATTTGCAATACTAATGGCTGCCTTATTATCACAAAATAACTGCATAGGCCTTTTAGTTATAACACCCAAATCTTCTAGCAAGGTTCGAAGCCACATTAGTTCACATGTACCCAAGGCAATAGCTCGATATTCAGCCTCAGCACTAGATCTTGCCACCACGGACTGTTTCTTACTGCGTCAGGTAACAAGATTACCCCCAACAAATGAACAGTAACCGGATGTAGAACGACGATCCTCTATCGAGCCAGCCCAATCTGAGTCGGAAAAAGCTTCAACTCTCATATGACCATGTGGAGCGAACAATAAACCTTTTCCAGTTAGACTTGAGATACCTCAGAATTCTGTAAACAGTTTCCATGTGACAATGTCGAGGATCATGCATATATTGGCTCACTATTCCCACAGCATACGATATATCAGGTCTAGTATGAGAAAGGTATATCAATCGTCCCACCAAACGTTGATATCTTTCTTTATCAACCATAGGTCATGTGCCACCTATCAGATGATGATTAACTTCAATAGGAGAATCAGCAGGCTTACATCCCAACATACCCGTTTCTTTTAGAAGATCAAGAACATATTTCCTTTGAGATAGAAAAATCCCACTGGAAGATCTTGCAACTTCAATACCAAGGAAATATTTCAAATGGCCAAGATCTTTAATCTCAAACTCTTTAGCCAGACTCAGTTTGAGATTAGCTATCTCTTCTCTATTATCCCCTGTCACCACAATGTCATCGACATAGACTATAAGAATGGTTGTCTTACCTCCTGTCTGTTTGACAAATAAAGTATGATCTGCTCGACTTTGCTTGTACCCAAATCTGATCATTGCTTTATGGAATCTACCAAACCAAGCTCTGGGAGATTGTTTCAAACCATATAGAGCCTTTTGCAGCTTACAAACCTTACCCCTGGTGGCAAATGAGGCAAAACCAGGGGGTATTTCCATGTATACTTCCTCCTCCAAATCACCATGAAGGAACGCATTTTTTACATCCAGTTGCTGAAGATCCCAGCCGAAGTTTGCTGCACATGAGATTATAGTACGAACAGAATTCATCTTTGCCACGGGAGCAAATGTCTCCCGGTAATCAATCCCATGGGTTTAAGTATACCCTTTTGCAACTAGTCTGGCTTTGAGTCTCTCAACTGTCCCATCTGGCTTCTGTTTGACTGTATATATCCACTTGCACCCAACTAATTTTTTTCCATACGGGAGAGTAACTAGTTCCCATGTATCATTCTTTTTAAGGGCATTCATCTCTTCTATCATAGCCTGTTTCCAATTTTTATCACTAATTGCTTCTTGCCACCCCTGAGGAATATATATTGAAGACAAGGAAGAAACAAAGGAGTGATAGGATGCAGATAATCTATTATAGGCTAAGAAATTAGAGATAGGATGTTGAGTACAAGATCTAACACCTTTCCTAAGAGCAATAGGAAGGTTAGTATCATCAGAAGAACAAGTAGAAGTAGAGTTCTCACCGTTAGCATTATCATCAGAAGGACTAGTAGAAATAGGGTTCTCATCATTAGCATTATCCAGACTAGGTTCTGAGCAGAGTTGGTGTAGTGGTGCAGAAATGGTGACCTTATTCCTGCTTCTTCGAACATACGTCCTCAACTCAGGCTCATTCTGTCTAGCATATGGCTCCTGTAACTCCCCCTATGTAGATTTATCAGAAACAATGACAGGGACAGGAGAAGATGGTATAGTAGAACTTGTAATATCAGCCTCAGGAAGAAGCTTCTCCTCATCTATAACATCCTCCCCCTGAGGAGAAGGTGGGGTAGAATAAAAAGGTTCCGATTCCCAAAAAGTGACATCCCGAGTGACAAATATTTTGTGTGAAGGAGGATGATAACACTTATAACCTTTTTGAGTCGGAGAATACCCAATGAAAATGCACCTAAGAGCTTTAGGATCTAATTTTCCCCGAGTAGGAGATTTATTATGAACATAGCACACACAACCAAAAACGCGAGGCGAAGGAGAAGGACTAGTTGTGTGCTGAAGGAAAGAAATGGGACTTTTGTTCCCAAGAATTCGAGGAGAAGGAAGCCGGTTTATAAGAAATGCAGCAGTCAAAACAGCATCTCCCCATATAAATTTAGGTGTGTTCATAGTGAACATAAGAGTGCGGGCTACCTCTAGTAAGTGTCGATTTTTCCTTTCTGCCACTCCATTTTGTTCTGGAGTCTTAACACAGGAGGTTTGAAGAATAATGTCATGTTGAGAGAGATAAGATGCAAAAGCATTATTATGATTATATTCACGACCATTATCACTATGAAGAATTTTGACTTTAGCATCAAATTGAGTTTGAATCATTTTATGAAACTCTTTGAAACAATCAAACACCTCATTTTTTGAACGAAGAAGATAAATCCTAGTGACACGTGAATGACAATCAATAAAACTAACAAACCATCTGTAACCAAAACGGGAAACAACCCGAGAGGGTCCCCACACATTAGTATGTATAACAGCAAAAGATTCAGAATGTCGACTATGAATAGCAGAATAAATAGAACGTTTGTGTTTACCCAATTCACATGGTTCACACAAAAAATGAGTTTTATTACATTGCTTAACTAAAGGCGGAAATAAAGACTCTAATACGGAAAAAAAAGGGATGTCCCAAACGTCGATGCCATTGATGGAGAGAAGTCAGGCTGGAGTCGGATGTAGAATGAAGAGCCTGAGTGGAGGACATGCTAGACGAGGGAACATCTAAATAATATAAGCCACCAACTGCACTACCACTGCCAATCTTCTGCCCCGTCACCAAGTCCTGAAAAATACAATGAGATGGGGAAAAAATGACTGAACAATTCAAGGATTCAGAAAGACGTTGGACAGATAATAAATTTGCAGTAAAGGACGGAATATGAAGAATAGATGATAATGTTAATGTAGGAGTACAAACTAATGAACCACTCCCAGAGATGGAAGAAAGGGAACCATCAGCCACTTGAACCTTGTCTTTCCCAGAGCAAGGCATGTATGAAGTAAAGAGGTTGGAGGACCCAGTCATATGCTCAGAAGCACCTGTGTCAATGATCCAACTAGGACAAGTTGAGGAAACATTAAAAGCACAAGGATGTATACCTGACTGGGTATAATGAGAGGAAGATTGGGAATAGAACTTCCAAAAAACGGAAATTTCCTCAGGAGTAAGAGCAGTAGTAGTGTCTGAAGCACTGGATGCATCAACAGGAAGTGTTGTAGTAGACACATAGGCCTGAGATCCACGTCCACGACCACTACCAAACCGACCTCCTCGCCCTTTAGGACGTCCATGGAGCTTAAAACAGCGATCCCTAGTATGATTCTTTCCCCCACAGTAGTCACATTCTCAGGATTCCTTCTCAACAGAAGACTGAATAGAGGAGCCAGACTTAGGATACAAGGCAACCATGGCTAATCGATCAACCGAATTTAAAACCATCACCCGACGTCTGCTTTCCTCTTGTTGGACCCAAGCATGGGCCTCTCGCAGGGATGGAAAAGGTGTCTGACCAATCAACTGTGCACGAACTTAATCAAATTCTATGTTCAACCCAGCCAAGAAATCCACAACTCTATCTTCACTAACAAACCTTTGATAAGAAGCAGCGTCTTCCAGACATTTGGCTGAAAAAACTCGATAATGATCAAGCTCCTGCCAAAGTGCGTTAATTTCTGCAAAATACTGTGCCACAGACTTCTCCCCTTGACTCAGCTCACGAATCCGTTTACGAATGTCATATGCCTTAGACATATCACCAGAAATAGAGAAAGTTTGAGAAATAGCCTCCCAAAGCTCATGTGCAGTGTCTAAGAACATGTAATTGCTTCGCATACTAGGTTCCATTGAATTACAAAATCCATGTTTTCACCATGGAGTTATCAGATTTCCATTCTTCTTGGGCTACACCAGCTTGAGTAGGCATGGTAGTTGTATCATTGATGAACCGCTGCATACGGTTAGCTTCAATGGACATACGGCATGCTTGAGACCAGGCTAGATAATTATTTCCATCCAACTTAAACGGACTGAGAACCAAGGCAGAGTTAAGATGATGATTTCTAATCAACTGCCCGTTGATGTCAGTAGTACCACCACTATTAATGGAACTAGATGATGCCATGACAGGGTAATAGGAGCAACAAGGATGATCGAGGGCTCAGAAACAAAGAAACAATTCACAGAACCTGAATCAAATGCACTGTTTCTTTAACAGTACAATTAATACCAAAAAACCTTGAATCAAACACTACACAGCCACTGTAAAAGAGAAGAGAGAGACGAACAGTGCCGCCGGAAAAACTTGACCACGTGCCGGCAGAAGAGGGCGCGTGACGTCTGCAGTCGGCGCGTGGGGTGGCGCGTGAGGCAGTGGGTGACGGAGATTCTTTTCTGGTGGTGGTTGTCTGGCAGTGTAGAGACCTTTTATGGCCTCGATTTCTTCATAAAAACTCGTCTTACTAGGTTTCTGAAGGAAAGAAACAGTAGCAGCGAGCGGGAAAAAAATTCAGTGTCATGGATCAAGGCTCTGATACCATGTTGAAAACAGAATTGATGTATTGATCCCTTTATTCGTTTTTCTCTCTATTACATTGATTTGTATACACTAGTATATCAATCCCTAATTTACAATTATGGTAATCCCTAAGTTACAGCAATGTAGACACACTAATTATGGAATAGATTGACCACAATTATGGGAATGATATCTTCTAACAAATACTCTAGAATCTTCTACTAATATAATTAAATATATCTTAATATCATATACTAAATAAACTAATTACATTAAAATCATCCATAAATAATAATAACCCCAAAATATTAAATTTCTTTTGCTTTTATCCTCATCATTCTTCTCTTCTATGAAAAAAAACTCGTTCTCGAGTTTTGAAGTATAGAAGAATTCACAGTCAATGAACCAAACTCCAAATATGCAAGAAATTTTGGTTCTCCTTGTGGACAAATTGATAAGTAGAAAACAAGAAAGAATGAACTCTCTTGTATTGCATTTTGTTGGAGCTCTCATTGATAATGAAATCGATGACTTGATCATTGGTTTCTGCATATAGAATGTCAAGTCACTTTGGAAAAACATCATCTACTTTATGCTCAATCTCTATCACTCATTGCATCCTTAACTATAACTTTATCCTCCTGTGACTTGTAAATGAGTTGCGAAATTTCTTCATTTGGCTCATTCACAACATCTTTTTGAACTTTATCCTTATGCTTGAATGGAATTAATTTGATAGTATAACGCTCATGTTCAAAAGAGTATATATCACCCTTCTTCATAATCCACATTTGAGCATTCAATCCAATTTTAACCCAATAAAATGTGTAACATTCACGGGCACCATACTAAATCAGAATAGATGGACAATTGGATGAGAATTAAACATCTTTCGGTAACATGAAAAGAAATATTACCTAGCCAAGAAATTGTGTAAGGCGTCAGATGCGGTTCAGCAACAAGTTTTAGTTTTTCTATCACACATGGAAACGCAATATTGATTGCACATTCTTCTTCGCATAGTTGTTATAGCGTCGCCTAGGCAACGACTAAGCGTTCTAAGGATAGAGAATGACAAGGTTGACGTTTTAGACATCGAGCAGCCAAGGCTCACGCATTAATAGTTGGCCCAAGTTAAATGATTAAGTATTTTTTTACCCATGACTTATCCTCACAACCCATGGAATTGCTATGTGTTGTAATTTTATTACTTATTAGACTTGTAATGTGTGATGGGTGTTGAATTAGTTGCTTCTTTATTTTCTACGTAGTGTTTATCGACTTGTTCTAGTAGTTTTTAATGTTAAATGTTTTATTTTTGAATTTTGACTGAAATATTCATATAATTGTGTTTTTAAGTATATTTCATAGTGTTAATTATTATGTTTTGAGTTTTAATGTATATAAAATTTTATTGTTCAATATGCATTTTAAATAAAATAAATAATGTATAAATTACACATTGTTAACAACTTGTCGCCATAAGAACGTCATCGCAGGCGCCTTACCAGTGGTCAACTATCGCTGCGTCTCACTGTGGCGTTGTGACAACTATGCTTCTTCGATGATAATTTTACACTGTTTCCCTCCACAATGAAGAAAAGTATGAAAATAGTGTTACATTTTGAAAAATCCTCTATGCGAAGTTTCGGAATATCCAATTCCATTAAAAAATTCAACAATTCAAGGCTGGACAAAACTAAAATTTTGAGGGTTGATTTGAACTTGGCAGAAACTTCAGGGCCTTAATTGCAATTTTAGAAACTTTGAGGATAGCACTGAATCAAAAACTTTGTGAGCTGAATTGAAAATTTCAGAAACTTTGGGGGTTAAGTTGAGAATTTCATAAACTTGGGGGTACCAAACTGTAATTTGGCATCAAAATTACCATCCCACAATCACTGTAGCAGATTTTTTATTTTATTCGATTTTATTTTCAATTTTGGGATAGATTTGAGATTACACTGACGTTTCGGATATAGTGTCGACTTTCTAGCGAACTTCGACTATTGATGGAAGCCAAAAAATTAGGGTAGGAAGAAATTATGGGAAATCAAAATATATCATGAGTTTTTGGCTCTTGATACCATGATGATGTAGGACAATGATGAATGAAAGAATAAGGGAGATTCGAAGAAGATAATTAGGTTAAAAACCACAAAACACAAAGTTTAATTCAATATTATTAATCATTTAATAATTAATAATAATGAGGGATTATAACTGTTTATATAAGAATAGGAAAAACCCTAATACTTGGAGGCCAGGTAACATATTAAGTAACTTAATAAGAAAATAAAATCGTAATAATTATCTACTATCTTAAATAATTAATACTCTAGAATTTTCTACTAATGTAATTAAATATAGTCTAATATCATCTACTAAATAAACAAATTAAATTAAAATCATCCATAAACAATAATAAATAATAATAACCTCATAATATTAAATTTCTTTTGCTTTCATCCTCATCATTTATTTTATCTAAAAAATTTAAATTGAAGTAAAATAGTTAAATACCCTAAATTTATCGATTTTTTTTACATTAGGTTGCATAATTTATTCTCCACTCTTTTGTACTACTTTTTTATTATACTCGGCTATTATTTCTTAAACTACTTTTGTCCCATCCTAAAAGCCATAATGTATTTAGTGTAGTCTTTGTGTTTTTTAAATCCTCATTCATGGTAGCCCTAAAAACCCTCACAAAAAAAAACGTTTGCATCCCGTCAATTTTAACTACTTCGCGTCAAAGAGAATTAGGTTCAAGTAGAAAATGCCATAACCACTTGCACATTAAAGCCAAGTTCTTGAATACCAGATCCCCAAGTGCGGTTTAAATTAAAACTACAATCAGCACGTTGGCAAAGATCTATGGCCCTAAACAAATAAATTTGTGGACCCCAAGTAGTTGGGTAAGGCTTTGGCGAGTTGCGTAATATTCTGTTAATACATTTTGATCGACTTACAAACAACTTTCTTGTTAATGTTAATAAACGAAAACAATAACAAATGAAAATAGAATCTAACTGTTTAGTTTTGAGGTTCAGGAGCACAAACTACATTCCCTTTTAAGGAATGCTTAGTTAAAATTGTAAAAAGATTCATTTCTAAATCATAACATGATAAAATGAACATTTCATTTTTTTATAATGCAAATAATTAGCATGTTTAAACAAACCTCTTTCACATTCTATAATAAATAACTGGATTTAGTCTCGCACAACAGTTCTTACTATTTGAAGCTTATATATACTTCATTTTTCATTCATCATGTATTTGACCTTTACTAACCATTTGGTATTCCATAGCTCCAAAGAAATCAAGTGGTGCACTACACAGGTTTGTAACTAGTATATAGAAAGGTCAAAGTTAAATAACCTTTCCAAATTTTTGCAAAACAATCCTCGCTACCACTGACAATAAGCCCAGACACATGTGCATCAACAGAATAGACAATAGAAGTGTGACCAACCATCTCCATCAAAACTTGACCACTAAACGCCCATAGCCTTATGGAACTGTCATCATAAAACGACAATAAAACATTCAAGAGCCTGAAGTTGGATAAATAAGGACAATAGTATGTAAGGAATGAGAAGCAAGGAGCTAGGAAAGGGGGTTGGGAAGTAGCAAAGGAAAAGGAGATTCCGTGAATAGAACAAAAGAAGCATGCACATAAAGAAGCATTTTTAAGTAGAGGAGCTTTCAAACACCAGGAATCCAATATCAATTTAAACTACATGATGCTATAAAACAAGATACCAACAACAAATCAACAAGTACTAAGAAGAGAAAAATAGCATGAACTTGATCAGCTGTACATAATCAATCACAAGTCACCTTAAGCAAACAGTTTTGGGGGTCCAGTGAACAATTGAGGCACCTAGTAACTGTTACGCGGAACACATGGTAATAATAGTTCCCTTTTTTAACATTTTCCCTGTACTTACTCTCTCTTACCACACTTTTTTTCATTTTGATTTTATCTAAGAACCACGAAGATCAAGTGATTTTTTATCACGACAGATTTGGCTACAATTTCCAAAGGACAAGAGTTGATGTCGCTTATAAATTGATTTCAGCAAAAGTATGGTGATGATGAACCATGAACAGTACCTTAGGGCTTGTGTATGCTTATAGTGATTTTACTGCGGGGTAGTTAACAGTCGAGTATTGCTATAGTGACAAAAGAATTTTACAAAAAAAAATGGCTTACAAAATGATGTGGCAAAGTGTAATTAGTTGACGATCCACCATACATGGGTGGACATAATAACCAACCACGTTATTTTGTATCCATCTTTTGAAACCATTTTTCTGTCACCAAAGTATTATTGGTTAACAGTCTAGTAAAGGTGATGTTGAATGCTAAATTAT
Organism: Hedera helix; assembly: GCA_947179155.2. Classification (NCBI taxonomy): domain Eukaryota; kingdom Viridiplantae; phylum Streptophyta; class Magnoliopsida; order Apiales; family Araliaceae; genus Hedera; species Hedera helix. Next base: position 33,104,246 of record OX359287.1, read on the forward strand.
GCAATTAACCAATAGATTGAGAAAGATATTTGAGAAAGTTGTTAACATTTTTGAAGTGTGTTTACAGCAAGTAATCGAGGCTTTTATGATTTTTCATAAAAGATTTGAGTTTATTTTATGAGGTATTGAGGTATATTTTGACTTGGAAAAGAAGAGTTGATCGGTTGTGGTAGATATGAGGTCTTGTGTAGTCGTATAGTGGTGGGCAGTACACAATAGGTACCAAGTCATAGGTGTTTACTGTTTAATGTTAAGGGTGGTGGTGTAGTAAGTGGGAAAGATGTCAGGTTTTTTTTTTTTCCTTCTAAAAATATATATTACATGTATAAAGACTTTCATACCCTTGAAAGAAACTAAGTGCCTTGAGCATGAGGATTTTACAACATAAAACATAAATAAATAAAAATAGAACTTTTAACAGATTTACACGGAAGACTATCATTTCGCAATTATTAATCATCTAACAATGAAATTTGAATTAAACTAAATATAAATTAACCATCAAACAGATGCTTCTAGCTGACTGAAAAAGGATCCATGTGATCCAATGCAGGACAACACAGCATGTGATGTAGGACAACAAAGAAATAACTAGAATTTAGGTCCCACGCCTAAACACCTAAATGGATTAGGAACTTCAATCCATAATGGAATAGGAAAATTAAAACCTCAATGGATTAAAAAACACTAATTACTAACTAAATATTAAAAATCCCTACTTACTAATTGAATATTAAATTTCCAATATACGATAAATTACCCTAAACCCCCACTTATTTGATAGATAAAATGCCTAATTACAGCAATTACTACCCTAAAGAAAAATCTAAAGAATAAATAATTAAATTTTTAGGTGCATTCCTCATCAAGATGCTAACAATTAGTTGGAAATCGGAATCAAATCTTGTTGAGTTGAACTGATTGAGAAGTATGCGATGTCATAAGAACAAATAATGGAATAATTTACCCATCATGTGACGCAGAAAGAAATCCCAGTCCAGGCATCACAGCCAAGCCTCGAACCGTATCTGCACTATGAGCAAAGTGCATGAGCAAAATAAATGATGTATTATATACTACTATACTATAGTTTAGCATAATAAAGTATCCTAGAATATTAAATAGCCATTACAGGGACAGAGGCACTTGAGCACCACTTATTAAGAAAATCAGACCCAAAAGAAAATGCCATTCAAAGCACATACTTCAAATTTCAAAAAAAAAAAAATTTGGGGGGGGGGGGGGGGGAGGGGGGGAGGAAAAAGGTAATTTTAGTGATTTCAAGGCCTTATAGAACTGATAAACAAATCAAAAGTTGGGGATGAGAGAGAAAAGGTCAGACTAAGTCGGCAGAAATCCTTGTGATTCAGGAATAATAGCAATCTATGGGAGATCGTCCTTGATATAGTTATAACTTCTACGAATGAAGAAAAAAACAATTCTAATGTGTGACCCATCTTTCTCGCTAGAGTATGCTACCAACAATAATGATTTGGATAAACTTAGTTTTCAAACATAACATCTAACCTTTAAATGAAAAACCTTTTTGGTCTGAATTTGAAGTGAAGAATGTTTCTTATTTCTCCTTAACTTGCATTAGTTATATTGGGAAACATAAGCTCATCTAGAAACATGAGCACCCAAAGGGAACTCATGAACATGTCAGATCTGTGAACATAAGAAAACAAATAAACGAAGGATACAAAAAATAAAGGTGTTTGCTCACCACTTGATGCTCATCCAAGTTTGTTTCTAACCATAAACATCTCATGTTCAATCCTAGATCTTAACTTAACAACAACTTTTATCACAACTTAGTAGGGATGGACTAAAAATTTAAATATATCCCAAATATGTACGACTAAAAGTACAAGGAAAAAACTAAAAAGATAAAAATGGATAAATATCTATCTATCTATCTATATATATATATATATATAATAAAAAAATAGAGCATATATGAAAATAATTATTAAGAAAAACACCCACATATACATATACTACTTCTGTCTTAAAATATACAATCATTTGCCTTTCTTATATTTTGGAAAGGAGGGCGTATAAACTAAAATAAAAATAACACGAGAAAAATGACATGCTCATCCAAGTTTGTTTCTAACCATAAACATCTCATGTTCAATCCTAGATCTTAACTTAACAACAACTTTTATCACAACTTAGTAGGGATGGACTAAAAATTTAAATATATCCCAAATATGTACGACTAAAAGTACAAGGAAAAAACTAAAAAGATAAAAATGGATAAATATCTATCTATCTATCTATCTATATATATATATATATAATAAAAAAATAGAGCATATATGAAAATAATTATTAAGAAAAACACCCACATATACATATACTACTTCTGTCTTAAAATATACAATCATTTGCCTTTCTTATATTTTGGAAAGGAGGGCGTATAAACTAAAATAAAAATAACACGAGAAAAATGACAATATAAAAATAACACGAGAAAAATGACAATAGGTGATGGGAAAAGAACGGAACATATGACAAAACTATAGTCGTACTTCAATATGTAGATGGCTAAATGACACCTCTGTCCTTTCAAGTTTCCATCGAATGTCAAAATCTTCCTCCAAGTTCATTTTTCATCAATGTGAACCTTACAGTGGCAAATTGGTGTCAATTCTGTTCCTTTTCACAAATTTCACTTATATCCGTCCAAATTCCGACCCAACCCATTTTGTTATGGGCAAATTTGTCTTTACAAATATTCATAAGTATTACCTATATTGGCGTCAACAAAATGAACATGACGTCTATTCAACCGAACTTCTTTTGGATCAAGAAGAATAAGATGGGTTTGCTTTTGATTTTAGTTTTCTTCTTTAAAAATCGATTGTTGGATCGACTATTTTGTTTTGGTTTTGGTTTTGGTTTTGATTTTATATTTTTATTTTTTTTTTAAAAATTCAGATGAAACTTGTCAAGATATTGTGGAAAATTTGGGGAAGTCATTAAAAGTTTTGTGCTTAGGATGTTGATTTGGAGGAATCGATTAAGGTCTAGGAAGACAATTTTTTTTTGTTAAGATTGAATCTTTTTTCTGTGTCTGATTACAAATAAAAAAGAGATGGAGAGAGTGAGATAATATTAATGTTACTGTTTAATTACATCAATTATTTTCTAACATGTATTTTTATTTTTTAATAATATAGGTAATACTTGTGAGTATTTGAAAAGACAAATTTGCCACAAATAAAATGGGTCTGGTCGAATTTGGGTCGGATTTAGGTGAAAATTGGGAAAAGGAACATAACTAATACCAATTTGCCATTTTAAACAATTGACGAAAAATAAACTTTAGGGATGACTTTGACATTCGGTGACTACTTGGAGGAACAGAAGTGTCATTTAGCCTATGCAAATTGCACTCCTCCACTCCTATATGCTAGGTATATTTCGGTCCTTCAAGTCTCCTTTTACTACTTTTTACCCAGGTAATTTTCACCCCTCCCTCTTCTTATATCTTGTCATCATACATAAAACTCCACTTCTCTAAGCATACATGATTTGGCAGTGTGCCGGTCAAAGAAAATCTAGCCTCAAGTCATGTATCTCTAGTTTGGAGATTAGGTACCAGATTTTCAAGTAATGAAGCAAAGACTTCCGTCACGAGAAACTGAAACAGTTAAGTCCCCCGTTCTTTTCAGAACCAATACATTGCATAAATTATCTTGAATACAAAAAACTATCACAACTAGATAACAATAACTCACATACTGAATAAGTATCGAAATTCAAAGCAAAATCAAGTCCACAAATATGCAAGTAAATAAACGTATAAACCTTGGCAAGTGGCAACAATCCCAATAAATGGGATAAGGATAGAGGGAGAAAAACAGACCTGAATGCCCAGAAAAGGTGTGTAAACATGTCTTTCCTTTCCAAAGCTTCACTGTAGTGTCACTTGAACCTGGATAGCCATTCAAATAGTAAACATTTTTCAATAATAATGACTTGATGTCCATTCTTTCACTTTCAATACCAATTAAATTCCTTTTCAAAGCAATGGACTGAATTTAATGAAATGAAATCATGAGTAAATTAGAAAATTAAGATAGAGATTGAAGAAGAAAAAAGAAAAATGGAAAAGGAAAAGCCTACACAATCATACTGCAAATTTTTTTAAAATATAAAGCAAGATTATAAATGATACCTGTTATTAGCTCGCCTGAAGGTAATTTTATAACTGCTTGGATTGCTTCATTATGAGCCTCCCAAACCTCAACTTGTTGACCTTCTCTCCACCTTCTTAATGTACTACAATCAAGAACCCCTAATCAGAAAAAATATCATGCATTGCAGGATTCGGAAAAATTGACAATATTCTACAAGTGGATCAATAAATACCAAAAGACGGCACCAGACTAGCATGAACAATTAGCAAACTAACTATAGCACATAAAATTCATACAAAGGAAATAGTTTAACAGAAGTTCATTAGGAAATCACAAACACTCTGCAAGGTAAATTCAGGCATTAAAGATCATTTATCTTAGAAATAAATAATAAAATATCATTCAGCTATGTTGAGGATTGACAAGTCGGAGTTTTGGAAGTTATGTGAATGAAAAAATTGAAGTTTGTTACTCATAAGTTAAGGGAATGTAATAAAGAGGTTTTGGTGATGGTTAAAGAGGGATGGATAGTGAGAGAGGTGGGTCATATTGACCAGTTAGAAGAGACGTCCGTTGCGTATTGAAATTATGGATAGGTAACTGCTGATAACAAAGAATTCAATAATGTCATTTTGAAGGAGGAAACTAGTTAGAGAACAAATATTAAATATAAATGGGTAAAAGATGGGGATAGATTTACAAGGTTGCTAGTGGTAACAGTAACCCCAAGGGGTGAGAGAAATGGCAGAGGCGGTCGATGGTTCCAATCCCCAAAGTTAGGGCCAAATTACATGTAGAAAGAAAAGGTTGCTAGTGGTAATAGAGCAGTGGCCTTTATTCAGATACCATTGCTAACTTTTAGAAAGAACTATTTGCAAGGAGTATCAAGAGAGAACATTGTTGAAGGCTTTAAACCATGGTTACCAGGGAACTATTATAACCCTGCGTTCCATGGACTGGGTACTATCATCCCAAATCATGGTACAAGAACGAAATGCCTTGTGCATTCCACTATAGATTGCATTCCTGATTTTGTTTTGTCTACCCAGTCAATCAATGTTTTTAAATTGGTGTTGAATGGATGGAGAACCATACAATGAGAATGGGATTTGGAGAACGGTGTTTGATACAAATGGAGAGAAGGCCCCTGAAATGGTTTCTAAATAGCATTATTTTTGCATTCCTGGGGTTGGATAAAGGGGACCTGTTATTGAGGTTCTTTCCCGAGTGCCACGCTAACAGAATGGTTAGTCAGGGTTCTTATTTCACCTTCACCACCTTGGTTCCCAAGGAGAAAAGCCTACGAAAGTGAAAAATTCTAAGCCAATTGATTTAGTGACTAGTATGTATTAAGAAAAATACTAGAGAATAAGGATTCACATAGAAGCTCTGCTGAGATTTTGGATGAAGCCAATTTAGGGTTCTTGCAATATATTCTAAAATGAAATTTTGGGTTTTATGTTTTTATAGATTCACCCGGGGAAAGGATGACAAGGTCCTTTGGATGGTGAGTTCTTTGTCATTTTCAAGGGTTTATTAAAATAAAATAAAAAAAGCACTAGGATTTTGGTGCTGATATCATACCGTATAATTTGAGTGACAGAGTTACTTTGCTTGCATCTCCTTGGGCTTCACGATTGGCGAATTTATTTAGGACTTTGTAACTTTTCCTTGTTTTGGTTTGGATGCCTCCTTATCCTTGTTTTTTCTGATAAAATTTCTTATTTTTTCTCAAAGTACTCAGCATATTTTGAAGTTCACTTACAGCACATGTCGTTCAAATGTATAACCACCAAATCAAGAACCTGATGATTTAAAATACTCTCTTTTTTGCATGATGATACCGCTCTAAAATAATCAATAGATTTCTGTGAATATAAATAGTAGAGTTTTTTTTACGATTCACTGCATGGAATGTGACTTTAGAGACAAAATAAAACTCCTAATGCTACAAAATGCCAAGTAGAAGATTAGCATGTACAAGTACAGTGCAGAAATTTCCATTATTACCAAAGAAAGCTACGCGATTCCAGAAAATTAGTATTTAAATTGATCAGCATTACATATTGCAAACAACTACTCCAAATGCTGCCGCTAAAACTACAATTGAAATAAAATAAAATAAAATAAAGGGAGCTCCACTACTATGGCAAAGCAAAAAGTCTAAAAAAGTGCAGCACAGAGGACTTATGAGTCCAACCAAGAATAAAGCATGATGCAGGCAAGAAATAAATAACTAACCGGTCAAAAGATGATGATACAATGTCCGAGCCTTCCAATGTGATGCCTGTGACTTGCAGCTGATGACCCTTCAATGTCTGAACTTTTTCTCCAGTTAACAAGTTCCACACCAAAACAAGAGTGTCCCTGCCACCAGATATAATACTACCTTCTGGAAACTCTTCATTCGGTGAAACCCAAGCCAATGGCCCCACAAAACTAGTGTGCCCCAGCAGTATCTTCGAAGATATGTAGTTATGATTGTTCGACTGATCTAAAGACCAGAACCTAATAGTCCGGTCCCTTGATGAAGTAGCTATGCCAACATTGCCGCATATACATATACCACGAACCTGGTGGAAATAATACCAACAAATTACATCAAAATTTGAAATAACATTAGCTGGCTTCAACCATTCAGATTATCAAGTAACATGACAATAAGCTTATGCCATATATTGCTAATAAGATCAGCCAAAAAAAATACAAAATTTCATCCATTTGGACAAGTTAATTATCACAAACAAATTTACCACAGAAGCACAGACCTAGTGAGAACAATCTTCAGGGTAAGACTAGTTCGTTTCACCTTTCTAAATTAAAGCACAAGTATCCCATGCACATATACCACAAATCTAATCTGAAAATTTCAGTAAAGAATATCAAAATTCACCAAAAAAATAATATTCCCAACAATTTAAACTAATCAACTTGCCTTATCGCATGCACATATACCAAAAACCTATCAATAAAATCCACTAGCAAATAAAATCAAAGTTAATCATGAATCTTCATGGATATTTTGATATAGTTAACAGTTCAGCTAGTGATATTGACCAGTACAAAAAACAAATTAGGTTGAAAAATTAAAATTGATGCCACACAAAACTGTATAAGCATAATGTGAAATATATTAAGTGTATATACAAGGACAAAAAGATGGACCGAAACATCGTACATCGGCTTCGTGGCCTCGAAGTTGACAGCTCAGTTGATACTGGGGAAAGTCGATCTCCATGAGGGATAGAGATTTTTATGTAGAGATAGGGTGTGTGAGGAGTTGGAATTCTAGAGAGATAAACGATAGAGGAGGGTCTTAGCAGGAGATATCCGGTGACAGCGTTGTCTTTTTGATCGGTTTCAGCAATTTGACGACGGGAATCCCTTGTTCTCCAAGATGTTGAATTGGACCCAAAAGGAGACCCCGGTAAATGGGCTACGACAACAATTTCATGATTTTCATGGAATGTCCAATTACAGATCCGACCCGAAAAACTTTGGTTCGTATTTGAAGTTTGGGCCCGGGACGGCTTATAATTTTTTTTAATATAAATATTTTAATGTAATAAAAGGGAATTGATATTTCCAACCAAATTTCAAAATATTTATTATGCGACTATTGTTAATTGAGAAATAATAATAAGTTATATCTGTACAGATTCAAGTCTTTAATAGTTATGAATTCACCTCCCTTGATTCTTCGTGTTCCTCTTCAATTACATCGATTAGAATTTCTAAATCAACGTTAGTTACACAAGTATGTAGCCTGTAAAAATAATTTACTAAAAGTAATATGAATTAAAGAACTATATTTTAATTTTTTCAATCCATGAGTTGATTGATATTTTCATGAGTATATTCTATTTGATCCTGTGATTTATGAAAATATTAATTTCTTAATAAAATGACCGTATTTAATATCTTAGAGACTCTTAAAAATCAACTTATAAAATAATGCGTCAATATATAATTAATAATTGATGACATATCATATATAATAAGTTCAATAGCTATTACAAAGTATAATCATATATGTCATTTAATATCAATTCTTTAATTATTAAAATTTCATAATTTATTATTAAAATATATTTTCAACTGTGTGACAACTCAAGGGAGTTTAAAAAAGTAGTAAGGTAAAATTTATTTTAAATGTGAAGCACTGAAGCGCCTTATTTTGTGTTAAACATTAGATTCGAGCTTTACCCAATAAAATAAGGGAGGCTTTACACTAAATTGTCACATTTAATGTTTATTCAACTTGTTATATGTATTAGGGACACACATAAAATCAAAAATAATTAAAAAATTAATCTCATCAAATTAAACCGTTAACAAATCAAATCGAAAAACTAAAACTTGTAAAATTAAAAAATCAAAATTATATTGGTCGATTTCGGTTTGATTTATTCAAAAATTGAAACCGACTAAATCGATCGAACACTTTAATATTATAATATAATTTATATACTTTTCTAATAATTATTTATTTTATATAATTATATATTCATTACATACATTTTTTATAATTTGATGATATATCAATTCCCTATTATCCAACACCAACACTATATTACTTTAAAATTTGGTGACATGCCAATTTTATTTTTTATTTTTAAGTTTTAATAATCGATTAAACCAACCAATTAAACCAATGACCGATTACGGAATAAAAATTTGGACGGTTTTAATTTTTTATTTTTTATAACCGACTTAAATAGTTAAATTATTTTTTTACTTACCAAATCGACCGTAATGCACTCCTAATATATACTTAATCATGTAATATTGTTCCTCGTGTTTGTAACTTTTGAAAGAAAAATTAACTTAAAATAATACATTATTATTTTGATATTATTTTTAGTAATTATTATAAAAAATATCTTAGATTAAACAAATTTAGATAGATATTAAAAAATAGAGTCCTATGTATTGCAATTAATTAGTGACAAATTAAAATTGCGACCATATATATTTTTTTAAATTATGGCCAATATTTATCTATATAGATGACTTTTAAAAAATCAGCTTAAATATATATCACTTTTTTTTATAAAATATTATGTATACTTTCTATTTTATTTTTATTTTCTAAAAACTTACAAAGAATAAAGACTTTTAAATTCTATCCCAATTTTGTTTGTGCTGCTTCTTTCCTTTTAAACATGTTCGGTTCCTCGGTCAAAAATTTAGGATTACTCGATCAACAAACAATCAGATAAGATCCTCCAGGAATCAGGAATATAGGGTTCTCGTACAGTGAACTTTCGCGGCAGCATCTAATCTCAACGACAATGTCAAGTAATCGATCTTCCCTAATGACTTATTGAGTAAGTTCTCTATCCTCTTTCTTCATTTCATTATTTTCAATTTCCGAACCTGAAAATCCCTCAAACACCACTATTATTTCAGCGGATAGGTGTAAAAAAAAATTGGGATTTTTTTGTTTGTAGATTCTAATAAATTTTTAATTACTTGTCTTGCCATTATCAGCTGAATCCAGAAACTGGGTTCTCGAATTTCAAGACAGTAGTACGCGAATTCTAGAATTTAAAATTCCGAGTTTGATGGGTTGTAATCCAATCTTCAGTTTTCATTTTCAGATCCGCACACAGTTTCAGATTCGAGATTTAACTGTGTTTGTGATGAAGATACTACCTCCGTTCCTTTTTATTTGTCTTTTTAGAGAGAGATTTTTGTTCCTTTTTATTTGTCATTTTTAAATTTCAAAGAAGCATTAAATGCTTAATTTCCCATATTATCCTTTATAATTAAAGGCTAATTTATTTGTCTGTCATCTTTCCAATAAATTTTAGGAGGCTAATATTAAAATTTTATACTCAATTTAGTCAACCAGATAAAGTATTAATTGGATTTCTTAATCTATGTGCATAACTTTAAAAAGTCAATTAAAAAGGAACGGAGGTAGTATATAACAGGAGTATTGCTCTGGTTTAATTTTTTTTTGTCAATGAGAAAGATACTTGTTATCTTTTGAATGGAGTTTTAGATCAGTTATTGAAACAATGTTACTAACTTGCTTGATTCAAATGCTTCTATTGATTGTTTAATTTGTTTGTATAAATAGGAGCTGCATGCTAGCCAAATGGTCATATTATAAAACTTTGAAAAATCATAGTGGTGCTAATGGAAGACGTATATTAATTAGAGCTCTAGGGAGGTTGGGTAATAATAAAGCCAAGTTGTGCTTGGCTGTTAGAGTTCAGTTTGTTTAACCTTCTACCAAATTTGAACTTGGCTCATTTAAGGTTAACGATGTACATCTTGTCGGAGCTTGGCTGAAGGTTGAGCTAAATCAAGTTTTTCTTTTTTGAGATTGGCTCATTGGTATGCATCGAGTTTGAGTTGGAGCTCGTCTTGACTCATATAAACTAAGCAATCTACTTAATCTTGAGCTCAACTTCTTTATCAACACTATTTAACTTTAGATAAATAAGTTGCAATTTTTGAGAGAAAGAGTAAGTGTAGGAGAGAGGGAGAGGTTGACCCTAACAACTAATTATTATAGCTATGTATGTCTTTATGAAACATTATTGTGTATCAAAGTAATCTGATATAGATTTAATATATATATTATTTATAATATTAAATGAGCCTAGCTGAATGAGTCGAATATGAGCCTGCTCACAAGGTTGCAAGCTTAGCTACTCTTGTTCAAACTTGACTCGAATCTTTTGATGAGTACCCGACCGAAACTCAAACTTGGTCGCAATGCTCAGGTAGACTACAATGCTAGAGGGAGGGATTCACGCTACTTTGTCTTAATCATACCTTTCTTTATTATCACAATTCATGTGGAAAATGACAAGTTCTAATTCTATTTTGCAACTCTTTATCTCTTACAGGACTAAGGTTGAGTATCTAAATTTTGGTTGTGGTGCGAATAGCTTCTCCATTTCCGTTTATGGTGCTGATATTGTTGCAATATCAAATATTCAAAATATCTGCTCCTAAGGCACTGATGCTTGCTGCTTTTCTTGAACTTGGATTAAGTCTGCGTGTTACAGTAGTGTTGTTGCCCCTAATATGAATTTGATCATACCTTCAGTTTCATATAACTGTAGGACCTGATTGATGTATTAAACATCTTTTGATTTTCTTCATTGTAGCATAAAGTTGTTGTTGGTTAAGTGGAGGAGGTACTTGGTCGGTGTTGAAAGAAGATGGATGTTTGCAGGCCTCTCAGTACTTATGATGGATCAAAACGCCACCCTTTAACTCCAGCAAGAGTATTAAGGGGTGTAGTTTGTTTAGTTGTGTTTCTTTCAACGGCATTTATGATGCTTGTCAGCATTGGGTTTTTTACGGCTGTGCTCATGCGATTGTTCAGCATACATTACAGTAGGCAAGCAACATCATTTTTCTTTGGCATTTGGCTTGCTTTGTGGCCTTTTTTGTTTGAAAAGATTAACAAGACTAAAGTGGTTTTTGCGGGAGAAAGTGTGCCCTCAAACGAACGAGTGTTACTTATTGCAAACCATAGAACGGAAGTTGATTGGATGTACTTGTGGGACCTTGCATTGCGGAAAGGACAACTGGGTTACATAAAGTATGTTCTTAAAAGCAGTTTAATGAAACTGCCTGTGTTTGGTTGGGCATTTCATATCATGGAGTTCATTTCAGTGGAGAGGAAGTGGGAGGTTGATGAATCACCCATGCTTCACATGCTCTCAAGCTTTAAAAATCGTCAAGATCCCCTCTGGCTTGCCGTTTTTCCAGAAGGCACAGATTTCACGTAATCTGCCATCACCTTTTCTTCCCTATTTATTGAGAATCATATTTTAAATGCCAAGTTTTTGTAATTGAAGGGCATATCATATGCTTATCTATCTTATACTGGCCGAAATTGTGCACAAGCCTCAGTACAGATTCATAATATGCATAATGCAGATTAATGCTTCTTGCGACATGTTCCGTATTTAGATAAATATATTAAATTTCATTCTGTGTTTTAATACAGTGAACAAAAGTGCATTCGCAGTCAAAAATATGCCTCCGAAAATGGACTACCTATTTTGAAGAATGTTCTACTTCCAAAGTCAAAGGGTTTTTGTGCTTGCTTGGAGGAAATGAGAGGACCCATGGATGCAGGTTCTTATCTTTCCTTTTTGTTGTGTAATTATTGTTAAAGTGGATAGTTTCAATGCAATTAAAAAAATAAAATATGCCATTTCGCACTAATGAAGTTTCTCTACCAATCTATCGTTTTGAATTCTTACATATTCATCCTTGACTTTGTAAGTAGTAATCTTCATGCTCTAATGTTCCTCGTGTGTCTTCTTTTCACAACAGTTTATGACATCACAATTGGGTACAAACATCGATGTCCAACTTTCTTGGACAATGCCTTTGGGGTGGACCCTTCTGAAGTTCATATGCATGTTCGTCGTATTCCTCTGAATGACATCCCGGCATCTGAAGACAACGCTTCTTCATGGTTGATGGATACATTCTACTTGAAGGACCAGCTGCTATCTGATTTTTATTCACAAGGCCATTTTCCTCTCGAGGGAACAGAAGGAGACCTGTCTACAATGAAGTGTCTATTAAACTTTGTTGTTGTAATCATCTTGACCGGCATTTTTACATTTGCCTTCTTCACATCAATCTGGTTTAAAATATATTTTTTCTCAGTGTGTGCATATATGGCATCTGCTACCCATTTTAACATTCGACCTTCACCCATTTTGGCTTTATGAGCTTTCATTGTATGCAATTACTTGATGTATATCAAACAAATCATTGCTGTGCTTTAAACTCGCAATTCTAGCGTAATTTTATTCTCTCTTGTCAATAAACTTGGTTTCATATACCTCTTAAATTTGATTTGGTTGGTTGCTCATTAGTCATCAAGGAATCTGTGGTCTTTGATATAAAATGTGTAAGCACAAGTCACTCGTGCAACAAGAAAAAAAATGCTGGAAGAGTATTCTGTATTTTAGGCATATATTCTGGGTGTTGCATTATGTAGTCAGTAGTAGTACTAACTACTAAATTTCAAGGTGTAAAACCTGTGATCTCTACTATAGGTGTTTGGTTCAAACTCGTAAGATGTATTTATGTTGCACTTAGGGGGGTGTTTAATGAAAATTAAATGAAATAATTTGGAACGTTTAAGTTAAATAAAGTAGATTGTTGAATACTGAATGAAAAAATTATTTGATAAGTGACATGTCTGAATAATATATTTTTACTATTTTATTCTTCTGAAAAAATTTAAAATTGTTGTAAATTTATTTAATAATAATTAATATTTTTTAATTTTTTAATTTTTTTTTATTTCATTTAGCTGTGACTTATTTATTTAGCCAAAAAAAATTAGACTTAGTCATTTAGCTCAAAAATCTGATCGATTCAACCATTCAACTCAAAATAAATGTACTGAATGACTGATCGATTCAGTCATGCAGTTCCATTAAGTACTAATCAAACAGTCCCTTAGTCTCTTTTCTTCCAAAATTAATCTGGCTATACTAGCAACTAATCATCGTTCTAATTAGACCTGGCAAAATGGCCCGCGGGCCGGGCCGGCCCTCCCGTTTTTGGGCGGGCTTTGGGCTTTGAAAACGAAAACCGTAGAAAAGCGGGCCTTTTTTTGCCCGGCCCGCGGGCCAATAATTTTTTTTATTTTTTAGTGTTTGACATTGGTTCCAAAAAAAAATAGTTTACTTAAAAAATAAATCAATCAAAGTGGTAGACCAAACTAGGTAGCTAACCCATTTATATTCACCAAGTTTGTACACTACGTTTTTGTAAGAAAATAGTCCCAAATATTATCCCCCTTAAATAGACCTAGCAAAACACGTTTAATTTTTTGAAGTCACTTTTATAATTATCTAATCAAACATAATTTTAACTTTTTAATTAAAACACTTTGTTAAAAGATTTAAATTTTTATATATTTAAATTTTTATGTCACAACACTATTTCGCTAATATTACACTCTTTTTTTTTTCTTCTTCATATAACACGTGTTAATATATTTTTTACACAAATTAACAATATTTAAAGTAAAGCATAGAATATACAATATTTTTTTTGTTTTTTAAAAAAATATACCTTATTTAAATACGTTTAAAGATTAAATTGTCATTATATAATATTTTAAATTAAAATTATACATTTTAAATATTTTAAGAAATAAATCAAATTATTTTATTTTATTTTTACTTTAAACAAAAGCTGTGGGGTTGTGGGGGCAGAGGGAGTACTAATAATTAATAAATAACAAACTCCAAATAAAGATCTCGGAATGTACGTTTCCCACTTTTCACCAAATTTTGAAATTTTGGACAATACATGCACTTAAAACACTTAATTATTAAAATTCATAAACTTAGAACCCAACGTTCACACAGACGCCGAGTCAATTGCACTGTCCAATTATGTACTAATTAATTAATTATTGTTTATTTAACGTGAAGATTAAATATTTGAATTTTTTTTATTGTTTTTTCTAAAAAAGAAATAAGAAAAATCTTGCACCTCTTTTGGGTTGGACTTGTGTTGTGTAACAATAATACATAAATATATATCAAAGTTCGATACTCTTACAGTCTTACTATTTTGGAAGCTTATTTTTGTATTTGTTAGTTAATCCATTTGTTTATATACAAGTACATGTTACTTTTTTGAATCCATGCTTCACGAAGAGGCGTGAGCCTTTGAGAAATTTTATGAGCTAATGGGATTTTTAAAAAATGAGTAATATGAGGCTTATCCATTACCAAAATTCACATTAATGTTTAAATTTTCTAACGGCCACAAACTAACATAAAATACATAATTGTAAATAATTAGTTTTAGTATTTATTTCAAATTTTAAGCCATAATAAAAAATAATAATAATAAATATTTTTTCTGTAAAAAAAAAAAAAAATTACGCGAAAAGTCCGCGGGCCGGCCCGACCCGCGCGGGCCACGGGCCGCCTACTTCTCAGCCCGCAGAAACTCGGGCAGTTTTTGGCCCGGGCCGTTTTGGCCCGGCCCGGCTCTCCCGTTTGCCAGGTCTGGTTCTAATCATCCATTTTTGAGGATTCAAATCCTGCAAAGAAAGGTTCTTCAAGGCTTATTTGAGTTCTACATCAATCATTTCTCGGAAGGAACTATGTTTGGGCCATTTCCTGTGTAGGTTTGATATTCATCCTACCGTCTTTGTGTTTGCTGAAATTTTTTTCAAGAAAAGAACCTCTTACCACAAAAATCAGAGGATAAGCATGTTCAATATGCCCGGGAACTGAATTTCCAGTTCCGTCTGAAAAAAGAACAAGACAATACAATTCCACACCAAATTTGATATCTAAGGCATTCATAGTTGGAGTGTCTTAATCATGGAAAGATGTCCCATATATAGTAGTCGAAAGAGAGATACTTAAATAAAATTAACAGCAAAGCCCAGTCAATCATGATATAGGGCTCTACCATAAGCATTTTTAAAAGAGAGACTTTGGTCCTTAGTAATAAATCATCACTAGACACTGATGATAGAGATTTCTTAATCATCATTTTGTTGGTTAAGAGTCGAAGATATCTAAATCATGATGACTTTCATGTCAATTTAAACTTCTTTTCCTTGATTCAACCGTTTGCCTTGTATGGTTATGCTGATGTCCAAGACAGTTAAATAAAAGAATTCCTCAACAGTATTATGTTAAAGCAAACTTGCAAGAAAGATGAAAGATAGGCAAAACGATTTCTGTGGAACTCGAACCTCAAAGCACTTCTATGGAACTTTGAACCATGATTTGTACCTACTCATCATGATCATCCACTAATGCCTGAAGTTGGCACTAAGAAAGGAATAAAAGTAATCAAATAAAATATAAGCTTTAGCCCTGGCATGATTCGTCGATAAGAATTCACCATGGCATGGAGCCATTTCTTTTTTAGTTTCATATGTAAAAGCTATCTATGGACTAAATCTATTTCCTAACAAATGCAAAGAGTCGAGAAATGCATTATGCATAACTTTCACACAAAGCAGACGTTCATATGCTATAATTTCAAACAAATCATTAACCGCATCATTTGGCACTAAAGATACTAACTGCTACAGCATCACATTGACATCAAGTAATTCTGTAGCTAATCATTATATATTTAAAGCTCACAATTGCAATGAACAAATCAATAAAAGAAACTAAACTTTGGCTAGAACATTTATGTAGGGAACAAGACTATAAGATGAAAAATAGATAAAAAAAAATATTATAATGTTCTACGCCTAGACATAGTAAAGAAATGAAATTCAACTCCTAGTTTTGATTATTCTGCAGGTTTTCAAGAACCCTATTCCATGTATCCAAATTCCAACGTACATATGTGAATGTAGAGCATTAGCATCATAATCGAAGGAAATCAGGTGAAGCATCCAGCATAAGCACAACTTGGGGCAGTGAGTACCAGAGGAGCAAGCATGTTTCAATGGTTAGGATGCTTTATAATCCTCTGCAGAACCACAGTCCTAGCGCGGCGAATATCCCTGCTGCACATATCAGCTTGCACTCCCAAATCATCCACATTCTTCATGAACACTCCCAACTTCTTATTGATCTC
The DNA here is from genome assembly GCA_947179155.2 of Hedera helix. Lineage (NCBI taxonomy): Eukaryota > Viridiplantae > Streptophyta > Magnoliopsida > Apiales > Araliaceae > Hedera > Hedera helix. The sequence goes on from OX359287.1 coordinate 33,120,973, forward strand.
CTCTATCACAATCACCACAGCCACTTCAGTAAGAGCAAATTCCGCATTTTTTAAGAGTGATTCAATCTCAATCTCCAATCGATCAATGAGTACCCGAATGTTATCCAAATCCTTAATAGCAACGTAAGTCCCAACTTGCATAGAGCTAATCACCTCCTTCTGTCCCTTCACAGCATCTTCATAGTTCTTGAAAAGATTATTGATCCACTTCCCCATTGAACCTAATGGGATAGCTGTTGCTGCAGCAAGAGCAGCTGCAACTGGTGGGGCAGCCATGGCGGCTGCCACAACTGAGCAAATCAGCACAGAAGCAAAAGTAGCCACAAAAATTATATTGGAAACTTTTCGCCAAGCATGCATGTATTTGAGCTTCTTGTCAAGCTTGTTCTTTTTCAGTTGCAACTTCTCAAGCATCACCATTTGCTGCCTGTAAACAGACTGAAACATCTGGAAGAATTCTTCCGTAAAAGGGTCACCAGCAGCTTTGAAGTTCTTTAGCTCCTCCAAAGTCCTAATGTACCTATTCCCTTCAACCCCATTCTCCTCAAACTGCTGGAGCGCGACAACAATGAGCAATTGGCTATCGCGCACCCTCTTTAAACATTTCTCCAATGCAGCGCAAAAATCTAGAGTTTGTAAGCTATTCTCAAAGTAATCTTCAACAAGTTCAAACAATTCTTGATTTTTCCATATGTCTTTCTTGCATTCTAAGATCACTTTCACAACCTCTTGGTTCATTTCCAAAAGGCATTCTGTGACTTCTTTCAAAGAATCAAATGAGAGTGCTCGAACCTCGACCCCAACTGCAAGAGTATTGATCACATGATTAGTGCGAGCATGAAGAGTTGTGTCAAAGGATTGCAAATCTGTGTCAAGCCGGCACGCGGCTTCATATGAATTGAGCCCAGTTGTGTACTGCAGATTGTTATTGAAACTAATAGCAGAAGCTGAAGTTTCAGCAGATTTCTTGCTCATATGACTTCCCATAGTTTCAATTCAGATCTATTAAACAAAAACAATCAACCCCCACTTCAAATTAAGCTATCAACACACAACAATCACCAAATTCCCAACTTCAATCCACCAATCTTATATGAGTCCTTCCAAATTTAGTAAAGAATTTGCAACCCAATTTCACATAAATCAAGACAAATCTATGATAACTTGATAAGAAGGTTCAATCCCAGTGAATATATAGATCAAATGACAAAACTAGAACATACCCACATATAAAAAACCAATCTTTGATATGCTTACCATCACAAATCAGCACGAAAATCACTATAACTAATAGAAGCCCTTGAAACCCAGAACAGTATTAATCAAGAGCAAGCTTTAGACAAAGATTGCTACTATTTAGGCAAATTAACAAGAAAATCAAGAGATGAAAGTGATCCAAGAGAGAGCTAAACAGTAGTGAATATTTTTGATTGATGGGTTAGTTGTTTGAGAATTGAAAGTGATATAAAGATGGGAAAGTTGAGAAATTGATTGAGGGTGATGAGGAATGAAGAAGCTTAAAGAGAAATAATAACAGGAAGATGTGGGTGGTGGTGGGATGAGATTATAATAATAGCTTGCACGCATGAGTTAATTCAGATTGGGATGGAAAAACTCGGGAAGCAATCTTCTCTTCCGCCATTTCCTCTGTCCAAAACCATAAATATATATTTACACACACACACACATAGTTTTAACGCGCAAACAACAGAGAAACTTGAGCTCAAAGACTGTGAAGTCAGAGAGAGAAGACAATGGTCTTGGGGCTGGAGTATATACACAAGAAAATGAGATCATACCTGAAGAGGGTTTATAAAGCAAAGCAATATACATACATTTTGCATATTTTATCATATGACTAATCTACCCATATTTCAGTTAACATGAAATTAATATTGGCATTATAGCTAAATCCTTATCAACCTCGTCAACAGTTATGTGCTACTAAAACGACTTCAAAAAAAGGGTACGTATTTTGTATATGGAGAAAGGAGAAATCTACTTTGTTCGAAGAGTTCATGCCTAAAATACCTGAAGAAAGACAAGAAAGAAGTATATTTTATAATTGTAGTTATGAAACATTCATATTATATATGTATATATATATATATATGAAGAAAAAAAATATGTGGTAAACTTGACTATAGATCATGAATAAAATGATATAATTTTTAATTATAAATTAATAAAATGTCTATTATACTATTAATAAAAATGATGAAAAAACAAAAATATCATTAATAGATAAGTGTATTTGATCGAGCTAAATAAGAATTAACAGCTTATGCTGTAAGTAAATCATGATATTATCCACCTAATATTCCCATTACAATGAAGAAAAACAGCTATGATAAACTTATAAAGCAAATTCAAGTAAAATTAATAAAATAAAATAAAATGACTACATATTTTTGTTGTTACTATCATAAATATCCATAAAGTAGCATGCGTGTATAAGAAAAAGTAGTATATATGTCACATTAGTATCATTAATTATGTTCACATTTAAGTTGACAAGAAAACAATTAGCTATATAAATGAAAAAAATCCAAAGATATTAATTGCATAACTAAGAAAGGAAAAGAAAAATTACTATTCATACTTATCCCAAGTCGAAAAAAGTCAAAGGAAAGATAGAAAAGTTAATTAATTGTCAAAATAATATTCATTCGTTCTACAATAAATTATTTATTTGTAAAATTGTAAAATTTTAAGGATATATATATATATATATATATTATTTTAAAATGTAAAATATGTATTTATATTTGAGTACATTATGTCATTTTATATTATTATCAATAAAAAGTTAACTCTTTTTGTGAAATATTTTTTTTACAAAATAAAATATATATATATATATATATATATATATATTATTTTTAAATGTAAAATATGTATTTATATTTGAGTACATTATGTCATTTTATATTATTATCAATAAAAAGTTAACTCTTTTTGTGAAATATTTTTTTTACAAAATAAAACTCATTCTATGATTTATTTATTTATTTTGTTTAATTTTGATTTGCATTGCACAAATATAAGATAATTTTTTTATTCCACAAATAAAAAAAGACAAAATTTATTCAATATTTCTTTTTGAGAATGAAACTTTTATTATTGAGAATATAAAAAGAATATGGGTAGGGGTGTTTATTCCAATCGATTTTACGAAACTGAACAAGTGTACTGACTTTTTTTATATTATTATTATTATTAATAATAAATAGTTAATAACAACAACAATGATAACAATAATAATAAGAATAATAATAATAATAATAATAATAATAATTATTATTATTAACTAGAATCGGATATCAAATTGATCCGACTGTTACTGATATCAATACCAAATTTTAGACCTATTCATTAATGGTCCGGTCCTTTGAACACCGCTTTATATGGGTACTTATTAGAAGGAAAGGGATAATGGCATGTGTGTAAATTGAGTTAAACTTTTGGTTGTTTTTGGTGAAGAAACTAAAATTGATAAAGGCAGAGAACGCGGAACAAAGGCAGTAAGTCAGGTAGGTTCGCGTGCTTCGACCAACTCGCTTTCCCAAAGTTTCGGTTATTTTTGTAAAAAAATAAAATAAATTTAAAAAAAACTTTTCGAGATGACACGTGTCAAACTTCAAGTGGTTGCCGCCTTTGAGAGATTTCAAAAATACCGCACGCTACGTCAACTGGATAACTTATGGTCACGTGCTTTGTAACGCATTCTTGTGTCGTGTCCCTAAAAAAGCCATTTTGTTACTATCAACGTTCTGAGGCTGAGCAACCCAACACTTTTGTCCACGTAAATAGAAAGTGTTAACATAAAGTTTGTTACGAGTTCGGGGTATCAGGGGTGAACAAATTTTTCCGCTGATTCAGTTTTTAAGTTAAATTGGACTGGTTCGAATTTACCGGTTCAATATAAAAATAATTAATTTGATTTTGATACAAAAAAAATTAATATATACCGATTTTGATAAGTGGTGTAAATGATTCAGTTCGAACTGAACCAAAGCAGTTGTATCGGTTTTTTTTTCTTTCCCGATTTATGTTTTAATTTTAAGTTTGTTGCTCTTTACTCTTTAGTTTAGTTTGCTATTCTCACTTTTCAATCCCTAATTCTCTCTCGCTTTCATTTCACACGATTACTCCTCAACTGAACTTCTGTTGCTCTTTAAGCCTCGTCTGGAGTTTGATGCTCTTTAAGCCTCGTCTGTTGCTATAGATCTGCTAAGCCTTCTGCCCTTTTCTGTTGCTAATTGATCAAGAGTTAATTGTAAACCCTAAGGCTGCTTTGTCGAGATCTACAGCTTACTGATCGAGAGGTTTTTGTCATTGACATGTATAAGGCCAAAGAGTCGTGGAGATTTATCTCCAACCTCCCCACATTACCCATCCATGCCCAAGTACTTAAAATGGGTTTCAATGTCATCGGAAGAAGAGAAATTGATTTAGGGGTTTTAATGCTTTAGTCTTGTTTTTACCCTAGCTTCTAATGGCGAAACCAAAAATATATTTTAGTGGAGTCAAAATTATTACTAATTTATAAATAATTTGATGGAGTCATTTTTTTTTTATAATAATTTTGTATCTTCGTTTCGGGTAACACACACACACACATATACATATTACAATGATAATATAATAACTAATAATATATGATATATATATATATATATATATATATATATATATATATATATATATATTGACTCATAATATGTTTTTCTAATCACAATTGTTCATAAATAAATAATTTATTAATTATTTTGAAAATATGTTTTTCTAATCACAATTGTTCATAAATAAATAATTTATTAATTATTTTGAAAAATAATAGAAATTAGATTATTATTTAGTTTTAAAATATTATAGAGAGACATACATATATTGAGGAGATGTGAATCATATGTGGTTAAAATTTGATTGAGAAAATTACAAAATTTTAATTTGGCCCCATATAATAATTTTTTTTATAAAATTTGCGTGGGATCAATTTATATATAATACTTAAAAAATTTAAAATTTATCTTACACTATAAAACAATTTTTTTTTTCCAGAGAAGTCAATTGACCCCACTCCAACATATGTAGCTTTGCCCCTGCCAACTTCGTCAATGTAAGCTTAATTATTTTTGACATGATTACTTGTTTAATTGATTGATTGTACATATTTATATTGATGTGTTATGATTTTTTATGATTATTTAGTGATGAATTTGTTTATTTGGGAGATTGTGAAGAGGTATGCATGCAGTGTTTGCATGAATAGGTATACTTAGAGTTATAATTTTTTGGTATTTATTTCGGTAAAAATTGGTATTGAACCTCCTGATCGATTCAGGGCCAACCGATATCGATACGTGATTTTTGGTATATTCGGTTTGGACTGGTTCGATTTGGTTATTTACCGATGAACAAACCTTTCCGCTATTGTAAAAGTTTTTGTCTAATTACGATTAAATAAAATTATAAGATTAACTCGTCATATTAAATATATTGTTAAAAATATTATCAAGTATAATTATTTACATAACTCATAACAAAATAATCAATATATAAAATCGTAAAATGTATTATTTCTTGATTGTTATTTATCTCTCTCCCTCCATTAATATTAAATATTTGTCGTAGAAAAGTATTAAATATGCGACTATATAAAATATGATTGTAAAAAAGAAATTTATATATTTATATTACTATTTTATTGTTGTTTACACTTTTCTATTAATTACAATTCACATTCGATATAAAATTAATTAATATATAAATTACATTTTTATATTTCATGTCATGTGGATTTGGATTAAAAAGTTTTAAAAAAAAATCAAATTAATTGACATGTAAACTGCAATGCCGAATATTTTAATGGAGCACCTCTACAGAGTTCTTGATTAAAAAAGATCAATATGTGCTATTAACATATTGTACTTTTTTCCATACATAGTTCTACGTCGTGTATATAAGCTTGTATTTTGTTTTTATATTTTATACAGAAAATACAATGCCATTGACTTTTATTATTTTTATCTTGGACTATGACTCCATTTTCTCATATTTTTTCGTTGTCAATATTATTAATCAATTATATTATTTTATAAGAATTTTTTTTTTTTTTGGGAACGATTACCCGATCCTAGGGCTAGGGGTACGGTATCTAACAGCACGATAAAATGCCAACACGTGTCCTCAACGTTAAGCAACCGGACCGTCGTTCTAGATGCAGACGCAGTACATGGAGTCAATGATATATATGATACCCCATATTTATTAATCGTGTCGAAAATGACAAAAATCATTGGCATACAGAGAAATGACTTTATTCCAATTTCTAGCCCAATATATGGACTAAAGAGAGCCTTCACAATATTAATATACTTGAAATATGTTATTATTATTTCCAGCCCAATACATGCACTATATATTTCATACATATATAGTGTACAAATGTAAAATAATATAATTGTATGTACATAATACTGTAGGGCTATCTATAGAAGATAAATTGTTAGTAATTTTGTACTCTACCCTTAAGAATATATCTTCTTCTTTATTTTCTTTATTTTTTTAAATCAAAGGGTAATTTACGTTTTAAAACATATAAACAAATCTCTCAGACACGAAATAACATTAATTTGTAATTAACTATGTTAATTTGATCACGCGACTGTCAAAGTTTGAAATACAACATTTTTTTATACTACATTGATATTTTTTCAGTATTTTTTGATATTTTCACATAAAAATCGTCGTTATAGATCTATAACGACGGTTTTAACCGTTGCTATAGGTCAATAACAACGATTTTCATGAGAAAATATCAAAAAGTGTTGTGAGAATATCAATTTTTTTTATATACAAATAAATCATGTCTTTAAATGCATGTACCATTTTTAATTATATGCATGCTTATATAGACTATCTTTTTGACTATATTTGTGACGACCCCAAATCCGGGTTCTTTAACCTCGGGTTTGGTTCTCACTGTACAATACATAACAACAATGAAATACATATATTGTATTCAAACTTCGCGGAATAATACAAAAGGTTCCTTAATAAAAATGCTACACTTCCCAAGGTCTATTACCTTAATCTTAACCTTACATATCTTAAGGGAAATACAAAAGATTTACAACAGTAATTACATAACAGTAATATAAACTAGCATGCAATTTCTAAATCTAAACATTCGCTTTCCCCTTGCCTTTGTCCGATTTAGAGCTTTCGGGAATGGCTGAAATATAGTCATGATATAGCAAGAATGAGCAACTAAATGGCTCAGCAAGTTTATAAACAACAATCATACGATATATCATGATGAAGGGAAATAACTTCAAGGTTTCAACAATAGCAATTGTGAAAGATAACAAGAATCAATTTTCAATAAAAGAAGGAATTGACTCTTTACTGCTGAGTGGTCTTTAATGACCATGAACTGCTACTAAGGTAAAACAGATATACAATGTCTGACTCCTTGTTAAAAATAACGGGACACTTGAGGGGATCAGTCCTCTCATGTCCTATGTATATGCATCACATTTAGTTTTCTTGCGTGTGACGCCCCCAAATCTGGGCTCACACAGCCCAAACTTGAGTCGTCAAAAGACGACAACAAAATTATTACAACAAAGCACAACGTACAACAATACAGTGTATAATAATACACAACTAAGTCTTCACTATTATTGCCACACTATTTTACAAAACGTGAAGACTATGACAGCTATTCCTCGGACCCTCACTCCATTCCCCGGCTAGACCCTGTTATGTTTTCATCTCCTGTTGAAAAACAATGGAACAAAAGAAAGGGTGAGCTCAAATAGCCCAGTAAAGAATATCATGACTAAGATAATGACGAATAAATTATCATTAGTCTTCAACAGTTGAGTTCTTGATAGAATACAATAGACTACAAGGTTTATATCAAAAACTGCAGTTAAATTCTTAAACAACGTTCAGATCAATAATAGCAGCGGAATGAGTAATCTATTAGAAGAATAATGCAGACTATAATGTCCACTCGGTTCTCTTTTTAGGAAAAACATCATCAACTTTTATCATCTGAAATATCATTAGTCAAGATAATACAAATTCACAGTTCCTGATCATAATCATGCACATCAACAGTTCATCTTTGTACTACGGGCCAAAGATATTCAATATAGCACCAACGGTCATGATTATACCAGATTCAGCCTTTGGTCATAATCATACCAAACAACAGTTCATCTTTGCACTACGGGCCAAAGAGAACATTCACCACGTGCCATAAAAGACACCGAACAGATGTATCGCCTTTAACCTATTATATCGCCTTTAACCTATCATCTGTTCAACAAATATATCACATCTGTGCCCCCGGCCACAAATATTCACAACAGCTTGATTTTTGGATGATTAGAATGATATAAATGATGAACAGAAGAAATAGGATAACAATAAGTATCGGAAGTTTACTTTGTACAGATTCAAATAATGTCCAAATTGTCAACATGATGTGGAGTGAAATTCAAGATCCACAGTTCAGAATAACGGTTACAATTCAATAGAAAGGTTCACGTAAATAGGAAGGTTCAGTTGAAATAATGAAGTTCAACTATTATGGAACATATAATATTTTCAGGAATTATAGAAGCAATAGTTCCATAATAAATTTCGATTTAGGAGTATGAAAGAAAATAATATCCCTTACCGTAGCAGGTTTGATTAACAAAAGGTGAAAGAAATTAATACAAAGGGTTATTCACCAACAGGCGGCAATCCGCTCCGTAAGGTTATTCCCACAATTTAATAGAATTTGAGTACAAAGAGTTATTCACCAAACAGGCGGCAATCCGCTCCGTAAGGTTATTCCCACAATTTAATAGAATTTGAGTACAAAGAGTTATTCACCAAACAGGCGGCAATCCGCTCCGTAAGGTTATTCTCAGAGATTAATAATGAATGAATACGAAAGGTTATTCACCAACAGGCGGCAATCCGCTCCGTAAGGTTATTCCCACAATTTAATACATGGAAATAAAAGGCACGTCTTATGAGTAAGGAAGAAACAATATTATTATCGAGAATCAAATAATGATAATCCCTTACCATAGTACGTTTGAATAATGGAAGATGAAAAAGATGGTATCCCTTACCTCAACACGTGACTGGATATTGATTTAAATGAGGTTGATTAACTTGAACAGTACACGTATACTTATAGATCTTCACAAATACTCAAGATGACTTAAGCACACTTAGAGAGAACTTTCACAAGAAGTATTTAGAGAGAGAAAGAAAGAACAAGTAAGGAAGTTTATGAAAAATCCTTAAGTTAAGGCTTCTATTTATAGCCAAAAATCTTATCATTCATTTAATCTAAACCATTCATTTAAAGATCACCTTTTAATCTACACCATCCATTTCAAATATTATATTATCTTTAATCTATACCATTCATTTCATATCACCTAATAATCACCTAACTTTATATTATAAACAAATCAATTTAATTATTCAACAATAATTCACACTTTAATCTACACCATTCATTTCATATCACCTAATAATCACCTAACTTTATATTATAAACAAATAACTTTATCAATTCAATTATTATGACTAATTGTTATAAATACAGTATAGTTAGCTCTTAGATATCAAGTCAATAAATTAATGAAATACAACTGTTTAAATAACATCATAATAGAGATAACAATAATGTAAAATAAAGCATACGTTACTGTGTAATGACAATTATTGATTCAATAATGTGAATTACTGTGCATATGTTACTGTGACAATTATTAGGTTCAATAATTTTAAAAACAGTGCAACAACAATTATTGAATTGATAATATAAAATATTATGCAGTGACAATTATCGATGAAATGATGCGTAACAGTTACGGTGTCAATTATCAGACCAATAATATGAGACACTATGCAATACCGTGTGTTACTGTAGAGTACCGTGTGCTACAGAAAATACCATAAACTACCGTATGCTACTATTCTTTTATCACCGGTATTTTAACAGTTCCGTTGACTATTTTTATTTAAAAAGGTTACTTCTGTCGTTTTCTATATCCGACAAATATTCCGTTGTGGGGTCCACCAATAATTTATTATTTCGGCGCCGTCGTACGGCACGAATATTCCCCGACCAAACGAATATTCCCCGACAAAGCGAATATTGTCCGACAAAATAAAATTTGCACATAACATCCTTAACTTTCAATTTTGTTAATTTAACAACTTACTGTTTCAAAAAAAATATATATGAAGAAAAATTAAATTTTGTATTTCATAAAATTCGGGGTCTTACATTGCGCGCTGTCGGGTCTCCGACAAATAAAAATCCCCTTTAACTAGGGTTGTTCTATCTCAGTCTTACTGTAAGAATCCGCACCAGCCAATGATTTGGATAAGCTTTTATAATATTCAACTAAATGAATTTAACATGCATTTGTCTAGCCGAAACAATTAGCTTAGACGTTCTTAAACAGTTTGCAAAAGCACTATGTGCGAATACAATAATAAATAACGATGTGAAGTAATTTTCCATAATTAATTCACTTAAAGGTCTGTCAAATATCTACGAGTGTAGATATTTGCTCAACAATAATTGAATTGCTCAAAGTAATTAAAGTTGAATAATAATTGCAACAATAAGTACAAGTTAAGGGTAGAAGACTTGCCTCGTGCGTCGTTTACTGCTAACCAACTTAATTTAACAATCCTTGAACGGACCTAATAATTAAATCAGTTTGATCTTAAATTAGTATCATATACTTGTAAGTATAATGACCTTTATAAACCTTACGAACCACATAATTATATAATTATGGGTATATAAACACATAGGAAACATTATCATTAATTACTTGATAATATTTCAAATACAAGGAACCTATATTAATTATTTAATATAGTTCATACACTTATATAATATTATTAACAATTTAATAATATTTTATTAGTCTTGTAGTATTATTAATCGTTTAATAATACATTATTAGTCTTCTAATATTATTAATCTTTTAATAATATTTTATCAATCACTTAACATTATTAATCCATTAATAACATTTTATTGTCCTTATAATATTATTAATTATTTAATAATATTTTATCATCCTTATAATATTATTAATCATTTAATAATATTTTATTCACCTCATAATATTATTAATCCTTTAATAATATTTTATTTATTATTTAATATTATTAACTATTTAATAACATTTTAAATCATTATCTAATATTATTAATTATGTAATAATATTTTATTAATTATCTAATATTATTAATCATTTAGTAATATTTTATTTATTATCTAATATTATTAATCATTTAATAATATTTTATTCATTATCTAATATTATTAATCATTAAATAATATTTTATTCATTTACTAATATTATTATTTATTTAATAATATTTTATTGACTTATTAATATTATTACTCATTTAATAATATTTTAATCTCTTACTAATATTATCAATCATTTCATAATATTTGATTACTTATTAATATTATTAACCATGTAGTAATATTTTAATACTCTTTAAATAATACCAAAAGTTAACTTTTAAATTGGGTTAACCTTAGTATTTAATTTAAACATTTAGATAGCATTGATTTACAAATAGACTCCATATAAATTTGTTTAATACCCAAATATATTCATTTTACACCTATTTCAACTTATTTTTTCAAAGAAAACTCGACCCGGATCGACCCGACCCGACCCGGAGCACCAAAAATCTGCTTAGCAGATTGTTCTGACGCAGCTGCGTCACTCCTGACGCGGCTGCGTCAGCCGTTTTATCCGAAAGTCAACTGTTTGACTGTTCGACCCTCCGACGCTCCGACAGCCATAACTTCTTCATACGAAAACATTTTGGGGTGATTCTTGAGTCCATTCTCATCAGAATTTCCCCCTCTACAATTTCTCTTTAGACCACAAATCCAAATTCCAAACGTAACTAGACTCAAAATGGCTCACAATGCAACATAGGGTTTTAAAATCAACATCCTTTGCAGTAAAAGCCATAACTTCTTTGTTATTCATTATTTTTGAAAAGTTCAAAAAGGTTTTATCTTTAAAACTCATAGATATAGCTTTCTAGCCATAAAAATCCACTTTCTAATTTGTACATTTCAAAATACAACCATAAACCTAGCATGCATAGTTAGGGTTTACCGGTAAAATTGTGTTATGAACTTTTCTACCATTTTTATGTATTTCTAACATACCAAAACATTTTATAAACACATAGATCTATGAATATACATATATTACATAGTTAAATACTTCTAGATCATCAAAACGAGTTTTGATCGGTTAAAAATTAATTTTAACCGATCAAAAGCTTTCTAGACTACAAAAATGAAATAAGATGAAGTTGAGAGCACTTTTAAACCTTGAGGTCTTGGATGCTCTTCTTCTCCTTCTACCAAAGTAAGTTGTGTAGCTTGAGGACATCCACCAAGACCTTCCTTAGCTTTTTCTCTCAACACTTAGGTGTTTTGCTCTCAAATGCTCTCAAATGCTCTCTCTCTTTTTCTTTCTAGCAACTTCAAATGAACTAACAAACATTGAACAAGTGTGGAGTGTTTCTTTTATAGCCAACCACTAACACACCATTAACTCACTAATTCACCCATGTTGGTCAATTTAATTGCTAATCATGCTTACTATTTGATTGAATGACCATTTGATTGACTCATGGAATGACTAGGGTTGTTCAACCACTATATGACATGGATGGATTTCCAAGCAATCTAAGAAGTCAAGTTATCCATGTGGGGCCCCCAAGAATTCAGCAAATTGGATTATCCAAGCCATTTTTCCTTTATTTTTAATGCAAAAATGTGCATATATACATCTATATATATATATACATCTATATATATATATACATATATATATATATATACATATATATATATATATATATATATTGACCAAAGTTTGACCCTTAATGGACTTCACATTGGGCTTGAGAATAACTTCTATTGGGCTCATTTAATTAAATTGTTTGGGCTCAATTTAAATACCACATTGGGCTAGCATTTAAATAACTATGCTACATTTAATTAAATCAAGCATTGGGCTTGTTTAATTAATTACATGGGCTAGTAATTAAATTAATTACATGGGCTACTAGGTTAATATCTTTAACCTAGTTTATCAACTCATTTGAATTTAAAATATAATCCAATTAGATTTGCTTTAATTAATTATACACTTTGCTTTAATTCTTTAAATAAATATACAAGCACATAAGTACATTTATTTAATTATCTAATGCACAATTAATTAATGAGAAAAATTTAAATTCATTGCTAAATATTTATTAAGTATATTTACAATGACTAATAAAATTCGTGGTCATTACAATATTTGTAGTCATCTTAACTATAAGTTCTGAAAATCTTTTAGAGAGTTTTTCAACAACGTATATTGGCAGTTTTGATTTATAATGAAGCAACAATGTCTCTTATTTTAGAGGTTCCATATATTCTTTATCTGATTACATATATATTAATGATAAATGTTTCAATTTGGTAGCTTATCTATTAAAACATGAGAAACTCAATTATATATTTATACTTTCAAAGTTATTTTACTCATATATTAATTTAAAAATAAATCAAAATTCATCATTTACCTCTTATACTTTAGGAACAGATCGTATTAAGTAATTAATTTTTTTAGGAAAGGCCATATATTTTGTAACTAATCAATTCAAATTGAATATATACATTTCCATTAAAAACCAATTGTCGTACACATACCGGCCCACTGGCCAATGTAAGCCCGTGATGTGTAATGCCAAATTTGCCAACCTATAACTATTCCTTATCACGAAACTTTCATAACCTTCCTCCATGCCATGCAACTATTCTCTATAAAAACTCTCGACTCCAACTAAGAACACAATACAAGTGAATTCATTTTTTTGAGAGAAATGGAGCATACACGAAGCTTGTGATATTGGCTTTGGCTTTTATTGAGGCCATTGGCTCGGACGTTGGCGTTGAGCCAATGGCCGCAAATGGTCTCAGCAGTCGGACCGACCATTTATAGCATGACCACGGACGGTCTACTATCATGCAAACCGTCCATGTCTAAACCCTCTCCTGCCTTCGGCTACATGTTGTTCGGCGCTTTCTAACTCTGACATGCAATGCATGTGTTCTTTCAAGAACCCCAAGTAGTTGCCTTCTTTTGGGATAAACCCTAACCTTACCATGCAGCTCCCGCTTAAATTAATGCAGCCTTGTACAGTCGGTTCATTTTTTGTGAGCGACTGAGTTAATACATAGTTCAAGGAACAGATGAATCTTATCAATGGAAAATTGAAAGCCTTTTTAATTGCTAGTTTGTTACTAAATGTTGCAATATTAAGAATCAAATAAATTAAATTACCACCATGCATTTTATCATAAAAAAGAAATGTTATTATTTTTTATAATAATTGTGTATTACTAATATACTAACAAAGAAAAAATATTATACAAGTCCCATTCAAAAAGTAAGATTCACATACTCTTTTCTCTCTGTAAGTGCACATAGAGAAATAGTTTGCAGGTTCAAGGTTTTAGATGGGGCTCATATACATAGTAATTAAACATTATATTACTCCTTCAAAAAATTTAAGGCGATTGTTATTAACGTTCAAAATAAAAATGATATTGACTAGGCAATAAATATTGCTTAAAATATTAATTGTAATTAGATTAAAGACAAAAAATGACAATAATTGTACAATTACTCTGAGAATATCAACGCAATGGGAAGTCATTATTTTTTTTTGGATTAGCAAGTGAATTAATCACAATAATTAGATATAATTAATTATATGATGGCATGGAGGCCAAAAGGACTCCAAATATGATTCATTAATAAAAAGCTAGTAATTATTATTCTCATTGATATATCTAATTGAAGAATAATTGAAACTTCCCAAAAGGAGCATTCAAAAAATTTGAATTTCATATCGTAGTTTCAACACAACCATATTATTCCCATCTTAAATATTTGAGGAAATCAGCAATTATTTCTGAGCTTGACCGGAAAACCAACTCCCACCAAGCATTCTCACCCGCATCGCCACTTGTTTCAAACACACGGGTGGAATCAATCCGGTGCATTACCCATTGACGCTCGTTTTTCAGGCGATGGATCTTCTTACGTTGATTAGAAATTAAGGTGCAAGTATTTTGTTTGATTTCTTCAATGGCTTCTCCAAGCAATTTCTCTTTGCTTTCGTCATCCGATTTCTTTTCAGCTAGAAAATATTTGTCCATTTCAGGTACCCCAATTGATCGACGAATACCTCTAGTGTAGTCCGCTTCTGGATCAAATATTTCGCGTGCCTCATCAACTAGGCCTGGGCGCATAGATTAAAAATAAGTTTTAGCCATATTGTAAATACACACGATAATTAATATGGACAAATGATATTTTTGAAATTTTCTTTTAATATTTTACTTCGATTAATGTGAGAAACCTTATTCAAAAACACGTAAAGCATGGCATGCATCCTGAAGAAAACAAACTTTCATAATTTAATTCTGTACTTATAATTAAACTCTTATCTAGCAAATAGATTTGAATATATATAAATGTTAGAAAAATGAATTATATATTGACCAATTTCATATTGAAACTGGATTGCATTGCGATTAAGGTGGAAGCCTAAGCAATAAGATAAAATAATAATATGTGGATTCCTTCTTTATTCGCATAAATTTATCTTATGTATTCGATTTTTATATTAACATATGTTAATTTTATCCAATATATCCTATGTACATACATAGTCAATATTTAATATTGACGTAAATTTATCGTCATATAGAAAACCATCGTAAATTAATGTTTTCCTCTCAAAAATAGTTTAATAGGGTATGCTTTGACCGAACGGCCAAAATAACCATTGCATTTTACCATTTCTTTCATTTTAGTCCCTACGTTCCATATCATTCAAAAAAATAAAAATAAAAATTTGTAGCTAGAGATAAATTAATTAAAATAGAAAAAAATGGAAAGGCTCAAGCAAAATCAAGAATGTGATATGACTACACCTGAATCAACCATACGGTTCACCCTTTTCGACACGAACGGGTATAGAATGGGTGACGAAACATCAAGCCAAATGAAGCAACAATCAAATCTTGACCTAAAATTGAAGAAACTACTTTCCACCAATTCGTCAATAAACGAATTTGATCCACCAACGACGATTGGAACCCTACCGGACCTCAAAATTCTTTTAATAGCCGTGACCGCATGAAAACAATAATCACGAGCATTAAAATCAGAGTGAGGATCAAAGTTTGATAACAAATGGTGCTTTATGCCTTATCGCTCCGACTCGGTAAGTTTGTTGGTGACAATGTCAGGTCCCTTGTACGCTTGCATTTTGTCGGAGTTGATGATTTCGCCTTCAAACTTGGCGGCAATCTCAACGGAGAGTTTGGATTTTCCGGTCCCTGTTACTCCCATTATGAACACAACCTTCTTCTTTTCCAATGTAGCAATGAAGAACCCCACGGTGATGATTGCTAAAAAAAATATACAGTTCAAAATGAAACCACAAGTTGTACTCCCTTTATCCTTAAAATATGATCTAAGGTATAAATTTTTTTTTTGTTCTCAAAATTAAAGAATAGCTAAAGGTATATAAAGTAAAGGACAAATATATTATTTAATGAGATTCAATAGTATATAAAAAAAATAAGACTCGCCATTATATTTAATCTTATGGGAATACTAAGTATAAATTTAAAACTTTATTTTTACTTTCCTTCATTTACTTAACTTTTTTTAATTTATGTGAAAAAATATATATAAACATCTTTTTAAAAACGGAAGGATTAACTTGCTAGTACTAGTAACACGTATATTTTTCTCATGCCCAAAAAAACTGGTGTAATGGTGTACATAACAAAAATGGAATAACTAGCAAGTTACAAGTAACGCTTTTAAATGAATCATTAGAATTAAATTATAATAATATAACTTTTTTTAAAAGACAGAATAATATATGAAGTAACGATTTTCAGCAAGAAAAAGATAGTAATATACAACCCTTCATATTGCAAAAGCAGCACTGATCTTCAAGAAATAATAATTAACCCACAACTCAAATTAAGAAAAGCAGGCGGATATAGAGAAATGCGAGGAGAGGTAGAGAATATGTATATATATATATATAGGAGCATTTCTGTGCATGGGATTTTTTTTCCCTTATCCATTCAATTGACGTACTGGGAAACTTATCAAAATTAAATTTTTATTCCTCAGTATTAAGTTTGGGATAAAGATGGGTCCTGTATCATTATTACATTAATTGACCGGACTGTATAATACTTCATCCATTGAACAATATTGGGATTACAAGTAATTTTTTATGGCCATAATCTTTCTTTAGATTTAAATTAAAATTAATACCCCTAGCTTCATCCCGTTCTAATATTGCAATTTTTTTTTAAAATTCATATTTTATGTTTAAAAATAATATCTTTACAAAATTTATCCTTATTAAACTTGAAGAACTGTATTAAAATTTCGTAAAAAATAGGAATAGGTATTACATAAAAAAGTAAATAAATGTGATGATTAAACATGAGATTAACCAGCTCAAAATATGAGATTTTCTTATATATAATTTGTTATCTCCTAGTATAAGATTACATTTAAGTGCGTTTAGGCAAACTGCACTAACATCTATTATATTATATCTCAATTTGGGGTTGAGATTTTTTGTAATCAAATTTTTTGTTTTTATGTGTCGAGACTTATGACGACGGTTTTTAAAATCTATAGTAACGGTATGTACTGTCGCTATAGACATATTTTTTTAGAGTTACGGCAACGGGACATACCGTCTTCATAAACTTTTAAAACCGTCATCATAAGTCTCAACACAGAAAAATAGAGAATATTAGTTACAGAGGATCTCATACCCTCAATTTGACTCTCAGTCTTAGGAGAGGCTGGAGAGCAACAAATTTTAATTAAAAAAAATTGCGACTGCAATTTAGTTATTTATTTTTGCAACCATATACCATAAGTGTGAATGTGGTTTCTCCTTTTTAAAATGATGCTGAGAATGAAACTAACTGCAAGCACTCCAACTAAAAGTTCCAATAGCTAGAAATTAACCGCATCACTCTGTATAAGTATAAATATGTAAAACTGATGATTTTTTTATTTTTTTTTTATCGGCAAAAGAAAAATTCAAGCAAGCGTTTAGCAGCTTTAGGGATTGTTTGAATTGGGTCGATTCTCTCCTAGCTACAGAAATCTGGCGTTGAGTTTTCTGTCTCTTTATCTTTTTTAATTAGAAACGTTGGCAATTATTTTATAGGCCACGCACAATTAACATCAATATGATTATTGACTGCCTAATCTATATATAACCTCTATATAATCACTATTATATTAATATTTTTAGATTTGTACGTAACTCTAATTAGTCACGTGTAAATCATGCAAATCAAACTTAGTTGATTGTATCTGGACAATGATCTATATGGAGAGTATCTATAGTAGGGTTAGGGTTAGTCGTTCCAAGGCGTTACGATTTAGATTTTTTTTTTTACCCAAATTAAATGTAATATTTTAAATTTATTATATAAAAGTGATATAATTTTGGACTATAATATTTCTTTCGTTCTAAATTATAAAATTATTGTTGATATTTTAAAAGTTAATTTTAAATATTTTAAACATAAAATTAGTATGAATTTATTTAGTTTAAGTTAATTGAATTATGAATATCATAAACTATCTAAAAAATATTATTAATTATAAGATTTATTATTTTCAAAAGTTAAATGAATCACGATAATTTTAAATTTAAATATATCTTAAACCAAATTTCAAAAGATCAATATTAATTTTTTAATTCAGAATAGAGAAAATATATAACTAACCAAGCCCTAAAGAAAATAAATAAAGAACCTTCAAATTCCTATATTTACTAAATTTATTATAATTTTTCTATAAGCACTCATCAATTACATTGAGCACATAGTCCATACGATGATTTTTCCCCCTCTCACAGTCTGACGAGACAGATGAAATTATCCATGACTATTAAGATGATTTCATCATGGTCTTGAATATATTTTTTATAATATTTATTTGGACTAAAAAGTTCAGAACAAGTTCACTGCAATTCATAAGTAATGTGCAATACATAATATTATAAGGGCCTTTAGAGGATATCTGTAGTTCCTGATCAAAAAATGATCAATAACTGATCAGACTGCAATTTGAATTTTTTATCAGACATAATTAGACATTTATGCATAAACGTTGGTATTTTTCTTATATTTTATACAATTTTATTTTCATAGTAAGGACTTCTGACCCCATATTTTTAAGAGTTTAAATACCATTTGCCTTACCTAATTGTCAATATTATCAAAAATATACTTTTCTTTTAGTCAAACCGATGAGATTTTAGCCTAGTCGATGAGGTCTTAGTCTAGTGGTTAAAATTGAGATACTGTGACTTTTAGGTCTTTCTTTATGTGAGACATATTTGTGAGTTTATTTATTTTTCTTCTACTGAGATTTGATTAATTTTTAATATTGTACTAGTGAATGATATATTTGATTATCAAATTATATTATACTTTCCCAAAAGGTGTGACTATAAAAAATATACTAGCATAATGTAATTACGCAACAAATGAGTCAATGGTCATAGTGACATCCAATTTTTTAAGGGTTGTGGACATGACAACAAATTTATATCAATAAAAAATATCGATGTACGTGAATAAAATTAAAGAAAGATTTAGACAATATTATTCTATCTTATCTTTTAAAACTCTACGTCAATTACAATTAAACCAATTTCATTATAAAATTTGTCTACATATATATCATTTTTTATTTTTAAATCACGTAAAAATTAAATCATTACTACAATATAGCAAATCGACATCATTTCAGCCCAATATATCACTTGAAGTCCAAGCTCTCTCCACATTAATAGGTCTGGTATGAATTATCGAATTGTGTGGGTTTCATTATAAAAGTTATATCATAAAAATATTTGAGAACATTGGAACAATTTCATATTTTGTACATTATAATAACACAAATGTAAAACAATAGAGTTGAATGTATGTACAAAATATAGGTTTCAGAGCAGGAATATTGAGAGAAAATGAATTTATTATTATTATTTGTAAGACATACTAAAAATATTACATTTTTAGTATAGACCAATAAACCATACCTATTAAAAACATCATTGTTAAATATATGCTTATACAGATAATTTTGACTGTATTTTATAGCTACGTTATGCTGAAACAGATCAATAATATCTCTCGTTTTTTAAATTTTTTAAGAGTTTTTTAGTAATATATACTGACATTTTTTGATTCATAACGAAGCAAATAATGTCTCTTATTTTAGAGGTTCTGAAAACTCTTTCTTCGATCACATGCATACTCATGATAAATTAAATGTTTCAATTTGATAACTTATTCTCTTTGAGAAACGAGTTAATTTCAATCTGAAAACTCTTTCTTCAATTGCATATAATTTATATTTAAAGAAATATTTTGTTCGTATAAATAAATTATATTTCCAATGGGTTTTACGTGCCACCCTGCCCCCACTTGTTTTCTGTATGTATCTTCTTTTTTGCCATGTATTTCAGTGTTAACTTCAACAACTTGTTAATATATATAAACTCCCTAACAGAAGAACAAACGAAAGACCATATGTTTTGTAAAAAAAATGATATAACTTGTAATTTTATATGATGGTTTTTTTTTATTATAGATTACGTGTATAATCATAATTAATAATATTTTAATAATATATTTAATATATAAGATTAATTTTATAATTTTATCTAATCTCATATATTAAGGAACGAGATATTTTTATAGGTAAACTATCGTTATAGATCTATAGAGACGGTTAAAACCATCGTTATAGTCGTACAGAGACACTTTTCATATGAAAATTTAAAAAAATTCTATGAAAATATCAATTTTTTATATTAATATATGTCATAATTGTAATTTAATAAAAAAACTTTAGCAAGACTATATTTTATAATTAATCAATTCAAATTGGATATACATTTCCACTCAAAACCAATTGTCCTACACATGCATACTGGCCCACTGGCCAATGTAAACCCGTGATGTGTAATGCCAATTTTGCCAACCTATAAATCTATAATTATTATTCCTGATCACGAGACTTTCATAAGCTTCCCCCATGCCACGCAACTGTTCTCTATAAAAACTCTAAACTCCAACTAATTAAAGAACTCAAGAATTAGTGAATCCTTTTTTGAGAGAAATGGCAGCACGCACAAAACTTGCGATATTTGTTTTGGTTTTCATTGCGGCCACTGCCTTAGAGCCAATGGCCGTAAATGGTCTGAACAATCAGACCATTTGCGGCATGACCATGGACAGTCTGATATCCTGCAAACCCTCCGTAAGCGGCACAAACCCTCTCCCACCTTCGGCTGTATGTTGTTCGGCGCTTTCTAATGCCGACATGCAATGCATGTGCTCTTTCAAGAACTTCAAACTGTTGCCTTCTTTTGGAATAGACCCTAATCTTGCCCTGCAGCTCCCGCTTAAATGCAACCTTGTCCAATCCGTTCATTGCTGAATTCCCCTCTTAATTTTCTGATTGATTTTCATGTTTGTGATTTCTTATAATTTGTGTGATGATCAGCTGTGCTCATGGAGTTACTTTTATTGTTTGCATTTGATTGTGTTTTTCACCCTCCCATTTTCATTAGCTGCCGACTGCCGTTTAAGAACCTTTTATGTTATGATGTGATGCAATCATGATTATTTCTGTAAGGTTGGCCATTATATATATATATATTTCCCTTCATCTTCATTTGCCATATTCTACATGCGCGGCACTACATGTATGAAAAATTATTCAGTGTTCTCGAGACATTATCACGTAGTGTCTCAGGTCAAATCGCAAACTGTCATTTTAGTATGTAAAGTAAGCCTTGACTTAAAAGACTCATTGCACGTACAAAAATGACAACATGTAATTAACTTAGAACACCACGTGATAATGCCTCAAGAATACTAATAACTTCTCCTTAAGTATAGAGTTAGTCTCATTTATTTCTTTATTTTATTGAACGCGTTTCATTAATGTCTTGAAAGTTAGAGTGAGAGAGATATAGAGAGAGACCGAGAGAATCCAGTAGAAATTGAAATTAATAGTCCATTATTAAGTCTCCATATCAAATGTCTGAATTTGTGTCTCATGTGTTAGCTCTCCCAACAAGGAAATGCATTGTGATAAATTTTTATAATAATTTTTAAATAAAAAATAAAATGATTCAATTAAAAAATAAAAAAGGAAACTAATGGAGTATTTTTCCCCCACCCTAATTAACTACTCTTCCACGTCGCGATTGTATCTTTTTTTTTTCCAGTCAATACTGTAACCTAATAAGCGCTATTTCATAAACAAAACTTCACATATTTTAGAATTAATATTTTTACTAGGAAAATTAATATTTTAACAAAGTCTCACTCATATGAAGTGGACCTTATTTATTATTCATGTGAAAAAAATCTTATAAAAATATCAATTTTTCTTATGAAAATATCAATTTCTACCAATGCATTAATACTATATGTCTCGGTTGGACTGAGGTAAATGGAAGGGGGGGGAAACATTATCTCCTCTCCAGCTTTCCAACTAATTCGTATGCAAGACCTCTTGCAATGTAACAAAATATTGATAAGAGAAATGGATTTAGCCATTTCATAAAATTGAAGAGAATAGATTAAAACCTCTGATGAGATTCCCCCCCCCCCCCCCCCCCCCCCCCCCCCCCCCAAAAAAAAGACCACCAATTTAGGTTAAGGGAGTCAAGGCGTAATAACTATTTTAAATGATACTGATTAAAAATAATAATTTTAAATTAGCTAATTTTATAGGTAGGATAATTTCCACGGAAGGAACAACTTTTTAACAATTAAATAGTTTCGGTCAGTGTTATATATTATGCCTCCTGTGTAATGTGACATCAATACTAGGCATTAATGCAATCGAGAGAGTATCACCGGTACAAATATGAAGTTATGTGAACTTTTGTTTATGGAGAGTGTTTACCGGGTTACACAGTATTGATCAAGAAGAAGACACGATATGTTGAGGAAAGAGTAATCGGGGTAGGAAAAAAATATTAGTTTTTTTTTTATTTTTAATTGAGTTATTTTATTTGTTAATTAAAAATTACCATAAAAAAATTGTCACATGGCGCAATCTTTTAGTTAGGATAACAGATGAGACACAATTTAAAACAGTTGATTTGGACTCGTTGATTGAGTAAACACACAAGGATCTTAATTATCAAGAGATTGTGAAATTTGTTCCTATTTATATGTCATTTATAAATTTTAAAAGAGCACAACTGACTTAATTTTTCATATTATATTTACATTAATTAGTAATTTGTTTCTTTTTCTTATTTTCAATGAATTTTAAAAGGATAATATTAATACTTTATATCTAATATGATCGATCAGACAAAATATTAATTACATTTTCTAATCAAGATTACAATAATCTATTTGTCAAGAATTCTAATTTGTTACATTTTAAAATCTTTACAATTACAGCAATTACATTTAGTATCAAGATATTCTTGACAATTATCATAATTCTATAATTTCTCTATCCTTAATGTTCTTCAATTAATTCGGCATAGCTGGTCATGCTGTCGGCTTTTTTCTAGTCAAGAGCCGGGCATTTTCCGCAGGAATTATTTACAAGATAAACTTGAGGGAGAGATAGAAGAGTGAAAAATTTGAGGATATATATATATATATATATTTATTTTTTTATGAACTGTTAACAGCATTAGACCAATTAAGCTCCAGAAAAGAGGATGTAATTTTTGTACTACACGTGACTAATTAGCGTGATTAAATGAAAAACGTTTATAGGTGAGGTAAAATTTATTTTACTCAAAATAATTTAATATTAGGAGCTACTAATAATAGCTCTCATTGATCTCAACTTTAAGATTAATTACTTGAATCTTCCCAAAAGTACCATTCTATAAGATTAATTACTTGGATCTCATAGTTTCAACGGCAACAATGTTGTTAGTATTTTTTAAGGAAATCGGCAACTATTTCCGAGATTGGTCGGAAAACCAATTCCGTCCGAGCATTATCTGCCGTTTTGCCTTCTTTTTCAAACACTCGGATTGCATCAATCCGGCGTATTACCCATTGATGCTCGTTTATTAGCCGATGTATTTTACTAGGTAGTTATTAAATTTTTTAAAATCAGCATAATGGGAATAAATGAATAATAGTAAATTTTATGAAATTTATTAAAATAAAATGCAATTTATCACATGTGATTTATACCATATTACACTCGGTCACCTGTTCAAAAAAATCGTCAATTTACTACCTTGTATTTAAAAAAGTTGCACGTTTCCTCAATTCGACTTAACGGAGAGATTCACTCGCCTAAAAACAAGTGGATTAACTAGCTCTAATAAACAATGAAAATGAGAACTGACTTATGTCTGTTGAGGAGAACAAATTAGCTTTCTCTTCCTGTGCAATTTCCAAATGTTGATCAAAACTTTCATGCGAGGAAGTGATGTGTAAAGCATGAAGAAAATAACATAAGAGCACGTAGATTTAGCTACCTAGATAAAGCTAATCTCGAAACAGAGCACAAAAATAATGCCAACTTCTATTTGACAAGTAAAAATGGCCAAATGCCAATTACGGGTGCTGAGAAAGATTAAATTCCCCCGAAGTAACATTTTACTCGACTAAAATGCCGTCGCTCACAGTGCTCTTAGATGCTGAACTCATGTTTAACCCAATTGTATGCCATTGAGTTAAATTACAAACATATTGAAAGGAGCAAGCGGGGAGATCTTGAGGGTATTTCTGATTAGGGAAATAAGTATTACTGTTCTGAACCATCAGGGAAGGGCTTTAATGCATCTTGTTTTCCGTTAACATAGTACTCAACAATTGCTTTCATTCTCGGAAACTTGTCAGGGTGGTAGTTAACATGAATAATTACCGGTTTAAGCTTGCTCAGCTTTGCATCCTTCCTAACAGTCTTGAAGAGTACCTTGCTGTTCATAAAGAGGTAGAAATCCATAGTTCTCCTTGATGCATGAAGCCCATCATACCCAGGATATGAAGGGTAAAAGAGCTCCTCATTGAAAACTGCCTGGTCCCAAGAATTTGGTTCACGAGATAGCCTACCAGCCACACGATCCAAAAGCTCGATTGAAGGGAGTGTTGGTCTTATGTAAAAGAAGCCAGAATTATATACCCAAATCCTCATCGTATGAGCATAACGAGCCCAACCCATTGAAGGTTCATCAAAAACATCATTGTACCCATAAGCTGTCATATTATCGTGACCATCAGTCATGGACTCCACATCTGAATCGCGATAAAGGTGATCAAAAGGATTTTGCAAGTACACTATATCAACATCAGAGAGAAGAACACTATAACCAAGTTGTAAGAACTCTCTCAAGACGTGAAATTTCAATCCTGAAACAGCATGGTTTCCACCAGTCCTAGCAACTGAATCAATACCTTCACCTGTGTCTCTCTTGTACACAGGAACATTATTTGATTCACAGAAACTGGCAATATCGTCATCCAAAGCCACAACCAGATAATTAGGTATACCCACTCTCTTGAGGCTAGTAAACCAAACCTCTAACATATCTTTCACGTTAGAATTTGCGAGCGCAACTATAAGTTCTTTCCTAATGGATATTTTCTCCAGTATCTTGGCCAATCTTGGATTTACAGACGCATCAGGCATCACAGTAGGATTAGTTCGTAAACCCTTTACAGTTCCAAAACTGCCGGCTTTATGCTGCTCACCCAAAACCAGCATTTGTTTCTGAGCTTGATCTTTCCCTTGTTCAGCAAACTGAAGCCTTTCAGTTAATTGTCTAATTTGCTTTTTCAACTCGACATTTTTCTCTGAAGCTGATATGAACTCTGATTTCAACATGTTGATCCTTTCAGATGATTCACATGGGGGTGAACCAACCTAATAAAATATTCATGAATGAAAGTTTCAACAGACCTCATGTTTGTTATAAAATTGAAAAGAATTCTTGGCATATGCTATAGGGTTAGTTACACTACATCTATAAATTCAAGATAACAAAAATGTAACTAGCACAGTGATTGAGCACCAACACAGACACCTACTAGCTTCTCATCAATAAATCTCAAACAAACACCAGACTAATCGATCTTAGTTCATTGATTTGATAAATTCCAATGCCAGATCTCAAAGATAAAAGAAATTAAATCGGTAAATTACCAATGAACTGCACTATGTGTACACCAAAACCCAACTATAGAAAAATCTATATAATTCTTGGGGAATCTGATAGCTGTTATGAAACTTTGATTCTGCCTAAACTCTCAGTTCAAAGCTATGTGATTATCAAATTACAAAATTATCAAAAATAAAAAGGAGATATACAGACATTGGCTGCAACACGTCAATATTATTATCTATCTCTTCTAATTTAAAACACATGAAACAATTGTTACTTTGAAATGTACTTAACCTACTTACCAGTTACAATTTCAGTTCCAAATATCAATTGAATTGAATATAATTGTTCCTTTCCAAAATATAAGAGTAACTTACTAAAAAAGTAAAAATTAGATAGCTTATCCTCTTGAGAAATGAAGCATTTACTTGCATTTTATACTCCCGCCTTTCCAAAATTAGAGATCCATTTTCAAATGACGACTATTAAGGAAAACATTATTTTTCCAAATATATCCTTACATGAGCTAGAAATGTAGTAGTTGTGTCATGATAGTACTCAACCATTCAAGAATAAAAGTTCATGTCACTTAATAGTCAAAAAATAGAAATGTATCTCCAATTTTGAAACTAATATATATATTTGAATTCTGGAAAGGAGGGGAGTACTTGTGGAAGTCATTTTGCTGACAATATTGTTAAAATACAAAAACTCTTTCAGCTCTTATATTTGGGAGGGAGTACGTATTTGCTGTGATTTGTCTCAAGTATATTTAATAATGTATTTCAATGACATTAGATCACACAAGCAGTTGCAGATCAGAATCAAAGGACACAAATTTCAAACTGAACAGCTTGATTTCTGCTTTACGAGCAATATGTGTCCCAATCACATTCAAAAATATTGTTAATGTGTCTCATATACATTCGAAAGAGATTTTACACAAGATATTGGATCACATTAAATTCCAAGTCAAAAACACAAAATTTCCAATCGAAAGCTAAATTTCCACTATTCATTCACCAGCCCGGCATACAATCAATATTCACTATTGTCTCATTCAATTTCGCTAATTTAGCTTTGACGTGCCTCAATTCAATACAAATACGTGATTAGCAAGAGATAAACATACCGATACAACTCATGACAAAACTCCAGCTTAACTCACTAAGGGGTTCATTTGAATCAGCTAGAGATCTAAAAGAGGGTAGTTTGAAATGACTTTAGACTCAATTATATACTAGACAAACTACACTCTATTCATCTAAGCTTTGATAAAGCTCTTATAGGCTTCATAAAATCCATCGTATATGATGGATAAGAACTCAGAGTGACTCTTAAGAGCTTGACTCCACTTGACTGATGACATAACTCAGACCGTTACAAGTCATCCCTTAAAAAGTAAACAGATCTGGGGCTGCAAATCACAAATTGCGTCTATTCAACTTTTTAGAAGTCCAGAAAAATGACAAAGATTCATGCATCATTAAATAGACATAATCGACAACACCCCTCACTAAAACGGAATAATTTTTCAAATGACTACATAAAATGATATTTGCACGGGAAAGCAGATAACAAAATCACTCGCAATTTAAAGTCAACACACACAATTCCAGTCAACGACTTAATTTCCACCAGTAATTCAGCTCAATTAGTTCCTACAGGTCACTAACCCTAACAATTCCACAAAGATTTCGAAATGGAGTACTAAAATCAAGAATATGCAAAGCAAATTATATGAATATATTTATATATACACCTGTGTGTCGGATTTTGAGATAACGTGGCGGTGAATTGGAGGATTGGAGACAAAGAAACCGTGAGGGAAGAAGAAGGCAAAGACACAGCCGAGAAGGATTCCGACGACGATGGCGATTGTGGTCCTCGATCCGCGCACCGAGCGTATGGTGTTTCGCATCAATGGACCGTCTCTACTACGACCTGCCATCACTTTTTCTAGAGACAGAAAATCGCTTATGCAGGGATCAGAAATGAAAGCATTTGTAGTCTAAACAATTGAAAATTATAATGGTGTTTCTCTTTTCAAGTTCTCTTGCCATGGATGAAAGAGAGATTTCAATGAGTTTTGTGGGAGCTTACATTACTGGTCAAGCTGAGTGCTTCAACATGATAATCTTGACTTTCACATTTATGTAGTGAGCCCAACATGTAAGCTAATTGTCATTCTATCGGAAAATTGTCAGCCAGTCCTGGGGCAGCAATCACATGTTACTATTTATACGAAATTTGCACAAAGTTAAATAAATTAATGAGTTTTATATAAATCTCATATAAATTATAACATATAATTAGTAAAAACACCATCACCTATCTATATATATATATGATCTTATTGAGTAGGTATAATAACATAATATTGTAAATTGATATAAATATATAAATAATTAATTAATGCATTTTCGTATGTCTGATATATATGTTGAGTTGTTGCTCTATTTAGTAATACAAGATGTTCCTCCATAACTTGCTTAAGTATTTTTTGTACAATCGATTCTTCTTTTGAGTTCAACTGTTAACAACTCTTATGTTTGAAAGAAGATGTTGTCTAATTAAACAACGAATTACAAAAAAATTTGAATATATTTATATTGCGATATATATCTTTTTGTTTTAAATAAGAAACTATAAGAGATAAATTCAGTTTTTTATTTTATTTTTGTTTTGTTTAAATACCAATAAGAGACGTCATACTCAAAGTGGCAACGTTAATTTATGGCCACCACCACAAGGGTCCAAGCATTTCATTAATAGTATATTTGTTTTTCCATTAATGCAATAGATGGTGGTTATTCATTAATAGTATATTTGTTTTTCCATTAATTTATGGCCACCACAACAAGGGTCCAAGCATTGAAGTATGAACCATGTGCTAAGAGATCAGTACAATTTCAAAGCCTCGGAGTACATTTAAACGAGACTTCCACGCAACCACATACAAATCCATAATCTATTCCATAGGAATGAACAAAATGTACGTACTTATCTTGCATATAACTAAAAAGGATCATCAAGTGATGCAATTTTAAGCCAAAACCTAGTATTTACAAGATAAAGCCAATTGATCCAGGTTTTCTAAAAGAAACGCAAACGATTACTATTTTGTTGAGCATATCAAAGAACAGACCTCAAACTATAAACCTTGCATCTGTACCAAGTGCTTCCGATGACATGTGCAAATGCATCAAGCCAAGCAAGACCCTCTGAAAAGTGGGTATATCCAATCCTAGCAAGTAAAGGATCATTATACTATGCTTGCTCAGATATCATCTAAGAGAACACATCATTCTTCATGGTCGGAATCAGAAGTCTCTTCGGGCCTTGGTGGGGCTTCAATCATGCCACTTGCTGGCCTTTGCACCGGGTGAATGATATTCCTAACAATTTGGTTCCCTGATTCAAGGAGTGGAGTAAAGAATCAACATATGTACAGTCTAATATTATCCTCTGTTCCACAAAAAAAATTGCATTTGCAAAAAAGAACAATAAAAAATAAAATAAAAAAAGAGTCCTGCTACTTAACTAACAACTTATTATTATTAGGGTAAACATTGAACAAAAATAATTGTTAAATTTGGCAAATGAGACTCTTTTTGTGGAACAGGGGAGGATCAAGTTAACACTGAAATACTGCACTCTAAAACATTATATTATAAAAGAAACAAGCTACAGTGTTTCTCTTAAATCATATAATTATAAAGAAACCAAAAATTCCACGAGAACAAAGGAGATGAATGTAGAATAATAAACCGAAGCTTGACTAATAATAAAAAATTGTATATGCATATATAAGTGATTACCTAACACTATAATCTTTGTACCGATTGTTTTTGCAAACTGAAACTCTGCGTGATGTGCACTAATGAATTTTCCCTGCAAATCCAGAAACCCAAAAGGCCACTTGAGTTTCTCACAGATGCTGAGAGAAATTATTATAGATATACTTTCAATCCTAAATTGAATCAAGACAGAAAACCCATCCAACACATCACTGAAATCTAGATTAATCAAACTTATGTTAAACTATGTCCAGTAAATCCAGATAGTCCTTTAAAAAAAATATATATATTTTCAATATTATTATATTATTTTTTTTCCAGGAGAAGATGATAAGAGGCTAAGATGATGGTAGCCAATAATACTATATGGGCTTTTGCAAAATATAGTTAATTAACCTATTAATTTTCATTGAACCTGCAGTAAATCCATTTTCTTCCAACAAAAACATAAGAGTATAAGGAGGCTTTACCATTTCATCATAAAAAAAACCCACAACTCGGTCAAGTATAGCTTGATGCCTCAAGAGGAAAGGGCGCATATGATTCATATACAGCTGCCTTGCCCCCTGTCAAACAGTAAAAATTGCCCCTCAGATGTTTAGCTGACTTAAAAAAAATTGCAATTCAATGAAAATCAATTGCAATGTAACAAATAACCAGGATAGGCTATTTTAGAGAAGCGATACACATCTGTCATCATTGCAAATGGTATCACATAAATCTTTCATGATCCTAAAATTCATTATCATCTTATTGAAATATAGTTTAGAAAGAAATCCACCAACTTTTTATACTACCTATGCCCTAATTTAAATGTCCCCGTTGAAGTATCAGACACTAAAAGAAATAATGAGAATGGTGTAGAGTTTTGTAGAGTTCCAAAATCTATCCTTCATTGGCCCTCCGACAAGTTTCTCTTTCCTCAAAACAATGAAATGTGACAGTGAGAAAAAGAAAAGGGAGGAGGGGGGGGGGGGGGGGGGGCATCTAAATTTGATCAGAGTGAGTAACCATCAAGTGAAAAATTCCACTAAAAATCAGAAACTGACAAAAGAAAAAGGGAGGAAAAGAGTATTGAGAGTAACCATCTTTGCTGCACAACTGTAAATGGCTACAGAAAAGAGTATTGATATGTACTTCTCTTCAGTGTAGCTAAATATTCTGGCTACGGTCAAGGTACATGAGTTACGTTGATTAGATTTGTCCAAAGACTCTAAACCAGTAAGAATACAAAAGTGAGTGTCATCTAACATAGAGATTGTGGCCTTGTGGGTCAACACTGAAAAGTCTGCAACTTGGGTAGATCAAAGAACAAAGAGTTCCAGACCTATATATAGAGTGCAATTTCATGAAAAGACAAATGATTGTAGTTTAATCCTCAAACTATAACGACATACTCATGTGTATACCATGATGTAATATGCTAAGAAAATCATCAGGACTTTTAAAGTTCTAAAGCTTACATTAACAGATGGAAGCTGAAGCCAAACAAGAAATGCAAACTTCATATGATAGTATAATGGAAACCTGCAAAATCAGAGAAGGGAAGCTCCATGAGTTAACTCAATAATAAAGCCACATATCCTGAATTATTAACACTACAACGATGATTGATATTTTTAGAAAAAATCAAATTGGGTTGAAATCTATACCATGAGATAAATTTGTCTGCAAAGATTTCCGCGACACTGAAAGATCCATAAGCTGCAGAGGATGAATAGTTTTAATAAAGAGGATAAAAAGGAAAATGGTAAAGGTCAGTAAATGTCATTACCCATCTTTGTCATAAGTGTTAACCAAAGGTTGTGGGAAGGATAGATTTTGCAGGGCCCAAGTTTATAAGTAAGAACCGACCAATGAAATTGAAATTCATAATCCATCAAATAGATTAATTATATTATAATCATTTACTGACATATATTTTGATTGTAAAACCATCACAATTCAATAAAAACGGGACCACCTGAGATGTACTAGTGTTTAGACATATATCCATGGTAAAGATATGGTCTCAAAATAGGTGGTAAAATACCTTTAATTGTTAAACATTTACAAAAAGTAGCAAGTTCCAAAACAAGTCTTCTAACATGTTGAATCAAGCAATTTCAAAATCAGAAGAGCGTAAGAGAGTATCAGACAACAGATATTAGTACAAAAAAGCATCATCAGTACCACTAACCTGCCCAGTATAAAAGCCACCTGTGTTGCTCATTTTGATCTTTAGACTCAATTGCTTTAAATGTAGAGTAAACAGGAAGAACTATCCCAACAGAACAGCTGCACAATCATTTATTCTCGTGCATTAGTATCTGAATACGAACTTATATATTTCTTTCAAAACTAGGCCTGAGTACGCATGTTAGTTTGAGTAACATGGTCATTAAGGGATAAACAGTGATAAAAAAAACTTACTGTTCTTAAAATTGTTTTCTATGATAACATAAACAACATTAAAATATCATGTAAACAAACTAAACCCTCAAAAGCTATCTGAATTAAAACATTAATGTTTACAGAATAAATTTGAAACCATGTAAATTTAAAAAGAAAAAGTAGACTTTAAGTCAGAGCTTACCAAGCTGTTCGGACAACAACGTTGGAACTGAGTGGGGAAAGAAGCAAACGCAACCCAACCTGCATCACACAAAACCCAGACATTAACATCAAATATATCTTCTCACAAAATCTAAGCAGAACAATTACACAAGTATCATTACGAATAGATGAGACATCAATGCAAACATGTATCAAACCACAAAAGATATAAGATTAAGGTTAAAAAACACACACACCCCATCAAATTTTCATGTATGTGTAGACATCAGTATAACAGTGCCACATCTTACACAAGACATTCACAAAATCAAAGATAACAAACAAAAATACAAGTATATTTCAACCAAGCTCCATTTTATTGCTGCATATCCTACGTTTAAAACTCTGTTTCTCTTCTATTCCTTAATTTCTCTCCTATTCACCTAAATTAAGCAACTAATTCTAGAATGAAGGATTTTAGACACCAAATTACCAACCTAAATAATTTATGCATCTACCACTTAATCACTGACAAATAATTGCATAAACTTTTCAATATGAAATACAATGCTTAACAAGATAGTTTAATCACCATAACTTCTACAAGTGCTTAGAATGTCAAATATTTTTAACTAAGTATAAGAAAACATGTTGGCAAGTGGCAACAATGGAATTGTCAAATTGTATTTCTCCTCTCACTAATTGATCCTTTTATATTTTTTGTTTAAAACTTTACGTTATTTTATCAACGAAACGATTAAATACTATTTGCAATCATATATATATATATATATATATATATATATATATATATATTGAATTTTCATACCAAAGATAAACCCTAATCCAAAAAGTAATGAAAAAAACTTGATGAGAGAGAAAAATAGATACCATAGAACTGATTACCTCATTCGACATATTAGATCCAAGCAGAGCCATCTGATGCAAAGAGAAGACCTGTAAATGCACGTTTTACAGGTTTGAACTTCGAAATGAAAACGACTCTGACGATTCCTTAATGTTTTGAAACTACAGACTTTACGCCAATAACAGACGGAGTTTTTGGTACGACGCCGTTTGTAAACTTATCTCACCTGAAAATGTATTGTTTATTTTTGATTAGATACCCTCGAGCCTTATATAATTTACACATACGCCCCAAAATGTTCTGCTCATATTCACTTTTTCTAGTCCTTGTTTGTTTGTTGAACCCTAATGCCTAGACTCATGACTTAATTACCGAAAAATCATTGAACTTTTGTTAAACTACAAGAAAAATAAACAAATTAAACTTTTAACATCAACAACATTGAACTTTTAAACAAACAGCAAAAGTATTCAAAATTTAACCAAGTTCTAAGCTGTGATTAACTAGGACTGACATGAATATATGAGTTGAAATAAAAATATTTTTTATTACCTTATTTGATGACATGGCTATATTTACTTGATTGTTGACTTCACGACGATAAGCAACGGAGTTTTTGGACTAACATGCACTATATATTTCTGATCAGAAACCCTCAAGCCTTAGATAATTTGCACATCCACCCCAATATGCTATGCTTGTATTCATATATACCCCGCTTGTATTCATATATACCCCCATAACGTATATTTTTTGCACTTTTTCTAGTCCTTGTTTGTTTCCTGAATCTTACTGCTTGGACTTATTTTTGCTTATTCCAATTAAATTGGAGCTTAAATACAATTTGTACCTCAAATTTTGTAGGATTGATGAGGTTTGCACCCTGAATGTTTAAAATGTATCTAAATGCACCCCAAGAATCTTTTATGCTAAACAAAATGCACCATTCGAGATTTAAATTGGTCAAAATGCACCTAAAATTGCTTTTAGCTCAACAAAATACCCTAAAGTTTGTTCCGCTAAACAAAATGCACACTCACTTTTGAAAAGTTAAAACATTATAAAGAATTTTAGAGTGCATTCAGGTACGTTTTAAATATTAGAGTGCAAATCTCAACTACCCTGCAAACTTTAGAGTGCAAATTGTATTTTAGTCTAAAATGGAGCACTTGAAATGTTCTCCAAGAAGCATTTTCACTTTGTAATTGTATGTGTGTGTGTGTGTAATGTATGTATATATAAATTTTCTGTCACAAAATGAAAATCCCATTCCAAATTCTTAATTTCTTTTACTTATATTAATGTTTGTTAAAGACAATTTTTTTCTGATGATTTTTCTTCAACATTTAATTTTACTATCTTATATACAAGCTGTTTTGGAGTATCAACTTGCAATGACATAATTCTGCAGTATATTTCATCAAAACTTGGAGCATACATTGAATTTTAAGTCTTGCTACCATCCGCAGCACATGATTACAACACAAGATAATAACTGCCTTGATCGTATTTTATGCTAGTTTCTTCTAGTTCCCGGACTCGAATTTTATCATAGCTAAGCTCGTTCCTTTCCTGATCAGCTCATGCAAATAAATTTCCATCAGCAAAACAGTGAATATGCCTTTGGTATTGTGTTGCAGACTTGCAGCCCATCCTGTTCAAAGTTCTTCATTTTCTCCGACAGCCTCGCCTATAACTGAAAGCTGAAACAGATATTTGGCTAACAGAATACATATTTCCCTATATCCCAGTGCACTAGTTGTATCCTTCAAAAGCTGAACGGGCAAACCAGAAGAAATGAAGTAAAAAAAGTGAATTTTGGAGATAAAGAAAATTAAACAATCAATACACTGAAAATAAGGTTAAAAGTCCTTGAATTTGATAGTTGAGCATGTCAACCATAAGGTGGTAGGATAGAAGAAGTCCAAGGACAAATTTTTTCTCACATCGACCAACCATGGAGACACTTTGCATTTCTATTTCAATGAACTTCCCATTGAGAAACGATAAACATATGGAGAAGAAAACTATGTTCAGTTTAGAGCTTTGTGACCACATACTTCCTAGATTAATAATGGATACTTATGCCTGTATGAAAACAAAGGGTCTCAAATGGGGTAAAAAATGCATTGGTTGACCATATCATGTATTAATGACATATCTCAAGATGTGTACCCCATTTGTTACCCCCAACATTACTCATATGCAAAATCATCATCATCGAATTACTCATCTACAACATCAATTTCAGGATTTAAAGCACCAACAAATCATTTGCACTCCCTCCTGTTGACACTCAAAAGAAGACACGTCCCATCTGTTTTTCAGTCCAGTCTGTCATTTAATTCTGTATTCAAGCAATCTAAAACATCATATATAGCTTCTGTTTCTGAGTGAAATCTATCACCAGATGTGAAGATATGAACTTTGTTCGCCCGATATGCCCAACTGCAACTGGCAAACTTCTTGACTTCCTTCCCTCTCATCTTTTTCCTTATTCTCTCCAAGTCATCCCGCTTCCTCTCTGAGGCATAAATATTAGCCAACTGCACATATCTAGCTCCATTTCCTCCTTCGATTTTCAGTAGCTGCTCCTCTGTTCCTCTTGCAAGTTCTAGATTCATATTCATCAGGGCTGGTCCTGAGAGTTTGGAGGCCCTGTGCAAAAAAAAAATAGGGGTCATCTCTTGCATATAATTTTTTTTTTACTAGCACCAATATATAAAGCACAATTTATATCAAAATTCATCGTTAATTAAAATAACAATCTGCTCTTTTTAAAGTATACATATACAAAAAAAAAAATCGTATTTAGTATAAAAAATAAATAAAAAATTGTGGGCCCTCTGAATTTAGGAGTCCTGTGCGGTCGCCCCTTCTGCACCCAGCCTTTTCAAGTTGATTAATCCTTCCATACAAATCGATCATACTGGCATAGTGATCAATTTCTGCTGATATAGCATACTCTTCTGTCATGGAAGTGAAATACAATTCACCCAATTCTACGAAGCCACAATGACGGTGATACAGGATATTGTAGTCTCCTGTAAACTTCAGAAATTAGAGGGAGAGAAAAGAATAATTTAGAGAGAGATTGGGGAAAGTTTATCAATTTCATTTATATTCTTCTTAATGTCATTCTCATCCTTATATATAGGCGTTACTAATAGATGTACTCATTTTTAATCTCAACCATTTATTCATACTCTAATCTTAGCCTTTCATTTATTTATATATATATTTATTATACTATATATTCATAACAGATGGCAAGCTGATAAAATAACAATGAAGGTGCCTGCATCTGGTCTGATTCCCCTCTTCTTCATTTCTTCAAAATGCCGGAGAGCTTCATGCTCACATTCCCATTCTAAATACATAGGCATGAATTTGCTTCCCAGGATCCACAGTGGCTTTTATCGTGCAGGAGCCCAGCATACTGACGAGAATAAGAGGATCAGGAACTGTACCTTCCTTTACTTTGAACTCATTGAAAAGCTAAAAAACCTCTTCACATTGCTGGGATTTTACATACCCACAGAACAAAGCCGTCCAAACAACAGAATTCTTTTCTGTCAACGAATCAAAAAGCTTCTACCATGTTACCTTGCAAAGAATATTCCACCATCATTGAATTGATTGAAAAGGTGTTTTCCAATCCAGTTGATGAATGAACTGATTCAGCATATTTAATTCATATTCCCACGCTTGCAATAAACATCAACAATGCCACTAATTACGAATGGATTCAAATTCAGCCCTTCCTTCAGAACCCAAGCACGAACTTCTTTCCCAAGCTTCAAACTATTTAAACCAGAGCAAGCACTAAAAACACCAACAAATGTGTGTTCATTCCACCTGAATCCTGACTCAGCCATGCAGCAAAACAACTTGATTGTTGTAACACTTCTTTTCCGAAATAGAAAAGGAAGTTACGCACAAAACATAACAAAACTGCAAAACAAATGAAGAGTTTTATGCCACCTAAATGAATAACTCCATAAACTAATAAATACCACAAATCAAATATTAATAAAAGTCAAACTAGTTCAAACCACAATTTAAGATAATTATTACAACTCCAAACAAACTAATGTATCATAATCTAAACAGAATATATCTAAATCATTAGAAAAAAGTGAGCTCTCATCACACTTGCCCTTGATCCCTTTGATTACCTGCCGGAAGAAAAACATAGTATGAACCAAATGTCCAGTACGGATATAGAGTAAAAAAAATAATGAACTGAAATAAATAGTGCGAATAACTGAACTGAACTGAAACGAACAAAACGAGCTCAAAACATAACATAAATATATCTTACCACACAGGCAAGTCAAAATACTGTTACACAGACAAACACACATTGGACTGTAGATCCAAATGTATGCGAAATCAGAAGGTGTGTTCGACACAAACATTACCAATCCCGCAGAACAGAACAAAATAGAAATTAGGGTCAACCCATATGCCTCTTACAACAAAACACCAAATAGCCAACTTCTACCCGAGCACAAAACGGAGATGTCGTGGACTGATCACACCGCCACGGAAGATGTCATGTCTCGGTGCCAAGAGGACATGTCTGTGGTACCCCACAGGTAGTTATAGCTCAGGTATACCCTGCGGTATAATCTAACAAAAATATTATGCCACAACACATGCGACACAATATCAATAAAAGGGTTCTAAGTGTACATGTTAAATTGAAACGAATCAATACCAAGTCTCCAAAATATATTGACATGTACATTACTACAAATATCCAAAATAAATACTAAACATGATTAACGAGTTTAAAGAGTACAAATACGAGTTCTAAATATCAATGTCAAGACGAAACCATTGCATGAATTCGAAAATGAACAATTAGGTGAAACAATAACTAACTTCTAAACAATAATCAAACGTACAAATCAAAATTAAAAGAATTATCGTTGAAGGAGTACGGAATCCGTACCTGGATTAAGCAATGTAATACCCAAAATATATTTCAAATATGACTTGTTAAATTCCATTTGTCCGAACTAATTACACAAATTAAAACAAATTAATTAAATAATTATATGCTAAATTACTAATTAATAATTTTATTTTTATTTTTAGATCTGATATTATTATTATTATTAACATATTCTATAATTTTCTTAGATATATAATCCGTATATTGTATATATGGTCAGATCCTGTACAAAATGTTTATGAAGTATTAATTATTTATAAGATACAATTTGCCGACTTAATAAAAAAAATTGAATTGATGGTGAACATTAGATATCTTTCTCTCTATAAGATAAAGTGGTTTAATAACAGTGTAGTCATCGGTGAACGTGCCAATGAATTAAGATCAACAACCTCTAGTATTTGTAATATATTATTAACTTAATAAGATAAAAAAAAATAGTTTTAATAGCCATCAAGAGCATGTATAAACCTGTAGACTAGTCAAATCAATTTGGGATATTAATACAAAATCAAACTTTTCCTGCATTAGTTTACAGAATACGACGTGATCACTAAATAGGGTACCTTGTTCTGCCGCTGATTCGTAAGGACTGAGCTGATGACAAAAAATATAAATTCTGCTTTCTTTCACCGCCGCTACTGTGAGAGCTCAAAATAGACTCTTGTTTCCACAGTTTCGTATTATGGAATGTGAGGTTTAGATTTTATTTATTTATTTATTTATTTTAACAAATCTCCTAATTTTAAAAAAATTCAAATTACACATATATAAATTATATTCAAATATAAATTAGATCCAATTAGTTTTAAGGCCTAATTCGATCAAATTAATGTTATCAATTATTTATTTTTTAATTTATATAAATTTGACCTAAATATAAAATAAAGTGCAATTAAATATTTTAAACCTTACTTAAATTTTTTTCCCGCCTATTACAATTGCCTCCTCATGCCCATGGCATATCCAGAAATTAAAGTGTTCCAAGAAACTGTATCATTTAACTCCGGTTCAGATTTTGGGCCATCTCCAGCTCACCTTCTCTGCAACAAGCGGCAGCCATTGCATTCATTGACACCAAATCAATAACTCCACCATCACATCCATCAAACACTTGACACGCTTCTTGAAACCACCCACATTTCGAATACATGTCAACTAGTGCACTCACAGCGAACCCATTTAAATTATTGGCAGTTTTCACCATAAAAGAATGCAACTGCCTTCCATAAGATACAAAACACAACTTTGCCGTCAGGTTTAGCATTGCAGTGACCGTAAACTCATCAATTTCAGCTTTCTCTCTCACTGATTGCATTTCAATAAACAATTTAACCGCCTCATTCTCACGCCCATCAGAATTTACATACCCAGATAACATAGAATTATAGGAGACTGAATCTTTAACCGGAGCAGCATTAAAAAGAGCTCGTGCTTGTGTCAAGTTCTGTGCTTTAATGTATGCGGAAATAATGGCATTCCAAGTGAATACATTTCGTTCAGGCATTTCATTGAGCAGTTTATGGAATTCCTGGATGAGTCCGTGCTTAGAGTATAAGTGAATGAGCTGATTGCAAGTGAATACGGTTGATGTAAAACCGGCTTTTATGGCGCGGGCATGAGCCAAAAGCCCCTCTTTCAGAGACCCCATTAACATAATAGCAAAGCCGCAATGAACTTACTGCTTACGAGGTAAGTTTGACCCGGACCCCACGATATGAAAAGTAGCAGAAAAATCAATTCTTTTTCTGGTATATGCTGTTATTGGCCAGCTTCATTTTCCCGCAGTCTGGAATTTTGGATATGATAAAGTCGCACTATCCCCCTTTCGAGTTCTTTGAAGTTTCAAGTAACACATTCTCTTTTTAAAATTCAACACAAATCTGTTTACCAACTTAACATCAAATATTTGACTTTTTAAAGGTTAATTTTAAATATTTTTAAATTTAAAATTGGTATGAATTCATTTAGTATATGTTAATATAATTATAAATAGAGAATTGATATTTTTACAAGAAAAATTGATAGTTCCGCAAGATCTCAGTCGCATAAAGGTGGGTCTCATTTACTATTTATGTTAATAAGATCAGGTGAAACTATTAATTTCACTTGTGAAAATATCAATTTTCTTATAAATATCATAAACTACCTAAAAAGTATTATTAATTATATATGATTTGTTATTTTTAAAATTTAAATGAATCAGGTTAATTTTAAATTTAAAAATATCTCGAATTAACTTTAATTTTTAAAAACTCAATATTAAGCTTATTATTCGAAACGGGTTGTGATGGGTTATAATCATTAAACCTATTAATGTCTTGTGTCGGAACGGGTTGTGGTTGGTAATAATCATTAAGCCTATTAATGTCTTGTGTGGGGGATCAACAATTAATTACAATTTGTCGCATCATTTTGTAAGAATCGTTTGTATGCATAGCATTACTCCGTGGCCGAATTTGTCAATTTTCAGGTAAATTAGCACAGTTTGGAGTGCTCCCATATTTTAGTTATGCGTAATTTTGCAGGCCCATTAAGCGTATGATGTAAAATCTTTTCTTTATCTTGACAGAGGCTGTTCAGTGCTGTAAGGCCAAACTCTTTAATTCGTGTTAAGTCTGAGCTACAGGGTTGCCCCGAGCCCCCGACGGACTGCTTGCTAATCCTGAGGTTAGTTCTCCAGCCTTCTGCTAGAAATTTACCCACTTTTTTTCTTAAAAGAAAATTCATTAAGAAAGTGCGCAAAATTTTCCATTAGTCAATTAGTAGACAAGTTTGTGAGCTCTAATTGCAACAAATGCATATTAAGGCTTTGATGAGCACAACATAGCAACTCCTCTTGGGATTTTGGCAGTTATGTAGCAACAGCAAAACAGGCATACAATTTGTAACAAAGTAACCGTAAGGCTAAATGTACCCTTGTTTCCATCTTTTTCATATCATCATTTCTGAAATACAACTACAATGATGTCTGAAAGTTGGCTGTCAAAATAACCAATCTCCAATTCTCCATATTAGGAAGGAAACAAAAGTACAAAATACCACACTAATCCATTAAGAGGAATCCTAGAGAAACTGAATCATGGTTGGGCCCTTGGGACTGAAGAAACAGCAGAAAGACGATACATAGTTTGATCACTTTTGAAAGCTAGAAGTACTTTCTGCTCAGCTCACATAGCTGAGATTAACACTTTACTTTCATATTTCACTCGGTTAATGACCAATTTGACAATCCAAAACA
Organism: Hedera helix; assembly: GCA_947179155.2. Taxonomy (NCBI): domain Eukaryota; kingdom Viridiplantae; phylum Streptophyta; class Magnoliopsida; order Apiales; family Araliaceae; genus Hedera; species Hedera helix. Next base: position 33,162,717 of record OX359287.1, read on the forward strand.
AATCGGAAGTAGTTCACAACATTGATTGGCAGAATACAACTTTAGCGCCCAAGTAGACAGACCTTGCATCATCTGAAAGAAGAGGTAATCACATTAATCACAATTTTCAGCATTATTGATAAAATATAAACTATGCCTTCAGTTAGAGGGAATCAAGTAATGTTGGTAAGATTATTATAGCCACGCACAGTTCATGTCATTAGCATACTGATGAGGCTTCGAACTGTCACTATTTTCCAGTGTAATGATTTCATTAACTACGCACAAATAAAAATAAACCTCTCAGGCTCCACTCCACCTGTTCCCTTCCCAGGGAAAAGTAGAATGAAAAAGAATTTCATATTCCTTGTCTAGTAATATCCTTGATTACTCTCAAATCTTAACTGATACTTTATATGAATTGTCAAACATTGAAATGAAATTCAGAACCGTACCTGCAATTCTAGCAAAACTATACTCTGTAGGCACATTGGTCTCTGCTTCGACAGCAGTTTTTGCTGCTGCAATACCAACTGCCACACTTTGCATAACATCTAAACCTGCACATATAGAAGCTAATGTCCCCCCAACCAAGCAATCCCCAGCCCCTGTAAGCCTCACAACAGATGCAGATAGTGCAGGATAGTGCACAGAAAAAAGAGTAGCGCTTTCCTTGGTTGTGGAAGCACTGAAGAACCGATTTGGAGGACAGATGGAATTTACGATTTCATATAACTGTCTGCGTAAGCCATGAGGTTTGTTGCTTTTGAAACCATCAAATTTCTTTAAGTTAGGCATGCCTTTAGAACATAATAGTACCCCATTTGATCCAAGAGTCACAACAAGTACTTTGACACCTTTCTCTAGCACAACTGCGATTGCAGGTTCAAGCATTCGGAACAATGATTCTGGTGAATACTTGATTCCAGTATCTATTTGGATTGGATGAAAGACACCTCCACAGGAAACAGCATTTGCGACGGCAATAAGTTCATCTTCATTAGGTGAAGCAAAAGTTATCTGTAAGAACCTTTGAATCAGTAGCAGAAATGTTTACAGAGAAGTTGTATATAAAAAAATGTAAAAAAGTAGTTATTGTACTCATAAGATTGAGATCACATTTACTATGCCCTTTAACGTGGTGTGGAACTAAAGCAAATGGCCATATTCATCTTATGCAAACATAAATTCTGTAGCTGAACACAACAAGCAAAAATAGAAGATGCAAGATCCACAACCATATGAGTAATTTTATGATTTGTATATGAATAGATAGAATAGCACTGGATTACTCTCTGATTTAAGAAAATTATAGCACTCACATACTTGGCAACTGAAGCAATTCTTTTGGATTTTGCCACTGATACAGGCTCAAACCACACTGGAATACTGTACTCTGCCGCCACTGAGGAAAACATGTATTCAAATAAACACTCTTATATACAAAAATAGGAACTGCGGAAACGAACAATGCTCAGTCTTCAGAAAGAAACATGTGCAAGAATATACGAATGAATGAATTATTTAATGACCAAGTAGAAGGAAACACAAAAGCAAATAAAAGAAGGCATCACAGTTGAGCAAAATATGTATATACAATTATATGTGCCAAAATCTGCAGCTCAAGAAATTAGAACGTATAACATTACTATGTGACTGAATTGATTGAACGATTTTTTTTTATCTTTGCAGTGATTGCCCAGTGAACCTCAAATTTGCAAATAAGCAAAGTAGCACAGATAAGCACAATCATAATGCACATGCCCAAAAGTCTACAAGAGGGAGAACTAGCTAAAGTAAATGTTGCTTTTCTCTTACATGTTTACCCATAAAACATAAAACTAGAAAAAGGGTCATTGAAACTTCAACCATTCTTCCAACTATAAACAATTAATTAATGGGTTTGAAGCTGTTAATATGCAATATTCACTCTCACTCCTGTCACCCACCTAACTACAAACGAAAAAAGGAAAGAAAAAGAAAAAAAAAAATGCACATAACATGCGGACACACACATTTACATATAGTAGCATGTCACTGGCATCACTTACTTCGACAAGCAGCTTCCAGAGCAGGATGACTTAAATTTGCATCAATCATCAATACTGGAGCAGAAGAAATGTTACTCTTGAATTTCTGGATCCACTTGGGTATGAGAAATTTCTCCTGTTTCAGGAAAAAAATAAACACTTAAGGAGCTAGAAATATGCTGAATCTCACAATGCTACAGCTCAAGCTAGTCAAAAGAGAACTTACGATTGCTTCCACACTAGCAACTGCGGCTGCCAACTCTCCTTTAGCATCAAATATGTTGCATACAACAGCAGTCTCAATCTCCTTACATCTTTGGATGCCTGATTCAAGATGAGAAATAAAATAATATTTTAATAGGAAAGCATTGAATGATATTTAACTGCCAGTAAATGAATAATAGCCTAATTTGTACTTAATTTTCCATCTCGAGAGAGAGAGAGAGAGAGAGAGAGGACTAGCTGTTGGAAGAATTTTCTAATAGAGTAGCCATCTTGCACAGCCAAACAACGAAACTACCAAAATCTTAGCCACAACAAAAATATAGATTATCATTTCTAGTATAATTATGGGCATATTGCCTAAAATACGAAAAAAGAGAGACTAAATTAACACAGAAAGTAAGCTTCTTGTAATAAGCCATAAACTGGAACCAATTTTCACGTTTCCCTTATCTTTGAACTTCTTCCTCAAGCCCAGTTATGGCGTGTATCACAAGAAGTGTGGGCTTCTCAAAATGAACACTAAGATAGTGCAATTAATGATTAATACATAAAAAAACATTTAAAACTGCATAAGATGCAAATGATAGTGTAACCCAATAAGTTTAACAATGTTAATTGGCTAGTCAAATGCTTAAGCCTGCACAGCTGAGTTTTAATCAATAATCACCGTGGAATTTCAGAAGTGTACCTTCTATGGATAATCCAGTAGATTTCCAATGTTCCAACAGCAAATTTCCTGCAAATAGAGATAAGATGTTACATTTACAGGGGAGGAAGATTCTGTTTATATAAAATAACCCTCAAAAATGCAAAACGTGCTTGCCCAACTACTAAAGTGTGGTATATAGCCTGAAATCAACCGTACCGTTCACTGAGATTCTATAACATTTAGAATTAGATCCAGTGCTAGTTTGCTACAATATACAGAAAATCGTGTTCAAGTCCATATGAGTTTAGACTAAGTGTGTATGTGAACTTGCATGACTTGTGTGTATATATATGTACTATGAGTGTGCCTGTGCTAGGATACAATCAGATGATCCATTGGATTCAAGTTTTTTTCCAATGAACGCCAGCCTATCTAATTGAAAAACTTATCGAGAAACTGGACCTGTCATTAGAATATTAATTTGATAGACTTGTTCATGCATTCTAAAAAGTAAATATCAAGGACAAAATCTTGTGGTTGTCTTTTTAGCAGATTCCAGGAAATTGACTTTGGAGTAAGCATCATTTCTCATGTCAAAAAAATATGATAAGACTTGTCCCTGTTGTGATGAGAAGGTAACTGTAAGACAAAATTGCCTATATAGTCAGAGGTGTCATGAATCCCATCAGAGTATTACCTGCCATGTCAAGTCCCACGGCACTTATCATGTAAGGCTTTGTTCCAAGCTTTGACACACACTCAGCAACATTTCTTGCTACACCCCCAAGTGTATAGAGCACCTGAATAGATGACATTAGAAGGTGAATGAGGTTTATAATTCAGTAGTATTTTTATCGATTTTTTTATTTATATGGATGTGTTTACTCTTCTGTTATCCTGCGCCCATGCTATGGGGTCCAAAAATTAGAATCTTCTAGCTCTATATTATGGACAAACAAAGTTTCCAAAACCCAAGAAACATAACAAACCACTCAATTTTTAATAAAAGGTAGAAGAATTCTGATTATGAGAATTCCTATTAATTGACTGGATCTTTAAAAATAAAAATCATATTAAGTACTTGTTCAACAAAAAAAGAACAGAGTATGATGGAACTTAACAGTAACTCTGATTATGGGATCTTTAGATATTCTGTCCTAAGTAAAATTAGAGAGCCTTGAAGTTTTGGGGGAGATCAAAAAAGAGTTCGGGGAATTTATTTCTCAACTAGGAAGGTACTGCACTGAGTTTCTGCTAAACAAACTTTTGCATCACAAAAACTCATTAAAATCATTCACCAAAGAGTAATTTACATTCCACAAAATCCGCAAAAGGGAATTGACAAGCTTCAATTTATTTCAAATGTAATCAATATATTGAGCAATTCAATATTTTCCTTATCTGAAGATGGAATACTTTTATACAAAAGAAATTATGCTAAATAGAGGACTATCTCAGCCCATTCCAGTTTGATAAAGAATTATATCAGTATTTCATGATTGCTCTAAGTTAATAGAATCCATTTTTGGGGCCTCATGGCAAGTGTCATCTATAATAGATCAACTTATTATACATCAAAATTGGTGCTAAATCCTGAACATTAAAAAATTATACCCGCCTGAAATTATAGCTATCAACTTTCAATAATAACCAATTCACATGAAGCATGAGACAAAGCATAATCCTTACTTAAGCTCTCGACAGTCAAAACATAATCTCAAACAGCATTATTGGGTGCTAATATGTACAGAACTATCAAAAACATGTTAATCTGAAAGTTGAATTGAGTTCATACATCATATCTAAATGTGTATACATAGAAAGTTTGCTTCTTTAAGAGGGACTTCAGGAGGGGGGGGGGGGGAAACTTTGGAAATAAATATCAATAATAAAAAATACCTTGCCAGGAGTGGTGGTTCTGGGATTGGCAGTAATTGAAGGAGTAACATTTATGTCCAATACCATTCCCCCAATGATCACTGGCGCAGCCTCAACATCTTCCACTTGTACCCTTTTACTCAATCTCTAAATTTACACACAAAAGCATCAAATTACTGGGTATAAATTTTCGTGCTCGTGAATATATATTTGAAAAAACCAATTGAGAAAAAAAAATTATTTAAAAAAAATTGATAACCCAGAAATTGTTACCGAGTGAGAAGAAGAATCCATTTGCCTCCAAACAAGAATCCTTGATCGTCCCTGTTCTTGCCTAATCTCACTGCTGTGGTTTTGTATGAAATAATTAAAATATTAAATGTTTGGGCTTTCAAATGCTCTTTACTGGGCTTTAAAAGATGAGCTTTGAACCTTCTCCAACATATTTAACTTCAAATATTTGTGAGGATCAGTTGTCTAGGGGCGTATTGGGCCTTCACATGGTGGCTTCGGTTTGTTTTAGCCTAAAAACTTGAAAAACAAAAATCCATGACACCAATTCACCAAACTCAAGTTTAAATAATAATTGGGTAATTAATTCTAAGAAAATATTTTGATAACTTTCAAGTTTAATTGCAAACGGAGTTCAAAAGCACTGAATTTTAAAAATAATTTCAAGCTCAATTTTTTTACCACTAGAAGCACTTATTTTGACACTGAACACCGTTAAACATAATTTTGTGAAAAGTTCTTTCTAACAAGCCTCGTCCCTCAGTCACACAAACACCTAATAAAATTATAAGTAAGTGGTATTCGTAGTTGGATAAAAGTTGTGATTTTAGTCTCAGATATCGTAAAATACAACATTCATTTATGGGCCACTTTCTAAAAACAAAATAAGTAGACCCCTCTTGCGTAATAAAAAAAAATGACAAATGATACTCTTTTTATTGAATTGAGGGAATAATTAATTTCAAATAAAAGACTTCTCTCTGAGCACATTTTTTTTATTGGGATACCAACAAATTATGTCTTTCAAGAATCTTTATGTTATGTTTGGATTGAAAAAATAAAATGAGCGAATAAATGGAATAAAAAAAAGAATGAGATGGAGAGTCAGATTGAAAAAATATGAATGAAATTCATCAATTATGAAAACCGAAGGTTGTGATAAATCGGAGGACTAATTTTAAAGTTAAATCTATAATATATATTTCTATGATCCTCATGTGAGATGAGTCAATATGAATTATGAAAGGATTAAACTAACAAAACTTGGTCAGATTATGGACTCCAAGAAATCAACTAGATACGTCATCCGATGGGAGAAGAAATTATTCAATGTTTCTGAATATTATTATAATATTATTACGTAATATTTTAGGTTAATTAAATATTATTATTTTAATATGTATAGTGGACCTAATTATAAAAGATCTACTGTACATATTAAAATAAAAGTTTTTTTAACATGTGTCCTAAGAGCACATGTTGAGCCCGAAAATCGAGAGACGAGACCCACTAAATATTATTTATTTATATATTTGCATTGAATTTAATGCATAAAAAATAATATATTAGTGAACCCCATGTATTGAATTCAGTACATATATATAAATAAATAAAATTTAGTGAGTCATGTCCCTCGATTTTCGCGCTTAGCATGTGCCTTTAAGGCACATGTTAAAAGAATCCTTAAAATAATAATATATAATTGACTTAAAGTACCATATAATAATATCTCATAAACAGTGAATAATTTCTCCCATGAGAAACACCATTTCCTTCTAAGTAATGTTGAGATTGACACCTTATAACCCTTAAGTTTATAAGTCTGATTTGTGTCACCGTTTTTTTTTTTTTTTTTTTTTTTGTGGCTGGACTTTTTTCTCGTTTTATTGTGAAATTTATATTCTCATTCATAAAATGTGAGATATACTTAGTGTTAATAGATTAAAAAATTATTAAGATTAATTATTATATAATTTATTATACTGATAGTCATATATCCCTTTAAAGTAATGTTCTGTTTCAAAATTAAATATATATTTTTATATAAAATAACGATTCAAGAAAAATAATAATTAGTTTTCAAGGTTATATATAATATTAATTATAAATGTAGTAATAGTGGCATGCATGATAGTATTCAACATGATAGTATTCAATCAATTTAAACTAAAACTAATTGTAGCGGCGTTGTACAATTCAACTCACATTTATTCATCACCAATACAGTGCACATCTGTGTAAATTGGCCTAACAAGTATGTTGGATCACCTCCTTACCAAAAATATTAGAATTAACTCATATTTTTGTGGATTTGATTAATGACCACTACGATTAGATAGTGGAGAGTTTTAAATTTTACTAATTTATTGGGTTTGAGTACAATGTTATAGCAAGTAGAATTTTCTAGTTACTATAAAATATTATTTAGTGTGTGAATTATTGTAGAGTGTGTGAAATATTTAATGAATATATGATCAGACAAGCAGAACTAGTCAAATTGATGAAATTAGATATATCGTGTGTTCTTATTTTTCCGTTATTCTTTTAATTTTTGTGTAATTGTGCTATATTTTAATCTTAAATTCTATCACAAAAGATTAAATTATTATTAGGTTGAGATTTAACCATATTTATTAATTTATTTATACTCTTAAATTTATTTATTATGAAATTCATGTGAAATATTTTAACACATAATATTTTTTGCAATGAAAATAAATATAATAATATATCTCTAATTTTGTGACGTAAGAGAGATCAAAATGTATGGTTAATGTTGGAAAAGAGGGAGTACAAGTTGCCCTCCCCCTTTTTCGGTGATCATGATCTGTGTATAGCAGCTAGATAGAAAGGACGAAGTAGACTTGTGCGGTGGCCACCCATACAAACAATATGGTAACCCCCCATAAATCATTTCCCAAAGACCGAAAAAATTGTTTTAATTAACGTCCACTCCTTTTATAATCCTATACAAAATCAATCTTCATCATCATAATTATAAATCGGATCTAGAATTGGAAAAGGTCTGGAATCATTACATGAATACTTGATTCATACTTTAAATAAAATATTCATTTGAATAGAAACCTTAAAAAAGATTACATCGATCACCAAATCCCTCCATTATTCCAAAAAAAAAAAAAAGCCTCATTTTAAAAAAACTATGTTTCTTTAAAAGAAATATCAAATTATTATTAGATCTCTCGACTCATTTTAATTAAAGTGTGTGTGTGTGTGTGTATATATATATATTACATGATAGACACATTTTTTCAACTTTTAATTAGGAACACTTTTTGTGGAAACATTATTTTGTGGAAACATTATATAAGATTCATAATAATCGGAGACAGGAGACTGCAAATTGTTGAGAGCCTATGGCATGAGCATGACTCTAGATAGTCATGCATAATAGGTTGGTCTAGTCTGATTTGATTTGAATTTGTCAGGTCTTGGTCATTGATTAGGTCGGGTCGGACTTTTGATTTTTGACTTGCAGGTTAGGCCAGATCGGGTTTGGTGCTTGAAAATGGGGCCTAATGAGGCCTGCAGGCCAGGCCAGGTCAGACCGGTCCGATTTGGTCAATTCAATTTTTTTATAGTAATTTTAAATATTATAACAATATCAATTAAAATTATAAACTTAATTGATCGATGTATTAATTAAAAGTAATGTATTACAACTTACAAATTATAATAATAAATAAAAATATTGTACAATTTTAAAAATATTGTATTATTTTATACTATCATTAATAAATATAATTTTCTTTACTGAAAAATATATATTTTTTATTATTATTTTACAAATAATTTTTTAATTTTTACGCTAAGTATTTATTAAAATGAAGATGCAATAAAATATCTGCAAAGAGTGTAAGCTGCTAGTTAGACAAGAAAAATTCTTATATACTACCCAATGTGTTTTCATGAATTTTTTTATTCGTATATAAACAAACATGCATGAATGAATGTATTAAAAGACGCTAATTTTATTTGATTTATTGAATAAATTGTCACAAAGAGAAAGTTTTCGTCTGCAGTGAGAGAATTGAAGTAGCAAAAAAAAATGGCAGGGCCTCAAGTCAGGCCAGACCGGGCTTGTTGCCAGACCAGGTCAGGCTGAATCTGAGCAAAAAAAAGTAGCCCATTCGTGGCATCCAGGCCGGGCAGAGTCGGACCAAGCTGGACTTTGACCAGGTCGGGCTGCAGGGCGCACGCCATTTGTACACCACTAACTCTAGAGAATGTAAAGCAAAGTGGGTCCCTCTAAATTAGAGAAAAGCTAAGCCTAGTGGTTCACAAATGGCCTACGCCCTGCAGCCCGGCCTGGTCAAGGCCTGGTTTGGCTTGGCCCGAGTTGGTCAAAGTTCGGCCTGGTTTGGCTTGGCCTGACCTAGAGGCCACGAACATGCCACATTTTTTTGACTCAGATCCGACCTGCCATGACATGTCAACAAGCCCGACTTGGTTCACCTAAAGCCCAGTCTATCAATTTTCTTTTTTAGTTACTTCAATTCTCCCACTATAGGCAAAACTTTCTCTTTATGACAACTCATTCAATAAATCAAATAAAATTGGAGTCTTTCAATACATTCATTCATTTATGTTTGTTTATATACGAATAAAAAAAATTCATTAAAACACATTGAGTAATGTAATATATATAAGAATTTTTCTTACTTAGTTAGCAACCTACACTTTTTGCAGATCTTTCATTATATATTCATTTTAATAAATACTTAACGTAAAAATTAGAAAGTCATTTGTATAATAATAATAATAATAATAATAATAATAATAAAAGATACTTTTCATAAAAAATATTTTTTTATATTAATGATAGTATAAAATAATATAATATCTTTAAAATTGTACAATATTTTTATTCATTATTGTAACTTATAAGTTGTAATATATTACTTTTAATTAATATATCAATTAAGTTTAAAATTTTAATTGGTGGTTTTATAATATTTAAAATTACTAAAAAAAAATTAAATGGACCGAATCGGATCGGTCTGGGTTGCTCTTGCCTGCAGGCTTCAGCAGACCCCTTTTTCAAACACCAATCCCGGCCTGGCCTACAGGCCAAAAATAAAAGACCCGACCCGACTTAGTTAACAATCAAGATCTGATAGACCCAAGTTAAATTAGACCAAATCAATCTGTTATGCATGACTAACGAAGCCTATCGTTCTTAACCAACAAATTGTGGATCATATTTGGACAAAAGTGATGATTCAGCTCAAGCTCTCCGGTCATCGACTTAGGGGCTGTTTGTTTAAATCTGAATGGGGGTCTGAATCTGAATCGGTAAGTGGCTGAATGGTTAAGTGCGTTTGTTTGGAAAAAAATTCGTCTGAATGGCTGAATCGGTCAGATGGCGCGACTGAATGGTTAAGGTCAGAATTTGTGGCTGAATGGGCTGAATGGTAGCTGAATGGAGAAAAAAAATAAAAAAAAATAAAAAAAAAATAAAAAAAAATAAAAAAAATTATATTATGTAATATTAAATAAATTTACAACAACTTTGAATTTTTTCAGAGGGGTAAAATATTAAAAATATGTCATTCAGATCTTTCAGATATGTTAATTATCAAACAACTTTTTTCATTCAGATTCAGATTCAGCTCATTCAGATTCAGATTCAGATTCAGCTCATTCAATTTTTATCAAACACCCCCTTACTTAACTAATTATACAACGAATTTTTATTTTAATTTTGATACCCAGCTATAAGATAAATTCATTTTGTCTGGCAGTGGGATATGAGGCTATAATTATACCTCATGTAATTATCTCTTCATTTTTTTTAGTTTGCCTCTCACCCATTTAATTTAGGTCATCTTACTTTGACACTGCAAGTTTTGAACTTCATATTTGAGTTTGCCAACTTTGACTCCATGAGTGCAATGTACATATGTATAAAAAGATGAAGCAAGTATGCATTGTAAAGATCATAATTTGGACCCGGACCTTCTGGATTCAGTTTATTTTGCAGAAATAAAATTTTACTTTTTTCTGATATAAAAAAAAAAAAAAATAATCGAGCATATGATCCGTATAGGAGTTAATTAATTAGATTAAGTAATTGATGATTCATAATTCTTAGCTAGACTATTGAGCTTAATTATGACCGTAAGCTCTCAAATTTGACGTATATATTTATCATACAAGCTATGCCCCTAAATTCCTTTTTAGTTCTTTTTGTACTATCAAGTAAATTTTTATCGTTTTAATTCAATTTTGTGGATTATTAGAGACTTTAGTTTTTGCCCATTTCTTTAGATTTTTAATTAATCCATGTACACTACTACTACTTGCACTGAAGTATTACCAACTTAGTTTTGTAATGTAATAAAATTAAGCATATATATAGAGCAGATATAAACCAGAAAATTAGAAAAATTATATTATCTTTGAAGTTTATGTGTACGATCGCAAACGGTTAAAATTACGTGCTCAACGATAAATGCTTTCGGCGATAATTTAGATTACAAACGAGTACTAAATATATCTTTCACAATCACAATTCGAGAAGTTACAAACTTACAAGTTTCACGAATAACTTGTAATGACTTGTAGAAAACTCTCTTTTTCTCTCAAGTTGTTTATTGCTTGGTTGCTACAAAAGATTAGTTACTTGTTGTGTTTCACACGTCCAAAACAATGACATATTTATATGTGATTTTATTTGTAACCCCCAAATAAAATCACATAATTACATAATATGTAACTTCCATTTCAAATGTGTATCATGCACTCAAATGTGTAACTCCCACTTGATTAGAGTGTAACTCCTAAGAGAATAAATAGGGAGATTAACACACATGTTTATTGAGTTTAGACAATAAACTATATGATTATACCCACTAGATTGTCAGCTCCATGAGCGCACCGATTCAAATACATTAATAAACATTTAACATTATAGATTTTTGAATAGGCAAGATAAAGGTTTTAGTTTCAATTAAAGTAGCTAAATGAGCTTAGACTCTACCATTATAGTACTGAAGGAGTGATCAGTGCCTATGTTTGAGAGGAGGTGTTATTCCATGCTCATGGAGTATGACTACAGTATGCTTCACAACTCTCACATGGGGGTGGATTTCACACGGGCCCCACTAGGGGTGTCCATCGGTTTTTTACCGAACCGGAACCGAAAAAACCGAACCGAAACCGAACTCGAATTACCGAAAAACCAAGAACCGGTACCGGTACCGAATTACCGGTTTCGGTACCGGTTCGGTACAAATTCGGTTCGGTTTTTTCGGTTCGGTTTTCGGTTTTTACCGATTCGTAATATATATAATTATAATTTATAAATAATAATTATATATTAATTTATTTATATATTATAATAATATATATAATTAAATATATTATTTTATATATAATAATATATATAATTATTAGAATTATTATAATAATTAATAAAAATTTAATATTATATTATTTATTTCGGTTCTTTCGGTATACCGGTATTTACCGAAATGCAAAATTGTCCATACCGGTACCGGTACCGAAAAGTATAAAAAAACCGAAAAACCGAAACCGAAAAAACTGAAACCGAAAAAAACCGGTACCGCCCGAACCGGTACCGATCGGTTCGGTAAAAAACCAAAAAAATCGGTACCGTTGAACACCCCTAGGCCCCACCGTATATGGTCCCCACTCTTATGTGAGAGGGTGGAACATACTACTAGAGCATGACATAACTTTTCACCTAAGAGAGAGAGAATATATATATATATATACTCTATTTTCTTTTTTTTCTGTCATTTAACATGGGGCCATGTATATATGATTTCATTGCAAAATCTTTAAAAAGGTGAAAAATAATACTCTATTTGTCCTATAATAAACGTTCTATTTTGATTTCAATGGTCAAACTGATCATTCTTAAAATAAATAATTAAAAATATTTATGTAGAATTTTTAAATTACGAAACTTTAGATTAATAATACATTCTTTATAGTTTATTATAATCATAATATCTCAACGTATATTTTGAATATTTTTAAAGATTTAAATTGAATTATATATTTTATTTGATTTAGTTAGTATTTGATTTTTAATATTTTATTTTAGTTATTGTTTTTATTTGAATTAATTAGTGAGTTTTAATTATTTAACTTAAATTATATATTTTGTTTGAAAATAAGTATAAATACACAATATCCAAACACAAAATTGATCTTAACTATTAAAAAGTGGGACTTTACATTAAAATTCGTGTCATTCTCCACTTTTTAGTGGCTAAGACGGATATGGTGTTTGATTTTGTACTTGGATGTTGTGTATGTAGACTTGTCCTTTATTTTATTTAATTTGGGGTTGGTTGTATTTATAAGTATGTTAATTTGGGGTTTGTTGTATTTAGAAGTATTTTGTTTTGGGGTTAATTATATTAAAAATTAATTTAATCTTTTTTAATGAAGTCAAATCGTATTTGAATATTTTGGGGACTGAATTTTGAATTTGGTGATACTTGATGTAATACAAGTGTAATTAACATGTATATTTATTCGGTCAAATGGTATAAAACATTGATGACCCGCTCAGAGCCATGGACGGGTTTGGTATTCTAGCCAATTTTGGCCAGAATCTGCTTTCAACAGCCAAATTATGTGAAATTAGGTACTTCATGTAGTAAATTGTAAACTCAAATACTTTGGGAGCCAAATTATAAAAGTAATGAAAGTTAGTGTGACATATGTGTAATTAACCCATTTTATAATTAAGGACAAATTTGTCCTTATCATTATTAAAAGCATTATGAATATTAAAAATTAAAATACAAAAAGAACTAAACATTGAACAAATAACAACTTATGCAAACAAGCACACAACCCAAATCAAATTAATAAATGGTCATACATATTTGAAACTTTCACCATATTGTTGTGTCTGAATAATTTTGTGTACGGGCATGCTAGAGTTCAGTTGTGTTTGTTTAATTGGTGAGACTATATTCAATTAACATTGTCCTTCAATATCAGCCAACTACTTAGCTGAAACTAGTCAGATGATTAAAAAGGATAAAGAACTACTTCTCTAATGGGTCTTTTAACTTTTGACTAAAGACTTCAATATTAGATAAATAATTTTAAAATTAACTGATTTGGGTTGGCCTACTTGTTTATAGTCAAAGTTAAGCTTAACTATAAATACTAAGTTGTTGAACTATTATCAATTAAGTTATTATATCCGTCAATTTAATGATTAAGTCGTGTTAAGCATGCAAAGTAATTTAGATAATCAAATAATGTCGGATTAATGACTAATACAATTATAAAACAAGTTAAACTGTCTTGTTTGTTGACTAGTAAGTTGCAATTAACATGTACATGCAAAAATAACTATTAGTACCAAATAGTCAAGTAAAAATTTAGATATAATTAACGAGTATATTGTAAACTTTAAAACCTGAATCAAACTGTTGGCAAAGTGCAGAGAAAATTAATAACACCGTATTAAAGAATGGATGAAAGCAAACAATTGGGATTGAATGTACAATCAAGTCCAAATGGACGTAACAAGTTACAAATCCAATAAAACTATCTATTACTACAGTTAACTAAGCCAAGTATTGACGTAACAAGCTCATTATTATACAACTAAGTTAAAAACTACTACAAAAATTAGAAAATTTGGAGTTTTGAACTAAAGTGTGTGTGTCCTACGAGCAAAATGGTTGTTTACTATTTATAGAGCTGCTAGTTAGAAGGTTTTTGCGCTGCCTTAACCGTCCAATATATAGCCACGTTCTCCTCCTAAAAATTACAGCCACTTATCTATTTCTTTTAGCGCCTAAGTTCAACAAATGGTAGCTGTCGTTAGCACTCCAAAATTTAATCATCACTTTCAATTATAAAATCAGTATAATCGCAAGTAATGGTCGAACCCAGAGAGAGTAATATTGCTTTAATAAATTCTAATATTTTCTATTGCTAAATAACAATAAATAAATAATGGGGTTTTGAATTATAATTTTAACTAATTAAATTGCAAATAATCAAAATTAAATATTAATGAGAGAAGTCAATAAAGAGAAACTTCAGTTCAGTATCACATTTTTACCATTAACAGAATAATCAAGTTTAACATTAATGTTTTCATTTTCTTCAATAAGACTAATAACCCTAGGTAACCACAATCGTTCGATTACCTGAATTCTCCTTAGGTTTTAATCTATTGTAGCAATCGCATCCAATAAATTCTTACTATTATACAACTTAGAACTATCAGTTTAGATTTAATATAACAGTAACACTAAAAATTAGAGAATTAGATTATTCCAAGCAATAATAACACAATTGCAGGTTATTTAACTTGCCCTTCTTGATAACCATAATAATATTTAAAAGCTTGACCACAATCAAATATTATTAATTGCTACTTATGATCAGATACAATATCGTTTGCTTAATACTATATCTTAATTTAACAGATAATAAAAACTCAATCAATTTAACTGGCCACATTAAATCAATAAAATCAAATATCATTCATTAATTAAAGTAAATCATCAAGAACAAATCTTGTATAAGAAGGATAAGCTAATATAAACTTAATCAAATTATTAATTATAAATAAAGTTCAACATCATTTAGAACTGAAAATAAAAAATTTAGCCTGACATAATTAAAATTGCAAAATAACCTTCGATCCTTGAACTAGTGAAAAATCTCTCCAAAAGTTATATTTTCTTAAGTTAATAAGGTGAGATTATATAATGATATATCCTCTTTAACTTCTCCCCAAGTATCCTGTTACAAATCAGTCACAAGAATACTCTTCCAAAACAACATCAGACAGAACCTTGTAGTTTCTGACCCACAAACAAGGGCGGTGGTCCTTGTTTTAACACTGGAAACAAGGTGACGACCCTCTTTCTCTATCTAGAATTACAAAATTGTCATTAATGCTCATTTTTCTTATTTTGTCATTCTGCACAACAAATATAAAAACAAATAAAATACTCAAAAGAGCAACAAAACTTAAGTCCAAAAACATCTGATTCATAAAAATAAAAACTATTCATCAACAAATGTGGGCCTATCCACTCACTATTATGAGGAGATGTGTACATTTCACACGAAAGTGGGCCTATCCACTCACTGTTATGAGGAGACGTGCACGTTTCACCCATCATCTCATTATTGTACAATCGATTTGGTCCTTTTATAGCTGATTTTCTTAATTTTTTGCCCAACTCTTCATATTTGTCTGAACGCCATTAGTTAACCCTATCGTCCAGTTAATTGAGTCATTGACTTAGATGAAACTATCTAACTTGAATTCTGAGATTTGGGTGTAAACACGTACATAACACATAGTACTATACCTTAATCTCTCTCTGAATATATCTCCCTCCTTCTTAAATGGCTGACCAACAACTAGAGAATTATGGTGTTTCCGGTGAGCCCAAGGGACTTGTACCGGCGGCCTTTGATGCTCCTATTAAGAAACCAAAAAAGAACAAGTATGCTTTTGGTTGTGCCCTTTTAGCATCAATGACTTCCATGTTACTTGGTTACGGTATTAGTCATCTCTATATATGCTTACATATATACTTTTCTTTACATAATGATACATACATGATGTCACTGTTACATTCAGCATTTTCTTCTTGCTCGTGTTGAAATTCTTGCTATATTGTGATCGTTTGAGCATACTTCAAAATGAAATAATAATGAAAAATTAAAGAAAATTCTTAGTCTTGTTGAGTCGATCTAAAATATAATTGAATAAAAATTAGTGAGTAGTCCACATATAGTTTTATTTATATTCATCCGCCGACACAAATGTCTCATGCATGCGTGAGATTATATTTTCAACCATAAATAATTTTTTCCATTTTTCTAATCGCAAGAACTTCATGACATCGGTCCGATTGCAAAATCAGCTAATTGTACTTATTTGAGCTACTTATTTTCTTGAGGAAATCGTTATATTTTTAGCTTTAAAAAAGCAACTAACTAATTAATGTTTAATTTTCACGAGTTATTTTTAGATATTGGAGTGATGAGTGGAGCATCAATATACATCAAAGACGACCTCAAAGTCTCCGACGTCCAAATCGAAATCCTCGTCGGAATTATCAGCCTCTACTGTCTCGTGGGCTCCGCTGCGGCCGGAAAGACATTAGATTGGACCGGCCGGCGTTATACGATTGTACTTGCTGCCGGAATTTTATTTGTTGGAGCTCTCCTTATGGGTTTCGCCACAAACTATGCATTCCTCATGGTTGGCCGGTTTGTGGCCGGAATTGGCGTCGGTTATGGCGCCATGGTTGCACCGGTTTACACCGCCGAGATATCCTCGGCTTCTTCCCGTGGACTCCTAACGTCTTTCCCTGAAGTATCCGTTAACGCCGGTACGTAAAAATTCCATTATTAATTGACGCTAATTTTATTTAGAATTTTGTCCTTTGTGTTGCAATCATTTTCACGTAAATTCCATTATTAATTGACGCTAATTTTATTTAGAATTTTGTCCTTTGTGTTGCAATCATTTTCACGTAAATTTTAAGGAAAATTATAATTTTCAGTATTCAACTCAAAATATATTCCGTCGGTCTGAAATTATGTTTTGTTAGACTTTAAGAATGAAATAGGACGCGATCATATGGAATACTAGATCACAAGTTCATTAATTTGATTAATTCTGTTTGTATGATGTATTTATTAGATATCTGCCATAATTTATACACCAAACACTTATTTTTATAGTAACTAGAAAATCCGAACTGTTATAATATGAGTTTAAACTCAATACATTAACAAACTAAAGACTGAACTATTAATAAATCTTGAAGTCCAATTACACCCTTCGCTTGACTTCTAAAGGACGTTGCTCCCTTACAATCCCCAACTCACTGACGAGTTAGGCAGTCTCTCGCTCACTGGAAAGCGCTCTGTCGTAGCGACCATTAGTCGAACCCGCAGAAATATGAGTCAATCCCAATATGTTTAAAAAAATAAACAATGGACACTACTACATATACAAAATCAAACACTATATTCATCTCAACTACTCCATCAGTTCCATAATAAAAGTCTTCTATTTACTTTTATAGTCAAAATTGATAATTTTTCAAATCAATATATCTTATTATTCTTTTATATATATGTAAAAAGCCTATAAACATTATAAACTACATACAATGTAGTACTTATCTCAATATTTGTTTTTAAAAAAATATAAGTATATATGTTTAATTGTTCATTTTAAAAATTGTCAATTTTACTATAAAAGTCAATGAAAGACTTTTTTCTTGGGACGAGAGTATTAAAAAGTAAAATCTGCCATAAATTTTCGTACCCGATACTATTTTGTCATTAATTTTTGTTAACTTATACTTTTCCCTAAACAATATACTTTAAAATAACTAATTTGTCTCAAAATAATTGTCATAGCTTTCATTGAAAGGTCTCAAATTATTGTCATTGTCTAAATTATTGTTTTATCCTTCGTGTGAACAAGGAAATAGTTTATTAACCTCCCAACCCTATCACATGCAAATTATAGAAATAGTTGGGTAATTAAATTTATAATAAGGTGATAAACACTTTAAACTTTCTATCATCTACATACTAACGTATGGCATTTATTAATTTTGAACTAGATAATATTTATTATTGGTCATTATTTGTATTAAATTCAAATTCTTTTTAAGGAAATTTGTCTGACGATGTGTGTAAGGAGTATTTATTATTTAAAACTCGTATGCAATTTTTTGTCCTTATTTGATTATTTATTTTTAAAATAAATTATCATATATAATATATAAAATTAGTTACCAATTTATAATAGCATGATATTATAGTATTATGTACTTCAAATTTTTTGAGAATTATTATATGTACCTTTGAGACGAACCTCTACCAATATCATATATAGTAGTCTTCTCGTTCCAAAATATATTACTATTGATTTTTTAAAAATTAATATGAGACATTTAAAATTGATATGTTATTACAACTATAGAATAATAAATTATTATAATTAGTTGTTCTTTTAGATTGTTTAGAGATTAAAATTAAATAAATTAATATCAATTTTGAGTTTAAAATTTTCTAAATGAATTTTAGAAAGTCAATAATAATTTTATTTTAAAACATAATGAATATATAAAATTAACTAACAATCTAATAATAACAAAATTTTGCATATTATGTTGGAGGTAGGGGTGCAAGCCAAGTCGAGTTATTCGGTGCTCGACTCGGGATCAGCTCGAAAATATGATCTAAAGCTCGAATTCGAATTTAATCCGAGTCGAAACTCGGTCTATACTCATTTTTCATTTAATGATACACAAGTCGAATTTGAGTATACTAGTGTTCGCTCAAATTAGAGTTCGAGTATTGCATTATATAAAGAGTCATACTCGACACCAGCTCGATGGATCATACTCGAATACTGATTTGATTTATACTCGTAAACTAAATATATATATATATATGATCTTTGTACCAATCTTTATAATTTATAAAGTGGAGTATGTAATTATGTAAACTTATACTTGAATAAATCAATTAATTGATTGTCAATTTGTATTACATTATTTGTAATTTTTCTAAATAAATAAAAGTGAAAAAAATTCATATATAAACATTAGTTTTGTAATCAGTCGAATATATAGTGGTTCAATTTTAAGTGAGATAGTTCAGATTCGAAACTAGTTTTGAAGGCTCATGAGTAACTCACTTTGTAAACGAATGGAGTACTTATGAGTCGAGTAGGTTTGAGTAATATTCCGAGCCAAATATGGTACAAAATTAAAAATTTCTTATCGAATCCGAGTCGTATTCGAATTCAATTTTTTCAAGTTGAGTAGAATCTGAACAGAAGGGTGTTCACTGAGATTCGACTCGTTTACACTCCTAGTTGAAGGATATGATATGAGTTTTTAATATAATAAATAATTAATGGGGTATTTAAATACATCTGGATGAGTTTAAATTTGACCGAATAAGTTATTTAGAATATTTATTTTACACTTTTTACACTCTGAATAAGTCTAAATGATTCAGCCAAAAAATTGTAGCTAAATTAGTAAGAAGTGTTATTGAATGATATTTTTACTTATATTTTCTCACCCAAATTTTGTTATCTACAAATTATTTTTGATTTTTCTTTAACAAATTAGTAACCAATTTAATGAATGTTGTTATAATCTTTTGTTTTGATTTTATGGACCGATAAAATGTTATTAATATTTTTAGTTTTTTATTCCTAAAATTATATTACTAATAGTATACTCCATTAAAGATTGTTCAAAAGTTTATATGTTTGTTTGAGTTCTAATTGAATTCTATATGTATGTTTTATTATTTATTTAAATGCATGCATATATGTGTTAATCTCGTTATTGTTATTTATTTTATTATTTATTTAAATACATATAAATGTATAAAAATTATTGTACTATTATGATTTGTTTATTATCTGTTATACCACTATGAGAGGTAAGAATTTAATACTAATTTTTTAATATAATAAAAGTAAAAATACTTATAAATAGAAGATTTTTTTTTATATAAAACATTTTAAAGTATGAATATGAAAAAATAAACTAAACAATTTAAAATGCAGCCTCTACCTCAATATTTAAAAAGTATGTTTTTTCTTATACATATGTTGGATTAAAATGGAAAATATTATCATTTAGTTACTTCTGATGAATCAGTTAACAAACAGTTTCTTTCATTCAGTGTTCAGTTTCAATCAGACCTCTATATTATTTAGTTCGTTCAGTCATTCAAAATTTTTCATTCAATTTTATCAAATAGTCCATAAATATATGTTAGTTTTTAAATAAAAATTTAAGAGTTTATTTTTATAAATAACTCAAAAAAATATTTATTTACTGAATCAGCTCATAACCAACTAAAAAACTTGATTAACTAAGCCAACATTTTTAATCATGCTCCATAGATTGGACCACAATGGATCTTGAAGATCAATTCATAGTGCTAGTTGGTGATGTCTTAAGTTGCAATGTGACAAAAATAGGTCACATGACGAGTAGTGATTAACCTGTACCTTTATCGAGACAAAAACAATTTATCTCCATCAGGAGTACGTAGTACCATATTTGAATTGTAAGGTCCATATTATTATTGATGCAATTTTAAAAATGCTAGATTCGCCATGTTTGATCAATAGAGCTTGTCATTTATGGTCCACAAGAAAAACAAAAACTACAATAATTAATTAATTCACTTGAAATGGATAAAATTTGTAGCAGTTATTGTGTTTTGACCATGTTTGTATAGCGGAAATATTCCCATAAAAATAATTGCCTTTTGAAGTCCCCGCTACCCTTATGTTTCTTTTTCTTTTTCTTTTTCTTTTTTTAATGGTAAGGATATACTCGGATCAACTTATGCATTAACTAAGACTAAATTTCTCTTTAAGCGATCTTATGAGCGCACCACCTACATCGATTTGATGCATTCAGAAGAATTTTTTTAAGTGCTAGCTCCAAAATTCGGACTCATGAAGTCAAGGAATGGAGAAAACCTTCTTAACTATTAGGCCTACTCTTTTCCATTTTAGTGCTCACAACCTCATTTTTACAGTCTCAAAATAAGAATTTACTTTGTGATTAATACAAGTTATCTTAATGAACATATGAACCGTTAAGAAAGCTCCAAAAAAATTTAATTAGACCTCAATTATTTTTTATTTTCCTCTCTTTTCCCGGACGTTTTCCAACTTTAAAATAGACCCTTATGTACGATCACATCACATGGACATTCAATATCTCAAAGTGAAAGTTTCATTGACGTTTATAACATAATGGTTAACAAGCTCATTGATCATATGCGTACTTTGTTCATTTGTTATCAGGTATACTACTAGGATATGTATCAAACTTTGCATTTTCCAAGTTCCCAACACACTTGGCCTGGCGATTTATGCTCGGAATCGGAGCCATTCCCTCCATATTCTTAGCCCTCAGTATTCTAGTTATGCCCGAGTCACCTCGTTGGCTCGTCATGCAAGGTCGACTCGGTGACGCTAAGCAAGTTTTGGACAAAACCTCAGACACTAAAGAAGAATCTCACCTTAGACTCATTGATATCAAAGAAGCTGCAGGTATACCCCAAGATTGCAATGACGACATCGTTTCAATCCCAAAACGTAGTAACGATGAGGCTGTATGGAAAGAGTTGCTCCTTCATCCTACACAGTCTGTTCGTCACGTTTTAATCGCAGCCGTTGGTATCCACTTCTTCCAACAATCAAGTGGTATAGATGCCGTCGTTTTGTACAGTCCGAGAATCTTTGAAAAGGCGGGTATAACAAATGACAACGAAAAGCTACTCGCCACCGTAGCTGTTGGATTTACCAAGACATGTTTCATCTTAGTGGCTACATTTTTACTAGACAAGATCGGACGCCGTCCGTTGCTTCTATCAAGTGTGGCCGGCATGATTGTGTCCCTCATGTTGCTTGGGACTACATTGACTATCATTGACCACTCTGATCATAAGATAATCTGGGTCGTTGCTTTGGCGATATTCGGAGTATTATCTTTCGTGGCATTTTTCTCGATCGGGTTGGGGCCCATTACATGGGTCTATAGTTCTGAGGTGTTCCCACTCAGACTGCGGGCCCAAGGGTGTAGTATTGGAGTGGCGATGAATAGGGTGACAAGTGGGGTCCTCTCAATGACATTTATATCCCTATATAAAGCTATTACAATTGGTGGGGCCTTCTTTTTGTTTGCGGCCATTGCTTGTGTGGCATGGGTGTTCTTTTATACCCTGCTCCCTGAAACACGAGGGAGAAATCTTGAGGAGGTTGGCTTCTTATTTGGCACTTACTTTAATTGGAGGTCAACATCGAAGAAATTGAAGAATCAAGAAGCTGGGGATAAAAATGGTGAGGTTGAGTTGAAGAGAAATGGGAAAAATTAGATTAAGTTAATAGGAGTTTAGTATTATTGTATTTATAAGGGCTTTAATGTATGCTACTAGTTTAGTATGAATGAAGGGTATTTTAGGTATAATGTGGGAGCTTTTAAAGAAATAAGTATTAAGTAGTTTTAGTTTACTTATTTTGCAAAATGAAAATGTTAAAGAGTGGATGAAGAGAAGGTTGTGACATTGTCATGTGTAATGGGTGAAAGAAATGAACGAATGAGAAAAAATAATAATAATAAACTTATTTTCAAAGATTGAAGTGTGTTGCTATGTTTTATTTTTATTTTTTTTAGAGTGATACTTTTAAGTTTGATAATAATGATGTGCTTGTTTAAACTTTATTTGTCTGTTGTTGTTGGTGCAACCAAAGTTGTAGAAAATGGCGAACCATTCTTTGTTTTGGTTTGTGAATCTAATTTTGTGTGTATTTTTAAGTTTGTTGTTGCTTTGTTCTTGGTGGATTAGGATTTCCTCCGATATACGCAATTTTTTATTTTTTTAATATATATTTAATAATATAAATATTATATTTAGTAACAAAATAAAATTTATCACAAATAAAAAATGTCGTTAAAAGCAATATTTATGTCCGTCTAAGCATGTATTGAAAAAAATTGAAAAATATATATAATGGAAAAAGTTCTAATTCTTTTTTAGTGATTTTAACTACATTTTTATTTCCTTTTTGTCCTTTTTTTGAAAATCTTTTAAGGTGTGAAAGGAATAAATAAAGCATGATACTTATTGACGTTGTCACAAATACACAAATATATTTAATCTTTTATTAGTCTAATCATTTCCGAAATGGTAACATGGTAAGCAGGCTTTTGCATGTGGATTATTGCGCTTCTATTTTCTTATATCGAATTTAGTATTTAGTGCATTATTTGAACATGACAAAAGAAAGAAAATAATTTCTGGTTCATATACGTCCAAGAATCCAAGGTGAAGGTGTGAGTTTTATGGAAAACGGACCTCACAATCAAAATACAAAGGAAGAATTACATTTATTAATATATTTTTAAAAAATATTATAACAAAAATATATATATAAATTATTTATAAAATTAGTACATCTTTAATATTTAATTTTTAAATTAGTGCATTGTTATTCCTTTAATTTAGTTAAATGATTTAATGAGTAGTTGGTTCTAAATTTCAAAATTCAAATTACTTAACAATATCTACATCACCAAATACTCTGATATTTCTTTTCTTTCATCTTCTCTAAACTTCCTTCGCCGCTTTCTCTTTTCTCCATTTTCTCTTCCTCTGTCACTTTTTTTTCATCATCTCCAAAATTTCATACACCGCTTTCTCTCTCCTCCATTTTCTCCGTCGCTATCTCGATTTCGTCTTCATGTTCATGGTGGTGTCAATGATTGGCGCCGTCATAACCATCGTCAATCCCTTCTACACCACTGTTAATAAGCTAATGGTGGAGTCAATAGAGTTTTCGCGTTCATGGTGGTGTCAAGAGCGACGTCAATGGAGTATTCACGCTCATAGTGGCGTCAATGGAGTCTTCACGTTTATGATTGAATTTCTCGATTTTTTCAGGTAACTAAACACTAGTATAGGGGTAACCAAACAATAACATGTCGATTTTTTGTTGCATTTAATTTAGGTAATCAAACACCAGTATAGAGGTAACCAAACACTATTATGGCGATTTTTTAATGCAGTAAATCTAGATAACCAAACACTAGTATGGAAGTAACTAAACACTAGTATGGTAGTAACTAGTTTTTTCGTGCAGTAAATCTAGGTAACCAAACACTAGTATATAGGTAACCAATTCCTAAATGTATAGTAACTAATTTTTGTGTACAGTAACTATAAGTAACCAAACACTAGTATATAGGTAACTAATTCCTGAATTTACTTATCTTCGGTATGTACCTATATTTCTTGTTTATCGACACTTATTATAACTTAAGTTATGTAACGATCATGGTTTTTTTTTTTCTCAGGGTGGTGATCAACTATGACTTCCCATTAAATCTCGGCAGTGGTGTAGAAAAGATTGACCAGAGTTATGATGACACTGATTATTGACGCCACCATGAACGTGAAGACGAACTCGACGGAGTTTTGAAGAAAATGATTTTAATTATACTTAACGGCGTTGGTATGCTAGAAAAGTCAAAGTAGGAGAGAGAGATGAAAAAATTGAATTGAATTGAAATAATTTAATTTATTTCTTCTTGATTTAAGGAATTTGTAAAACTGAAATAATTTAATATGACTATTGCATTTTATTCTTTTTGTAATTGTAATTATTTTATAGATGTACTAATCTTATATATATATTTTTTAATTGTTGTATATTACTGTAAACAACCCAAATACAAATGCATGTCAAATTATGAACAACAAAAATATCAAAACCATTCCAAGATGGACATGCATGTTTTAATCAAGGCCGAAGGAGGTCCTTACCAATCATGCTCCTGGCCTGCACTTTTGCTTTGCACCATGTTTATTGAATGGTAGAATGTAAATGCCTAAAAGCCACGGTCCTTACATGAAGAGCGGAAAATGAGTTTTTGTCCAGATGCCACGCTTATTACAGCATCCTTAATTCATTTATGACGTGTTTAGATACCAATAGAATTAAATCAATAACAATCAAACATATGCTCAACTGAATTAAGATCCCCACGTCAATAATACTATGGTGATTACATAATTGTTACACAAAAGAGATACAAAATGATGTGTATCATTGCGATTGCTTACAACTATTTGACCTACCCATTTATGATAGATCATCATCTACTAATTACACTTTTACACATCATTTTGTAAGCTAATTTTTGTAAGATTTCTTTGCACTACTCATTTTAGTGAAATAAATATTGCTTTTAGCAACACTTATGACAACACGCTCGTGGAGATTTTTATTGTGCCACTTAATGCAATACGTGTGACTAAATGAGCATTTGGACAAATTAGGTTAAGTGTATAATGGAGGAATTCCTAATCTGAGAAGTGTAAAACCCTTCCAAGTAAGCTGAATCTAACAAAAATTTCTCCGCTGTGAACTGTGGATTTGACAATTGGTAACTTTCATTTAAAGGGGAACCAAGGGAGTACCAGCTAACCAATGTCAAACAGCTAGGAGCATAATAAACATTTCTTTCAAACTGGTATGAATACCTCAGCAATCTAACAAGAAATATACACACTCTAATCTAAGCTGAATATATGAAATTATACCTTTACAACCCTGACCGAGGAATCCCACTGCTCCATTATGCGTTCATTTACGTTCTTCACGGACTTGAAAACCCTCTCAGTACAATAGTTACAATAGTGGGAAGTTCCTCCAAAAAATGCAGCGATCCTATATAAACAATATCAATGGATCAAACAACAGCTATAAAATATACATTTGAAACCCCAAAAAGATTTGTTCACTTCTCAATGCCCTGCTGCAAATATTGTATTCAATCATAGCCAGCAGTGGTCCACTTGTTGTAGGCATCAGTACATGTCTGGATCATGAAATTGGCTGCCTCTCGCTCTCTCATCTCAGGATGGAACCTCTTTCGAAGATTTCCAATGGGGTCACCCCTACTGAAGCAAGGTAATCCACTGTCTACCATCATCAATACTGTGTTGATAATTCCATCCATATACCAACGGGCAGCAAGGTAACCTTTCACGCACAAGCTGAGAACATATATGGAACAAAAGATATTCAAAAACTGACAGGATTTTATTAAAAAAATAAAGACCAAAAGAGAGGAGCCAAATTAATTAAAGCACCACCAATTTTCTTGCCTTACAAAGTGATACCAAGTCTCACTTTTCATCGCACCAGATGGGTCTAGTAATTGAGTCATCTCGTGACTCAGCTTGAAGTGGGCACTTTCAAAGCGCATGTTATTACCGGGTGAAGTTTCGAGGATGAAACCAAAGTCAATGTGAACAAGCCTAACAACACTGCAAAAAACAAGCATATGACATTAATTTTCTCCAGCATTTAGCACAACCAAAAGCTTAAAGCTTGGACCATAATATCCATACTAAAAATGCACAGGGGTTAAAATTTTGCGGATTATAGATACAAGAACTGAATCAGTAATTTGCTTCAAAAACTCAACAAAATTGCGGATGGCTTCAAGAAGTTCACGAGGTTCCGCTCAACGCAGATCTCATATAACAAGTTAAAGTTTCCTTTCGGCACTGAACCAAGCATGCATCAAGTGATAAACCTTACTTGTCAAACAATAGATTCCCATTATGCCTATCCTTTGGTTGAAGAAATAAGCTGGTAACAGCATAACCAGCACTGCTAATTATGAAATTCTCACGTGCAGCTTCAAAACTGGGGGAGCCACCAGCCCCATAGTCCTGTTGAAAAATCTCATATAAACCACCATCTGTGGTCTCACCCATCTGGCTTCTGCTGCGTGTGTTTGGCACAACCTGCACAAAATAGTATGCTATTAACTTCAGGTGAATATGCTATTAACAGCAAACTAATGTATATAACAGCATAAACCAAATTGTTCATTGCAAGAAATGTTTTCATAATGGTAGCTCAAAACCTGCTCCCATCAAGTGAAAACTAATATTTTCATTAAGGCATGTAGATTTTGGTTAATGCTATGGGGTCTCTCTCTAAGAATATGCTCAGTTACTAGCGTTTATGATGCGGAAAGAAAGAAGAAAATAAAGAAATTTATTATTAATTTTGTATTGTTATTTAGAAATAAATACTGAATTATTAATGTAATTATTTACTAGGATATTCTAGAAGATTTAATTATAGTAGTAAATTTTAATTCGGAGAGTTCTATTATAGTAGTAGATTTTAGTGGGAGATTATTTCCTTTTTAAATTAAGATTTTTACTTAGTTCCCAAATATTGAATTTTCTATTTAACCATTGTAATACCTCATTATTTTTCAGATTATGAAATATGAATTAATTTGAGATTAAAATTTTGTGCTCGTGTGTCTTTACCGATTCTCTGCAGAGATGGGTATTTTATTCCTTCTTTCCACCTTATCATACATCATTTTGGTATCAAAAGCCAAAATTTCTGATATCTTTTGATTTCAATCAATTCCTTCTTACTCTAATTTTCTGGACTCCATCAATTGTCGAAATTCGCTAGAGAATCGACACCAATATCCAAGGTGACAACGTCGTCTCAAACTTATCCCAAAATTAAATATAAAAAAAAGAGTATATATTTTTATTTGTAGGAACCATGGTGAATGGTGGAAGAGTCCACGCCAAGCTTGATACTTATATGTTACAACAAGATGAGCGTATTAAATGAATTGAAAATTTAATTGCAAAACTTACTACATCTGTTCAGACATTACAGCACTTAAAGAAAAAATTGATTTACCCACGAAACGAGTAAATAAAAAACAAGGAGTCAGTGAGACTCTTCAAGAACCAAAACTTCGATATACTGAGACTTGTAAGGATTTTAAAGTGGCTGAAGTAGAGGATGTTATATTAATTGAAGATTCAAAGGTGGTTTGCAGTAAAAAAAGTGCAGTGCAAAAGGTGAACCATGTTGACCAAGAAGTTAAACATAAAAAGAAAGTCACAATTGAGGTAGAACACGTTGACTTTGTTTTGCCAAATTCTGTATTCGAATCCAAAGTTGCATCTAGTTTCTTACTTGTGTCAATGTTATTCCCAAAATTTGTGTTCAAGAAAAATCGGATATATATGTTTTGTTGGAATGTATCTCCCAGATTATGGTTTATTATTCTTCAATGTTTCAAAACTCAAGTATGAGTTTTCTTCAAAGGCGAGGAGAATGATGCGGAAAGAAAGAAGAAAATAAAGAAATTTATTATTAATTTTGTATTGTTATTTAGGAATAAATATTGGATAATTAATGTAATTATTTAGTAGGATATTCTAGAAGATTTAATTATAATAGTAAGTTTTAATTAAGAGAGTTCTATTATAGTAGTATATTTTAGTGAGAGATTGTTTCCTTTTTAAATTAGGATTTTACTTAGTTCCCAAATATTGGGTTTTCTATTTAAGCATTGTAATACTTCATTATTTTTTAGATTATGAAATATGAATTAATTTGAGATTAAAACTTTGTACTCATGTGTGTTTATTTATCGATTCTCTGCAGGGATATGTATTTTATTCCTTTTATCTATCTTGTCCTAAATCAGTTTACAACGTTTGTAGTAGTAGCCGTTAAGTGCATTTGGAGGTACACACGCACTGCACCAAAAATGGTAGTATGCGTTTGTTAGTTAACTAAGTTGCATTCACAATAAGATGCTTGTAGACAAACTATATTTCGAGTACGTTTGGCTTTTCAAAAGCACAGGACATAAGCTAGTAAACGAACAAGCACTAACTCATATAACACACAACGTCAGCTAACTACATGAATTAATGCACTATTTAGTGCACATTTTTAGTGTTCCACTATTATTCACAACTTTTACAAAACTCTTGTTGTATTTTCTTTACGCGTGTGAAATCCAAACAAGGACTTCTAAATTGGGACTGAGGGAGTACATTGGAAAGTTGTAGTTTCTCTTCCTCTTAATGTTAATTCCATTTCGATGATGACAATATCTTTGTCAAGATTGTGATGCTATTTTGAAGGAAGAATTATTTCTGGACAGTGTTATCAAGCTGCTGGAACATCAAGAACAAAGACTTGAAAATTTCGTAGGATTCATTGTAAGATCTTTTTTAGATCAATATCTTATCAAGGCTTTAGGATTTAAAAAGATCATGAATCAAATTTCCTTACTAAAATAAATAAAGGCTGTTATTTTTAATAGGAATCTTATTCATAGTTATTGACCAAAATTAAGGAACCTTGTTTTATTAAAAGAGTTCAAGCAAAATAGATTGTTTCAAAATAGAGTTTGATTTTATAAAATATGTTTTCTTTATAAAGTCTTTTATCCGTTTGAGCAGCTTTTAACAATATCTATCTTCTAAGATTATGGATTTGCCGATTTGGTTTTTAAAAGATTATATGTTAATCAGTTAAACACTCTTATGTGGATAACGAGCTGATTTTATTTTCCAATCCTAATCCTAATTGAAATGTTTTAAAAATCTGATGATGTTAAGTTTTCTATTCCTAACTGATTTTTAAACCTTTCCTTAAAACTTGGGATTTTTATTTCAAGAAAAATAAATATCTGTTTAAACTTTTCATCTCCTATCATTCCAACAGATTTTAAACCTACTCCTAAGGAGTTGAGATTTCTTACTTCGGGCAGAACAAATCTGGGCTTATCTATTATATTTTTACTGCAGATTTTGGAAATAGTGAAAATCTGATGATGCAGGATAAAGAAGACATAGAGCTTGGTTGGAGTATTATAACACATTTTAAAAGCCCATGGATAAACCCATAAATTAATTTAGAATTGTATTTTAGTTATGAGTTTATTTTAATTAATTGTAGTTACTTTGTTTATATTTATCTTTTAGAATCCAACTTGGATTAGGAAGTTGTTTAGGACCTATTATAAATAGGGTTGTAACATGTTATTTTATATAGAGTGAATTATTGAATTGAATGATTTGTGTAATTTTCTGTGTGAGAATATCTCTTCATGAGACAGAAATCTCTTTGTGAGACGGTTCCCACCATTTGAGTTTACTTATTCCTACTCCAAAAATAGATTTTCAAATCCTAAGAATTCATTTGGTTACAACTAATCTGAAAACTGGTTTTTGATCTTCTTATCCTTAATAACCATTTGAGTTTACTTATTCCTACTCCAAAAATAGATTTTCAAATCCTAAGAATTCATTTGGTTACAACTAATCTGAAAACTGGTTTTTTATCTTCTTATCCTTAATAGTTTTCTGATTTTTAAAAATATAGCCGTTGGGTCTTAAAGTCTATATACACACCAGGTTACTTTGCTCTTGAAAAGATAACTGAAACACTCAGCTCACTTTGCTGAAAATATTCAACACACTTAGTTATTACCTTAAAGCCTTGAATTATATTGTTTTGCCAAGATCATTAGTTTAAGTTATAATCCCTTTTCATATTAAATTTCTTAAATTGGAAATAGGGGCTTCAGAGTGAAGCGCGGGTTTCCTTTAATATTGCATAAGGGGAGTTCAAGGGAACAGTGGTGCTCAAGGGGTAGCAGTACTCAAGGGAGCAGAGATGTTCAAGGGAGGAGGTTTCCTCAAGAGAGTTGTGTGCTCGAGGAGTTTTTGTGAATTCTATTGTACAAGGAGTTTAAATCATTGTAATTAATCAATTAATATTAAGAAAAAAACTATTAGGTATCAATTGATATGATGTAGGCCTTTAGATTAGAGGTTTAAGGGGCGAACCAAGTATAAATTGTAGTATGCATGTGTGTTTGGCTTTCATATTTTTACTGCTTTACATATTCCGCTTATTCATATATATTTTTCATTTATCATCTGCATTAGTAGACCAACTATATCACACATTAGTAGTTAAGCAACGAGAGAAAATATAAAGCACTCGGCAATTTGTTGACTGCATTGGACCTAGATCGAAATTTTATTTTGTCATAGTTTATTGGTTCACACTTCACAACCTATTCAATCTCTTTTAGATGTGCACATACAGAATTTCACTTAACTCATCCAGTTACCAAGTATAAACAATTGTTACAGAAAATCAATTGGGCAGGCGGAACGAAATGCGCAAGGAATCTAAGTTCTCGTACCATGATTCTGAATGATGACATACTATACACAGGGCAATAAGAGTTTCCTTGTGACCCTATATGATAACTAAATCCAAATTCATACTAACACAAATTAAGGAAATTGAAGGGGTGGGGTGGGGTGTGGGCTAATTTGGTAAAACTAGATATTTTCAAGAAAATTCTTTTGCAAAGATTCTCACACTCTGTTATCAGAATCATAGGATATGATACGACGATACGATACAATACAAAGACAATTAGATATGTATCGCAAGGTGAATCGAAAATGACATTGTATCATACGATTTAAACACGATACGATACATATTCAATTACGATACGATACGTATCTTACGATACAATGGACAATACTTTTTCATGCTAACAACTGACTTGAATTTTTTTTATGTAAATCCAAACAGGTAAAAGCAAAACTTTTGAGCCTACTATTTCAAATGAAGAGGTTTTTTAACGTTAATGTATTTTATATCACTTGATGAGTCTCTAATCGTTTTTTTAGAGTTTTATATCTTCTTCTACAGAATGTTGATTTATTTTTCTCGCGACACTTTCCACAATTGAAAACAAAAATCTCCACTTGTTAATTTGAATTAATCTCTTAGCTTTATACTTTAAAGGTGAATCTATATTTTTGTTTTCTTTTGTTACTCTGTAAAAATTACTATACTAATATCCAATAAATCAATTTGGAATATTTTGGCTACTATTCGACTTTAAAATTAATTTTAGTCCATAATAATATTTGCTTGACTACTTTAATACGTAGTCCAGCTAATATGCTTAATTGTTTAATAATTTTTTTTTTATATATTTAAATATATATTATCACATTTTTATTTCTATTTTTGTATCGTACGATACAATTCATGATATGATACTTGAAATACAATATGGAAATTTTCGATATACAATACGATTTACGATTTGACAACTATACTCACACTATACCACACGTCTCTTATTTGGCTTAGGATCTGATACAAGAAGTACTCCAGCCAAGTACAAAATAGGTATTAATCCAATCTCAGAACATAGAAATTGAGAGAGATCTTAAAAGTTGCTTCATTAAAACATAACTCTAGGTTCCAACAACTTGGAGAAACTCCACATCAACCCGTGCAAGTATTAATAATCAATTTTTTTGGAAAATGGAAACTCTAAATTTCTCTTACACTTGCTCACTTGTAGATACTCAAACTACAAATCAGAGAATGAGCCAAACTAAATTAATAATATGAAGAAAAGAATGGAAAAGGGAGAAAATCCAAAATCAGATTCAGAATAATCATATACTCCCCCATCCCAATTTTAGTGACATTTTTACTAGGCACATAGCTTAAGAAAGAAGAGTAGTTGACATTTTTTATATTTTGCTTCCTATTATACCCGTAAGCAATACATTGATATATAGAATGAGGTTTAGAAGGTTTCAAATTCTCTTTCTAGACTTAAAAAACATAGGGGCTTAAAATGGTTAAATCGCTTTTTTCTTACTAAATTGAATCCCAATTTACATTTACATTACTTAATTAACTCTTTTTTTTTTCCAATTAAATCATTAAACTGTAAATTTTTTACAAAAATTCAGAAAACAATCAATTCTGTTAAAATCTTAATAGCTAATCTAGGCGGGCACCTACATGGTATGTTGACACGGAGAGAGAAGTTGAGTTGGATAATTAAATTAAATAATACAACTTAAAATAATCAAACAAACTAAACAAATAATACTCCATAAATCTATACCCCAAACTAATAAATAAACTATACTCAAATTAAAAAAAACTTATACGTCAAGGTAACATATATCATAGATTCAACAATATCAAAATTTAACTAAAATTTGATTTTCTCACGAGTGCAACATAAATCTGCATCAAATCCAAATGTCAAAGATAGTTAGATCTGTTGAAGAACTAATTGCTTCAACCCGAATTCCAACGCCTAGCTTTATTATCTCTCTCTAGATTCATGGCTTCCGATACAAAGATTCCCTCTTCCGCATTCAAATTCAGTGAGCCACATTCAGTGTTACCTTCTCTCACTTTTGCATAAACAAATTAATCACTCTCTCACCACCACTCATATCGTTAGAAAAAGTACAAAGTAATGAGAGAGAATTAAATGCCTTGGGATTCTTCGCTGGAAGCTTTACCTTTTAATTACTTAAACTATGATGCTTTAATGGTAATTAACAACAGGCGCCGTTAACCTTTTCTGGAGCGCTAGAGCTTTATCGAGTTCACATCCGAATTTCAACGAATTTTCTTCTCTACTTGTGTTTTGTGAGTATAAAATTAAGAAATTAGATGGCATCTATCTTTGATACGTGTTGATGAAAAAAAAGAGATGGAGATAGTGTTAGGGATCTAGGTTATTGATGAAGAATAGTAATGAGATTTGGCTGGTAATTTGTAAAGATTGGAAAAAATGAAGTTGTTGCAAAGATGGTATGGCAGCTTATTTTAACGTTTAATAATTTTTTAAAATCTTTTGATTTGTTTAATTTGTACTAAAAAAATATTATTTTTTTTTTCTAACTTTCTTAGCATATTTTTATTTCTATTTTTTTTAAATCTTTATAGATTATATTTCCACCTTGGCAGCCACATGGATGAATTTGTAAGGCCCACGTGGAAAACTGAATAAAATTAAGGTTTTTTTATTTTTTGTCGTTAAAAGTCCATGGATTTGAAGGATTTTATAACGTTTTGTTAAAAAAATGTAGTACAATGAGGCGAATGGGGAAAAAAAGAGTAGTTCGATGATACAAATGTTGTAAATTGAGGTTCAGTTTAATAGAAAAAAATAGATTTAACCCGAGATTAAAATGAACAATAAGACATTGAAATGTTGAAGATGGACGCTTAATTTAGGATGATAAAAGGAGCTCACACAAATTGGAGCTGAGGGAATAACATATAGTAATATTCATTACATATATAATCTTGCTTGAAGCTCTTTTAGGGGAAAAAAGTAGTAAAATACATGAAGCAAACTAAAGCATAAACATGAAGACAAAAAGGTGGAAAAGGAAGAAAAAATATTTTATACTAATATGCTATCACTTAAGCATCCTGAATGGGACTTTTCTGGGGGGTGGGGGGAATGATAAACAGTAAAGTGACTATCAGACGCCACACATTGACAAGATGATTCATATAGCAGTGAAGCTCACCTCAATTATCCCTCTCTCAGGCCCAGTTGGGAGAACTCCGTACGGGAACAAATAAAGATTGATCCCAACAGCTTCAAATATGTCTTTAAGAAGAGAGATAACTTGTAATGCAAGTACATCTTGTCAACAATCATCTCCAACCTTTGTCAGAAATAAATTAATTTAGCCAAGTATTAAAAAGGATGTGGAAGAAGTTACTTGTTAGACTTGCAAATAAAAAGTAACCATAAGGCAGGTCACTAATATGGTATGAAAGAAAGAAAACGATAAATCAGGAGGTTATGTTCAAGTCTTAACATATACTTGTTACTCCATCCCACAAAATATGTAACGTGAGAGGCTTTTTTAGCCTAAAGTAGTCAAAGATAATAGAGGGCAACTGTAGAACACGTATATTAATGCCCAATATATCCTGAGGGAATTTTTGGAAATTGCTTCAAAATTTGACTTTTTAGTTGCAAGCAATCTCCAAAGTGACATTATTTGGGGGATAGGAGTATTAATCAGGGGGTTCTTCATGACCTTTAAGCTTACAATTCTTTGACAAGGCATCAAAACCTTTTGCAACACTACGCCAAGCCCAAGGGCTTTTATGTTACCTTTGTTGTCAAAAACAAGTTTCTTCACGATTGTGAATAAACCAAGAAGCTCAATTATTCAGGGTAAAAGAAAACATAACAATGGCTACAAGGAAACATACATTTAAGATTTAATATTCTAGAAAATTTAATCATTTTCTAATAAAATTTAAAGCTAGCAAGTAATAATCGGTCGAGTATATTTATCTTAAAAAGTTTTATTATCTTTCTTCACATTTATTACTTATTATTGTCATCCCTGTTTTGTGCACCAAAAGAGAAAAAACTTGTGATTTGTATATTATTTCAATTATCAAACATTTGCATAAAATTAATGGAGTGTTGCCCATTTATGGGTTAATAGTTTATAAATAGTTGGGTTGGCCTTATATTCAAGTGGTTATTTCTATTGGGCCACTGGCTAACTGTCTCAAAATCGAGTATCCTATGCAAATGCGCGTCTGCATATTTAATAATTCAACTTACCACTTATCTTTTCTCAACAAATCGCTAACAACTTGCACTTGACCAATAAATATATATATATATATATATATATATATACACGTATGTATATGTACAACCACAAGCATTTGCTAGAGCACACCTTCTGGAAAATAACTATTATTATTTTTACCATATCAATCCACTATTTTTCCTATAGCAAAATTTTCAAAAATACCAATTACTAGATAGTAAGCGCGTTGCGCTTACATCGTCCCACTACACTCACCCAAAAAAAAAATCTATTTTGTGGAATTTTCAAAACAATTGTACTTGCTTTATATCCTAACACACAACAGTTTATATATATATAGTAAGTTCCACACGCATTCATAATATCAAATGCAATCCATTCGAATTGAAATATAAACAAACCAACATAAAGTCTATATACAAAGGTGATCAGAATATAAACATCATATCCATGCATAAACTAATAAAAACATAAAAAAAAAAAAAAGACAAAGAGAAAAATACAAAAATATTTTCACGCATCGTCGTCCAAACGGTCCCATAAAATAAAAGAATAAGACAATGTTAAGTATATATCAATTAAGTAATTTGAGTCATTGTAAGTACCATGTACTAAGATTACCTCGAGACCATCATAATGCTGTGCTGCAGCCACCACTGCATTTACTAACTCATCAGGTCCTAGAGACCGCAGCTGTGCGCCTAGTGTACGAAGAATATCACGATCTTGACAAATAGCTCTGACACAGTCAGCAGCTGTATACGAGGTTAGCGCGTGATCTGATGTCTGAATATACTACGTAGCAGAACTGTCCGTGCCACTGATAGACGGTCGGCGTCGTTGTCCTTGGCCTTTGACGTAATTTTTCTTCACAACCGACGTCCTCTCTCATAATTTTTGAGCTATCGACGGCCGCAGGATGTCAGCAGGATAACGCTCGTCCATTAATGCGTTATAAGTATCCTGGAATTAGGTTTAAAATTAAATAGGTTATAATTAAATAATTAATTAAGTTAAAGAACAACTGACGTTAAAAATTATAAATAATATATCAATTTATAAAAACTTACACGTATCTGAAGCACCTCTGGTATACAATCGCGAGTGACGACGTACACGTACAACCAATGGATAGACTGACGACCTGGAATGTAGCCTCCTACAAATATAACTCGAAATTCATTCATAACATTGACCGCAATATGTTGCAACTATGGGATACTGCAGCCCCTATATTATATTATTTTATTTTATTTTAAATTATTTCATATTATATTATTTATATTTTTTATATCATTTAATTATATTATATTATTTTATATAATATAATATGATATTTAACATTAAATTAAATTATTTTATTTTATTTTATTTTAAATTAAATTATTTTATTTTAAATTATAACATATTATATTATTTGTATTTTTTCTTTAATTTTAATTTTATTATATTATATTACTGTAAGCTCAAATAAGCAAATGAAATATTAGAATCAAGAAACAATGAAGCTATACCAGTGAACAATTTAACAACAATATAATTTATCGGTTGGACATGATCAAAAGCCTCATGTTACTTAAAAATCTTTAAAACAATATATTATATGAAGCAATACCAGTGAAGTGTTGCTAATTAATCTTCGTAATCAAATAAACCAGCAAACAACTTGCTAATCTTCACAATAATGGACTTCACTGTTACCAAGCATATAACCAATACATGCATTTCCCAGCAAAGCTAGCACTATTTCCAAGCATATAACCAATTGTTTACAAATAATCAAAAGCTTCAGAAACTAGAGATTATGGAGCATGCACTACATGTCTACATAAAATAAAATCCCCAATCGGCAACAAAATTGAAGCATACATAATCAAAATTCTAATAAATGAAACATGTAAAATCAAAACAATAATACATTAAATTTATGATCAAATGAGAGATTAAAGATGATAAAATGAAATATTATTGAGCTAATACATACATATTTTACCTCGTAGATGAATAGGGACTGACAACTAAGGATAGGCTGTGGCAGGAGGTTACAACGGCGACGGTGAGCGGCGGCACGGATCCTTCTCTTTTTCTTTCTTTCTTCTTCTTCCTCTTTTTTTTTTCTTTTTTGCTACGTCTGATGGGTTTTTGCGTGCTTGATGTAACTTAAAAGCATCAGCGACTGTTTCTTGTGACCGCATGCGGTCACTGAAACAGTCAGATTAAATATCATCAACGACCGCATACGGTCGCTGAAACAATTGACATGGCAGTTTTAGAGACCGACGTCCGGTCGTTGATGTTATTTTGTTGCAAATGGCATTCATGCCAAGCCTAGGAGCTGAAAAATTGGCGGGATAATTCTATCAGCAACCACACAGCGGTCGCTAATAGTAATAACGACCAACTTTGATAGCGGTCACTGATAATAGTAATAGCGACCGCAACAAACGGTCGCTGATATGTTTGGTCGGTGTTGGACGTTTTTCTTGTAGTGTCGGGAATTCATATATTATTTACTTTAGGTTATTAATCGAAATAACTGAATAGGAAAATTGGTTTTTGGTTTTCGATTATTGCATAATTCGGTTAGTTGTTTGGATATTAAAATTATGAAAATTTTGATTTTCGATTATAACCGAATAGTGATAACCAAATTATTAGTCCTACTTCTGCTACTCCACTACTCTTAGTTAATAGCATTAGAATTTTTTTTAATATTAATGAGGACTAATTATGTAATTTTTTGTGTCTATTAAGTATTTTGTTTCCGCTACTAAGACTAGCAGAAGGGCTATTATACCCATTAATTTGGTAAGTTTGATCTAGTATTGAACAACTAGAGTAGTCTATTTGATCTAGTATCATACAATTAGATATGCGTTTGCTCACGAAATGGTGTATATAATTAATATTTACTATGAATCACTGTCCTAAATATATATAAACTATTGTTAGGGTCTCTTTGAGAACATCAAATCGATGAGTCAAAATTGAAATTAACACCCTTAATTTCAATTCAATCGTTTGAATAACAAATATGTCTATAGAATTAGTATTGAATTCTAACACTAAACATCTCAATGTTATAAAAATAAATACCACGCCCATGATGAGATTTTAAAAATGAACTCCATCAACTTCATAATCCAGGATCTACCAGATTCACACACTAAAAAACAACTTGAGAAACACATACTACTTATCTTTCTTCGCGCTAATCCTATTCTCTCATCCCTCTTTCTCCACTATTTTCTTTAGGCTCACAATTTCAATTCAATATCATCGATGCTGCTTCTCTTTGATTTTCTTTCTCATCTTCGCTTCTTGTATCTCTCGTATGTGTCTCCGTGTAGATTGAAGGCACAATTGGATCTTTTCTTTATCTCATCTTTATATAGATTTCAGTTGTAATTTTAGATCGGTGCAATCCTTTTTAGGTTTGGGATTTTTTTGTTAATTATTTTTGAGTTTTTTGATTTTTTGGGCAAGTGATTTAGAATTATACTTGTTCTCCATTGAGAATTATTTTTGGGTTTTTGATTTTTTGGGCAAGTATCTTTAAGTAAAACGAGTTTGATTATATATTTGTGTATGATTGCCTCTTCCCAATGTGATTACAGTCCTAAATTAACATTTAATTTGGAGTTTAAAATAGATAATCTTATAGTGGATTCACTTGTATGTTTTTTCTATAAATATTTGGATGTGTGTTTGTGTTCTCAAATTTCAATTTGTATAGAAATAAAGGGATTATTCAGTTTCTTTAACAAATCCTGCTGGTACTAATATTAAATAGTGTCGGGAATGAATCAATGCCAAAACCAAAGTTAGCAACAATAATGTTGTTCATTTATCTCTACAGTAGATATAGTAAGATATATAATAGGATTTGCAACAACAACAAAAAAGAAGATGTGGCATTGTTGATCATAGATATGAAATACTTTCACTTTGTATTTAATCTAGTCATTAGTTAATTCTCCCAAACGAATGGATACCTTTTTTTTTCCCTTTCAGATACCGAATTTTCTTTCTGTATTGTACATTCATGTATCAAATGCACATCATAAAGTAAATTATGTCCATTTTCTGGCTTGTCTGTTCTTGTCTCGTTAAATTAATGGTTATGCTTCTGGAGCACAATATTAAGATTCTGGAAGAGTTTTTGATTACTACTTCACTAGATATACATGTTGCGTCAAATGGCTTTGAGGCCTGTATGAAATAATGAATTTAAAACAAGTTCCACAACTCTTTCAAGTTGTAAAAAGTACAAAATTTGAAATGTTAAAAAAAATTACCATTATACTGTAATATTTTCATTCTTAATTATGTTGACAGTATGAATACATTATTGCACTGAACTTTTTGCTAGCATACACTTTTGGTCTTTTAAGTTTTACCACAGTTTCAAAGTCATGTAAATATGGCCCAATTGGTGAATTTAAATGAAAAGTTATATTATGCATTTTAATCGAACTAAAAAATGACAATGAACCAACATGGTTAACCGTGACAGTATCCAATGAAATTCACCGGCTCAAATTGATAAACTATAAAAGTTTGAGACGCAATGCGTTCTAACTGAATTATGAGAGACCAACTCGACATTAGGGGGAAACTCAGAGGAAGACTCGGGAATGAAGTTCATATGATAATAAGGACAATGATTCCCTGATATACTTTTCTAGATCGGTTCATGTGTATTAGTTGTTATGCTCCAAGATATACTTAGTTTTATTGTACCTGAATATTTCATATTTTTAATTAAATCCCTGTTATTTTTTATTTTTTTGTGTGAGTTTGATAGTCTCTTATTATGAAGCACATGATTGCTGGTCATAGAACTCATTTTTTCAAGTTCTTTTGAATTGTAGAGAAGAAACTACTGCAGAAAGAGAAACAATGCTAGGGAAAGGGAAATGTTCCAATCTTGTATGTTAATGAGGATTCAGTTTGTCCAAACATTTGCGTCTGCAAATTGACAACCGGCTGCTTTTTTATCTGGGTTATTCCTCAACCTTGAATTTTATTCATGGTTACTTTCAATATAGCAGTTGTTTTCTTGTTACCATCGTGTTATCTTGTTTCTCTTTGTTCTACAAAAGCCATATAAGAGGCTTGACGAAAGGATGTGTTAATTTTTTGTAAATCGCATGCAATGCAATCCCCAGATCTTCACACTGTGCTACATGCATTTGTTACAATTTCTAGTAACCTTTTTGGGTCCATCTTTTGTCAGTGTGAATTGTGAAAGCTGTTGATTGAACGGTGTTATTCTAGTGCATTCTTAGCGATTAATTGTTTTGTTTGTTTATTGAAAGGTGTTTGCTTCCTTTACTGCTCTTATGGGTAATGTTTATATTCATAATGCTGCCTAAAATCAGGGCTAGCAGAAATGTAGATAATTGGCTTTGGAATATTGAAAATTCAAGTAATGTAATCTATTGGCTCGTGGGAAGACTGCAGAGTGCAGACAAATGGGGTTGGACCGTGAACTTTAAGGCCTTGACATGTTCAAATTGATATAACGGTACACTTGGAATGTCATAAAAAGTAATCGCTCATAATAATAGAAACAAGTTTTTAAGTGAATGGAAGATATAATTAGTTGGTAGTAATCTTATGTTCCAGAGGACATTGTGAATGAGAATTATTTTCTATACCTCTGCTGTTGTTGGAAGAGTTTAAGCTGTAAGAACTTCCAGGCTAAATTTACAGTAGCAGTTGTGTAGGGATGCATGACAAATGGTTCTCCCTTAGTCAGATTGCTTCAACCATATTTGGGGTATTCATCTAGGATTCACTGGATGGTTTAAGAAACTTCACTGCAATTATTATTGCCAGGGAATCTGATAGAGTTTCCCGTACTTGATTTAATACTTTCATGACTTCGTTGAAATTTTCCTGTAGAAACTTGTTGAACCTTTCGGATAAATTCCTAGAATCTTAATAGCATTGAGTGACTACATAAATCAGTAAATGTATTTCTTTAATCTTTATGGTGTATACAATGTGCATATATAGTAGTAGCTATAAGTATATGTCAGCTTTAGGAGTAATTTCTTACTTATAAGGCACTATGTCATTTTGTACTTTAATTTGATGTAAGATCTATATATTCTTAGTTTCTGTCTCTCCCAAAGGAGTTAAAACTAAGATTATAAGTTAAAATTACATGTTAAAAAATTGATTACATGTTGTTTGTTTTTTTATAGGCATAGACTAACTCGCAAGTACAAACTGAGAATATAAGAGAAGTAAAAGTTATTTTATTTAGACTCCCGAGTTGGACCAAATTTTGACAGCTAGCTTTATAGATCAAATCAATGTAGGAAATAGATTAGATGGGAAATTTGCATGAAAATCAGTAGCATGGACTGCCGCTTTTGATGCTTTAAAGAAAGTTGGGGTTAATGTACCAAAAACGAACATTCAATATCGTCTTAGGACTTGGGAGAAACATTATGACATTGTGAGCAAACTGCTTAGTGAATTCGAATTTTCTTGGAACTACGAAAAGGGAAAAGTAGTCGTGGAAGAAAAGGTTTGGAATGACTATGTGAAGGTAATAGTTTAAGCTATTATTACTTGTGATAGTTACTATTTTTGATGCTTTTGTTGTATTCGATCTACTAATTATCTTGTCTATATGCTTTTAGTCACATCCTCTTGCTGCCCTTTATCAGTCAAAAGTTTGCGTGGAGAATTGGGATGATATATGCGCCATCTTTGCCCAAGACCATGCCAATGGAGAGGGTGCTCAAACTACATTAAAGGCTAAAAGGAAATGAGTTTGAACAATGAGTCTAATGATTTGGAAGAATTATTTGAGACAAGAGATGAGAGAGGTTTGGAAGATGATGCCGCACACACATTTAGAGTTCAAAATCAACAAGGAAAGTCCAATGCATCCTCCTCTATGTCTCACACCAAAAAAAGAAAGCAAAGCGCAATGCAACAATCATTAGATCGAATGACAAATGCCCTTCTTAATTTTCTAAAATCTGAACCACCTCGAGCAACTACGCAAATGGCGTTGAATGAAGTTTCCAAGGTTCAAGACCTAAATGAAACTCAAATCATAAGGGTTGTGGATCTTTTAATGAGCGACCAAAGAAAATTCGACACATTTTCTGGACTTCCCAACTGATTGAAGAGGTCTTGGCTTACGATTCATCTCGGCGACCAATTCTAGTCATATCTCGGTAAGGTTCATCTTAATGTCACCACTACAGTTCATTTTATAAGCCCCATTCATCTTAACTGTGAATGTTCATTTTTGTTTGGGCTTTTTGCTTAAGTAACTTAAAAGCCCTTGAGATCTTATGCGAAGGTGATGCTGGCATGGTGCTAGAATAGTAAGAGTTCCTCAGGGAAGTTGTATGGTGGTTGATTTAATTCTTTTATTTAGATGAGGTCTATTCGTTCTTCTTATTTATGTGGAATTTGGAGGCATGCAGCCTGCATTTTTATTTTTATCTTTTGCTTTTTTGAGATTATTTTAGCATAGTTCCTTAACTGGTTTATAGATTTTGTGAGGATTACATACAATTGGCAAAGTGTTTACTCTGTCATCCTAGAGAATAGTTATATAATAATTTTTAGGATGCAATTTGTTATTTATTTATATATTCATTATTTTTTATGGTGAGTGCTTTTTTCCATATTTTCAGTAACATAGCATAGGGAGGTAGAAAATAACTAATAATTGAAAGCTGTTTTTGACCATCTTGTTGGTTGCAGGACCAAGTATTGAAGAAGAGGATAGTGATTGGTAGTCATGATGTTGGCTTGTACAAACTGACTATTTCTGATTCAGTTTGGGTTGTTGCTTCCTTTTGTTTTCAGACTTCTAAATCATTATTTACCTTGTGCCATGCTAGGTTAGGTAACGTCTCTATGAATTTAATGAAATAACTTCCGATTTTAGTTGTTTGTCCTACTGATTTCACCTGTGATATTTGTCATTTTGCAAGACAAACTAAATTGTCTTTCTCATTCAGTAACTTTAGAAGTGAATCTAAAGTTACTCTTATTCATTATGATATCTGGGGACCCTATGGTGTGACATTCCCCTTCCGGTTTGGCTATGATCACATATATCTATTATTTTTGTCTCCAAGAGGTTGCATTGTCATAATGAAAACTGGACTATTTGGGTATGTATTTTCTCAATTTCACCATGTTTATGCAGTTTTGCAAAATGGTTACAAATATATTTTCCAGAATTTCACCATTAACAGTGTTTGAATATATTTAATTATGCTGATTTTTAATATTGAAAACAATATAAAAACAATAACTATCCAACTTTAGTTTTCAAATTTTAACACAAACATAATATAAATTTAATATGCTAACCGAGCAATAAAATTGTTACATTTTAGTATTAAATTTAATGATTTTCAATTCTATAGAGTTACAATTCAAATTAAATTTTAAAATAATTTATCCAAACACACTCGTATTGTATTTGAGTTAGTTTTGGTTTTTACGCACAATAATATTCCCAGCTGAATTCATTCATGTGTAAACACTATCAATATCATTTAATTACTCAACAAATTCATGCACTTTGTTGTTAGTACTAGGGGTGTCCAAAATTTTCGGTTTTTTCGGTTTTTTACCGAACCGATCGGTATCGGTTTTTTCGGTACTGGTTTTTTTCGGTACCGGTTTTTTCGGTTTCGGTTTTTTCGGTTTTTTATATTTTTCGGTATCGGTAGCGGTACGGGTAATTTTGCATTTCGGTTCTATTCGGTATACCGAAAAAAATGAATTACGTAATTTAATAATAAATTTATATTAATTATTATATAATTAATAATAATTATATATATTATTATATATATAATAATATATATAATTAATAATTATTATATATATTGCTAATCGGTAAAAACCGAAAACCGAACCGAAAAAACCGAACCGAATTTGTACCGAACCGGTACTGAAACCGATAATTCGGTTCGGTTTTCGGTTCGTGTTTTAGCGGTAATTTCGG
Organism: Hedera helix; assembly: GCA_947179155.2. NCBI lineage: Eukaryota > Viridiplantae > Streptophyta > Magnoliopsida > Apiales > Araliaceae > Hedera > Hedera helix. The sequence goes on from OX359287.1 coordinate 33,207,370, forward strand.
TTCGGTACCGGTTCGGTTTTTTCGGTACCGGTTCGATTTTTTACCGATGGACACCCCTAGTTAGTACTCCTATATGTACGAGTACTAATTATTTTCCTCCCTTTTGATGTTCCCTGTATTATTAATCGTGTACTAGTATTAATTGCTAATATTACTTCTTTTCTTTGCTATAAATTCAAGTGAAAATTTAAACTATCGTTTGATAATTAATGTGGAATATATATAAGTGATGTGGAATTTTTTTTCTTCCTTAATTCCTTTCCTATTTCTCTTCTTTATTTTTGATTTTTTTTTTGTTGTCAAATTGATCATTTTAAAAATTAATAATTTCAAATTTTAGTTGCGTTAAAGCTTTTTTTTTAGGAATGAGTTGCGTTAAATCTTTAAAATAACAACACGCATGCATACTTGTCACAATACAAAATTCAATAAAAATTAGTCTAGAAATTCAAATTGGAAATAAACCTAAATCATGATGGTGGGATAAGAATTATGGCCGTTAGTTGACTAGACAATGTATATATATAATATGTACTCATCAACTTGTGAATCATTCATTTAGGTTATGTAGTACGTCCTTCGTTTTAAAATATATAATTATTATTAATTTTTTAAAATTAACTTTTAGTATTTTAAAACTTAAATTTGACATGAATTTCTTTAATTTTACTCGACACAATGATAAATATTATAATTAAACTACCTTAAAAGTATTATTTATTATAAGATTTATTATTTTATAATTTTTAATTAATCATCTCAACTAATTTTGAATTTGAAAATATATCACATTAACTTTCAAAAGTCAATAATAAATTTATACTTTAAAACGCATGAAGTATAATTAATGTGATTTTAGTGAAGTCTATATTATGGAGTATTCATGTTTGTTAATTAATTAGTTTTCTTTTTGGATAAAATTTAAAGCCCAAATAAAAGAATATATATCTAAAAGGCTGGGTAAGGCCAGTTTCTAACTTTCGTGAATCCCACCTATTAATTGTTTGCTTAATTTTAAATAGAAATTTATACATAAATATACACGATTTACAAGTAATATAATAATAAAGTCGAGTGTTGAATTTACAAGAAATTAAAAATAATTATTACCAAATACTAATTTAATACCAAATTAATTCTATTTAAACAATCGCAATTTAATTATTAAATAATCTAATTTAAATTACCAACTAAATTAAACTAATAAAAATGATTAAATCTAATTAAAAATAGTTAAGATTATAATTTTTTTCAATACTTTATTTAAATCTCTTCACTCTTTTTTTAATTAATTAATTATAACAAATTATTAACTGAAATTTCTTAACTATCCTATTAACCTTTTTCAAGAATTAATAAAAAAAAATTATTCTAATTAAGTTGCTATGTAAAAATAACTTAAAATAAACTCATTAAAATTCAATTCTCAACAATGCTACATGTAGCATATAGATATTTTTCATCCTATACACTATTATGTTACTTTTCCTAGATCCACTTTTGATTTCATATAGATTATCCCATTAATTATTGCGCTAATAATTATAATCATCAATAATTAAAAAGAAAATAAATTAAATTACACATTGGGTTCAATTGCAATTTCAATAAAATATTAGCCCATAACCAAATAATTAATTAACCACAAATAATTTAACATCTCAAAATTACAAAAATTAAAGTAAAAAATAAATAAATCAAATCTGTGTTGATATCCGTTGGTCACTCGAATTATAGTCTCCAATTTTCAAGCTCCGCCTTCAATTATTGAATCTTTCACGTTGAATATTTGCTTTTAATTCTACTTTTAAATTACTCTAATATAATATTCTGCTCTAAAACTATGTTAATATATGTTAATGTACTGAAAATAAAAGCTACACAATGTATTTATAGGAGTACAATAATAATCCTAAGCAAAAATAGAAAATAAATCTAATTCGGAATCAAATTAAAGCTAAAATTCGCAATTAATTCCGTTTCTGGCAATTAACGCTCAAGCCAAACAAGTCCTTTACATTTTTTTACTGCCCTGGCAGCCCATCTGCCCGCGCGCATGGCTCATGTGCTGGTTTTCTTCCTCATTTTAATAAAACAACGTTGTGTAGAACCTGCAATGCCCATTGCGTGTGCGTCATTCTGCTCCTATGCTTGCTTCCTTATGACGTCGTGTGCTAATCGATAGCTGACCCAAGTGCGCTTGGCGCAGTTCTCCCTTATTGCTAATACATGTGCGCGCATGGCGCGCTAGCTTGTTCTGGTTATTTACGGAATTGCCATCGATTCAGCCAATATTACTATTCTACCATCAGAATATTTTTCCTACAAAATAATATATAAATTAATTAAAAATAAATAAAATAATATAAAATTACTAATAATAATAATAATGCATAAAATTAAATAAACTGCCTAAAATAAATTAAAATGCTTAAAAACTAACAAATAATTAAACCTTAAAATATATAATAAATAGGTATAAAAACTCATTATCATTAATTTGATTTTCAGAATATATATATATATATATATATATATATATATATATATATATATATATATATACTTATTTATTGGTCAAGTGCAAGTTGTTAGCAATTTGTTGAGAAAAGATAAGTGATAAGTTGAATTATTAAGTATGCATTGACAAAATAAAAGCATGTAAGAAACGCAAATGAGTATTTGCATAGGACACTACAAGAAAAATAACTGATTTCGACGGAATTTATTCCGTCAGAAATAAATGAATTCTGATCAAAAGTGTAATTTCCGTCGTAAAAGTGCAACATTGACAAGAAAAATAGGTTTATTCTAGCAGAATTTAAGTCTATTTTCGACGCGATTATTTACGACCGAATTTTCGACGAAAATTTTCTTCGGAAATAATTTATTTATGACGGAATAAGCTTATTTCCAACAAAAAAAAAAAAAAAATTCTTGAAGTGGGATACTCGGTTTTGAAACAGCCGGTCAGTGGCCCAATAAAAATAACTACTTGAATATGAGGCCAGCCCAACTATATTTATAAACTATTAACCCAGAAATGGTCAACACTCCACTAATTTTATTCAAATGTTTGTTAGTTGAAATAATATACAAAACACAAGTTTTTTCTCTTTTGGTGCACAAAATAGGGATGACAATAATAAGTAATAAATGTGAAGAAAGATAATAATTTTTTTTAACATAAATATACTCGGCCGATTATTACTTGCTAGCTTTAAATTTTATTAGAAAATGATTACATTTTCTAGAATATTAAATTTTAATTTTGAACAATTTTTCAAAAATATATTAATTTAATTGATAATTTTTTGGGATACGACATATATTAACATATGCTAGATGTAAAATGGATTTACCATTAGAACTTGATTACTTTACTTATGGAATAAACTCGCAATTAACATATAATCAAAAGTGATTTTTGTGCATGATTACATATTTGAATTAATTTGATAATATAAACGATAAATGCTCCATAATAAAGGTAAGTATCCTAAGGGTCCCCCACCCGCACCCCACCCAACCCCAACTCAAATTACATGTAAAATCTTATATTACATTTAGATCGGAAGAATGAATGCGAAGTTAATTTGTGATCGAGGCTTGACTAGTATTCATTGATAATATAGATAGATATAATCTAAATTTTTAAAAGAAGAGAGGGTTTTTTTTTTGTGGAAATAAGTCACTTGTATTAACAACACAAAATAAGATAACAACACAGCTTAATTGGCTAGCTTAGGAGTTCATGACCAAACAACAAGGGGTGGTTCTTCCTTTAAAATCAAAATATAACAGTTAAGTTTTTGAACAAAAGCAGGACAATAAATCATCCTCTTGATTAGCAGCATTTTTGGCTAGGCAATCAGCTACGCTAATAAGTCCTTCAATTGTATGAATGTAATAAATAAACACATATACATACGAACAGAATTACTTGCCCGCATAGATTGTTCTCTATATCGAGTTAAAATTACTATTAAATGTAAAAGATATTGTGTAAGATTTGGAATTCAGCCGAATGCTGCCTGCCTGAAATTGTATCATTACATTGTTCTCTAACATCACAGAACTACGACCACATGCTCTGCATCCCAGTACATTTAACAATCATCCATCGACAACAAAAGAACAAAACATTTACTTATGAAAGAGTAAACAATTGGTATATTAATATATATATATATGCAAGCCACAACAGAAGGTGGACAAAAAGTTGCAAATAAGGAAATAATTTTGATCCTGGATATAGATAGCCACTAACAGCTGGGTATTTTACTTCCACTACTAATAGGGGAAGAACTGTACCCATTAATGGAATGCGTTTGCAAGAATAGTGAACATAAATAACATTTATTACGGATAACTTCTCATATATATATATATATATATATATGCTCATGCATGCAAAAACATGAATAAGATTAAAACTAATCAGACTACCGTGAAATCTAATGCAAGATTATTACATTTCCTAAAACAATAACTGAAAATCATTAAAGTATAATACAAATAAAGTTAACAATGCGTACATGACTATGGCTTTGGCCTTTGTGTCTAGCCAAGAATTGAATAACAACATAATTAACGAGGATCCCACGTACTAGAATGAATTGCCCAGTGTAAATTCTAACAAACAAAGCAAAACAAAACCAAAACTTAACATGCAAGACAAAAAAAAGACACTATTACATAAATATGAGTTACCACTGAACATCACACCGTGAACAAAACAAAAAAGACAATTCAGATCTAAAACATAACATCAGCAGTGATCGAAATCAAGTTCATAAACATATCCACGAAATTCATTAAAACAAACTTACCAATTACTAACCATAACTATACAGATAAAACGAACCCTAATCCCAATTTCAACGATCAAAAGGGCCTTTTGGATCAAGTTGTTTGCAGATTCCGAGATAAGTAAGGTAAAGAACCCGATCTTTCGCCGCGGTACGATGATTTTTGGTGTGCTTGCAGAAATACTTCAATTGTTCTAAGGTGCAGCAACCGAGCATTTGTCCCAACAGCAAGAACAGCCAATTAATCGCCTTTTTGTTTTCGGAAATGATGGGTTTTACGCTGTTTTCTTGATTACAAAATTTGCAAGTCGGCAAAATTGGATTCATCCAAACACTAGGAGCCCTATCATGCATGGTACCCCGGTTCTCAACTATAAAGGATCCAACCTTATAAAACTTTTCACGCAAATCGAAGCCCATTTCGTACTGTTTTTCACACCGTTTGCATTGCATGTCGCCGGTAATCGTCACGATTTGTTCTGATTCGAGATAGGCCAGGCTGTGCACGGTGGCCCGGCGCGTGGTGGCCCACGGGTACGGTTGCGGGACAGTATCGCTTTTTCCGTCACGTGGGGCTTGTGCCGGGTTGCGGCGAGTCCTTGTGGGGCCCGCAGATCGTGGTTGCGGTGGAGGTGGTGGCGGCGGAAGTACGGATAGTGGCGGCAGCGGTGCTACGTGGGATGAGTGGTCGTCGGTGTAGTTCGTGGGGAATGGGTTAATGTAGAGAGAGTGGGAAGGGGAGAGCTCGAGGGCGTTGTAGGTTGGTGGCTGGGAGAGTAATGGTTGAACAGACTGCGGTCGTGACAACGGCGGTTGCTGGTGGATGTGGTGGCGCGTGGTGGGACGGAGGGAGAGGGAGAGGGTGAGGACGTCGTTTTCGTCGTCGTGCTCTTGGAGGTTCTCAGAGAATCTCGACCTCGGGATCTGTAAATTGTTGGTGGGGTTGTTTTCATGGCTGATGTCTTTTCTTTTTCGGTTAATTTCTTGCTCGCTAGCCATATCTTCTTCCTGGTTGTTTTTATTATTCATGGAGGAGAGAGAAAGTGGAGGGAGGATAGAGAAATAGGAGAAGTGGGGAGAGATTAATGGGAGAGATATATATAGAGAGATTATATAGTTAGAGATAGAGATGAAAGAAACAGATTAGTGTAGAGTTCTTTCAAATTCAAAATACTCCTCTTACTCCTACTATGTTGTCTATTTAAATTCTTGCTGGCCTTTGTTTGTTTTAGGGTTTTATTCCCGCGTGGCGTATTCAGACTGACACGTGGACTGGTAGCCAGTACCTGGCCAGGTCTGATCAGGATTTTTCGGTCCAAATCAACAAAAATTGGTTCATGCTCTGTCCATTATATATTCTCTACTTTCCTTTTCACATCTAATACTATCCATTTGTTCTTAAATTAAAGATATAATTTAATTTTTAAAATTAAATAATGGTATATTAAATTTTAAATTAATATAAATTTATTTAATTTTAATTTATACAATTATTATAATTAAATAACATATAATAAAAATTATTAATCACAAAATTTATTTTATTTTAAACTTTTATGAGTCATACAAATTTTAAAATTTAATATGTCAACGTTTTATCTCAAAAGTCAAATTGTATCTCTAATTTTAATATTGAGTGAATAACTATTTAATATTTTTTTAAAGCCTACACTATTATATAAGGCTGTAAACGAGTCAAAACGATCTGAATTTTAAGTTGCTCAGATTCGACTTGTAAGATTAAATTTGTACTCGAATAAGACTCGGATTTGAACTATATTTTAAAAACTTTATTCATATTCGACTCGACTCGAATTTTCTTTACTCGAATTCGATCCGACTCAGATCGAATTATATTCAAATTACTCATGAAGTTCAATTTCAAACTCGAATTCGAGTCTCTACATAATACTTAACTTTATAATACATACAATTACTAACTGAACTTATTATTTTGCTTAGAAATGAGAAAGTATAATTATAATTACACTTTACAGATATAAAATAATTAAAATTACAAATAAAAATAATAATAACTAATTATTCAAATTTTGTTTAATTGTGTATATATTTTAAAAGAATGTATTGACTATCTATTCAAATATGTATGAATCGAGTATGTATCGAATTATGATTGAAAATTCGAGTAGTTTGAATCCTAAACGAGTTGAGTATAATTTTACTCAGATTATACTCATATTTTTATTCGAACTATTTTTTGTGCTCAAATTTGAATCATATTATTAATGAATTCGAGCCGAACTCACATTTTTTCGAGTCGAGCCCGAATTGAGCTTAAACTGTTTGACTCGAGTTACAGCTTTACTATTACAATGTAATAAATTAGGGGTACACTATTTAATGTAGTCTTGCTGCTGAGGGAAACGTCAGATCGACCATGCACATGCACAGTAAAGGAAGATGTTTTTACCATTAGGCTATCATTTTTTGTATTATTAGTAAGTCTTTTTGAAAACTAATAAGGTCACAAATTTGAGATTTAATTTTTTAATTTTAATTTTTAGATTTTTAATAAATAAAAAAATGTTTTTTAGGTATTTTTATGTTCGTGTATTTTTGTTGTCAAAAAATATGTGTAAAAGAAAACAAACATCCTTACACCAAAAGCAACAAAATCATACTTCATTCGTTTCATATTATTTGATCATTATTGACTTTTTAAAGTCAAGTTAATGGATTTTTAAACTCAAAATTGACATAAATTTTTTTAATTTTTATTATTCTCAAATGGCATAAAGAGATCTAGAAGGGGGGTAAATAGATTCTTTAAAATCTTTAATTAAAATTATTTACCCAATAATTTATTAGTTAACTTTATTTCAGTTATGCACAACAGAATATAGTGTTTTTAAAAACCTTCAAAGATTAATTAAATACATCACTTCTAATTTTAGTGATAATGAGTGTGAAATTAAGTCTCAGTTTATATAACAATTAATATGACAGTTATATAAAGCAATAAAAAAGACAGATATTTTAAGAGATTTGGAGGCTAAACTACTTCTAATCCTCTTTTCCACTTCTCAAGCAGGGATGATCAACTAAGGATAATGACCACTAAGATCAAGTTCTCTCATAACCGATTACAACACTATGATCTATTAAGTGTCACACAAGTCACTAAAACTTGATAAGTCAAACAGACTAAAACCTCACTACGAGAACTGATTCACTAAGAATCAGACGAGTCACTAAGTTTCGTCTTACAGAGATCACTAAGATCTAATTAACTAGTTTGTTTGTTTGTGTTTTGGGTGCTGCTAAGTTGCTTTAAGCTCTCTTCAAAGGTCTTAGCAACAATGATCGATTTCTCCAGAAAGCGTAAAGTAACTTTTGGATTGAATGGTAGACTTTGAGCTTTCAGACTTTAGACTTTGTATGATTTAATACTTGAATAGTTCGATTGATGTTTGGATGTATATTTTTGGAAGTATGAAGTTGAAATCTATTTATAGATTTTTTCTTGAAAATATCCGTTGGAAGACACTGTAGCTTCTTGCTAGTCCTAGCCGTAAAAGTCTTCTGACATTGACTGGTAGTCTGCTGTAACCGCCAATGTTTGTCAACTATGTCGTCAGACCACTGTTTTTGTGTTGAGGAATATTTGTGTCTCTGAATTTTATCAAATATAATCGTTTGAATAAGGTTGATTGAACATCTCCTTTTCGTCAACACACTTGAGTGCATTCAGGTAGTAATGGTGTGTTGAGAAAAATTTTAATCCATGATTTACAGAACGACCACTTTTATGTCAAGAGTTGCACTCTACAATTCTGATTGTCTATAATCGTAGAGTCAATTCTCAGATTCTCAAATAGTTCACTCTATGAAACTGGTGGCTTTGCGTTTTGTTTCCATGCTTGGAGTCACTCTACGATCTTGGAGTTCCTTATGACACTCTGCGATCTTAATATCACTCTACGATCTTGGAGCTATTAAATTTTACTCTGCCATCTTAAAGTGCATTTGTTTTCTTCTGGATGACTTTTCCAAATTCTTTTAGTTCACGTTGCGATATGAGAATAATTAATTAGTCTTATGCTCTACAATCATTTAGACTGTTTCTTTTATAAAAAGTCTTAACTCTACGACTTGGATCAACATAATATATTTGATCTCTAAGTTCTTTTATAATGATTATCTCTTAAGAGATTTACAATATTACTTATTTTTCTTACAAATATACATTAAGATCTAGGTTATCATTAAATCAAATATTTTAAATATAAATGCACTAACAATTTTAATTAATACAATGATGAATATTGTAAATTATTTGAAAAAATATTACTAATTGTAAGTTTTATTAGTTCATATTTTAATGAGTTATCTTAATTTTGAGTTTAAAAATGCCTAAAATTAATTTTTAAAAGTCAATAATAATCATATAATTTAAAATGGAGAGAGTATTATTTATAACGGCCTAGCAATCTTACAATTAAAAGTATAAAAATTGGGTGCACCTGAAAAATCATCCTTACAATAGAAACACAAAAATTATATACTCGAGAACTATCAACCTTACAATTAAAACCAAAAAATTGGGAGCATCGACTCATCCTTACAATAAAAATATAAATTTATATATCTTTTGTTCTAAATTATAAAATTAATATTGACTTTTAAAAGTACTACTAGTTATAAGTTTTATTATGTTTAAATTTAAATTAATTTTGTTAATTTTAAAATTTAAAAACATCTCAAATTATTTTTTTTTTATAATAATAATCTTATAATTTGAAACGAGTGAAATATATACGAAAACGGCCAATCCTACCATTAAAATACAAAAAGAAGGTACACGAGATCGATTACCCTTGCAACAAAAAGACTGAATCATGCATCATTATAACGTCAAAGGACATAGAAAAATTAATGGGGAAGTAGTCCCATTTATTTATTTTTTAAATAATTTTTAAACACGTATTTCAATCAAGGACTTAATTAAATTGTCACTATTGAGACGTGCTATTGAGCTTGTTACAATGTATATTCTTTTGTACTCTTTTTGCAACTCATAATTTTAAAAGCAATGGAAAACTCTAACAAAATGAAAAGCAAGTCAATTATAGAATAAATAATTAATAAATGTGTGAAAGCTGATAATTGTAATAGGGAATTGATATTTTCACAACAAAAATTAATATTTCTACAAGGCTCATGAATAATAAATAGGGTCCACCTCATACGAGTAAGATCTTGTAAAAATATCAATTTTTCTTGTGAAAATATTAATTCCCTTGTAATATTTTTTATTTTGGTACTTTTTTATTGCAGTAAAGTATTTACTTTTAATTTAGATTACATAAAACATATATATGAGTAATGCTATGAATACAAATACTATAATCTCGTGTATGCATTGAATATTTAGAAATTAATAAATATTATAAATAATTTAAATAAAGAAATATTATGTAAAATCTCACTCTTTCTGACACTTGTAAATGACGAAAGAAAAATGTAAGAAAAAATGAAGCAATTAAACAAATTAACGTAATAAAAGATTAACACAACAGATGGTAGTAACATTTTAGTACTTACAATTTAGGTTATATATACAAAAACTTATTATATAGTTCACTTGCTGTATGTTTTATAGTTCATATATCATTTAGTTTGAGAAGTATTTATCTTCTTTACCTTATATATATATATAGAAAGATTAATTTTATTATAATAATATTCTATGGAATGATTTTTATTTTTTTTGGTTGGTTATATTCTATGGAACGAGAAAATAAAGAAAGTAACCAGTGGATTTAGGCAAAGTACGAATAATCAGCTCTTAATGCTTATCACGTACACTTCCCATTTTAAAATTAAAATCTTAAAGATATAATTTGATTTTCGATATCAAATGACGATATTTTTAATTTTAAATTAATATAAATTTATTTAATTTTAATTAATATAATTATTATAAAAATATATTATACAACAAAAATTATTTTATTTTAAATTTTTATAAATAATATTAATTTAAAATTTTAATATACTATTTTAAAAATTAAATTATATTTTTTTAAATAAATTAAATCTCTCATTCACACACACTGAGCGTTTAATAGATGTAGTAATAATAGTATTCAAATTCCAATGTGTCCAAATTAGGTCTAGAAACATCGTAAAACGGGAGATATATAGGCAATCACTCTTTCTTTTCTTGGGTAATGTGTAGAAAAAAGGTCTGTATTTTTCTGACTAATTAATCGGATGAATCTGAATCTGATTCGGTGTTTATGACAAAATATTGTTACTAAGACTAGTTGAATTCAACAATTAAAGTGACAATTACTTTTAGGAAATGATTATTAGTACATGTTTTAATTAAATGCCTCATCGAAAAACATACCATCTTCCTAGAACATCAGTGTATGAATTTATTTCTTGAATCTTTTTTATTTTTTTAGTAAAAAAAATAGTTTTCACAAATACACTTCAACCAAAATTTTATTATAATTTTTTTTTTAAATTAATACTAAAATAATATTGAATTCTAATATATTTAACTATGTGAAACTAAAGTTAGTATTTGAAATATAAAAAAATAAATCAACAAATACTCCTATATATATATATATATATATATATATATATATATATACACACACACTCCTAAATAACTAGGAAAGTTTGAGCAGGTGGCAGTTAAGACTTAAGTGCATGTGTTTATCTTATTTATCTCAAATAACTGAGTTAATTAAGAGCCATGCCTGGCAACCGATGACTTGAGCCTTCGAGGAAATTCTTGTTAAAGAACTAAAACACTATATGTACGTATATCTATAACGGATTTAATTAGCCACCTCTAATTTCCATTACAATTAACTTCTAACTAAGCCAATTATATCCCTATCAGTATTACTAACAAACAAACAGGGTTTTAGAGCTGGATTTGGCCAATTTTTTTTAGAATAAATATAAGTGTACAAATATAAAATATAACATTTTGATTTCAACTATTAAAAGAGGGGTCTGACACGAAAATTCGTGCCAAGTCTCACTTTTAATAGTTGAGATATATGTAATATTTAGTTATAGTGTGTGTAAAATTATCTATTTTTTATAGTTCAAATTATTTAAATTTTTAGTGATAATCGATACACAATTTAAAAATGTATAAATACTCGAATAATATTAGAATAATTGATATTTTATTTATTTATTTTGAATTATAATTGTACTTCTTTATAGTTGTTATTGTAATTTATACTTCTACCCTTTTTTTTTATAAAAAAATAACCAAATTATAATTTTTACAAAATTTAAAATTTAAAATAAAATAAATAAAAGAGTATAAGATAAGTTTCTCTTTTCAATTTTACTCAGAATTTGAGTCATAATTGGAATATATTTGGTTTAGGCAAAATGGAATATCCCGCACCACCATTTAGGAAAAAATTACAAACTTTATTACAACTGCAAATCCTATAACGAAAATTACTAAATTAGCATGTCTGGATCGGGCCAAGTCCAACCCGAACACTCCGAACCAGTCATTTTTGGTGGATTTTAATCGGCAATTTGGCAATCATCATCATCATCTTCAATTCTTCATCAGCGATTCAGCGTCTGCTCCTACTTATTCTTCAGTTTTCACTAAAGTCGAACCCATTTCATTCATCTAAAGGTACTCTCTTTATTTTATTTTTTCTGTTTTATTAATTGTTCTTCAAATATTTGATAAACTAGAATATGGGTAACCTCTCAGTTTACTCATAAATTGCGATAGTTACCAAGTAATTTGTTTTTCTTTTCCTTATAGGCAAATACACATATTTATGTATGTATGAATGTATCTATTTAATTTGTGTGTGAATTTGATTGTGATGTTTTTTGATTCTGGGTTTGGAAAATGGACAGGGGATAGTAAATTCATTCAGCTCACGTTTGCATTTCTTTGATTGTTTTGATTAAACTTGCAATTACACGAATTGAGTATTTTTTTTCTGTCTTCATATATCATATTGTACCCCGCTTTTCCACACACACACACACACACACACACACACACACACACACAAAATAATCCTCATTTTGACCTTTTTTGAAGTTAATTTCCAAAATGCTGAAAGTTAAAGTTAATGTAAATCACGTGACTTTGAAAAGGATAAAGTTTCAAATTATACTCTGTAGATAGTTTAGAATAATTATGATTATATTAACTAAAATAAAATGAATTCATATCAATTTTAAATTTTAAGATTTTGCAATTGAATTCAGAAAATAAATAATGGGACTACTTTTGTAGAACGAGGGGAGTTATTCTATTTCTGGTGCACTTCTTTGTTCATTGCTCATCCAATTAAGCAAATTTGTGCATATTCCGCTTTGATTGTTCTAAATATTGGTAGGTGATCAATGCTGACACATGTACGGGTGTAAGGTTCAGGTTTTGGCTCCAAGTTAGCTGAATAGTGCGTGACATCAATGGTCTAGTATGGAAAGGTATAGCTTAGGAGGAGGAGGTAAGGGAGACGACAATGAAAACCAGGAAGGTGGTAAGGACTTGAGCCTCAACAAGAACTATTAGAGCTGTTTAGTGAATCAAATGTCATATTTTCAACCATAAATGTGGAGGGAAATCCTCCTATTTTTACATTTCCAAGGGTGGGGTAAATGGTAATGATGACCTAAAGGGGTAGCTTCCTTATGCAGTGGTGCATTTAGTTCATGGCCAGTGTAGGCATTGCCTATACTGGCTTTTTGAAAAATAATTATTTTTTATGGGTAATTAATATATATATATATATATATATATATATATATATATATATATATATATATATAGTTTAATACATACATAAAAAGTTTTATATTTTATTTAACAAGAATAAAGAGGAACTTTGCATTATATTTGTGAGCTTTAGATAGAAAAAAGAAAGAATAGAAAACTTAAATTAGGATGGAAACAAATGTAATAGAAAATTTATAAGCATTTGTAGACAAAGAGTAGGGTAGAGATTATAAAAGATTTACTAAAGACTTTTTGATTTTACTCTAAATCCGGCCCTTTATTTTTTAATGGAAAATTTCGCAAAAAAAGTGGCAATTTTTTTGGTTTATTTATTTTCTTTTCCGTCCCTTAAAATATTCACAAACAAGAGAAATGGATATTAAACTTAAGTTTTCATTCATTTATTTATTTTTCATGTTGTTTTAAAACATATAAACAATATAAAAAAGTATAATTACTATCATTTCTACAATATAACCTCCATTACTAAATTCTTAGTTAATATTAATGTTACATTTGTGAATATAAAATTATTTTTAAAAGTCCTCATTTTAAAAATATATTTCAAATTTTGGAACGAAAAGAGTATACTGTATTTTATTTATTTAACTCTAATTTTTTAAATTAAATTTATAAATAAAAAATAATTTTGCCTACACTGAACTCAAATCCTGGATTCGCCAGTGTCCCAAGATGTCAGCACGCCTTCTGAAGCAAAAAGATGCCCTCTTAGGCTAATCAGTAGTACCAACATTTAGTGCAAGATGACCAGCTTTAAATGCTATGTCTATGCACATGTGGCAAGTGCATCACAACACTCACATGCGACAACGTTCACAGTCCTTGTCTTTAAGGAGAGGCCCATACAAGACATTTGTCTTTGGGAGAAGATGCTGTCATATGGAGCGAGGCGCATATCTAATCCTCCAATCTAGATTCTTCAAAAGTTTTCCAAAGGTTGCAGTGGCTTTAGGACTATATGGTAGGGTGACAACATGGTTGTCAAACCTGGACTGAATCGCCGGTCCGACCGAAAAAAACTGGAACCGGTCCGGTCTAACCAAAAAAATCAGTTTTGGTCAAAATCCGGTAAAAACTGGTGACCTGGCGGGCAGACTGATCGACCCAGTAACCCGGTCATCGGTTCCCTACCTCATTTTTTTTTTAAAAAAAATAAAAATTTAAGCATTTGAACTAAATTAAATGTATCATTGATTGAGTTTTGAGTTATGATCATGATTTAATAACTTTCTTTTCATATAGATTTAATATTTATTTGAATTATATAAAATAAACATTGTATAAATAGATTTATTTTTTTTACCGAATTTGATTGAATGTATCCTAGAGATGTTTATGTTCATTTGTGTTTAATTTTATCACTCTTGAGTCTTGAATTTTGAGTTATGATCATGATTTAATATTTTTTTTATATAAATTTAGTATTTATTTGAATTGTATAAAGTAAACATTGTACAAATAGGTTAATTTTTTTTTTGTAGATAAATTGATTAATTTTACATATTTACTAAATACTGTATATAATATATAATAATAATTAATATATTTAATTATTTATTACATATTAATGACGTCACCAGTAATAACGGTCCAACCACTGGTTGGACCAGTGACCCATCCACCCGGTGCCTTTTCTGGTTCGATAACCGGTCCGGGTTAAAGAACACTGGGTGACAGAGCCTCTTCAAAGGTTTACCCAATAATGAGCACGGGGCATGAGCGCCATGTAATTATCTCGTTGGCAAGTATAATATGGCGCCAAGAGTACTTAAGTAGCTACGTTTTGAAAGTCAAAGGTTTACCCAATAATGAGCACGGGGCATTAGCGCCATGTAATTATCTCGTTGGCAAGTATAATATGGCGCCAAGAGTACTTAAGTAGCTACGTTTTGAAAGGGGAACAACGCCTTGTCTTTAATGGTCTTAAAGGGCTTCTCATAAAAGTTAGGAAGGAGGCATTCGAAGGGCCGGCCACTATATCTTAGGGGGAATGCGGACTCCATTCCAATAAACTAGGAGAACATGGTAACTCCTTGAGCTACTAACCGTTCCATATGGGACCGTATTGCTAACTCCTAGCGAGGCCATCAAATGGGAGCACCCCCCCTGAGATCATTCCTCCCAACATTTAGACGGCGTGTGGGCTTGGAAGATTCTTTCTCTAGGGAGTAGAGACTGTACCAAACCTTGTTTTTTTATTTTGATAAGTTACCTGAACATACCACTTAGCAGGCTACTGGCATCTAATGTTTTGAGTTGGCATGATGAGGATAACATTTAATAATGCTAGAAAACGTAATGAATTAATATTTAATTTTTTCCATTAGAAGGAGAATTTAAATAAGAAACAATATTAGGCTGTTTATTTAACTAAATAACTACTTTATGAATTTTGTTGTTCAAAAATGATAAACACAGATGAGCAACATTTTTACCTTTTTCAACCAGAATTTGTATCATCGATCATATCGTATCGTGGGATGCGTCCTATTGTAACATTCCTCGCACACTGTGATACTGATACATTAGCAATAATGTATCGATTTGCTTCAATATTGTATCATAATACGTATTGTGTCTTGTACGATATTGACAGCTATGCTAGGAGGATATGATGAGAAAGTGTATAATTGTGTAGTATATGTTCCTAGGAGCCTAAGAAGAGTTTATAAAGGAATTATAAATCTTTACGTCTAGGATTCTACTTTCTAGAAAATATTGTATGGTGGAATTATAAATCAAGATTTTCGGAATCCCTTATTATAATGGTGTGTTCATTCCATATTTTACTTGTTAGAAGGTGTTATTTTGGAGTTCGTTCAATTTCTGTGTCCATGATTGAGACTAAGTTCACCATGATGAAACTTCGTTTTTTTTGTTTTATGTAGAGAAAGTGATACTGATGCCTTTACTTGTGTTATTTTTTTCCTTTTGTTAGGGGCAGAGTTTTTAAGTAGTTCTTCTTATCACTGAGGGTCAATGGACGGCATCGTAGATGCTTTGAACACCGCATATCAGGAGTATGTTGCTGCAGCAGCTGGTGCACTTGAAGCAAAGGAGAGTTCTGGTGGGCAGAATACAGCTGCCCCAGATGGTGCGCTTGAAAATTTCAAGCAACAATGGGAGCTGTTCAGAGTAGCATGTGATCAGGCAGAGGAGTTTGTGGAGTCTGTTAAGCAGAGAATAGGATCTGAATGCCTGGTGGATGAGGCCACTGGCTCAGTTGCAGGAAAGCCAGGACAGGCTGTCACACCTGGTCTTCCGCCCATCAGTGCAGTTAGGTTGGAGCAAATGAGCAAAGCTGTCAGATGGCTAGTGATTGAATTGCAACATGGATCAGGAACTTCTGGTGGTTCATCACTTTCCCACCCTTCTGCCCCTTTTGATGCTAGATTTCCTGAAGATGCAGCCCAATAGGTATTTCAACAAATTCACTGGCCTTATATTAAGATATTGTTGGAAGGAATCAACTTTTTCTCTGCATCATTCTATATTCCATGGAAAATTGATGATTAAATGCATGAAAAAGTTCAAGACCAAAATATTATCAAAATTTGGGTAGCATGGGATTCAGGTTTCCTTGCTACAGCTCTACAATGTTCAGTGTGATGAATTATCTATTAAAATTGGGATAGTATGGTCACCAGGTTTCCTTGTTATGCTGTTTGCTTATGGACGTGAATTATATGATCCATCTGAATTTCCATCTGTCCATGCATCATCTAGGTGCTTTTATCTTCTCTGTACCATTATCCTAATAAATGCCTATCAGTATTACCAAAAGTTAATTTAATGATGTTTGGTGCCAAATTGACCTTTGTTAAACCATCTTGCTGGCTGATGTGATGTTATCATTCTGAATTTTAGACAACAGAACTTCAGTTCGAATACCAATAAAAAGTATGTCCCGATAATAGTGACTAGCTTAGTCCAATTGATTTTTCTCGATAAGCAAGTAGTCCTATTGAATTTAATAGGCTTAACACCACATATGTTCCTACAAGCTTGTTTATTAGACCTCATATTCTACATTCATTCATTTGTATTTGGGGGGTTTTCTATCAGGGAGGGGTGGAACATGGAGGCTACCCCCTCTTGTGTAGCCATTGTCATAATTGGAATAAAAGACCAGAGTGTGGTTTTTATATGTTAGCCGGTTGACTTGGCACTTCAGGTTGGAAGAAAATTTTCTAGGCACTAAATAGCTGAAATTTTTGTAGGAAAAGTCTAGTTTAATATTTTACTGCAACTCGGTATATTAACTTATGGCATGAGATTATAGACGGAAGAAAATGTTTCACTTCTGGAAAGGCACGCGATGTGTTTAAATACCTGATGCTCCATTGACCAAGAATCAAAATCAAACCTTTTTTATATCATGATTTTTAATGCGACTTACAAATCTGCACATAGTAAGACTTTAACGTATAGTAACACTTGATGTATCATTTTTTTTTTTTTTTTTGCATCATCTGTACTGCTTAGGAGGATGGAAAAGATCACAAAGAAGAGCAGAGCTTAGCACTTGATATAAGCTTGTTTGTCTTTATTTTATACATTTACATATTTAAGCATACAATTTCTGTTGTTCTTTGCTAAATCAGCCAAGTGTGAGCATGTGTTTTAATCATAATTCTGTTTGCACTTTGCAGGTGATTGCAACTTGAAGAAAGCGCACGAGGTGCAAGCTCTGGTGTTCTGTTCCTGGACAGGTTTTGAAAATCATCATTTCAAGTGGGATAGATTGTAAATTGGATGTTGCTAGTTATGTGAGTTCAAGGGCTATTCAAATTGATTCGAAGCTTTCATTTGTTTTGGGGTTGCTACTGGTTTACGGCCACCACCGGTAAAACTAACATTTACTAGGTAGGTTTTAATCCGTTTGTGGCATTCACAATGAAATTTTCTTGGCAATTTTCTTTCTCAAAGGGATCCAAGGAATCAATTCAATTGTTTTGAAGTATAATCGGATCACAAGACTATCTATTGTTTCTATACATAACTATTGTGATCTCTTTTTTAACATACCTTTAAGTTGCTTACAGACAATTCTTGAATTGGATATTTCTAAATTGGTATGTTTGGAATCATATATCTACTCAAGTTTTTTTTTTTTTTGGTTATATATATATATATATATATAATTTTTTTTTTGCAATGCTTTATGATCTGATTCAAAATTTGTTTTGAAAACCATTTGTTCTTGCAGCCGCCACATTTGTTTCAGAAGCTTGAGCTCAATTGCAGTAGAATTACAAGGAAATGTATTGGCTTCGTAAATTATATTGTAGCGCCTTTGACAATCACTATGAATGAGATCAAGCTATACGATCGGTAAAGAATAAGGTTGAAATTATAATGATAAAATATTAATGTCTTACTACTTTACGGTCTTAAAATAAAATTGTATTTTTAATTGGAGTAGGCACTAGAAAAATTGTATCTCTATTTTGTAATAGAGTTACAAAGGAATATATATGTTATAAAATTTTGAAAAATATATTTATCTTAGCAAAGGCCGTGTCATCCAAAATTTATTGATTTTCTTTATGATTAAATTAATTTACTTGAAAAAAGATTACTTTGACAAATTGCTATAATCATGGTAGCAGTAGAATTTTCAGAATGGTGTTAGTTCTACTTAAACATAACATCACATCACATATCCACGACTTTTTATAGAAATTTTAGAAGTTGAAGAATACGAATTAGTAATATATGCGCACGAAAGAATATATATGTGTGTACGCGCACTCACTCACACATTATATATATATATATTTTATAGTCAAAGAAAGATGAGAGTATTTTTTTATTTAACTTAATTTTAACTATCCATTACAAGATCTAATAATTTAAAGAGTTATTTATCGCAGAATAATTTATAGTATATATGCAGAATTATTATATAGTACATGACCCATTAAAAAATTATTTATAATACTCGATAGTTTAAAAATGTTACAAAAAAAAATAAAAATTAAGAAATATCACGTCTCTATTTTTTTTTAATTTTTACATTGGTACTGCATATTATTATCCGATTCCCCTAATTTTATTTTTTTTCATGACCCTTCGTCGTACGGTCTGAGAAATGGAGTTTGAATGTGATCATTCTCAAGAGCTGGTTTAGTTGGTCCGCCAAAAACATAGAGGCTCTCCCGAGTATGACTCTACTATCCTTGTGTTGACTAGAAAGCACACCTTCTCATTACTCTAATCGGCACGTAAGCACAGACAGAGACGGTTATTTCAGGAAGCAGGGCAACCAAAGAAGAAGTTTATCACAAGTCAAAATTGCTACGGTTCGTCATATTTAAGTGGACCAAAACATATTTGCATGTATTATATGGTTAGATAATGCAATCTAATTAGTCACACGGAGCTAATGCCCTTAAACAGAGGATTGAATACAGGTATCATTGTTAATTCCTCAAAATTTTCTGGATTCATACTCTTTGTTCTCTCTCTTTTTTATTTATTTATTTATTTAGTTTTTGGGTATCATTCATTCTTCCTGTTAGACTTCATTCTTTAACACCCATTTAAAAAAAATACCTTTCAGCCGTTTGGCTAATTCCTAGAGAAAGAATTCCCTAAAGAATTACCCTTTTCCCTTTTCAGCTACTATCTTATTCAATGAAGCTAAATCTAGATTTTTCACAAGCTATTGTGGCAGCCCACCTGATTGAATCCATGTTAGATCCTAATTTCCGTATTTGCTTTGGGTTTTCTTTATCTTATGTATGCTTATGCATGTTGACTTGTGTTTATGATTTTAATTTTGTACAACTGATTTGTGGAATTCAATTAATTCATTAATCTACTTGTTGAGTGATTTTGATTTGGGTTACTGATTTTTATTATTGTTTATTTTCCTTTCATTTATAGAATAATGGATCTTGGAGATAAGATACAAAAGGTTAATGCTTTTCACTGGATTGCTCGGGTTAGTAATTATGTTTTTTTTTTTTTAACTTTCTCTTTATATGTGAGATATTCTTTAGTAGTTCAAAAACTATAAACAATTCATTATTTTTAATTTTAATTTTTGCCTAGTAAGTTTAGTTTCCCTATTAGATTGCTTTATTCTTTCTGTATGTAATGAAACTGGGGTACTGCAATCTGGAACTTATTTTGTAAGATATATGTTATTGTTAGTTGTTACTTGAAGATCATTGAAATTGTCCATGTATTTTGTTTGAGTTGATACTTTTGGGAAGGCATGTGCTTATAAATGTAGAAGATACTTTGGGAACTGGCGGAACTGAAACCATCATCCTGGCAGTTGAAAGCTTCAAAATTTCTTAGTGTCTTGATGGATATCTAAGGCTCATCAACCATAAAATATCTTGGAGTAAAATTCAAAAAGCACCTATGGTTTGTCCAAATTATGGAGTCATCACCTATGGTTCGGAAACTATCAATTTACATCGACACCTGTTAACGATTTTTGTCTTTTTGTGGTGAAAGAATGTGCTGCCCCTTCATGTCTTATTCCCCTAAATAACTTTTTCTTTTCTTTTTTTTTTACTTTTTCCACTTCTCCATCCAATATATATATATATATAATTAATAAATGCAATATAACATTAAAATTAAATTCTATTAACACGAACTAAATTTAATTTATGCATAATGAATAAATACGAAAATAATAAACAAAATTTATTATCAAACTAAACTAAATTGAAATTGAATTGCATTAAATTTAAATTAAGCTAAAAGTAAAACTAAATTACATTAAAGTGGAATGCGTGTTAAAAGGATAATCAAGAAATGAGTGTTAAAGTAGTAGATCATCAAGAATAATTCTGAAGGAAAAAAAGACTATGATTTCAAATTAAAATAGATTTTAATTAGATCAAATTAAATTACACCAGCTCCAACCTTGACCTTATAGCTAAGCTCCACTAGCTGCCGCCCAATAGTCAAGCTTCTGAAGAAGCCATAGCCAAGTCCCGCCATATAGTAAACCCAAATCACAACACCAGTTTCTGAATTAACCACCAAAAATTAATTAATCATAAGAGTTGTGAATTGAAGCAACTATACCTTGTGAAATCATCACCCTTAGTGCCTTTTCCTCTTTGCCCTCACCGCTTGTGAAATTAAAGCCTCGTAATGA
Source organism: Hedera helix (assembly GCA_947179155.2). NCBI lineage: Eukaryota > Viridiplantae > Streptophyta > Magnoliopsida > Apiales > Araliaceae > Hedera > Hedera helix. The sequence continues at coordinate 33,229,091 of OX359287.1, forward strand.
AATCCAACCAATATGATAAGAAATTGATGAAATTAATCTTGCAAATTCAGAGTGTGTATAGAGAAAGGGAGAAATAAAGATTAGCAGAGTCCAAACGACTTTGAATCAAGCTTAGGACAAACGAACTTGAGGCAGACCCTATAACTACAGTGCTGAAATAGGATGCATTGTTAGATGTTCTATTTTTTTTTCCCCTTAACTTCATCTATTTTTCGTTGATTTTCTTGGTGGTTCTAAAAATTGGGAGCAGGGACGAAGCCAATTTTTTTTTACAATGGGGGACAAGACAGAATACGACATGATATAAAATTTATTACATTAGATTTATATAATATAAATTAGCATCACAATGTTCTTTTAGCTAGAAATTAACTAAAATATAAATAAAAAAATCTTTATGATAAGAGGCAAATTATATAAATCTTGGGGGGACCTACAATTATTTATATGAGATCGACACAATTTATTAGTCATAACTTGACCCTTTATTTAGTCTTCATTTTAAGACCCTATCTTTCATCCTATTAACTTAATTCATGTCTCATAATATAACTCGTTGAATTTTACACTGTCCGACGAGCTTAGACACTGTAAAAACTTGATTGCCCAAAGCATAACTGCATAAAAACTTAATTGCATAATAATCTTCTTGGGTGCTGCGGCGCCCTTACACGACCTTTACACGGCGCTGCGGCGCTAGGCTTTGGCCAACCAACCTCGACAGCTAGCCTTGGCCAGCTTGCACGCCCTTGATTGACCACGCCCTGTCCTGTCGCACACCCAACACTGCGACGCCTCCCAGACAACCTAAACCAGTGCCACGGCACTATTGGGCAGGAAATAATTTTCTTGCTTAGGTTTCATGCTTCCCTAATTTATTCAAACCCCATTTCCCGTTAATTTATAACATTTTTTTGCGTGATTCTTGGTCTTACACGTTCGTAACTTCCTCCTTTATAATACTACTTTAGGTTTAGAAACCTAAATCCATCTGCACATGATTGCACATTGCTTACAAACCCTAATGAAAACTAGGTTTAGTTAAGTTTCATAAGTTCATGTTTCCATTACTCAAACTTGACATCTTTTGCATTATTTAGCCATTCTATCATGTTATAAGACTCTATAACACTAAATTACAAAATCATAAACCTACTCATGCATCATTTCATGAATTCTACTCAAGAACACATGATCAAAACTAAAACAAGGATTCTTTACTTCTTGAAGTGTTTGCTCTATACTTTGATCTTACAAGCTTCGACCTCCTTTCTCTCTTATGATTTTAGATCTTAAGTTGTTGGTGAATTGGTGAGAAATTATGAAGACTTGAGGCTCCTATTTATAGGCTACCAAGGTTGGGGTATAAGGGACATTAAACACAAATATTCTCCCAATTCCATCATCATAAGGGTGAGTCACAATGGCAAGTCACCATGTGACTCACCTAGCTCCATTAATTCTTCCATGAGTCACCTAGCCTAGTCATCCATTTTAATCATCAAATGCCACAATTCTCCACACAAAAGTTGCCAACACATCTGCAAAAAAAACATGATACTTACATATATTGTAAGCATTCCATATTTCCATAATGGCCCCCTCCTTTCTCTACACCATAACCGGTTCCCACTTAGTTGGTTAGCCTTGGTTTGGTTTTTCCAATTTAGTTTACTTTATAGTTCCATGGTAAATAAATTAGTTAGTCGCCAAAGTTGACTTTGATTTTCTGTATTTCTACAGTATAATTTTCGTATTATTCTTGTATTATACTCGTATAATAATCTGTATTATACTCGTATTTGTTAATAGTGATTTTATATTTATGTCGTATAAATACTTAAAACTCAATATACTCCAAAGTATACCTTATAAATCCTTTCTAGGTTTAAACAAGTACATAGATTCAATACTTATACCAAAAAACAATTACACACTTTTAATTACTAACACATAGATTGGGTCAAAACGTTTAATCATCTCTACACATTTCTATTCACCATAAATTAGGTTTTAAAGTTAACCTCTAATCGTATACAATCGTATTTTCAAGTTGTATTTGGTCTTCAATGTATACCCAAATAATCGTTTCTTAGGTATTTTATTCACCAAAATTAGGTTTTCAATCTTAACCTTTATTTAGTCATATTTACTAGCCCCATAAATATCCGGGATATTACATTTGCCATTGAAATAGATGGAAATGAGGTAACTTGAGGATAAATGTCAAATTACGAGGGTGAATCGATAGTTTCCAAATCATAGGTGGTGACTCAATAATTTGGGTAAACTACAAGTGTTTTTTTCAATTTTAACTCTATATCTTGTTGCATCCCCTTCCATGAAAGAGATGTGTTTTTAATTTAATGTCTAAGTTTAACTATTCTACAAGATTCTCCAGTAGTCCTATAATTGGCCATTCATGCAAATTTGCTGAAAGCTTTTGATGTAAATGATTTCTGCAGCCAGTAATTCTAGCTTTTGAAAAAATGTTCTGCTTCATGGGTCAGTCTTTCCTTTGACGGGCTAGTGTAGTTAGGAAGGAGTGCTTTATCTCTCTTTCTGCATCTGTGTGTTTTCATTTACTCATCTAGGTTTTGCTTGTTTGGTCTTTTACAATAATCTTTAGTATTATGTTATGGTTTTAGTTCTATTGACATGGCAAAAGTACAACATGATCATATTCTAATGGCTAAAATGTGGTTTGAGACCTGTAGGAAGATAGAAGGTAACTGATATAAATATGGATTGTCCATGGGAAATATGCAATTTCATTCTTGTGAAATGTGTTTTATTCTAAAAACAACGTGAAGAGCTTCTCTTTTATCTTTAATTATTCTGATGTGTGGAGAGTACTTTTCTTGTTGAGTTGATATTCATGATTTTAATATGCCGATACAAGACATTCTTTCTAATTGAGATAACTAATTAACATTAATTAAGGGTACGATTGTCACATTTTTTGGTAACGAGGCTAAGCTGTTAGTATTGAATGTAAAAATTGTTTTGCTTTTAATTAAGATACAGGATAACATGGAGCTGGTTGTGAGATCTCAGTAAGGAATTGTATCATGAAAGCACACCCTTATTGTGAATTTTATTCAAGCATTGAATAGTTAGTTAATTGTATCAGTAGAGATAATCTTCATTTTTGGTATGGAGATATGGAAAACTGTGTTTTCATTCCTCTTAAGACTGAAGAGTTCATTTGTGTATTAATTATTCATTGTGCCATTTTTGGCGTAGAAATGAGAACATTTCACCATCTGCATCTAGATATGATTTAGGTTTTCTGTTGTCAAACATGTTCCTAAAAATGCTTTACGTAGATTCTAATTTGGATGTAAAATCTTTTGCAGATTCAAAATCTTGGGCTTCTTTTTCTCTGGTATATCGTCCATATCATTGTCCGCATATGGTACTTTGCATCAGGGTTATCTCAAATACTTGAGAGCTATCTTATCTCCAGCGGATATTTGAAGCGGTATAAAGCCCTTGATTCAAGCAGAATTCGGTACCTGGCAATTGTTCTGGACAGTGAAGAAGCTCATCGGACTTCAGAAGTTATTGAACTTTTGCAGCGTCTTGCTGGAATTGGTGTGAAACATGTTTGCCTGTATGACTCGCAAGGTAAGGTGGTTTGGTGGTTTTTTCCTTTGCTACTAATAGCATAATGTATTGTGCTTGTGTCACTTTGTATCACAAGTATTATATCATGGATCTTTATCGTTGTAGGATTGCTGAAGAAATCAAAGGAAGTCATCACGGAGAATTTAAGTTGTGCAAAATTATTTGAGGTATAGCATTCCAACTATTTATTATCTAGTCACAAATATCATTAAACTAGTTCTTTTCAAAGTTGGAGGTTTTTTGTGTGATTTTGTTCTCTTGATCAATGCATGAAAGGAACTTCAATTTCAAACAATGTTGTGATTTGTCAATTGCAATTGGTTGACTCAGAAAGCTCCATTACTATTAAATGAAACTTATAAATTAGGCTAATGTCATCAGCTGTAGCCATATAAATGTTGTTTGTGTAGAGACTTGTGTAGACTAGACTGAGACAAGTTATCTTGTTTCTAGATTTTGTGCACTTTCAACTATGCACCTAGTTTCTTAATCTAAACATTGTAGGCAGAGTGTTTATTTCTTCTGCTTTAATAGAAACTGGTAAGAGTCACTGAATTTTCATCAGAGCTGGCATTGCTTTCCCCAATTTATGCAGGAAGCTACTAAATCTGATTCCCTTCTTGATAAAAAATATATAACTCTGGAATTTGCTTCATCCTCTGACGGAAAGGAAGCAGTTGCCAAAGCAGCTAATTACCTTTTTAAGAAGAATTACTTGGGTGGAAATCAGAAAGAGCTAACCTTTAGAGAATCTGACATGGACGAGGCACTAAAAGCAATTGGTTTGTTTTTTCTATTTCCTCCCATTTTGCCTTTTCTTCCATATTCACTATTTGCCTTCAAAATAAATTTAATCTGTTCTTATAAATATTTACTTTGGTATATACAGATAGGTATAGCTAACTGGTGGGCTATTGTTATGATGTACTATTAGGTTGTGGACAACCAGATCCTGACCTTCTATTAATTTATGGGGCTGCAAGATGCCACCTAGGTTTTCCAGCCTGGAGAATTCGGTATACTGAGATTGTGTAAGTCTATATACATGCTTTATCCTCTTTCAGTTATATTTCGTTTCTACTTGGGGAAGCAAGAAGCTTCCAAACAAGCTACAATTTTTCCCAGGAAATTACCGCAGTACGAAAACATATTTGTCGGAGTCTGATTTGGGCTCACTTTCTTTTGAAGCAAATTTAACTTTGCATACCGGCGAAGTGTTGCTATAATTTTGATTTTGGGGTCATATTAGCTTTGGAAGCAGTGGGAGTGGCGTGCGTGACGTTTTTTTGTATATTAAATTTTGGACATTTTTTTGAAGTTCAACTGATTAAAATTAAACCGTTCTATACTTGCAATGCTAACAGACAAACCTGTATACATAAACCCATCAATTCACTGGCAATTCAATCAAATTTTCTCTCTTTCTGACCTGAGATCAACCCATTAATAACAAAATGCAAATTTTATGAAATTTGTTTCCCTTCGTTCTATGAGCAAGCGACTGTGGTGAGTGAGATACTTCTTCCTTGACATGTGACCTGTTTTCCTATTGCAGACATATGGGACCCTTGAAGTCCATGCGATATGGTTCCCTAATAAAAGCCATTCACAAGTTCACCAAGGTGCAACAAAACTATGGTACGTGGGCACTTATACTCTTTGCTATTATCCTGACTCGAGTTATTAGTGAACTAAAGAATAACTATAATCAACTGCTCCCCCTCTTCACCCCACCCCACCCCACCCCACCCCACCCCACCCCACCCTATCTATAATTAGAAAGAAACAAAAGCAATAAAATAAGTCTTTCTTGAGAGCCATTCAGAAGTGCATGGTTAAGAATTGATTTCCTTCCGCCACCATGTTTCATATCATCATTTCAAATGACATGTAAGCAGCTCTGAAATGAAGAAAAAAAATGGCTTTTCTTCTGAATGCCTGATGTAAATCTTCATAATTGTTTTGCTTGTGTCAGTATTATGAAAGGATTATTGGTATTATATGTTGAAATATATATACAATAAATTTTCCCTGAAGTTGTCTCATGTTTTTTCTTCCTCAATTCTAGGTACATGAGCCAACTTATTTTGAGGCCATTTCTTATACTACTACATCTGCAAGAGTACGACATGGTTTACGGGGCACTATTACCAAATGAATATTTTTCAAATTTAACTAATTTCAGTGTCCTATCTAATGTAAGGTATTTCTGTTTGTAATACTAGCAACAGGGAATATTAGAATCCCTTTATGTCCATGACTATCCCTCCCCTGTCTGCATTTTACTTTATTATGTAACGTTTGGATTGAAGGTCTGCATTTTACATTATTATGTTACGTTTGGATTGAAGGAATGAAATTGGTAGAGGAATGGAATAGAAAAAGAAAATGAATGGAGTGTGAAATGATTCATTCAATTTCAACTGGAATGAGTCATTCAATACTCTCTCAAGGAATAAAATTCATAAATTAGGGAGGGATGAGAATAATCCATTTTATCCTGATGGAGCAATCAAACACAATTTTTTTAATTTCATAAAAATGAGTCATTCTAATCCAAACGTAGCATTAGTTTCAGTTCCATGTTGAGGAGCTAATAGTGGTTTGCCTTGATTTTGACTTGACCCTTTAGACATAGGTATTTGGATTTATCATAATCACCTGATAGGTGAAAGTTTTTCATTTGAAAATTTGTGTGCATATTGGCTCTGGTATCTACCACCTAGTATCTACTGTACTGGAAGCTTTTGCAATCGCATATCGTTTTTTCCTAGCTTTACAATTGCATACTTTGAGCATAATGGCCTTCTTGCCATCACAAGGCAATCACAATATAGTAAAAAATTAAAAATTGATATTTTCACAATAATTTTTGATACTTTTACACGTAAATTTACATATTATCTTGTTACGGAAATATTAATTTCCTAAAAAATTTCGCTGACAAAGTAGTTTAGTTTGAAATATGAATAGTCGTTTACCCTTAATAATATTCAAACTTGAGAACATTGTGTAACTAATCAATAATAATAATAATAATAATAATAATAAAAAAGATCGACTGATTAAACTTTTTCTGTAAATTAGAGTAACAGAGGGAGTATTAAATATAGCCGGTATTGGGGCTTTTGGTTTAAATAAAGCAAGGAGGTGAAAAAGAATGTGTTAGGATCTCAAATATGTTCAATAATTTTATTTTTGATAATTTTCCAACAGACCTTTATCATTAAGCCTTCATTTTGATTTTATCTATGCTCCATTTCATTAAAGCAAGGAAACTTTAAAAGAAGTATGGAATTTTGATATTTTCACAACAAAATATCGTTATAGATACATAACGACGATTAAACCGTCGCTATATGCTCTACATGTGAGTCTTACGTGTGAAAATCTCAATTTCTTTTAAATATATTTTCTAGCCAGAGAAATGAGTTTCATATCCATTTGATTGACTTCATAGTTATTTTAAGCTAAATATAAAGTTCATTTTCGGATGCCATTTATTAAAAAATTAAAGCAAAATATGAGTCACTTCGTTACTTATAACATAGTGTTTAAATATTAGAGGTCAAAACATATAAATCTTACAAGTGCAGAATGATCATTAACAAGTTAAACGCATAAAATTATATAGGGGAGCACCAACTCATACAAGTGTACGATATTTTCACACCGTTTTCTCTCACATGAGAGTAAGGTGGATTCCATACTCCTAATGGACGCGAATAACTAACGTGTTTAGTTCACATTACTGTATAATCCTTGAGAACAATTGAAATTATATCTGCAGCGCAATAAACTCAAGCTTGTGGCCATTAGTATGCCACATGCAACAACAAATATGCATATCATCATCACTGCAGCTACAATTTGCTGCAGAAAGTCACCATGCATAGAACAGTCTCCTAAATGAATTTAAATCTAGTATTCCGTTTCTAGTACACCATCAATCAGACCAAATTCCGTAGCCTGCAGAAAGGTGATGAATTAAGCATGTTAAAGGCGGATTATAGCAAAGCCAATTTCAAACCCATTTAAACAAAGCTGTTAGGCCATCTCCAATAGATGGACTATCTTATGGACTATATTTAGTCCATATGACATCAGCAAATGTCCTTTAGTCTTCCATCATTCCAGCAGATGGACTATCCCATGGACTATAATATAAAAAGATTAAAATAATTAATAAATTCAACAAAACTCCTATCATCTTTCTACTTTTCTATTTAAATATTAGTAAATTTATAGTCCATGGACTATCTCATTCATAGATATAGTCTTTTGAGGATATCAAATATAGTCATGGACTATATTTAGTCCATCTGCGGGAGCGGAAAAATAAATCCTAGACTAAATATAGTCTAGGAAACCATTGCTGGAGATGCTCTAATATCTACACAAAACCGCTGGAAATTTATAGATTTGCTACTTCGACTTGTTAAGCGAACTGTTAAACATCATTGTGAGAATTCTCACAAGCAAGCCATCTGATATGGTCTTTTGCAAATAGTCAACACAATGAAAGGGCTTATCAGCTTTGGTGCATAGTTCGGTGTAACAGAATTTGAGGATTCCTTTTCTTTTTCCCCCTTCCTCCTCTTTTCAGGAAGAAGCTTGAAGGTTGGATCCATGATATTACTTTTCTTTTATTTTCGTTTTTGGGGATGCAGGGGAATTGTGATCACCACTGAGTATATATATATGACATCAGCATTGGCACCGAATCAGTATATGTTATTAACCACACTAATTAAGATGTCTGCATCTTCATCAATCGTTGCCAGAGTTACAAGCTGTGATATAACTCTTTGAGCCACTTGTGCATTGATTGGTTGGCCGATAAAGATAATACAATTCCTGAATAATAAATGTACAGTAGAAAGGTCCAAGGGTCCCCCAGGAGTTAATACAGCTTGCATTACAGGCAAATTCCCCTTTCTAGCTTCTATAGGACCATAGCTGTTGAGAATAACATATATACAGAAGTAAAAAATGTTATTGGGGGGGGGGGGGGGGGGGGGGGGGGAAGTAACACAATAAAGGAAATTAAAACCTAAGAATGAGAATAAACTCAGACACTAAACTAAGTTACCTATAGGTTCAAAAGCATAATCTTTATCAGCATTAATCACACGTGAATCAAGATCTCAATAGATAGATCAACAAATTTTGAGATGGGAAAAAACCAATGAAAAATATATTTCGTAATTTACTTTGTGCAAAAATGTTGAAAAAATGTAAATGCATTCATTTCTGATATATTCAGTAAGATAGTCACCTTCTCAACGTTTGATATGGCAATTCATTTTCAGTTACTTTGAAAACTTTGGAAGACAATGTTTTTTAATAGCATTTTTAATAGCATTATAGTCTACATGAAGAAATTTCCCTTGAACATAGAAATCTATACTAAGACACCCTTAAAAGAGGTCCAAAACGTTTAGAACCAATTCAAACGTGGACAAAATAACTTGCATATTTCTAAAAACAGCTTCTTTCTAGTGCTCAATAACAGCTTCAATATCTTCTGTCATATCATTATCTTGTATATACTTCTGCCATTTTTTATTTATTTTTAGATAGAAAAAGAAATCTTATTGGAGTACTAGAGATTACATGCAAAGGGGGGGACAAGGAGTCCACCAACCCTGTAATAAGTAGAAATAAAAAGACAGTACACTAAATGAGGAGATCCCTGGCCCAAAGGGAAGCAAACAAAGATATTTTTTCACAAAGCAACTCAATATTTGTAATTCGATCACAAAAAATTCTAGCATTCCTCTCAATACAAATTCTCCACAAAATAGCAAAAACAAGTACATCTCCAAATAATCATTTAATCGTTCGTAATGGTAATAGATTATTATGTCATATTTGTTTGGTTGGTTTTTGATATTTGTGTAGTAATATAATGTTATTACAATATGTTCAAAATGTGTTTGGTTCACTAAATTATATGATTGTATATAATGAATAAAGTAAATTGTAAGCCAAAATGTCAATCAGTTGGAGTCATTACTGTTTTGTCTTTTGTGACCTGTGGCATTATAAATGTAATGAGCTAATACATCCATTGGTGGGCGTAATGAAAAAACATTTACATTGACATAATCATATTACGTCCGTCAATAGGTGAATCAAGCAAAAAAACATATCAAATCAATGTAATAGCCTATTGCATTATAGAGCTAATATATTGATTTGATGTGAACCAAATGCCACCTTAAGTCTTTGAACTTAGCAATTTAGTCTCCATGTACAGGGCTAGATCTTGATATGGAAATGAGCTCTGTTCAAGAGCACGAGATGAATCTCATGAAGTGTGCTTTTGGGAGGTACTTAGCAGTCAAATATGAGCACCACTAGAACAAAAAAGTAATTCTGAAATCGGGCTGGACTAACCAAAACGAGCTACATCAGTCTACATCAGTAGCTTCACAAAGTTTTTGTATCCAATATATATATTGGTGATTTAACTACATATAAACAAACCCCTATACCAATCTATTACTATACATATTTGCAACTTGGCTATCAAAGGTAAAAGGACCTGTTTATGTACTTGAATAAATGTAGGACAAATGGCATTAGAATTTGAAGAAGAGATGGATAGACGTCTGGGAAAGAATAAGTCAAAGAAAGGGCTTCGGACATGAGCTTCGTCTTCGGGAGTTCAGCCTCTTCGGAAGAAACGTCGGATTATTATTATTATTTAATTATTATTAATAGATAGTAAATCTAATTTATGGTAATAGTGTTTAATTAGGAAGTAGATTATTTTATGGTAGTAGAAGTTTAATAGGAAGTTAGTTATTCTGTAGGATTTGGTTTCCATATTTCTAAGAATCCTATCATAGATTGGAAATGAAGTCTGTAACTATAAAACCCAGCTCATGGGTTGAATTAAGGATATAATTTATTTTTCTATTGATAAAATTAAGTCTATTTTCTGGTGGATTCCAGTTTGCGTTCTAAGAGCTTACGTTAGTAAACTCTTGTACTTCCGTTCTGCGTCAATTGGTATCAGAGCCGAGGGTTTGCCTGGTACGATGGCTAACAACGAAGATGGAAGAGATAACCTTGACGACGTTGGTCGCAAGGATGCCGAATTATGGGCAGCAATTAATGAGCAACGACAGTCGATTGCGAGGCTAGAAACCTTATTGCAACAACTGTTAGTGCAACAACCCAATCCTAACGGTGTTGGTCGTGGCAACAGAGTTGGACACGAGGGATTTGCCCTTGACCGCCCTAGAAGAGTACGCCAGCCTGGAGCAGTGGGATATGTTCAGTTTGAAGATTTGAGTGATGAAGACTCTGAGGAAGAATTAGCAGGAAACCAAAGAAATCCCCAGCGAAACTGAAACCCAAATCAAGCTGACTATAGGATACGTGCGGATATACCATTGTTTCAAGGTAAACTACAGATCGAAGAGTTTTTAGATTGGATTTCTGAGGTTGAGAGATTCTTCGAATTAACCGAAGTCACGGCAGAGCGACAAGTTAATTTAGTAGCATACAAATTAAGAAACGGGGTTGCTGTTTGGTGGGAGAAGCTGCAGATGGATCGGCGACGACAAGGCAAAGTACCTGTACGATCCTGGAGGCGAATGAAACAACTGATGATGAACAGGTTCTTACCCCCAGATTACGAACAATTTATTTTTCGAAGTTATCAGAATTGTGTATAGGGTAACAGGACTGTCACGGATTATACTGAGGAGTGGACTAGGCTATCAGTTCGTAACAACTTAAACGAGACTGAAGGACAACAGGTGGCCAGATACTTGGAAGGATTGAAACCAGACATTCGCGACAAGATTGTACTACAAGTCGTCTGGACAGTGGACGAAGCACATAACATGGCCTTAAAAGCAGAGTTAATGGAGAAAACCTACAATCGAACGTCCTACTATAAAAAGGATATGGCGGAGACATCCAATACAGTTGCGAACAGAAACCGATTTTCACCAAGCGATGGGAGGAATCAGCCTAAAGTTAATATCGATCAGACCCAAAGGGGTTCGGGCCCCACTAATAATCCTGTAGGAACACAATCTACAAGTGTGCCCACGAGAGAAACTCCTCGAACACCAAACCCCTATGCAAAAACTGGAGGTTTTAAGTGTTACCGATGCGGTCAACCAGGGCATCGTTCGAATGAGTGTCCGACCAGGAAATCAGTGAACTTCGTGGGTATTGAAGAAGATGAAGAAGAGGTTCCGGAAGGAATTGACAGGGGCGAATTCTGGGGTGAGGCAGAAATAGCTTAGGAACAAGGGGAACATGTAAATTGCGTGATTCAGTGAGTGATGTGTTCAACAAAGTTAGAAGACTCATCACAAAGGAACAACATCTTTAAAACATACTGCAGTGTTCGGGGTAAAGTTTGTGATGTTATCCTTGACAGTGGAAGTTGCGAGAATTTTGTGTCCAGAAGATTGGTAGAACATCTAAATCTCCAAGTCGAAAAGAATCCGAAACCTTATGCTATCGGATGGATTCAGAAAGGACCGAAAGTAAATATGACCGAAGTTTGCAGGCTACCTATTTCGATCGGTCAGCATTACCGAGATGAAGTGATCTGTGACGTAGTCGACATGGATGCTAGTCACGTGATATTAGGACGACCATGGCAGTTTGACATGGATGTCACCTATAAAGGTCGTGATAACGTTTTTGTCTTCGGATGGGATGGCAGGAAGATTGCAATGGTTCCAAAACGAAATCCCGATGGGGGCTCAAGTACAACCGCAACCGAAGATCCACCCTTACTTTCTCTAATCACTTCAGCAACTGAACTCGAGTCTGAGATTAAGGAAGCACGGGAGGTACATGTTATTGTGGTGCGAGCTCTGGTGGTAGAAAAGGAACCAAGAATTGTGGAATCCGAGAAGGTACAGTCCCTTTTGACCGAATTCAGTGAGTTGGTGTCTGATGATTTACCAGATGATCTTCCACCTCTGAGGGATATTCAACATCACATTGATTTAATTCCGGGAGCTCGTTTACCTAATTTGCCCCACTATCGGATGAGTCCCAAGGAAAATAAGATTTTGCAGGAAAAAGTGGAGGAATTATTAAAGAAGGGATTTATTCGAGAAAACATGAGTCCGTGCGCGGTCCCTGCATTACTGGTTCCAAAGAAAGATGGCAGTTGGAGAATGTGCATTGATAGCCGTGCAATTAACAAGATAACTGTCAGATACAGTTTTCCGATCCCAAGATTGGATGATATGCTGGATATGTTGGAAGGGTCAAAATTATTTTCCAAAATAGATTTGCGAAGTAGATATCATCAGATTCGAATCAAGCCTGGAGACGAATGGAAAACGGCTTTCAAAACAAAGGATGGGCTCTACGAGTGGGTGGTTATGCCCTTCGGATTATCCAATGCACCTAGTACATTCATGAGGATTATGAACCAGGTACTATGACCTTTCATTGGAAAATATGTTGTCGTTTATTTTGATGACATACTAATCTATAGTCGGAATGAAGAAGATCATATGGAGCATCTTCGGGCAGTGCTAGAAGTGTTGTCCGAAAATAAACTTTTTATTAATCTTAAAAAGTGCAATTGGATGACCGAACGCCTGGTGTTCCTTGGATATGTGGTCAGTTCAGAGGGAATATTGGTTGACGAAGAAAAGGTGAGAGCCATACGTGAATGGCCAACTCCCAAGACAGTGGGGGAAGTGAGGAGTTTCCATGGGTTGGCGACATTTTATCGACGGTTTATCAGAGATTTCAGTAGCATTGTGGCACCCATTACAGAATGTTTAAAGAAGGGTAAATTTCAATGGGTAGAAGCAGTTGAAACAGCTTTTGCAGTCATTAAAGAAAAATTATGCACTACTCATGTGCTTGCTCTGCCCAGCTTTGAAAAACTGTTCGAAGTGGAGTGTGATGCTAGTGGAGTCGTGATCGGGGCCGTTTTGTCCCAAGAAAAAAGGCCAGTGGCGTTTTTCAGTGAAAAACTTAGTGATGCCCGGAGAAAATGGAGTACCTATGATCAAGAATTTTATGCTATTGTGCGTGTTCTAAAGCATTGGGAGCACTATCTGATTCAACGTGAATTCATTTTGTATACTGATCATCAGGCATTGAAGTACCTGAATAGCCAAAGAAGCTTAAGAAATATGCATACTCTATGGGCAACCTATTTGCAAAAATTTCCTTTTGTTTTGAAGCATAAGTCGGGTGCCCTGAATACAGTGGCGGACGCATTGAGTCGTCGTTCGAGTTTGTTGGTCACTATGCATCAAGAAATTATTGGATTTGAATTCCTTAAAGAGTTGTATGAAGGCGATGAAGATTTCGCTGAGGTATGGGGAAATTGTGACCGTAAGCAGACCGAAGGAGAGTTTCATGTGACTGATGGCTACCTATTCCGTGGAAATCAGTTATGTATTCCTCGGGGTTCTTTGAGAGAGAAACTGATTCGGGAATTACATGGAGGGAATTTGAGCGGACACTTAGGGCGTGATAAGACCATCAGTAGCGTAGCCGAACGATACTATTGGCCTCAGTTGAAACGCGATGTGGGTAACTTTGTTCGAAAATGCTATGTTTGTCAGACTGCTAAGGGTCAAGCTCAGAATACAGGTCTATACATGCCGCTGCCTGTACCGAATGCTATATGGGAGGATTTATCGATGGATTTTGTTTTGGGACTTCCCCGAACCCAACGGGGCGTAGACTCTGTGTTTGTTGTGATCGATAGGTTCTCAAAGATGGGGCACTTTATACCTTGTAGGAAGACCTCAGATGCATCCCATGTTGCTCAGTTGTTTTTTCGGGAAGTAGTTCGTTTACACGGGGTTCCGCAATCTATCACTTCTGATCGAGATTCAAAGTTTCTTAGCCATTTTTGGATCACATTGTGGCGGCGTATGGATACTTCGTTAAAATTTAGCAGTACTGCACATCCACAAACAGACGGACAGACCGAAAATCTAAACCGAACATTAGGAAATTTGATTCAGAGTATTTGTGGAGATAAGCCTAAGCAATGGGATGTGGCACTAGCACAAGCTGAGTTCGCATATAACAATGCAGTACACACTGGTACTGGTAAATCTCCTTTTGCTTTAGTATATCGACAACCTCCTAAACATGCGTTAGATCTGGTTCGTCTTCCGAAGGTTGCTGAGACGAGTGTTGCTGCTGAACACATGGCCGAACAGGTTCGAGATGTTCAGGCTGAAGTCAAAGCTCGGTTGGAGGAAACGAATGCGAAGTATAAAGCTGCGGCCGATGCCAAGAGACGTTCGAAGGTGTTTGCCGAAGGGGATCAGGTTATGGTGTTTCTGCGAAAGGAAAGGTTTTCGATCGGGTCTTACAATAAGTTGAAGCCACGGAAATATGGTCCGTATAAAGTAATCAAAAAGATCAATGATAATGCCTACGTGATCGATCTGCCGCCAAATATGAACATCTCTCGTACTTTTAATGTAGCTGATCTTTACGGGTTTCATGGTGATGAGCCACTTTATCCAGAAAGTAACTCGTGGTCGAGTTCTTTGCGGGTGGAAGGGACTGATGTAGGACAAATGGCATTAGAATTTGAAAAAGAGATGGATAGACGTCTGGGAAAGAATAAGTCAAAGAAAGGGCTTCGGACATGAGCTTCGTCTTCGGGAGTTCAGCCTCTTCGGGAAAGCTTCGTCTTCGGGAGTTCAGCCTCTTCGGAAGAAACGTCGGATTATTATTATTATTTAATTATTATTAATAGAAAGTAAATCTATTTTATGGTAATAGTGTTTAATTAGGAAGTAAATTATTTTATGTTAGTAGAAGTTTAATAGGAAGTTAGTTATTCTGTAGGATTTGGTTTCCATATTTCTAAGAATCCTATCATAGATTGGAAAGGAAGTCTGTAACTATAAAACCCAGCTCATGGGTTGAATTAAGGATATAATTTATTTTTCTATTGATAAAATTGAGTCTATTCTCTGGTGGATTCCAGTTTGCGTTCTAAAAGCTTACGTTAGTAAACTCTTGTACTTCCGTTCTGCGTCAATCGTCTAGGATAAGAAGTTGGGTTAAACCCTAAGGCTATATTTGTTTGCAAAAATCATACTTGGATTGGACTATTTGTATTAATTTAACACTACTTCGAACTATTTTATCTCATGACGGGAGATTAATAGTCATTTAAATAGTCACATGAACTATTATTTATCATTCTTAAGGCTATTCAAGAGGAATTATATAATCCCACGATGAATTTAGAATTAATCGTGCCCTCATTTTAAACTATTAAATGGCTTTATGGAATTAATAGTCGAACATTAAGGGACTAATAATACCTCGTCATGGGATAAAATAGTCCAAAGTAGTGTTAAATTAATACAAATAGTCAAATCCCAAATATATTTTTTGCAAACAAACACAACCTTAAAAGTTTATTTATTTATCTATTGACCTCACAGTTAGCATTAGCATTTTTTGAAAATTAGTTCAGAATTAAGAAGGCCTGGTAACATTTTGACAGTTTGATAAAAGAAAGTTGTGATCTACAAAAGAGAACCTGGCAACATTTTGACAGTTTGATAAAAGAAAGTTGTGGTCTACAAAAAAAAATTGAAAGCACAAGAACTCAAGTGACAAACTTGAAAAATCATATGGTATATGAACACAAGATATATGTTGGCTGTCAACCAATACCAACTCTCCTCATTTATCTGGGTTGCAACCAGCTACATAAGATATAGATATACAGCATGTTGTCAATAACTATCACAATGATATCAACAACTTACAAAACAATATATGCATACAAATGTAAAATATATGATACCCAAAGCACTACGAAGTTATATTAGCAATAAGCCTTGGATTAGCAATAGCCAGAGATTCTTTTTAGTTGAGTTTCAACCTAAGTCCATGCCATTTACTTAAAAATCCTGGTGATTAAAAACCAAAATAAAAATTGACCCAAATCACTACCTCCTTAAGAAGTGCATGCAATAATATAGAAGTGGATTTTATCTAAACAATTTCAGTATACTAGCTAAATAAGCACATCATTATGATTCAAAATAAGAGTTTATTAAAATTAATTAAAAGGATGAGTGCTGCTCATTTTTAGTAAGATTATCAATAAAAATTAAAACTAAATTCATATTCATAACAAGGAAACTGTACCAATGGTTGAGGAATATCTCCATAGGGACTTGAAAAGGCATAAATTATCTATTTATTCAAATTACTGAAAAACAATAAAGAATCCATTACCACATTAGTAAAGTCTAGCAATCAATTTACTGAAGGTACAAAATTGCAATTAAATAGCAAAAATGTGAGTGTACCGATGAAAAGATTGTGAAATAAACTATGCAATGTGCCGAGATGAGAGAGCCATAAGTGCAAATAGGTACACTAAGATCCACTTTGTTCGTCTTTCCTAAACACTATGGTTATATGTTTTGATTGTTTTTCATTCATCCCACCGGCGTAAAGGAAAATTCTAATTTCTTGTTAAAAAGTAGACTCGAACGTGTGACCTTATGCAATAAATTGAGATGCCATTACTAAATTTTTATTTCTTATTTTAGAATATTATACCATTTTATTCTATTATTAAAAAAATGACAATTATTTTTGTATAATAAAATATAGGAAATTAATATTTCTACAAGAGAAATTAATATTTTTACAAAACTCTACTCACATGAAGGTAGGTCCCATATTTACGTGAGTAAGTGTCTTACGGAAATATGAATTTCTCTTGTGGAAATATTAATTCTCTAAAATTTATTGACAAAAGTGATGAAATAGTTTTTTATTTTTATTTTTTAAATATGCCAATCAAACTTCAGAAACCAACTTTTTTCCTTTGCTTTGCTTTTATTATTGGACAGGGTATGCAACTCAAATTTCTACGACACCAAGAACGTTCTCATAACAATTTACCAATAAGTTGAACAGTTTCATGGATTGAACACACTGGATTTTCAACAAAACGACCAAATTTGGCTATTTTATTCATCACGTGAATATATTACAAAATCCAAAAACAAGCAAACAACATACTTGGTACTTGCAAACCTGCAGATTCATTGCAAAAGGAAATAAATCGTCTTATTTTAGATATTACAACTAGCTTTTTACGATGCATGGATTAATCATGATGCACTAGCTAGCAAGCTAGACTCATGACATTCTTGCAACCCCCTCCCTATTAATGATACTTAGAAATATCTGAGACATTAGGCCTTGATTCAAAATCTTTCGCAAAAGATTCTTTTTATGTGAGCTTTTTGTCGTCACCATAAGCTGTGAGATCAGGCCTAGGTTCAAAGTCCTCTGCAAAATGCTTCTCTTTTGCATTTTCCTCGACAAGTTTATCGTTGGGATGTGCATGGCTAGTACTTGTAGATGTGTGACAATCGGTTTGCTTCTTGGGGCGAGGCAATACGGATTCATGCATATCGATAAGGCCTTGAATTGCTTCTGGCATTGCCTCATCTTTCATAATACTTTGCCAGTATTCACCAGGATCATGTCTTGCATCTGAAATGCTTGCAATCTGGAAAGAGAAAAACATTGATAGTGTAATCACAGATATATACTTTATCAGCAAAATTCAAGTACACTTATAATTATGCCAAAATTTCAACTTTAACATCAAAATTTGATGAATGAATTGAGCATATAACTTTTTCAGGTAGAGGTAGTGTTCATTTACACTTACCAAGAGAACAGAGAAAAGAGCAAATACGGCAAAAGGGGATTCCATGACTAAAGAAGCTCGCTCTAATGTAATTTGCATGGAAGCTCTATATTGCTCGTTTGCTATTTATAGATGAATAAAAGCACATTTTTATGGAACTACTGATGTCAAAGCTGATGGTTTTTTAGAGGCTAATGATTAAATTTTGAATAATTATTTTATGGACCTAGGGCATGGCCACGTGGTGCCCAGGACCACTGAATAACTTGTCCTGCTGGTGGCAGAGCTCTATCTTTCTGGCAATCAATGATTAAATTATAGGGGTAATGAATTGGAGTTTGGAGGCTAAATTCATGTGCAAACGAATTGGATATTAAATAATATCTACTGACTCCATGGCCCATGTCACTCAACCACCTCCATTATGATAAGAACTAAACAAGATTTCAAGAACTAAGTTGTTTTTTTACCTCATGAAGCACATGTAATGTCCCTGGCTTTGTTTCTGCAATCTCCTTTCTTATCTATTTCTTATCTGTAAAGGGGATTGAGCAAATCAAAATCCTGCAACAAAATACAATCTAAGAAAAGAATTTTAAAAAAATCAACTGTATCCTCGATTTCGTGCTAGTCGAATAATTTCATGGAATTGAACACACAAAGTTATTTTCTGCATAAGCTGCAGAAAGATTCTTTTTGGATATCTCATAGTTAAAATGCTTCCTTATCATGATTGGGATAAAGGGTCCAGCTTTGCCGATATTAGCATTTTTTATAATAAGGGTTTTTTGCATTATGGCTAAATGTTTAAGGCCATATCATTTTCAATCTGATCTTGCATCTTCTTTTGAGTTGTTTTGTAAGAATTCATCAGTAGGTGAAAACCATGCTTTTGATTTCTGTAAAATGTGTGGAAACAGAGAACTGGCATCAAAATCATGTGCCTGCTTCTGTTATCATTCCCAGTTGGTGTACTACTAAACAGTTGCCTGCATCTAGAAACTAAAGAAATTTTCTTTTCCATCTTTCTCAGACACAAATGCATACAAGTAGTTATTTGTAGTTATAAAATAGGAAAATGAACAGAAAAAGAAAGATATAGTGAGAATAATCATGTTAGGAGTGGCTAGTTCTAATTTAAGTAGACAATTATTTCCTAGCTCCAACTAATTTAAGTTTAAAAGAAATAAAAAAGACGGTATACAAACAGGACAAAAATAAAACTTATGCCATCACATACCCAAAATGAAATAAACATATATTAATTAAAACCTCTTCAAACTGTTAAAAAAAATATTATTTTTTTTGGATATTGTGCATCAGGCTATCATTTCTCAGAGGAACACCTTTCACCCTGAGCTTGACAATCAAAGTCTCAGTCATTCTTCAGAAAACTTTCTGCCTTCTTTTTCATTTGATTTCTTACTCCCTTTCAAGAAAACAAGGAAGTATGGGTCTCCAGTTCTCCTCTCGCCGTCTCGTCCTTCAGCTGCTGCTTATCCTGGTATCCACTGGACTAAACTACTTCATTATAAACATATATATGCAGCTTCCATATCTGTTCCTAACAATGATAGTGATTCTTTATGATTATTTGGGAAGTTGTTATCAAATATTGTCAAGTTTCGGTTCAAGCTGTTGATAACAATAAATAGGATCTTCAAAATATGATCTTTCATTGATTTAAAGTTAGAAAGCTTCAATTTTTATAGGTTTGGGGAAGCATTTTTATACTTGCAGTAAAGTTCTGAAGAAATAGTACTGACAATTTTTGACTTTTTTTCCAAGGAAACTCTTTGTTCATCTCTGCTAACAGATAATATAAGTGTTTGTTACAGATTATATGGAAACATGCTAACGGAAGTAGAGCCATGGTTGATGATATCACGAAGGAAACAAATGTTTTAAGACTTCATAGCATGGATGTTGATGATCATCCCTCATCCCACATGCATCATATGGACTCTTCACTGACTGTCTTCTTCAAAATGGAAGATTTAAAGATGGGGAAAACAATGCCAATCCACTTCCCAAAGAGGGATCCTTCTCTTTCTCCTCACTTGTTGGCCAAAGAAAAAGCAGATAGAATCCCTTTCTCATTAGAAGTCGTCCCTACCCTTCTTCAACTCTTCTCCTTTTCTCAAGATTCTCCACAAGCCAAAGCCATGAAAAATACACTTAGACAATGCGAAAATAAGCCCATCAAAGGAGAAACTAAATTCTGTGCTACTTCCTTAGAATCCATGCTTGATTTTACGAGTACCATTTTCGGATTTGGAGTGCAAATTAAAATCCTATCCACTACTCACCTCACCAAGTCAAATACCCATATACAGAACTATACTGTTTTGGAAATTCCTCAGGAAGTTCCAGCTCCTAAAATGGTGGCATGTCATACTATGCCTTACCCTTATGCAGTGTTTTATTGTCATTACCAAAAGAGTAAGAGCAAAGTATTTAAGGTTTCACTTGTAGGTGAGAATGGAGATAGAGTTGAAGCTATCAGTGTTTGTCACTTGGATACCTCTCAGTGGAGCCACAATCATCCTTCCTTTAGAGTGCTAGGAATTGAGCCGGGGACCTCTCCAGTATGCCATTTCTTTCCAGCAGATCATTTTGTGTGGGTTCCATCACCTACCGCGATTTAGTCCTGTTGATTTTGTTGTAATAAACTAGTAATCAATGTCCAGACATTGATTTAAATGTTGTGTGTTTTGATGTATGTTTAGCTTTGATTCTGTCTTTTGGTTGTGTTTAGTTTCTAATAATTATGGCAAGGTGGACACTATTGTGAATATTTGTTTAGTAGCCTAAGAGTTTGTGTCCCAGAAATTAAAGACTAAGCCATTTGTTTGTTTTTGAAGTGTGAGCTTGATTTGAGAGTTCTAAAGCAGACACAAATAAACTTTTCTCCTCATATTCTATACAATTGCCATTGTTTAATACTGCATTCACCAAATCACTAAAAAATGCATGTTTCTAGTGAACACCAAGTATATCAAATCACCTTCTTTATAATTTAAAACCAGTTTAGTAGACATTCAAACATGACCAAATTACTACATCATAGAAGACGATGAAATCCAAATGACTTGATCAGATGGAAAGAAATGGCAGACAGGAGCGCTGTCAGGCTAGATTCTGAGCACACGAAATGCCACGTGATCATTGTCCCACATGAAGAGCAGTAGCTTCCAGTCTATCCCCATTCTCACCACCACGTGCAACTTTAAACACCTTATTCTCACTCTTTTGGCTGTGGCAATAGAACACCATGTAGGGCTAAGGCATAGTATGGCATGCTACCATTTTAGGAGCTTCAATCTCTTGGGGAGCTTCAAGAATTGTATAATCTTGCAAAAGAGTAGTGTTGTCTAAAGGGAAGGGACGGTGGCTAAACTTTAAAATCTAGCCTCCAATCCAAGGACATTTTGGGAAGAATCGAGCATAGATTCCAAGGAGGTGGCACAAAACTTAATCTAGGTTGCATTTCACATAGTTTAAGTGTATGCTCCATTGCTTTGGCTTGAGGGGAGTCTTGAGAGAAGGAGAAGAGTCAAAAAAGGTATTGAAGTTGTGATGAAGTGAAAGGAATAGACTCGGACTCTTCTCTAGGTAGTAAATGAGGAGAGGTGGAAGGGTCTCTGATTATCGCCATAAGCACACTGTAAACAAATGTATGCAAAGAGCTAGAAAATAAGGATATTTTAAAACATTTTAAAATCTGATTAGCTATCATAGTGTTAACAAATTTATGACGGAAGATGAATCACATTGTTGACATGGTAGAGAATAATTTACAGCCATGATTACTTAAAACAACTTATGCAGAGATGTATGATGGTGTCTTGAGAAAGGAGATGTTACCTGTAAAACAAGTAAAGCAGAAAGGAGAAGGCCGCAAGAAGCAAATCTAGAAACATTGACTTAAAATTCTCGTTATTTGAATTATCATTCCTCTGGAATATCTCTTATTAATTTTCGATACCAATCGTCCCACCCTGAATTCTTAAATACTTTTATCTGTTCTTGATCACTTGATGGGAAACCTCAACAAATGCTCTTAATACAGCATAGAACATCTTATTATCTTTTCTTCTTACTTCTCTTTCACATTCTGTCTATTTCAGTTCAGAACTAATACAGAAAAGAGAGAAATGTATTCTTTGATGATTCTAATCATGATGTTGATTTCAATTAAAAGAGCCAACCTAACAACTTGTTGGCTACACGGCGCAACTCCAACAAAAAAGAATCCTCTGTATCAGCGGATAATCAACAAAATTTCAACTGCCCTGGTTGATAATTAACAACTAATTTTCACTTATGTATTGAAAAGTAACATATATAGTTTTGAATCTGGGAATTTAACAACTCCTGGTTCTGCCAAACACAATAGGTTTAACAAGGTAACTGTTGAATTGAGGTGTGAGATAGTACTTTTTAATAGGAAGTAGGAAAACAGGAAGAACATCTGCCATCATGTATAGTAAAGGGTCAAGTTCCCATTAATGACATAAAAGCTCATTTTGTTCTAGATGAAGTTGTGATACTTTCAGAAATTTAATTCACTTGATTGAATACTTGCAAATCAGGCTCCGCTCAGCCAAAACAGCCTGAGATTGAAGCACTAATGACTTGGCTAGAAACTTGTACAAGGTTGAATTTCAAACTCAAAAGATATCTATGAAGCGTCACAAGCTTTTACTATAATTTTTAATGTAACAAGTTGTTTTCGATCTTCAAATTTACTGTTTATTTTCTTCTTGGCATGTGTTGCGTGTGCAGGTGCCGCTTCAAACTTGATAAAAAAACTATGGAAGAGTCATGCACAATTATAAATTTTTATTTCCAAGTTCAAACCTCATATGTACCTTTTCCCTCAACTCTTTCTTTCTCTTCCAAATGTGAGCCTATGTAGGCTGCAGCTGAGAATTGCTAGCATACTTGGAAAATTTGTCCAAGTCAAATTCTAGGCAAGTCTTTCACTTGGGTCTAGGATTAGAATTTGGCAAACTCATTCAAATAAAGTTATATTCTCCATATAAGTCAACTCGAATCTAGTGTTCCTCGCTTTGTCAGCTATTAATTGGATTGCTGCTCCTTAGCTACGGGGATATTAGCACAAGAAAATGCCAAGAGTAATTGATTTTACTTAAGTTGCAACTCAATATTAAACTGATGCCTCTTATAATATTCCTCCATGACTAGTTGTGCTTCAATTGAAAGAGTAACAATATGATACTATAATCTAAGCTCAAACAGATATATAGCCAACTTGGGAACTGGGATAACTGGAAAAAAAACCCAGATAAAATGCCTTGAAGTTTTATAAAGCAATAACAATGGCAGATCTGAACACCACTGCAAAAATTATGGAATGCAAATGAACTTTGAAACGTGTATTGATAAGGGAAAATGAATAGAATATGTCATGTAAGACCGTATAAATAATTGTGTAGTGCCGTCGTATTCCCACTTGCATTTTCTTTAGAAACTAACAGAAAGAGTTGGTGTAACTAATACATGACAGGCACTACCCTATCATACTTACATAGAGAATTTATACAAGTTAACAGCTCAAAATCTCTCAACTTGGAGACAACTACCATGAGATCCTCACCTGTCATAAAAATCTCTTGTTACTGTAACTGGTTTATATATATAAAGTCAGAGGTTCAAGTGTAAACATCCCACTAGACAAATTTGACAAGTGACATGAGATATATCTCTCAGCATTCTTCATTCTCTTCTTGCTTTTTCCGGTAGGCATTTCTTAACTATTGATATTAGCATCTTATATCTATCTATATTGCACAGTTTCTTAATTTAACTTTATACAAATATACTACACTCCTATAAAAAAAATTCCAAGAACACACTCAGAGATTTGATTAGTTTCGATGCAATATTTTCAACACCAAATAGTCAAGTACTAGAGTTGATTAAGCATCCATATTAGTCCTTACATGATTTTACCTAGATATATAATCTTACACTGATAATACAAGTGTCTTTCTTGTTTTTGGATCAGTTCGTCAGCCTTAATGATGCAAGAAAAGATGCCGAAGACTACTGGAAGACCATAATGAATGGTGAACCAATGCCTAAAGCAATTAAAGACTTCTTCTATCAAGATCCAGCATCTCAGTCCAACAAGGAAAAACAAAAGCAGAAGACACACTCTGATACTATAAAGATGGATCATTTCATCAAAAAATTTGGTACCACGCCAAATCTAATAATCTATCACAGCCATGTTGACACTCAAGTAGTGAAGCAATTTGCCGAGGATGTTAAGCCAAATTTGATGCTCAGCCAAAAGAAGATAAATCTTACGCATGTCAAACCAAGGCTAAATGTTCCAGAAGTATGACAAGACACAAAAAAGCAGATAGATGTTTGAGTTAGATGGCTCTTCAACTTATAGGAGATTATTTCAACTTATAGGAGATTATTACGTGGCACACGTGTGACGCACATGTGGCACTTGTGATGTGGCATCTTAGTCAGAACATCAAATTTATGAATTGAACACAGAACATCAAATTTGAACATTAAAACCTGAAACCATTCGAGGACCACAAGCCTAATTATTTAGATTACTCAAGAAATAAATGATATGCTCATGTAAACAGATTTAAGTATTATCCTCACGTCATGAATAATAATAATAATAATAATAATAATAATAATAGTGGTGGTGGTGGTGGTGGTGGTGGTGATAATAGTAGTAGTAGTAGTAGTAATAATAATAATAATAATAATAAAGTTGGATAATAATAGAAATAATAATAATAATGGTGGTGGTGGTGGTAGTAGTAATAATAATAATAATAATAATAATAATAATAAAGTTGAATAATAATAATAGTAATAATAGTAGTAGTAATAATAATAATAATAATAATAATAACAACAATATACTATAAATATCTTTTTGTGTATGACGAACATAAAATATATTATTGGTTCCTGGAATCAATGTGCACAACAAATACAAGGAGTCAATGACACTTTATTTGATTGTTATGCATTGGAGTTGCTGACTCCTGACCTGGGTTAATACTCAATCTGTTTATGTGAGCATATCATTTTTTTCTTGAGCTAAACAATTAGGTTTGTGGTGCTCGAGTAATTTTATGTTTTAATATTTAAATTTGATGTTCCGAGTTCAATTCATGGGAGTGGCACATTTTCTTCACTAAATTTGACTAAGATGTGATGTGACAACGAGACATTTAACCCTAAAGAGAAGTATAACTGAACTGTTATTTTACAGCCATAACCATTCGAAAGTTGTGGATTTTAAGACGAAAGTTGAGATTAGTAGTCCAAAAATTCAGTCATATGAGCAACGCTGCTAGCAACAGCAGCAAGTTGTTTGAGTTAGTTTTATCACTTTTATGTACTCTCTCAATTCCAAATTTAGGTGTACAAATATTTTATTTTTAGAATATGAAGTTCCTAACACCGATTGGAAAAATAAAGTTACCCTCAAAAGCAGTCGCGAAATCTCACGAACAGTTAAGGATGTATCAAAGATTTTGATTACAAGGCTAATCCTACACCAAAATCTTGTAATGGCTAAAGAAGTGAATCCACCATCAATCGAATTGGAGGCATAAAAGGAGATCTTTTGTCTACAATGTAAATCCAAGTGTTAATGCTACTCATTAGTAAATTAAATAAGCATGAGCAAGTATCAGTTGATCACTAAATTAACTTTAAGTGATTTATATCATTTCTTACAAACAGATAATAAAGAAACTCATTAATAAGATAATTGATATTTCTACAAGAGAAATTGATAGTTTTGCAAGATTCTATTTATATAAATAATAAATAAAATTCGCCTTCTTCATACGAACAGAGTATTACAAAAATATCATTTTCCTTTTACGTTGAATAAATATCAATTCTCATTAATAATACTCTCAGAGTTAACTATTTGTAACTATAGTTATACTTAAAAAACAAGCCCATGCGTAGTATCGGGTGTATTATGGGCTTTGGAAACTGTCGACTTAATTGAACCGGCCGTCTAGACGGTTTGCTCACACTTCAAACGAACCCCTGATCGGACCGACCAATCTAAAGGAATTGTTTAGGGCTCCCATTTTTCATACAACAATTACATTCCATACCACTCAGTCACTAGTCATCAGCTACTCAACACACCACCCCCTCCACCCGGACACCAGTTACAGAAACAGTTTTTTCTTTCTTTCTTAATTTATATTTTGTAATGGATGAGTTTTTGATTGTACAAAACCTCAGTTTATAGAAATATATTTAAGGAATTACTTATGCATTAGGATGACGATGATATGCTTATCTTGCGGAGTTTTGAATTTTAAATTTCGGTGTTTTTGTGCATAACATATTTGCATATTGATATTGTTGAAGTAATTACTTTATTTTTATTTTATTTACATTTATTTTTGTATTTAATACATTTACTAGTAATGTCTACAAATTGATGCTTAGTAGCTGTTATTTGATCATTGGATATGTGCGAATCAAATATTAATTGGATTTTGTTTTTGATTCATTGATGGATTCCCTGTTAATTACCTTCAACTTGACCCATTAGCAGATTTTACTTTCAACAGGGGCCATAAAGGTATAACCTATAGGATCCCCCTATCTTCCCTCTTAGTGTATTGATTAAAAAAGAATGTTAAGTAATGGTATATTTACTAATATTTGTTCTTGTAGAAAATTTTTACTTGGAATAATGCACAACGTAGAAGTAAAACCAGAAAGAGTAAATCCTCAAAGAGTTTGTTGCATATGATACAATGTCTGTTATCCATTTGAATGCTTGTCCTATGGGTTGAGTTACTTTGGTCACCTGGTGTACCATTAATATAAGGCCTCTACGAAGTGCTGAAATTCTCATTTGTTAAGTTATTTAGTTCAAGCTGCATGTTGAATCCAGTTAATTTCATTTTTTTTTTCTGGCTGCAGATACCTGGGGTACCATTAATATATGGTCTAAGAAATGCTCTACTCCTTGAGCCTCCATCTTCATATCAACATCTGTTTGCAAAATCCGCCGAAGAGGAACGCTTGCACATGACTGATTTGGAGCTCAAGATGTTGAACTTGAAGAAAACTAACAGACTGGCTATCAAGGAAGCATGGGATTTGCCTGATGCTCATGAAGGTGGGGGTGATAAAACTTCAGGGACCCAAACCATCAAGCTAAGTAATTACAGAAAGAGAACAGACGTGAAGGATACAGTTCAGTTTAAGAGAAAGAAAGCTAAGGTTATGATCCATTATCACATTTTGTCTTGCTCTGATTTCAGTCCTGATTAGTTGTTTTGAAGCTTGATTGTCTTTTACTGTTTCTTAGTCCTTTCTACGTATATGAAAATCTCTCTTTGTGATAACTTCAATATCCTCCAAATGTTATACTTTATCAACTTGCTGATCTGTTTCTCTGTTGCCTAGAGGTGTCTTTTCATTTGACTGTAATGTTGATCAATTACTTTGCACGTAAGGGTGGATTTTGGATAATGGGTCTAGACTAGGATTCTCAAATCAGCTTATTTACAGATTACAAAGTGATAGTTCCACAATATTTAATTAGAATTATATTTTTTGGGGCAGTTGTTTCACTATTATGTTCTTCCTATTTACTCCTTGTCTTGTACTTCTCAGGGTCCAAACCCACTCTCATGTAAGAAGAAAAAGAGTCACGGGAACCAAAATAATGTTCCACATAACGTAAGTTTCTACTTGGTATCTTCCTAACTACACCTAGTGTTTCTTATTTGATTTTCACACTTAACTTTGATTTATTAAGGGAATGATTAGCTTATACAAGAAAGGGATATTGTCGATATGGTAGACAGTTCATTTAGCTGTTTGAGTTTCAGATGATAAACCCCCCTACTTCTCTAAAATTATCAATAGCTATTGAGTTTCAGATGATAAACCCGTAGTTTTGATGTAGAAAATAAAAATATCAGTAGATTTCCAAAGGATTTATTTGTTGCATCCAGTAAAACTATTGTTGCCTCCAAATATTCTACTACTTGAACAAAATCTTCATTTGCTGTTCTACAAACTTTTGATGTTGTCTGAAATTTATGTATGAATTTTTTATGGTGTGATAGGACAAGGAAGAAAGCAGTTAGGACTAAAAAGATGTGGTCTTTCACTTGGATACCAAACTAATATAGGAGAGCTTTAGAGAAATTCAGGTTTCCCATGTACATATGATTTTGTTGCAGCTTTGGTTACAAAAAACCTTTATTTCAGGATTTGGTAGGTCAGTGGTAGAACACTTTCTTGCTCTCTATATTAGCGAATCGGGTAAACTAGGAAAAAATAAGACCAGAGTGAGCTAGTGACATGTCTTCTCATGGTGATATGACTTGTCCAATTTCACATATCTCCATCTCTACCCATATAAGAGATGAACCTGCTAAACACTGGTGGAACCAACTTGTGTTCAAATTGTGGTCAAAGCTGGGTTCTAAAGTTTGAAAATGAGTTTTGACCTCGCCGAAAATTTTAACAAAAATATAGGGCGCATGTAACAGAAACTTTGGTGCTTATAATTTTCAAGATCCAGCGATTATGAAGGAGTCCAGTACTCCAATCTAAGGATTACTAGTAAATTCTGTACCATTCCTATTGAGACTGGAATTTCAAATGCAGGAAAGCAAGGATGCTGAGAAAACCATGAGAAACAGGAGTAGGAAAAGGAAAAGGAAAAGATCGCGGAAGAGCAAAAATGTTACGGAGTCAACCAGTTAACAATACTTGACATATGCGAACACCGGCACAAATTTTGAAGGCACAGGTGAAAGTGTGCGCTGAAAGTAGAATGCTCGTAAAGGGATCAAGTGAATCATTGAACCAGTGAGGTTGCTTTGGAGTTGGGGTCCTTACTGTTGTTAATGTGAGAGCAATGGCCGAATTGGTTAAGTGTCAATTTTTTAAGATACAATTTATCTTAATCTCTTGGTTTTAGTTATTTAGTGATTATTGCGAAGATCATCAGTGTTATGACATCAAAGTATTTAACAAAACATTGTGCAGTTTCTACTTACAGTGAAGAGCAATTTTGATGTCCAATTTTCTGCTATTTTGTAGATTATACACTTTTTTAATATAATTTGTTTGTCATTTTTGTGGTGACTATGGTCCATGGGTAATGGCATGACTTTTTTGTGGAAACTGGAAACAGAAGGGAGTTTACCCAATTATTCATAATTACAACTTTTCTATTGTGAATTCATAACTTTGATTGTGAGCCACCTCTCTCCAGACTCCACTTTACAACCGCTTGTATTTGCTTGTTTGAGACTTTGAGAAACATAAACTAGGAATAAAAATTATAAATCCACCCTGCTAAATTAGAATTCAAATGACGTGGCATTATCTTGATGAGTACTTGTGTATTATATTAGTAGTAATATTTTAGATGGGATTATGATGGTGCAGAAACATAACATTCTTTCTTGTGCATCTTCTTGTATACGCGTGTAGCCAGTAGAATTATTGAAGATGTAGGACAGAGAAAGGTAAGAATTATGAGAAAACAATACTAGTTCAGTAGTTTATACTAAAAAAAATTGTTAGAAATGTTGCAGTAATCCAGTGGTTAAGTTATTGATGCTAAATGTACTTCAAAGTTAGACAACTTTTTAAACAACATCCACATTACATAAACTTCTTATTATTTTGCCTGAAAATAGATATAAACAACACAGATGCAGTAATCCGAAAATTATCCGAAAGAAACACAAACAAAGGTCATAATCAAAACTAGATATAAAACACAAAATTTAATGCAGTGGGCAGACATTGATCAAGCACAATCTTATCACTGACTAGATCCCATGGGCGATGGAATCCATACAAAATTATCCGCTGGAAAGAAATGGCATACTGGAGATGTCCCCGGCTCAATTCCTAGCACTCGGAAGGAGGGGTGATTGGGGCTCCACTGAGAGGTATCCAAGTGACAAACACTGATAGCTTCAACTCTATCTCCATTCTCACCTACAAGCGAAACCTTAAATACTCTGCTCCTACTCTTCTGGTAATGACAACAGAACACTGCATAAGGATAAGGCATATTATGGCATGCCACAATTTTAGGAGCTGGAATTTCCTGAGGAATTTCCAAAACAGTATAGTTTTGTATATGGGTATTTGACTTTGTCAGGTGAGTAGTGGCTAGGATTTTGGTTTGCACTCCCAATCCGAAAGTGCTACGTGTAAAATCAAGCATGGATTCTAAGGAATTAGCACAGAATTTAGTCTCTCCTTTGATGGGCTTATTTTCGCATTGTCTAAGTGTATCTTTCATGGCTATGGCTTATGGAGAATCTTGAGAAAAGGAGAAGAGCTGAAGAAGGGTAGGGAATTCTTCGGGAGAATTCAACTTTTGGTATCTGTACTAGGACTCGACTTACAAGTTGATTTATCATTTATCTATATAGGATTTGTTAGCCTCCTCAGACTTTTCCGTCATGTCCGTTAGTCAAATTTAACGATTTTACATAAATATTCAAGTACAATCACCAGATTGTAAGTTTTTTTTAGTACAAGCACCAATTTGTAACTTTTTTCAATTTGATACCAACGTGTAAGTTGGGTCCCAGTACAAGTACCAAAAATTGAATTTTACCGGAAATCTTCTAGTGAGAAAGGGATGGTATCTGCTTTTTCTTTGGCCAATAAGTGAGGAGAAAGAGAAGGGTCTCTTTTTGGGAAGTAAACTGGCATTGTTTTCCCCATATTTAGATCTTCCATTTTGAAGAAGACAATCAGTGAAGAATCCATATGATGCATGTGGGATGAGGGATGATCATCAACATCCATACTCTTAAGTCTTAAAACATTTGTTTCCTTCGCGATATCATCAACCATGGCTCTACTTCCATTAGCATGTTTCCATATAATCTGTAACAAACACTTGCAATATCTGTTAGCAGAGATAAACAAAGAGTTTCCTTGGGAAAAAAAGTAAAAAATTGTTAGTACTATTTCTTCAGAACTTTATACTGCAAGTATAAAAATGCTTCCACAAACCTATAAAAATTGAAGCTTTCTAACTTTAAATGCATGAGAGATCATATTTTGAAGATCCTATTTATTGTTATCAACAGCTTGAACTGAAACTTGAACAATATTTGATAACAACTTCGCAAATAATCATAAAGAATCAGTATCATTGTTAGGAACAGATATGGAAGCTGCATATATATAATGAATTAGTTTAGTTCAGTGGATACCAGGATAAGCAGCAGCTGAAGGACGAGATGGCGAGTGGAGAACTGGAGACTCATACTTTCTTGTTTTCTTGAAAGGGAGTAAGAAATCAAATGAAAAAGAAGGCAGAAAGTTTTCTGAAGAATGATTAAGAGGTGTTCCTCTGAGAAATGATAGCATGATGCATAATATCCACAAAAAAATGTTTTAACAGTTTGAAGAGGTTTTAATTAACATATGTTTATTTCATTTTGGGTATGTGATGGCATAAGTTCGATTTTTGTCCTTTCTGTCCAGTTTGTATACCGTCTTTTTTATTTCTTTTAAACTTAAATTAGTTGGAGGAAATAAGTGTCTACTTAAATTAGAACTAGCCACTCCTAAACTAGCTCTACATGATTATAATTTTCTCACTATATCTTTCTTTTTCTGTCCATTTTCCTATTTTATAACTGCAAATAACTATTTGAATGCATTTGTGTCCGAGAAAGATGGAAAAGAAAATTTCTTTAGTTTTTAGATGCAGGCAACTGTTTAGTAGTACACCAACTGGGAATGATAATAGAAGCAGGCATATGATTTTGAAAATGATATGGCCTTAAACTTTTAGCCATAATACAAAAAACCCTTAATATAAAAAATGGTAATAATGGAAAAGCTGGACCCTTTATCCCAATCATGATAAGGAAGCTTTTTAACAATGGGATATCAAAAAAGAATCTTTCCGCAGCTTATGCAGAAAATAACTTTGTGTGCTCAATCCATGAAATTATTTGACTGGCACGAAATTGAGGATACAGTTGATTTTTTTTTAATTCTTTTCTTAGATTGTATTTTGTTGCAGGATTTTGATTTGCTCAATCCCCTTTACAGATAAGAAATAGATAAGAAAGGAGATTGCTGAAACAAAGCCAGGGACATTACATGTGCTTCATGAGGTAAAAAACAACTCAGTTCTTGAAATTTGTTTAGTTCTTATCATAATGGAGGTGGCTGAGTGGCATGGGCCATGGAGTCGGTAGATATTATTTAATATCCAATTTGTTTGCACATGAATTTAGCCTCCAAACTCCAATTCATTACCTCTATAACTTAATCATTGATTGCCAGAAACATAGATCTCAGCCACTAGCAGCGGGAGAAGTTATTAAGTGGTTCTAGGGCACTACGTGGCCATGTCCAGGACCATAAAATAATTTTTCCAACAGCAGGGCCGTATTTTGAGGTGTTATCTTCTTGAAAAATGTAATTTATAAGTTTTTGATTGACCTATAAGTAGCTAACATATAATCGTAAGCTTGCATGCTAATTACAGGGTAGGGATATTCTCAGATATGGAGTCACTCTTTGCTTTATTTGCTCTTTTTTCTCTCCTCTTGGTTAGTTTAAAAACTCCATTAGCTTAATAGTTTTGATATAGATGGTCCATTGATCCTTCGAGTTTTGATGTTTAACTTAATATTGTTATAGAGATTCATCAAAACATTTGATATCAAGTTTAATATTTATTTTTTGCAATCATTATAGTTACAAACCTGTTATAATTTACCATAGTTGGTACACGCGTGCATGTTAATAGTAAATGGTTTCTTTAATGTCCTTGACATTTGCAGAACCTAATGCACTGGGTACGACCTTTTTCTTATTATTTATTAATATATAAATTTGAATTCTAGTTTTGTATTTCTTGAGCAGATTGCAAGCATTTCAGATGCAAGACATGATCCTGGTGAGTACTGGCAAAGTATTATGAAAGATGAAGCGATGCCACATGAATCCGTATCGCCTCGCTCCAACAGGAAACCTGACTGTCACACATCTACAAAAGAGAAGCATTTTGTTGAGGACTTTGAACCAAGGCCTAATCTCTCAGCTAATGACGACGACCAAAAGCTTACAGAAAAAAAATCTTTTGTGCAAGATTTTGAACCAAGGCCTAATCTCTCAGCTTATGACGACGACCAAAAGCTTACAGAAAAAAATTCTTTTGTGCAAGATTTTGAACCAAGGCCTAATCTCTCAGCTTATGACGACGACCAAAAGCTTACAGAAAAAAAAATCTTTTGAACCAAGGCCTAACCACGACTATGAAAAGCTGAAAGAAAATAAAGATTTTGTTACTGATTTTGAGCCAAGGCCAGATGCTACTATTTCCCGTGACTAGCTAGGGGTTGCAAGAATATCGTTAGCTCTAAAATAAGACGGTTTAATTTTGTTTGTAATGTTGCAGCAGTTTGTAATTTATCTTCAGGTGTGCAAGTAGATGTGAATATGTTGGCTTAATTTGGCTTTTGTAACTTGTGTGATGAAAATAACAGACAGCCAAGTTTGGTTGTTTTGCTGAACTTCAAGTATGCTCAGTATTCATCAAACTGTTGAACTTGTTGGTAAATTATTAGATTTCATATATACTTGTGCATTAGAAAGTTTAGTTGGGAGGAAGATTACATAAATACATTTTTATTTCGAAAATGTTGTAAAGTAACTCTAAAAAGAAATATGAGATAATTCAAATATCTTTATTACTAACCTATGGATAAAAAAAATCATTTTAACCATATATGAGTGCCTTATGAGTAGTAATGTATTTTGAGAATTAATATTTTCACAAATAAAAATAATAGTTTTATAAAATTTAAATAATAAATAGACTTTACATTCGAATGAAAAAAATCTTGTAAAAATTTCACAGTTTACTCTTGAAAATATAAATTTATTTTATTTTTTATTTTTATAGTTTCATTGTCATTAGAGTTCATAATTATGAAATTCAAATTGAACGGATGAGATTGAAAATTTTAGGCGATGGACAATAAACAGAAGTGTTAATTATAAAATTTTATTGTAGCCCCAAAGTATCAAAAATTTTAATTATTTTCCTTAAAGTTTAAAATTATTCTCTTTTAACACTCTGTTTAAATTGGCAATTATTTTATTTATGTTTTATCTAACGTATAAAAATGATTGTGGGTGTAATATATATTCAATTGTGTAAAAGGTGAGTTATGCCAATAATTTCACTAGAGTGGTCAAAGAAAACAATCCGTAAAAACTTTAAACTTGAAGGGAGATATTTGGGAAAATTATTACTTTGAAGATAAAAATGAAATTTTATGAAACCTTAAAGGACATTTTTGCAGTTGACAAACAGAATGAACAACCGCTCTCCTCCAAAGCCCCAAATCTACGCTTCAGACGAAATACCGAGCTCCCAAACAAGCCCCTAAATGGAGGAACAGCGCAACGATGCCGGAAACATACCGGTGGAGAATTCCGCTGCCGAAACTCCAAAGAAGCCGTTGGATGCTCCGCCAGAGGAACCGTCATCATCTCGGCGGAGAGGTGGAGGCCAAAAGAGAAAAGCCCATAGTCTTAGTAGCTCATCGACCCCACATACGGCGTCGTCATTGAAGCGGAAAGCTCGAGAAAAGTCTTCGGTGGTGCCATTTCCTCAGATCCACAATGGACCATGTACTAGAGCTCGGCAGCAGCCGAATTCGGCTTCGGAAGCCGCCGCGTATTGGGAAATGAAGAGTGAGATGGAGGCTGCGGCGGGGACGTCGGAGTCAAGGGCTATGAAAGTGGCGGAGGAATTGAGTGCAGCAAGGGAGGATTATGAGGCGTTGGAGGAAAAAATTGAAGCTGAGTATGAAGTGATAAGATCACGTGATGCTAATGCTCATGTTGTGCCTATTCATTGTGGTGAGTTGAAATGTAGCTTATAAAATCCTAATTTGGTGCATTTAAATGAATTAGTAAAGTTGTAAATTCAGTTTTTTTGCTGGTATTTGTTTAGTTCTTGCGCCTGTTTTGTAATTGCAAAACACCTATGTGTGTGGATGTCTTGTTGTTTTTAGTAATTTCTGAACTATGGTTGTAAAATAGAGATTTTAGGACTTCATTAATTTATAGAATTCTTATAGAACCTTAAATTTGTGAGTTGTAGAACCTTGAATTGTCTTTTTTCTCTTGTTCATAGTTATAAAATTGCAAGGTTGTGGGTTAACTTAATAGCTTAAGAGATTGTGCTTAAATATGAAATATGCAGATCATCTCTGCATGATATAATTTGTGGAATTCTGTTGAAACATGCGATTTGCTAGGTTTATTGATTACAAGATACATAACTCTTATGATACCATAAGTTTGTGCACTGTGGATGATATTGAAGTTTTAAATTCCAGTAGTACTTTGACAAAGAAATGTTTGAGTGTTGTAATTTATAAGTACAGCAATTAAAATCCATGTTCATTTTTGGCTGGATTTGTATAAAGCACAATCTTTGTTACTAATTTTGCTTTGGAAGATACTGAGGGATATGAGATATGCTAGCATTTTCAAATTTAGTGGAAAATACCTAATTTTGTGCATTACATGGACTTGGAGTTGTACATCTAGTGTATTTTCAAAAAAACTGTAGAATTCACGGTCTTGACTTTTAATTAGAGTTAAAAGAACAACCTTGTAAGGAGGTTTTGTCTAAAAGATGAAGAACTCACAAACATACATGTTTATACAATCAAACAAATGCATTGTGTGTATATGATAATCATTTGACTTCTTTAGGAGGATTTTTAGTAAGATACAATATCAGATAAATCAGTTTTAGTTATTAAAATATTTCTTTTTAAAGTTGAAGGTTTCATTTTCCTACACCTCTCTCTGTTGCTGCGCATATGTGTGTGTAAGCTGAAATATAGACTTCCTACTAAAATTGGGCCTTTTGAATATTTATACAGAACTGTTTTGATTCCAATTGGAGCTGTTTCTCACTCTCTGATGGTATGTATAGGTTGGTTTTGTTGGACAAAAAATCATCCATTGGAGGAGCGGACGTTGCCTTCTTTCTTTAGTGGGAAATCAGAGAATCGGACTCCTGAAATATACATGGAGATACGTAATTGGATTATGAATAAATTTCATGCAAATCCAAATACACAAATTGAAAAGAAAGATCTCTCAGAGCTCTCAGTTGGAGAGCCAGATGCAAAGCAAGAGGTGATGGAGTTTCTAGACTATTGGGGTTTAATTAATTATCACCCATTCCCAGAGACTGATTCTTCTGTTCTGAGTATTGATGCTGATGTAGTGGCAAATACAGACTCATTGCTTGAAAGATTGTATCACTTTGACACAGAACAATCATGTGCACCACTAATTCCCAGAAGTAATGTGGCAACACCAACTATGCCATCTCGATTATTTCCTGATTCAGCTATTGCTGAAGAATTGGTGAAGCCCGAGGGTCCGTCTGTTGAGTATCACTGCAATTCTTGCTCAGCTGATTGCTCTCGCAAGCGCTATCATTGTCAGAAGCAGGTCTGTTATTTCCTAAGAGTTAGTTTTGTAAGTCTTTGGTTTTGTTTTTCTTATGGAGGATATTTTATTTTTGTTACTGAGGAAATTTATTACTATGTTTGATCTTTTTTCCCTGTAAATCTCTTGCAACTAAAAGTTGGCACGCATTCATGTACATTTTTTTTTTGGTATGTGCATTCATATACTTCTATTTTAAAATCCCTGGATTTATCACTAATGAACCTTAAGGAGAACTAGATTTGTAAACAAGGCCTCAGGCTAATAACAAGGCCTCAGGCTTAGCTTACCAGAAAAAGGTAAAAAGGAGTTTTAGAATTTGTATAAATGTATGTAGGTGTATACACCCTTGCTATGACGAGTGTAACATGGAATCCAGGTATTGCTTTAGTTGACCGGTTGCTCTGTTTAAATGCTATTGTGATACATAAAAAGTAATATAATCTTAGAGAAATATGATAGTGATTTGAATTTTTCCCCTTATCCCAGTTTCCCTAGCAATTAGCAAAAGATATTCAGTATGCTGATCCTATTCCTGTTAGGCAGGCAGATTTCGATTTATGTATTGAATGCTTCAGTAGTGGCAAGTTTGGCTCTGATATGGCCCCATCAGATTTTATTCTCATGGAACCTGCTGAGGCTGCTAGTGCCAGTGGTGGGAAGTGGACAGATCAGGAGACGCTTCTTCTCCTTGAAGCACTAGAACTCTACAAAGAAAACTGGAATGAGATTGCTGAGCATGTCGCTACTAAAACAAAAGCTCAGTGTATCTTACACTTTGTTCAAATGCCAATTGAGGATACTTTCATGGATTGTGCTGATGAAACTGATTCGAGCCTCAAAGAAAATGCAGATCCAATTTCAACCATTGATGATGCCCTGGATCCTAAAGATGCCAATGAAAAGACAGAAGATAAGGATGGAACCAATGACAATCTTCCCTTGTCCGCTTCAATGGAAATTTCGAAGCCAGAGCACATCAGTGAACCACAAATTAGTCAAGAAACTGATGGAAACTGTGCAGTGAAGGCACTCAGGGAAGCATTTGAAGCTGTGGGTTTTCTTCCTTCACCTGAAGAGCAACTTTCATTTGCTGAAGCTGGTAATCCTGTCATGGCATTGGTAAGTAGAATGTTGTTTCAGGTCAACTAGTAATTTCAAAAGTATCTGTTGAGAAAAAGAAATCCAGTCATATGTACTGCTCAAAAAAATGAAGTCATGTCGAATGGGATTGAGTTTGTCAAAAATGGTTATTTGGTAACTTTTCATTCTGCATTGCATCTAGTTTATTAACCAATATGAAATACTACATGCTAAATATATTCATGCTGATCACATCACTTGTGTAAGAAGTCCAGAATCAGGTTTTGGATCATTAACTTGGACCGCATTCCTAGATTTGGTAGTGTCAAAGAAGAGCAGGTTTCTCTTGCTTTTTGTGTGGTGATACAAATCAAGTACTTATTTTAAATTGTATCACTATCATCACTACATGCCTGCTCTATTTTCCATCTTTCCCTATCCCTTGGAGACATTGGAAAATGAAAGTTTAAAGAAAGCATTGGTTCCATCTCAACGTTCGGGTTTAACAACCTTGGAAATCGTTTCTCCGGTTGATTTTTTAGATGTTACTTTTTCTTTCCAGGCAGCATTTCTCATACGGTTGGTGGAACCTAATGTTGTTACTGCTTCAGTCCGTACTTCCCTGAAATCTGTTTCTGGCAATGCCTCTGGAATGCAGCTGGCTGCAAGGCATTGCGTTCTTTTAGAAGATCCAATAGATGAGAAGAGGAGATCAGCTGATTCCCAGAGGTTTGTGAGCTCATTTGTAGCTTATTTTACAAACAGTCTTTGTATTTTAATACCTGACATTGAACATAAGATTATGCAGAGTTGTGGCTGAATTGGTTGGACTGGAAGGAAAGAAAGACGAGAACCAAAATGACGATAAAGAAGAAAAATCTAGCTTAGTTTCTAATATCTGTGATTCACCAAATGATCAGGAGAATGAAAAAAACAAGAGTTCTTTAATAGAAGAAAAAGAACTGTTGGTTTCTCCTAATGGTGAATGTTCAGAGAATATTCATGCATCAAAAGAACCGGATGTAGTTACTCGGGAGGATGTTGAACCTAACCCCCCTTTGGATAAGTCAGCCAATGAAGATTTATTAAAGGAACAGGAACCAAGTAATGCAGAAGAATCAATTGGCTTAAAATATACAGTTGAGCTTCCTCCAAGTTCCCCGGAAGAGTCGGAAGATGCGAAATTAGAGGGAGTGCCCTCTCAATCAACAGAGACTCCAAATGAAGTCCAGATGTTACCCTCTCAATCTACGGAGGTTCCTAAGGATGTGCTGATATCTGATTCCGTCCCCTCAGAAAAGAAAGAGCCAGAGCAACTGGTTACATCAAATTCCATTGTTGAAAATGGAGAAAATTCAGGTGGTGGTTCTCATTTTTCACAACTTTCTGTTAGATATGGAAATCTGTGCTTAGAATAATTCAAGTCAAAAGATGGTTTTAAGGCAGATTAAGTTCTTGGATTTGTTCAAGGAAATTTTGACCCTTTTAGAAAACAAATTTTGGGGGAGGATGGACATTAAGATTTGAAAAACTATATTAAAAAAAAAGTTTTGAGGGAAGGATGCAGCAATATTAGCATGCACTTGTTCTGTGTAGAATATGTAATGCAGACTCATGTGAGAAGCCCAAATTTAAAAATAACATAAAATAAAGGAAGCAGAGCCAAGTCAAGTGGGGTTTCTATTTTCCAGAATGCCTGCTACTTTTATGGCTGAATGTCTTTTATTGGTTTGTTTCATGCAGACGAAAAAGAAGCAAAAGACGGTGAAATTGATAACAAAGACCCTGTAGAAACCAAAAATGATCTCCAAATTGATAAGATAAAGCGTTCTGCCGTTGCTGCAATCTCAGCTGCAGCTGTGAAGGCGAAGATACTTGCAAACCAGGAGGAGGACCAAATCCAGCAGCTGGCGACTTTACTGGTTGAGAAGCAGGTAAACTTGTGATCATCTTCGTTATTCATTTATCCTGATGTTATTTGTTGAAGTTTGTTTTATCAGAGGTTTCTTCAATAATTGCAGTTACACAAGTTGGAGACCAAGTTGGCTTTCTTCTCGGAGATGGACAGTGTGGTAATGAGGGTTAGGGAACTATTGGAAAGGTCAAAGCAGAGACTGTACCAAGAGCGAGCACAGATAATTGCGGCTCGACTTGGTGTATCGGCTTCCTCATCTAGGCCTATGGCACAATCTTTGCCTGTCAACAGAGCTGCAATGCTTTTTGCCAACTCAGCACCAAGACCCCCAGGGAGCATGACCTTTCAAAGGCCGCCAATTTCAAGACCCGTAATAGCATCAGCTCTTCCTATGTCAAACACGCTAATATCTACTACAGTTGCAGGAAATTCAGTTCAGCCCTCCAACCACAACAAACTTTCTTCAGTTGGAATGAAGTAATCTTTGCTCAAGAACACGTGGATACCATCTAATTTAAGCTTGTGCAGTGGTATTTTAACTAATTTTCGCCCAAGTTACTGATAATATCGTCATCTTTATATTTATTGTTGTACTATAGAATTGACGTTGGAAGCACTGAAGGGCACAAGTGAATCTAAATAAGCATGGCAGCACTTCTATGGCACCTGAAATTTGTATTATCCAATTGCAGTTGGCATCTCCTTTGAATCTTTTTGGATATTGTCCAGTCGTTCCTGAACTACCACTTCTGAGATAATCTAGTCCGAGGTAGGCAAATTTTTTGTAGTAAGCAGCCTGATGAATTGACTTGCGCATGGCTATGTATGTTTTGTGAATTTTGTGTATATTGACTAGTTTATGATGTAAAAGATGGTACTGGAAATACCAAACAGATTTTTCAGTGTTCGCTGCAATATGTTCACATAATGCTGGATACTCCGTCTAGAAAAGACAAGTCTATACACATAATAACTAAAAATTATATCAAATATTACATTTATTTACACTATTAAAAAGTGAGGTATGACACGAATTGTAATGTTATGTCTCACTTTTTAATAGTGTAAATAAATATAATATTTGATATATTATTTAGTTGTTATGTGTTTATACTTGTTCATCCAGAAATGGGGATTCTATTTGGCTTTTTGACACTAATAGACAAATTTATGAAACTCATTATTTGACTGATGTACAAAGATATTTTTGTAAATAAAATAAATATGCTTTTAAGATATAAATAGAAGCTCTTTTGAGAAGTGAAAAAAGCTATAAATAAAGTACACGATGCATCTTCAGATTATGTGATGACATTTGACCAAATATGTGAATTAGTGCCTTAAGGGTTAAAACACGGACTAAAAAAATGCGACTTTTTGCTAAAAATAAGGAAAAATCTCGCTTTCCAGTAGGCAAAAGACTTTTTTTTCCTTGTATTTTTACTCTAGTTTTAATTTAGTTTTTATACATTATTTATTTCATAATTGTCTTTACACAATTTTGTAGGTGAACAATGTAGTTCTTAGTGCGTGTCACAATTAATGACGTGAAATTAAGAAGGAAAAAAATCCATGTGAGATTTTTCAGCAACCTTAGGGCCCAGACAGCTATTGTAACCAACGCCCCATTGAGGGGCGTCGATTTATGTGATTAACGTTTGAAATTCGACAGATTGGATGTACTCGTCTATAATTTTATCGCGTCTCTCCTCGTTCGGGTTGGCCTTCAATTTTTGCATCTCCACCTAAAGAGATGTCGGTTGAGTTTTGGCCATCACTGCTCGATTGACAACTGCCTTTTCTGCAGCCTAGATGTCAACTTTCTCTTTGCTCAAAATATTAAACAACTCACATTATGTTCATCATACAATTTGGAGATCATTTCCTTCTTCTCCTTGTTGGCTTCCTCAACAGCGGCGACCACCTTTTCGAGTTCCTTCACCCCGAGCATCTAACGACTCTACACGGTTAAAGTTAGTAATTCTTTTATTTTTCTCTTCTTTCAAATCCATTGACAATTTCTGAGCTGTCGGCACAACCCAGTTATGAACGCTACTTAGCTGCACGATAACACCAAAATATAAAAAATAATAAGTATACATTCGCTTAATTAGTTAAAACTACTATCCAGCCTATGCGATTACCTGGCCAGCACATGAGAGCATCTCATTTGGCAATGACTCCATTATTCAGCCATTGAAGTGGTCGTTATCTTGGGGGAATTGGAAAACTTTAAAACACGTTATTAGAGGGTAATGTTTGCCTTCTCCGCTGAAGGAAACCACCCATCAAATGAAAGAGAACTGATACATCACTCACCCGACGACCTTATCGGCACATTTGAGTTGGAATGACTATAGGCCCCGAGACCTCACCAACCATTGCTGGCCCACCGCTCGGCCCTGGGGTGTTCGACCGTTAATCTCCTGTCGTACCTACCCCACTTCTGGTAAGAGCAGTAACGGTCTCTAATCTAGTCTGCCCGACTATTTCGAATGGTGTTCAGGTTTCCATGGCCATCGAGGATTCGGCCCCTTCAGCAATCAATTCCTTCTCAGCTGTCTTCTTCGACCTCTTGAGGGGCGACTCATCACCACTTAGCTTCTTTAATTTACCCTTCCCGTTTGACGTTTGAACAACAACGGAATGTAAACGCTCTGACCAGGTCCGCAGACCAATTTCGGGTTCGGGGCTAGAGCGATGGCAAAGACTCTCAGGTCGATTTTAATTTTCCTTTTCGTCATAGATGAATCGTCCCAAAGAATTACAGCAACGAATACAATAACAGAAGTTTCACAACCTCCCCACAAACAAAATAACCAAAGCAACAGTAATAAGGAAGTCTATGATATCAAATGAGTACCTAAGATGGTAAGTTCGATAAACTTACTTGAAAATACGGTAATCGAAAAAAACGATTAAATATTTCGACTAGAAGTTCAAAGAGAAAGATTGCAGTACGCCAAAATAAAAGTAAAAAATAAAAAAGGAAACAAGTGCTAATATTTATACTTAATCCTCTAAAGAGATCTGCCGTTGATTTCAAAATTAACGATTCAGGTCAATTGGACAATTATAACCCATATAATGCAGGTGAGACGTCGTGTCTGACGCCATTATTACCATGAATTTTGAGAAACGGCATAGGAAGCACGTATAATCACACCCCCATTTTTCGCACCATGTGCGTAATTGACATCATTCAACCATCAACTTGAGCGACCTCACCCAATCCTTACCTCACGCACTTTCTCCGTACCCTAGAAACTCGACTCGGATAACTTTGCTGAGAAAAGCTTTATACTCGCCCATCCCACTAAAGTAGAATGAGGGAGTGATGGGTAATGTTAGATAATGTATTTGGGTTATTAGATTAGGCTTGGTATTTCATTGGGTCAAAGGTCTAATGCTGAATT
The DNA here is from genome assembly GCA_947179155.2 of Hedera helix. Classification (NCBI taxonomy): domain Eukaryota; kingdom Viridiplantae; phylum Streptophyta; class Magnoliopsida; order Apiales; family Araliaceae; genus Hedera; species Hedera helix. The sequence continues at coordinate 33,272,373 of OX359287.1, forward strand.
GAACATCACTAGGAGGTTAGGGATCCAAGACCAATACGACGAAGGCCTAAACTTAAGACATAGGGGTTTGATGGCCCACTCATTAGGGCGATTGACAGGACTGTTACAGCCCACCTTATGTGGAATAGCTGCTCATTCATCATGATGATTAATGAGATCTATCCCACTATCAGGAACACCTATAAATATGAGGAAGTAAGAAGAATTCATATTAGGCACTATTCACATACATATTTTATATTTCTCTCATATTATTAATAGTCACACCAGAGGTGTTTTGCGATGGAACAACACCTTGGACCACCGTGTTAATGTGTTTTGTAGGTTCAGAGTACAAAGCAGAACTCCAAGTAACTGACCCAAAGGATAGAGCATCATCAGTTTGAATTGGCGATTTCACTATCTCAATTGAGAACAAATCTAAAACAAGTGCAACAAAGGAAATAACACGGAATTAATCTAAAACGAAGAGAGACTGAAAAAGGGGAGAGAGAAAGTGGACAAATAAAATTCTCACATCAACTATCACTGCGAGACACCATGGCCAAAATTCAAAAGCTTCGCCCAGATTAATTTTAAGGTTTTAAAGTCAGATCCCCAAATTTTTTGTAAACGAAAATGTTAAAAAACTTTATTAACCTTCATTTTCCACGTATATCTAATGAGAAAGTTAACATGGCTTTTCTTTTTCTTTTTTTAAATCCACGTCCTTACCTCTTTACACAATTAGGACTACATTGTTCACCTAAAAAATTGCAAGGACAATTATGAGATAAAAAAATGTACAAAGACTAAATTAAAACTAGTGTAAAAGTATAGGAACTAAAAAGGTCTTTTTGCCCTCTCCATCATAACACGTGTATATTTTCTTAAAAAGTGCATGGTAAACTGTACATTGCGTAATTTGCACTAGCAATTTCAATATATCGCCATTATAATAGTACCTGGTGAGCTATTACGGGTTGATAACTTAAAATATGCATAATTCATAAGTTGATTAAAAACAATTGTCATATAGTTGGTGCAGATGATTTATTTTTTGAACTTCAGATAGTATCCGCAAGCAAAATTATTAAAAGCTATTTTGTTACCCAGATTTATATATAGCAAAGTAAATGGAGATTTTATTTTGAGTCAATTAACAAATTGATTGATTCATTTTGGTTGGTCGCGAGTTAGTCCTAAGTTAATATGATGTATATTATATTTATAATTATATTAAATTTTTCATATTCTGTGTTGCATTATTTTAAGAGTCTACATGCATATATTAAAAAATATATTCAATAATATTAATATACATACAACTTTTTTATTTCATATTTAATGTATTAATACAATCCATATGTATAATTTATACTCAAATTATAATGTCAAATGGCACATAACACAATTTCAGATTACCTTATACCTTACAAAAGTTATGAATCTAGTTTTTAATGAATTATTTCAATTTTACCTTTAAAAATATTTAAAATTAACTTTTAAAAGTCAAAAATATTTTTATAATTAGGAATGAAGGGAATTACATTTTTCACAAGGAAAAATTGATATTTTCATGAAGTCCCGCTCGCATCATGAAAGATTTACTAAGGTTCTCAAATTTCTTAGTCTCAAATAGTTTTCTCAAATGATGTGGTATCATTTCATTAGTTTGGTAACTGTATTATGATTAGCTAGGCTATGAAATACATTTTGTCTTATTCAATGCAAAATTTAAAACACCTAGCATTTTTCTTAAGTTTATATTTACTAACTCATGATCCCATGCAAAGCACCATTATTTTTTTAATAAAGTTATTATATTAATTATACCTTTTAATATTATATTATACTAATAAAAATTATTACTAACAAATTATGAAACGAAGATCAAACAATAAAAAGAATAAAACTTAAACTTTGATTATTAATGTATATTTGTAAAGAGTAGCTTTTGTACAATCCTTAACAAAGAAATCAATGTACAAAGACTTAGAGTAGAAAATCTTGTTAGATTGATCTATAAAAGAAAAAAAGTTTATGTAATAGAAGTTAGGACTCATGAAAATTGAAGACCAAATCGTGGAGTGATGCTTAAGAAGATCAGATCGTGCAGAAAAGCTCAAAATAGTACTAAAGCTCAAGTTCGTATTATAAAAGCCAGATCGCGAAATGAGGTTCAAAAAAGCCATGTGAACATAAGATTAGATCATGTTGAAGCTTAAGTTTGTGTTACAAGTATCAAATCATATAGTAAAGCAAGAAGAAGAAGATCGTATTGCAGCACTCAGATCGTATTAGAAACAATATCAGAATACAGAAAGTCAAGATTGTAAAGCTTAAAACCAGTTTACATCATTCACCCTCAAAGGAAGGTCAACATCATATGGCATGAGAAATCACGGATAGATAAAGGGTCTTCAAAAAAAATGTGCAGCTGATCCAAGGATCGTATTATAGGAGTTAATCATAGAAGAACAGGGACAACTCACAGAAGAGACTGTACAACAACAAAGCTCACTATGAATAGCACAATGAAGTTTAATTACAGAAGCTAAAGGATGGACAATGAAGGACTCTGATCAAGCATCACAAAAGCTGAGTTTCGTAGAGTTACCCATAAGAAACAAGATCGTAGTAAAGAACACAAAGCTCCGATCGTAGAACAAATATTGCATCTATTCAACCTTGAAAAAAATCAAGTACAGAAGGTGAAAAAAATCAAGTACATCTATGCCTAATTGGGAAGGCCCCAAGACCACTACCGACCCCATTCTTATTCAACCGTTAGACTTCGTTCGACCCCCTCCCCTATCTCCCCCTGAATCCCCATCCCCACACCTAGGTGATAAGGACGTATCCCCTTAACCCGCATAGAAATCTTCACCCCTAAAATCCCCCTCGGTAATACACATAGATGTCAAACCCTCCCCAGAACGACAACCCTTCAGTAAGGCCCCCACTGTCGAACCTTCATCATCGAGATCCCGAACCTCCCCAAACAAAACTTTCCCTTCGATCCCAATATCCACCTTCTCCAAACTATCATTCTTCCCTCCCGACCCCCTCTCCTTTATTCCCAAAGAGTTGTACAGCTTCTTTAACCTTCCAGCCGACGACCCTCACTTCGACTCGTCAGACCTCAACAGCCTGGTGAACTCCACCAGCCTCCACCTCGATCAGGTATGCCCTTTGTAACTTTTTCTGTCTATTGTCTAGTTTAAATTACTAGTCATCTACTTACCTTAACCAGGAGTTAGGAGGTTTCAGTCGAATAATGAAATTCCAAGAGAAGAACCCGGATCAGACTGAAGTCATCCACCAACTCCAGGCCGAGGTGCAAGAACTACTGTCCGAACACACCCAGCTTCATGAAGAGCATTCCCAACCCCAGAACGACCACTCCGCTCTCCATGAGCAAAGCGACAAAAATGATGCCCTCATCTAGTCTTTGCGGGCCCAACTGGCCGATCAGAAGGCATCAAACCAATCCCTGGAGGAGAAATTAGTCGATGTGGCAAAAGAAAGAACCAACCTTTTGAAGGAACGAACCGAACGCAATAACCTAATGGAGGAACTTAAGGAGTAGAAAGTCGAACTCGTTGCCCAAGTGGATGCTCTGACGAGGGATAATAATGAGAAGACCAAAGCTCTCCATCGGTCCGACGTTGCCAACAAACTGCTAGAGGAAGAGAACCAAAGGCTGAAGACTTATGCAACCACAATTATTGAAGATAATCGCTTCGGGATCATTGAGGAATACAAAAGATCCAAAGAATTGACCGACGCCATCGTGGACAAGTACAACAAAGGCTATGTCTTTGCTAAAAACATGGTGGCCAAGGCTGGAGTGAACCCATTTACCCTAGGCTTCTCTTTAGATGAGGACGCGGATGATGATGAAGAACCCCAAAGCCAACCAACCCCTCGAGACCCCCCTACTTAGCTTGTAATGTTTTGAATTCTCCTTGTAAAAATTAAACTTTGAATGAGAAATGAAATTTATCTTGTCTTATCACCATTTCTTATCTTACATTCTCCGACGGGAACCTGTTTTATCTTAGCGACCACGAGACCAACGAACCAGGGCTCGAAACGGATGATAACCATCCGACCGATCCCCTGAACCTTTGATTGGCCTGTAAATAATTTGTTCTCTGTATACAGCTTGTTGATAAAAACTCTCATGTAATTAATTAGATTATGTCAACAAAACCACATTGGCAAGCAAGTTAATAATCAAAATAGAAACCCTTACTTCATTGAAACATGATTACATTGTTATAACAAAGTAGTTCTTACAAAATTATCGCATGATTCCCAACAACAAAAGCGTCCTGCTATTGATAGTATTTCTTCAACCGACCCACATGTCAAGTGTTTTTTATCTCGACTCCCTCTATGTCCCGAAGCCGATAAGTTCCCTCTTTGACTACTTCAATGATTTCATAAGTCCCCTCCCAATTAGGCATCAACTTCCATGTGTTGTTAGGTGTCGAGGCCTCGGCCTTCCTTAGCACCAAATCTCCTACCCCGAATCTTCTGACCAGAACCCTCTTGTTATAATACTTAGTAGTTCTCTATTGGTAAATGACCAATCTTAATGTCGTCGCGTCTCGAACTTCATCCAATAAGTCAAGGTTGAGTTGCAGTCCCTCCTCATTGTACAACTCCCTGAATTGGGATACCCGGAATGAGCAAGATATGACCTCAACGGGGATCAATGCATCTGTTCCATAATCCAATATGAATGAGGAATCCCCCGTGGTCGTCCACGGAGTGGTTTGATAAGCCCATAGAACACTTTGCAGCTCCTCAGGCCATCCCCTTTTAGCTTCATCTAACCGTCTTTTAATTCCTTTTAGGAGAGTTCGGTTTGTGACCTCAACCTGGCCATTGGACTAGGGATGCGCCACAGAGGTTCTTCGATGTTGGATCCCCAAATCGGATAAAAACCCTTCAAACTTCTTCCCCACAAACTGCGTACCATTATCGAAAATGAGTACCATCGGGATGCCGAATCGGTATACCACCGATTCCTTCATGAATTTCACATAATCCTCTTCGGTGATATGGCGGAGCGACTTAGCCTCAACCCACTTGGTCATATAGTCGATGGCCACTATTATGTATTGGAGTTATCCCCTCGCTTTGGGTAACGGTCCCAATAAGTCAACCCCCCAGATAGCAAACGGGATAGAGGACAACACCAACGACAATTTCTCCAAAGGTTGACGTAGGACCGAACTGTTGATCTGGCATTTCAGACATTTCTGGACATACCCATGCGTTTCCTGAAACATGGTCGGCCAATAGTACCCTTGCCGAATCAACTTGTATGCCAATGATTTAGCCCTCATATGATCTCCGCAGATCCCCTCATGAACCATTCTCAACACGTACGATGCCTCGGATGGAATCAAACATTTCAACAAGGGGGATGAGTACGATCTCTTATACAAATCTCCATCAATCAGGCAAAAATAAGAGCTCTGGTACTTGGACTCTTTTGGCCATAATTTAATCTATTAGAAGCTTCCCCTCGGCCAAGTAGTCAAGGTAGGGTGTTACCCAATAATTCGACCTTTCGATGCACAAAAGTTCTTTCCTATTGATACTCGATTCTGTCAGAACCTCCAGGTAAACCGACCCCCCAAAATCTTCCACCTGTGTGGCAACTAGTTTAGACAAAGCATCGGCAGTAGAATTGCCCTCCCTTTTTATCTCGTTGATGGTGTAGAACTCTAGCTTGAGCAGCATCATTTTTGCCTCGGCCAAATACCTGGTCATCCTTGTCCCTCGGGCTTCATACTCACCCTGAATCTATTTTACGACCAATTGGAAATCGCTAAAGACAATCAAATGCCAAACCTTTAAACTCTTAGCCAATCGTAGCCCCGCCAATTTCGCTTCATATTCCGCTTCATTATTGGTCGCCCAGAATTTGAATTGTATGGCCTGTTGCACTTTGAATCCTTCTGGACTACTTATGATAACCCCAACCCCGCTGGCCTCGGCATTGGCCGAGCCATCAACATACATTGTCCATGAAAAGCCAGGGTTTGGTATCCCCCCGACCACAACGGCAACCTCAAAAGAAGGGACATCCTCTCCTTCAGGGAATGTGCATTCAATTATGAAGTTCGCTAGTGCCTGGCCCTTGATGACCATGCGGGGGTGATACTCTAAATTGTATTGACTCAGCTCAACAGCCCATGCCATCATTCTTCCCAAAGTGTCAGGTTTACCTAAGATTTTCTTCAAGGGTTGGGTCATGTAAACTACGATAAGCCGACTTGAAAATAATGTCAAAGTTTTCGGTTGGCGACCATCAAAGCATACGCACATTTCTCCAAATTCGGATACCTGGTCTCTGCATCTCTCAACACATGGCTAACATAATAAACTGGCCGCTGAATACCCCCTTCTTCCCTTATCAAGACTGTGACAACAGCTAACGGACTTACAAACAAATATAGATATAAGGGCTCCCGTGACACAGGCCTTTGCAATAAGGGAGCCGTCACCAAATACTTCTTAATCGCTTGGAAAACATCCTCACATTCTGACGTCCATTGGAAGGTTTTCTCATTCTTTGGCCCCTTTAAAGTATCGAAGAATGGCAGACACCTCTCCATCGATCTTGACATAAACCTCCTCAAAGCAGCAATGCAACCAGTAAGCCTTTGGACGTCTTTATAATTCTGCGGTGATCGCATATCTAGTATCGCTTTGATCTTTTTCGGATTGGCCCCCTCTTACTCACCAAGTACCCCAAGAACTTCCTCGAGCCGAGGCCAAAGGTGCATTTAATGGGATTGAGGCGCATATTGTATTGTCGGACTGTATGAAAACACTCCTCAAGATCCTGAAGGTGGTCATGTGTTCGAGGGCTCTTGACGATCATATCGTTTACGTATACCTCCATGTTTCTGCTGATCTATTTTCGGAAGACAATGTTCATCATTCTCTGATATGTGGCTCCGACATTTATCAACCCGAAGGTCATTCTCTTGTATGCATAAATGGCCTGATGGGTGATAAACGCAGTTTCAGGAATATCTTCCTTCGCCGTGAAAATCTGATGATAACCCGAGAAGGCATCTAGAAAGCTTAAAACCGAATTCCGGGAAGTGGTGTCAATGAGCTGATCAGTATGTGGAAAAGGGTAAAAGTCCTTCGGGCATGCCTTGTTCAAATTAGTATAATCAATGCAAACTCTCCATTTTTCGTTCTGCTTTCTAACCAGAACCACGTTGGCCAACCATTCCGGATATTCAATCTCCTCGATTATTCCGGCATCCAAGAGCTTGTCGAGTTCTCCATCAATAATCTTTTGACGCTCGGGTGTGAACATTCTCTGTTTTTGATGGACTGGCTTTTTGCATGGATCAACTATCAATCTATGGACAACGACCCCCTCGGCAATCCCAGGCATGTCCCGAGGGATCCAAGCGAAGATATCGGCATAATCCCGCAAAAGCTTGACCAACTGAATTTTAAAGGCGTCGGGTTCCTATTTTCATTGTCTTCAATTTATTGCCAGGCACCAATTCCACTTCCTCAGTATCCTCGGCGGGAGATGCCAAAGGCGTGGTATCTCCCTCTGCGTAGGGGTCCATATCAACGATCATGGTATGCTTCTATCTGCTGACCCCAACAACGGACGATGTTACTGTAGGGTTTTGACACAGAAACGCAACGGAATTTCAAAATTTTTCGAAACCCTAAAATAGGATCCATGCGAAAACATATTAATTCAGAGGTTTAGATTTATTTTTACCGATTATCCGAGCTTGAATGGAGACGATGGAATTCTGGAACAGTTTCGAATCTTCAACGCAATCCAACGGAACTGCGTCTCTACGGTATCCACACAAACGCTTCCGCGAATCGTCCCATGATCTGCAGCAAAGAGAGTCGCGGTACTAGCCGCCAAGATCTGGATTTTGATTTGAATTTACTGAGTTTTTCTCTCTAGCCTCTTTCTGAAAGCGACTAGGGTTTAGATTTTGATTTTCACGTACTTAAAACAGTTGATATATCATGTATATATAACAGTTAAAATAATTAACTAAAAACTTAATTAGAAAAATAAAATCCGAATTTATATATATTATATTTTAATTAAGTCTTACTTAATTAATATACATATATATAAATTATCCTATTAATTTAAATTCGTAATTTAAATACTATCAATCATATTGACATATTTAAATCCTAACAATTTAAATTAATTCCCTTTTAATTACGTTCTAAGTGTGTGACCCTATAGGTTATTATTATATTGGCAATAATTTTAAAATTATATTATAAAATTATAAACAGTGAGCGACATCTAGTAATGCATCATTGCTACCCAAATAATAATAAGATCGGTGATTCGATGCAACCTTTTCGTGACCAATGTTTCAATGTAATTTAATCCTTTTAACCTTGACATCCTAGATTAAACTCGAGGCATGGAATGTGTCATACTCTTCATAATTTAATCTGAGTTTTCTTGATCAATGAATAAACTATATGAAATAAATCACTATTTGAGCATGGTCATGCATTTCATAGTCCTACTCAATCAAGAGGCCTATAGATATCATCTCTAATATATAGGAGGGTTAAATTTCATCTAGATCACTCATATTCCTCACACGATTCATAATGTACCTAATAATCACATTTATTGTCCACCCTATTAAAGGTGACTTTTGATGATATCAAAATACATAAATTCTCGTGTAATAATATAGCAATTTCAGGTCGAATGATCATTACATCATTGTCATTATGAGAATTTCTTATGACACTTTGCATAATACTTTACGTAGAATTCTCATGGTAGGTCTATCCAGTACATTGTTCTCAAACATGTACACATGCATTGACTCAATATCTCATATATTTATGACTAATGAGATTTGACCATCAGTCAATCCACATATTAGTCTCAATGCATCATTGTTGTTCCATTAATAATGATACTCGACTAGGGACATTTAAGAACAATGATACTAATTAATTATATATTCTCATGTTCGAGTCACATACTTGAAGCTATATAATTCGTATCACTATTCTAAGGACTTTTATTATGCTAATATTTATATAACGCAGTAAATAAAATCATAATAAAATAATTCATTTATTCAATCAAATATAATATCAAATTGTTAAGCAATTACATCAAATAATTGGCCTCTAGGGCATGAAATCTAACAGTTACAGCATGGCGGTATTATCTCCGGGCAATATCAACGTCTCCATTTACCTCATCAACACCTTTCGGGGTGGGAAACTTGATCTTGAAGAGAGGAATGGAGGTAACAACATTTAAGATTGTCAGGGTGGTTAGTCCCAAGATAGCATTGTAGGCTTAATCAATTTGAACGACAAAAAATTTTACTTGCACCGTCACCTATTTAGGAGTCATGCCAAACACCATTGAAAGTTCCAAAGTTCCTATTACAGGTACCACCTCATTCCCAAACCCGTACAAGGGCGATTCTATCCCCACCTCCAATCTCACGTTTTGGAGACCCATTTTCTGATAAGCGTGACTGTATAACACGTCCACTGATGACCCATTATCAATCATTATTCTTTTCATGTCTACCGGGCTGACCTGGACAGTAATAACCAAAGCTCCCTCATGCGGTTTTACGGCTTCGGTCGGATAATCCTCATCTAAAAATGAGATCACCGTTTTGAAAAAAAAACGATCAACCATTGGGGGCTGGTCAGTCAACGCCGAGACTGAACCTGATGAGGATCAACGCCTTTTACCAATGTGCCCTGGTGCCGACCCCCCTATTATAACATCCACAACCCTTTGAGAGTAGTTCCCTTGTTTCGCTCTTTTCTCTGCCACCGGCTCAGGATTATTCGCTCGGGTTTCGTGGCCTACCAAGAATTGTGTCAATTCACCCCTCTGGAATTTGGATTCGATCATGTCCATCAATCCGGCATATGTCTCTGTGGTGTGCCCTGCTCGTCGGTGATACAGACAATAGGGACTCAGCCTATCTGTTTTATACCTCAAGGATCCGGACCCTGACCTTTTCTCGTTCCTTATAGCCTCCAAAACATTGACGCGATTAGCGCTTAGAGGGGTGTAAGTCCTGTTCTCCGTTTGAGGTGAATATGAAGGTCTGTCCAAATTAGGCTGCCCCCCTCTCGGCTTCATTCGGTCGAAGACATTGGGTCGATTATCCCCACTTTTATTCCCACCATACACTTTGCTTTCCGTACCTATGCCCTGGGGAATCAAACTATCTATGGCCTCTTCAATTGGTACGAACTTTTTGGCCCGGTCATACGCGTCTAAGAGATCTTTTGGAGGATTGAACATTACATCTTTCATCATCTTTTTGTTTCGGGTAACATCTATCCCCGTAGTAAAGAAGCACAACGCTTGTATCATATTGAAGTTGGTAATGGTCCCCACCATATCTCAGCACCTCTGTACGTACTAGCTTAACGACTCACCAGGTTTCTGTTTGACCTGCATCAAAGAGGCTGTCACTTTACCCCTTCTCTTGTTACTACCAAATCGTTCATCGAACCGGACACTCAACTCGGTCCACGAGTGGATACAATTGGGTAGTAATGACATCATCCACTGTTTGGCCCCCTTCTTTAACGTTGTTATGAAAATCTGACACATCCCGACCTCAGAATGGTTAGAGTATCTCATTACCCTCTCATACGAGCTGGTATGGTCGTATGGGTCGCCCGAGCCATCGTACATCTCGAGGGGCGGCAGTTTTTCTTCAGATCGGCCTTTTCTTGAACAATGGCCGTTGAGAATGGATATTTCGGGTCCAGAGGCATAGGTCTTGATGCCTCAGGCTCGGATTGGGTCGTCGGTCTTACTTCTGCCATAACCAATCTTTTTTTCAACTCCGAAATCCTTTCCATAACTGTGTCGGTCATGGGCACATAAGGGATTATCTGCTGGTCTCCTCGGCTCGACTCCGCCCTTGTACCTCTGCGCTCAGTTTTATAGTCCAGAGTCTGGGCCTTTTCCTGAGAATACTATCCTAGGGACTCAGACAGTCTCCTTCCTTCCGGTCTACCCTAACCGACCTGGTCGAGGCGCATCATATAACCCTAAGGCTGGTTGTGACCCCTTATATCACCCTGACCATCCCGGTCATGTTATCTCATATAACCCTGAGACTAGTGTTGATCCCTTATATCACCCTGACCGTCTCAGTCATGTAGTCTCATATAACCCGAAGACTGGTGTTGACCTCTTATATCACCCTGACCGTCCCGGTCATGTCATCTTATATAACCCTGAGACTGGTGTTGACCCCTTATATCGCCTGAGACTGGTGTGAATCATTAAATTTGAGTCGTCTTACCTATCTTTGCTTCGATCTAGGCCGACTTTGTGGAGTATCCGCCCGCTCCTTGCCATCGATAGTAGTGGACGGACCCTCTTCATGCAACTCCAGCAGGTGAGTCTGTCAGTCTTAACACTCACGTTACAAGGACTCCAACTTAATCTCTGTCTCCCTGATTCTGTATTGTTTGTCTCTCTCATCATGTTCGCGTCGTGAAACCCTTTTCGAGGGTGCCATCTCTTCGTTTGGGCCCTCCCTGCAAGAATCGTGTTCCACTGTCAGGGGGGTGTAAACAAACGTCTTTTGACAGGCTCGGAATGAGCATACCCTTATCTTCGTCCCGACTGCCCAACCCTCGTTCTTTACTTCTTCGGGGCTCTGCTACTCTGCACGCATGGATCAATGGAAGATCCTTGATGTCCCCCGTTCGAGCTACCTTTTTCTGCCATGGGAATAGCCTTCCTTTAAAAACAACCGGGTAACTTATGTATCAAACACCTTCAGGGGCCCTCCTTCTAGCGCCAATGTTGACATCCAATTCCCGTTCCTACTAAGATCACCTGTCAGCAAGATACCTGTACATGTAGCAAACCGTTATCACCCCACAGGACGGTCACGGCTTGGGCCGTCCGGAGATGCTCCGGTGTGAGGGTAAGTTTAGGCGGTTAACGTCACAATGAAAGACCTAAAATATATGATGGAACTTGAAAGATATTTGATAGCTTCTGTATATTTTTGCAGGAAAAAAAAACCTTACCTTTATTTTTCTGAGAGATAGCTTGTATGTACTCATCCATGCATCGTCCAACGTCCCATCAACCCTTTATGAGTGGATACATGCCTTCTACCATTTACTCCAATCGGTCAAATAAGAAGAGATACTAGCATGGGCTACCATCTGACTCACAGTCTGTGGAAGTTGATAAAATGGCCCAGACGTCCCATCTGCCCTTCTCATTAGCCATTCATGAGTGGAAAAAGCAGACTACCTACTTTATGACCAGGCCTGTTGGGGGAGATAGAAACGACCCGGCCCAAAATATATTTGAAAATAACCCCAGGCCCACAGTTAAAAATGTAAAGCCCAATAAATCACATCCCAACAACCACCATTTCCCAAATCAAAAGCTTAACCCTGAGCCAATATTCTTTTTCTTTGAGCACCTATAGCACAATATCTTAATAACAGACCTGTAAAATTAAGTTGCAGTACAATAAAATTATTGAAAAAAGAAATACAGATACAAGTAACTTTGATACTCTGCAATCATTCACATAAATGGGTTATAGCACAGCATAACAACCGAGCCTGGGGCAACCTCATAAGGCAAAAAAAAATTGAACTAATACAAGTCGAGTGTTTTGTAGGCAAACTAGTAGCCCAAGCGTTTGAATGCATGGATGGTGTTCCAAACCTTAAAATGATATGGGACTATTAACAACTCATCTTTAAAACTTCAACCACCCCTTTTATCTGATCCTTTCAAGTTAAGATTGAACCATTTCTTTTTAGAAGATTTATCCTTCCCATCTGAGCTACCATCTTCCCTAGGGCTCTCAGCCTTGAACTCTGAACCTGGTGCTTTGCTACTATTCCCGTTGCTAATGCTAGAACTACTCCCATGACTCTGAATAACTGGCCCTTTTACTGTGAATGTAGAATGTATGTTGTCTCATTGTTTCAGCAACTCATCCAACTAATTTTATAAGTGGTGATAAAAATTTATCGCACCATCAAAGGTAACAACATAATGTCACAAACTAGGAAAAATTTAAACACACACACATACAAATATATAGATTATTGAACTATCAAAATCAGATAAACTGTTGGGGAAACAAATAATTTGAAATGTGAGTAGAGCATCTCTCTCTAATAACAAACCCAGCTATAGTTGTCTAACAGATCAAAGAACAGAAAATTTGGAGCTCCAGACATGAGTTCCTAAAATGGTGAAAAGGCATAAATAAATTTTCATTTAAATTGAGATTCATCATGGTAACTGGCAAGTAGCAATAACACCCAGCAATATCCATAGTATTTTTTAAATATGTAAAAGATCAAACCAACAATATCACATGGTAATTTGAAGATAAATGCATGAAACGGGAAGAAAATCCATCTTCTTTAAGGTGCAAAAGATGTTAATCTATCTCTGCATATTTTACTTGATGTTTCTCCTCCGCCTCCTTTTCTTCTCCCCTTCTTCTTCTTCTTCTCATTGCTTCTCCTCCACCTCCTCTTCTTCTCCATCTCTTATTTCTTCTTCTCCATCTCTTCCTTCTTCTTCTCCTCCCCCGCCTGCTTCATCTTCTCCTCTGCCTGCTTCTTCTCCCCCTTCTTCTTCTCCTCCTCCGCCAGCTTCGTTAGTCTATCCAGCCATTGGCTAATTAGTATAAGGTCCCACCACACAATCGAAACACTAAAAATTTTGTTAAGGGGGTTCATCCCTTCACCCAAATAATGGATTGTTGACCACAAATATTGGACTGCCGACCATAAATATTGGACTATCGACCTCAATTCACCCCCAACCATTAATTTCAGCCATACCCCATACAATAAAGCTGGAGTACCCCGTGCGAGAGTAAATAAAAACTTCTATGTCACTGGAAAAATCAGTACCTACACCATTGCTACCACTGTAAGTCGGATATATAACACATTGATGTTAGCATTACTCGGCATGGGGCTCGACTCTGGCCGGGGTTGGTCCGTTTTCGGTTCAGTTGGGTTATATAACACATTGGTACTCGGCTTACTCGACATGGGGCTCAAGTCTGTATCAGGTTGGTCCATTTCTGGTTCACTTAGGTGGGATTTGGGCACATGTAACTCCCTGGTTTGTAAAGTCTGGGCTTAAACTCATTTCTTCTCCACCTCCTCTTCTTCTCCCCCTTCTTCTTCTTTTCCTTGCTTCTCCTCCACCTCCTCCTCTTCTCCATCTCTTCCTTCTTCTTCTCCTCCCCTTCCTACTTCATCTCCTCCTACGCCTACTTCTTCTCCCCCTTCTTCTTCTCCTCCTCCGCCAGCTTCGTTAGTCTATCCAGTTGTTGGCCAACTAGTACAAGGTCCCACCACGCAATCGGAACACCAAAAATTTTTTTAAGGGGTTCATCCCCTCACCCAAATAGTTGAGTGTTGACCACAAATATTGGACTGCCGACCATAAATATTGGATTATCGACCTCAATTGACCCCCAACCACGAATTTTAGCCATACCCCATACAAAAAAGCTGGAGCACCCCGTGCGAAAGTAAATAAAAACTTCTATGTCACTGGAAAAATCAGTACCTACACCATTGCTACCACTGTAAGTCGGATATATAACACATTGATGCTAGCATTACTCGGCATGGGGTTCCACTCTTGCTGGGGTTGGTCCGTTTCCGGTTCAGTTGGGTTATATAACACATTGGGACTCGGTTTACTCGACATAGGGCTCAAGTCTGTTTGAGGTTGGTCCATTTCTGGTTCACTTAGGCAAGATTTGGGCATATGTAACTCCCTGGTGTAGAGTCTGGGCTTAAAATCATTTCTCATCTACCTCCTTTTCTTCTCCCCCTTCTTCTTCTTCTTCTTCTCCATGCTTCTCTTCCACCTCCTCTTCTTCTCCATCTCTTCCTTCTTCTTCTCTTCCCTCGCCTGCTTCATCTCCACCTCCGCCTGCTTCTTTTCCCCTTTCTTCATCTCCTCCTCTACCAGCTTCGTTAGTCTATCCAGTCGTTGGTCAATTAGTACAAGGTCCCACCACGCAATCAGAACACCAAAATTTTTGTTAAGGGAGTCCATCCCCTCACGCAAATAGTGGAGTGTCGACAATAAATATTGGACTGTCGACCATAAATATTGGACTGTCGACCTCAATTGACCCCCAACCCATTTCAGCCATACCCCATACAACAAAGCTGGAGCACCCCGTGCAAGAACAAATAAGAACTTCTATGTCACTGGAAAAATCAGTACCTACACCATCGCTACCACTGTAAGACGGATATATAACACATTGATGCTAGCATTACTCGGCATGGGGCTCGGCTATGGCTAAGGTTGGTTCGATTCTAGTTCAGTTGGGTTATATAACACATTGGGACTCGGCTTACTCGGCATGGGGCTCAAGTCTGATTGAGGTTGGTCCATTTCAGGTTCACTTAGGTGGGATTTAGGCACATATAACTCCCTGGTGTAGAGTCTGGGCTTAAACTCTTTTCTCCTCCAGCTCCACTTCTTCTCCCCCTTCTTCTTCTTCTCCTTGCTTTTCGTCCACCTCCCCTTCTTCTCCATCATATCCTTCTTCATCTCCTCCCCCGTCTGCTTCATCACTTCTTCCGCCTGCTTCTTTTCCCCCTTCTTCTTCTCCTCATACGTCAGCTTTGTTAGTCTATCCAGCCGTTGGCCAATTAGTATAAGGTCCCACCTCGCAATCGAAACACCAAAAATTTTATTTAGGGGGTCCATCCCTTCACCCAAATAATGGATTGTTGACCACAAATATTGGACCGCCGATCATAAATATTGGACTGTCAACCTCAATTGACCCCAACCATCAATTTTAGCAATACCCCATACAACAAAGTTGGAGCACCCCGTGCGAAAGCAAATTACAACTTACATGTCACTTGAAAAATCAGTACCTGCACCACCGCTACCACTGTAAGTCGGATATATAACACATTGATGCTAGCATTACTCGGCATGGGGCTTGACTCTGGCTGGGGTTGGTCCCTTTTCGGTTCAGTTGGGTTATATAACATATTGGGACTCGGCTTACTCGGCATGGGGCTCAAGTCTGTTTGAGGTTGGTCCATTTCTAGTTCACTTGGGTAGGATTTGGGCACATTTAACACCCTGGTGTAAAGTCTGGGCTTAAACTCATTTCTCATCCACCTCCTCTTCTTCTCCCCCTTTTTCTTTTTCTCCATGCTTCTCCTCCACCTCCTCCTCTTCTTCTCTATCTCTTCCTTTTTCTTCTCCTCCCTCGTCTGCTTCATCTCCACCTCCGCCTACTTCTTTTCCCCCTTCTTCTTCTCCTCCTCTGCCAGCTTCGTTAATCTATCCAGTCGTTGGCCAATTAGTATAAGGTCCCACCACGCAATCGGAACACCAAAAAAATTTTTAAGGGGTCCATCCCCTCACCCAAATAGTGGAGTGTCGACCACAACTATTGGACTGCCGACCATAAATATTAGACTGTCTACCTCAATTGACCCCAACCATCAATTTCAGCCATACCCCATACAACAAAGCTGGAGCACCCCGTGCGAGAGCAAATAACAACTTACATGTCACTTGAAAAATCAGTACCTGCACCACCGCTACCACTGTAAGTCGAATATATAACACATTGATGCTAGCATTACTTGGCATGGGGCTTGACTATGACTGGGGTTGGTCTGTTTCTGGTTCAGTTGGGTTATATAACACATTGGGACTCGGCTTACTCGACATGGGGCTCAAGTCTGTTTGAGGTTGGTCCATTTCTGGTTCACTTAGGTAGGATTTGGGCACATGTAACTCCTTGGTGTAGAGTCTGGGCTTAAACTCATTTCTCCCCCACCTCCTCTTCTTCTTCTTCTCCTTGCTTCTCTTCCACCTCCACTTCTTCTCCATCTCTTCCTTCTTCTTCTCCTCCCTCTGCTTCTTTATCTGCTCCTCCGCCTATATCTTTTCCCCCTTCTTCTTCTCCTCCTCTGCCAGCTTTATTAGTTTATCCAGGCGTTGGCCAATCAGTATAAGCTCCCACCACGCAATCGGAACACCAAAAATTTTGTTAAGGGGGTCCATCCCCTCACCCAAATAGTGGAGTGTCGACCACAAATATTAGACTGTTGACCATAAACATTGGACTGTCGACCTTAATTGTCCCCCAACCACCAATTTCAGCCATACACCATACAACAAAGCTGGAGCACCCCGTGCGAGAGCAAATAACAACTTTTATGTCACTGGAAAAATCAATACCTACACCACCGCTACCACTGTAAGTTGGATATATAACACATTGATGCTAGCATTACTCGGCATAGGGCTCGACTCTGGCTGCAGTTGGTCCATTTCTTGTTCAGTTGAGTTATATAACACATTGGGACTCAGCTTACTCGGCATGGGGCTCAAGTCTGTTTGAGGTTGGTCCATTTCTGTTTCACTTAGGTGGGATTTGGGCATATGTAACTCCCTGTTCTAAAGTCTGGGCTTAAACTCATTTCTCCTCCACCTCCTCTTCTTCTCCCCCTTATTCTTCTTCTCCTCCACCTCCTCTTCTTCTCCATCTCTTCCTCCTACTTTTCCTCCCCCGCCCACTTCATCTCTTCCTCCGCTAGCTTCGTTAGTTTATCTAGCCATTGGCCAATTAGTACAAGGTCCCACCACGCAATCAGAACACCAAAATTTTTGTTAAGGGAGTCCATCCCCTCACATAAATAGTGGAGTGTCGACCATAAATATTAGACTGTCGACCATAAATATTGGATTGTCGACCTCAATTAACCCCCAACCATCAATTTCAGCAATACCCCATACAACAAAGCTAGAGCACCCCGTGCGAGAGAAAATAACAACTTCTATGTCACTGGAAAAATCAGTACCTACACCACCACTACCACTGTAAGTCGAATATATAACACATTGATGCTAGCATTACTCGGCATGGGGCTCGAATCTAGTTGGGGTTGGTCCGTTTCCGGTTCAGTTGGGTTATGTAACACATTGGTACTCGGCGTACTCGGCATGGGGCTCAAGTCTGTTTGAGTTTGGTCAATTTCTGGTTCACTTAGGTGGGATTTGGGCACATGTAACCCCCTGCTGTAGAGTCTGGGCTTAAACTCATTTCTCCTCCACCTCCTCTTCTTCTCCCCCTTCTTCTTCTTCTCTTTGCTTCTCTTCCACTTTCTCTTCTTCTCCATCTCTTCCTTCTTCTTCTCATCCCCCGCATGCTTCATCTCCTCATCTGCCTGTTTCTTCTCCCCTTTCTTCTTCTCCTCCTCCGCCAGCTTCATCAGTTTATCCAGCCGTTGGCCAATTAGTACAAGGTCCCAACACGCAATCTGAACACCAAAAAATTTCTTAAGAGGGTCCATCCCCTAACCCAAATAGTGGAGTGTCGACCACAAATATTGGACTACCGACCATAAATATTGGACTGTCAACCACAATTGATCCCCAACCATCAATTTCAGCCATACCCCATACAACAAAGCTGGAGCACCCCGTGCGAGAGCAAATAACAACTGACATGTCACTTGAAAAATCAGTACCTGCACCACCGCTACCACATTAAATCGGATATATAACACATTGATGCTAGCATTACTCGGCATAGGGCTCGACTCTGGCTGGGGTTGGTCCATTTTTGATTTAGTTGGGTTATATAACATATTGGGACTCGGCTTACTTGGCATGGGGCTCAAGTCTGTTTGAGCTTTGTCCATTTCTGGTTCACTTAGGTAGGATTTTGGCACATGTAACTCCCTGGTGTAGAGTCTGGGCTTAAACTCATTTCTCCTCCACCTCCTTTTCTTCTCCCCCTTCTTCTTCTTCTCCATTTCTTCCTTCTTCTTCTCCTCCCTTGCCTGCTTCATCTCCACATCCGCCTGCTTCTTTTCCCCCTTCTTCTTCTCCTCCTCTGCCAGCTTCGTTAGTCTATCCAGTCGTTGGCCAATTAGTATAAGGTCCCACCACACAATCTGAACACCAAAAATTTTGTTAAAAGAGTCCATCCCCTCACCCAAATAGTAGTGTGTCGACCACAAATATTGGACTGTCGCCAATAAATATTGGACTGTCGACCTCAATTAACCCCCAACCCCAATTTCAGCCATACCCCACACATCAAAGCTGGAGCACCCCGTGCGAGAGCAAATAACAACTTTTGTCACTGGAAAAATCAGTACCTACACCACCGCTACCACTGTAAGTCGGATATATAACACATTGATGCTAGCATTACTCGACATGGGGCTTGAATCTGGCTGGGGTTGGTCCATTTTCGGTTCAGTTGGGTTATGTAACACATTGGTACTCGGCGTACTCGGCATGGGGCTCAAGTCTGTTTGAGTTTGGTCAATTTCTGGTTCACTTAGGTGGGATTTGGGCACATGTAACTCCCTGGTGTAGAGTCTGGGCTTAAACTCATTTCTCCTCCACCTCCTCTTCTTCTCCCCCTTCTTCTTCTTCTCCTTGCTTCTCTTCCACTTTCTTCTTCTCTATCTCTTCCTTCTTCTTCTCATCCCCACATGTTTCATCTCCTCATCTGGCTGCTTCTTCTCCCCCTTCTTCTTCTCCTCCTCTGCCAGCTTTGTTAATCTATCCAGCCGTTGGCCAATTAGTACAAGGTCCCACCACTCAATCGAAACACCAAAGATTTTGTTAAGGGGGTCCATCCCTTCACCCAAATAGTGGAGTGTCGACCCCAAATATTGGACTGCCGACCATAAATATTGGACTGTCGACCACAATTGATCCACAACCATCAATTTCAGCCATACCCCAAACAACAAAGCTGGAGCACCCCGTGCGAGAGCAAATAACAACTGACATGTCACTTGAAAAATCAGTACATGCACCACTGCTACCACTGTAAGTCGGATATATAACACATTGATGCTAGCATTACTCGGCATAGGGCTCGACTCTGGCTTGGGTTGGTTCATTTCCGGTTCAGTTGGGTTATATAACACATTCGAACTCGGCTTACTCGGTATGGGGCTCAAGTCTGCTTGAGGTTGGTCCATTTCTGGTTCACTTAGGTAGGATTTGGGCTCATGTAATTCCCTGGTGTAGAATGTGTCTTTAACTCATTTCTCCTCCACCTCCTTTTCTTTTACCCCTTCTTCTTCCTCTCCATTCTTCCCCTCCACCTCCTCTTCTTCTCCATTTTTTCCTTCTTCTTCTCCTCCCTTGCCTGCTTCATCTCCACCTCCGTCTGCTTCTTTTCCCCCTTCTTCTTCTCCTCCTCTGTCAGCTTCGTTAGTCTATCCAGTCGTTGGCCAATTAGTACAAGGTCCCACCACACAATCAGAACACCAAAAATTTTGTTTAAAGAGTCCATCCCCTCACCCAAATAGTAAAGTGTCGACCACAAATATTGGACTGTCGACCATAAATATTGGACTGTCGACCTCAATTGACCCCCAACCCAAATTTCAGCCATACCCCACACAACAAAGCTAGAGCACCCCGTGCGATAGCAAATAACAACTTATGTCACTGGAAAAATCAGTACCTACACCGCAACCACTGTAAGTCGGATATATAACACATTGATGCTAGCAATACTCTGCATGGGGCTCGACTCAGGCTAGGGTTGGTCCGTTTCCAGTTCAGTTGGGTTATATAACACATTGGGACTCGGCTTACTCGGCATGGGGCTCAAGTCTGTTTGAGGTTGGTCCATTTCTGGTTCACTTAGGTGGAATTTGGGCACATGTAACCCCCTGCTGTAGAGTCTGCGCTTAAACTCATTTCTTCTCCACCTCCTCTTCTTCTCCCCCTTCTTCTTATTTTCCTTGCTTCTCCTCCACCACATCTTCTTCTCCATCTCTTCTTTCTTCTTCTCCTCCCCCGCCTGCTTCATCTTCTCCTCCGCCTGCTTTTTCTCCCCCTTCTTCTTCTTCTCCTCCACCAGCTTCGATAGTCTATCCAGTCGTTGGCCAATTAGTATAAGGTCTCACCACTCAATCGAAACACCAAAGATTTTGTTAAGGGGGTCCATCCCTTCACCCAAATAATGGATTGTTGACCACAAATATTGGACTACCGACCATAAATATTGGACTGTCGACCTCAATTGACCCCCAACCATCAATTTCAGCCATACCCCATACAACAAAGCTGAAGTACCCCGTGTGCGAGCAAAGAAAAACTTCTATGTCACTTGAAAAAATCAGTACATATACCATAGCTACCACTGTAAGTCGGATATATAACATATTGATGTTAGCATTATTCGGCATGGGGCTCGAATCTGGCTGGGGTTGGTCCGTTTTCGATTTAATTGGGTTATGTAACACATTGGTACTCGGGGTACTCGGCATGGGGCTCAAGTCTGTTTGAGTTTGGTCAATTTCTGGTTCACTTTGGCGGGATTTGGGCACATGTAACTCCTTGGTTTAGAGTCTGGGCTTAAACTCATTTCTCCTCCACCTCCTCTTCTTCTCCTCCTTCTTCTTCTTCTCCTCCTTGTTTCTCTTCCACTTTCTCTTCTTCTCCATCTCTTCCTTCTTCTTCGCATCCCCTGCATGTTTCATCTCCTCATCTGCCTGTTTCTTCTCCCCTTTCTTCTTCTCCTCCTCCGCCAGCTTCGTTAGTCTATCCAGCCATTGGCCAATTAGTACAAGGTCCCACCACGCAATCGGAACACCAAAAATTTTGTTAAGAGGGTCCATCCCTTCACCCAAATAGTGGAGTGTCGACCACAAATATTGGACTGCCGACCATAAAAATTGGGCTGTCGACCTCAATTGACCTACAACCATCAATTTCAGCCATACCCCATACAACAAAGCTGGAGCACCCCTGCGAGAGCAAATAACAACTGACATGTCACTTGAAAAATCAGTACCTGCACCACCGCTACCACTATAAATCGGATATATAACACATTGATGCTAGCATTACTCGGTATAGGACTCGACTCTGGCTGGGGTTGGTCCATTTCCGGTTCAGTTGGGTTATATAACACATTGGGACTCGGCTTACTCGGCATGGGGCTCAAGTCTGTTTGAGGTTGGTCCATTTCTGGTTCACTTAGGTAGGATTTGGGCACATGTAACTCCCTGGTGTAGAGTCTGGGCTTAAACTCATTTCTCCTCCACCTCCTTTTCTTCTCCCCCTTCTTCTTCTTCTCCATGCTTCTCCTCCACCTCCTCTTCTTCTCCATTTCTTCCTTCTTCTTCTCCTCCCTTGCCTGCTTCATCTCTACCTCCGCCTGCTTTTTTTCCCCCTTCTTCTTCTCCTCCTCTGCCAGCTTCGTTAGTCTATCCAGTCGTTGGCCAATTAGTACAAGGTCCCACCACACAATCAGAACACCAAAAATTTTGTTAAGAGAGTCCATCCCCTCACCCAAATAGTAGAGTGTCGACCACAAATATTGGACTGTCGACCAAAAATATCGGACTATCGACATCAATTGTCCCCCAACCCCAATTTCAGCCATACCCCACACAACAAAGCTGTAGCACCCCGTGCGAGAACAAATAACAACTTCTGTCACTGGAAAAATCAGTACCTACACCACCGTTACCACTGTAAGTCGGATATATAACACATTGATGCTAGCATTACTCAGCATGGGGCTCGACACTGGCTCGGGTTGGTCCGTTTCCAGTTCAGTTGGGTTATATAACACATTGGGACTCGGCTTACTCGGCATGGGGCTCAAGTCTGTTTGAAGTTGGTCTATTTCTGGTTCACTTATGTGGGATTTGGGCACATGTAGCTCCCTGGTGTAGAGTCTGGGCTTAAACTCATTTCTTCTCCACCTCCTCTTCTTCTCCCCCTTCTTCTTCTTCTCCTTGCTTCTCTTCCACCTCCTCTTCATCTCCATCACTTCCTTTTTCTTCTCCACCCCCGCCTGCTTCATCTCCTCCTCCGCCCGCTTTTTCTCCCCCTTCTTCTTCTCCTCCTCCGCCAGCTTCGTTAGTCTATCCAGTCGTTGACCAATTAGTACAAGGTCCCACCACGCAATCAGAACACCAAAAATTTTGTTAAGGGGGTCCATCCCCTCACCCAAATAGTGGAGTGTCGACCACAAATATTAGACTGCCGACCATAAATATTGGACTGTCAACCTCAATTGACCCCCAACAATCAATTTCAGCCATACTCCATACAACAAAGCTGGAGTACCCCGTACGAGAACAAATAACAACTTACATGTCACTTCAAAAATCAGTCCCTGCACCACCACTACCACTGTAAGTCGGATATATAACACGTTGATGCTAGCATTACTCGGCATGGGGCTCGACTCTGGCTGGGGTTGGTCCGTTTCCGGTTCAGTTGGGTTATATAACACATTGGGACTCGGCTTACTCGGCATGGGACTCAAGTCTGTTTGAGGTTGGTCTATTTCTGGTTCACTTAGGCAGGATTTGGGCACATGTAACTCCCTGGTGTAGAGTCTGGGCTTAAACTCATTTCTCCTCTACCTCTTTTTTTTTCTCCCCCTTTTTCTCCTTCTCCATGCTTCTCCTCCACCTTCTTCTTCTTCTCCCCCTTCTTCTTCTTCTCCTTGCTTCTCTTCCACCTCCTCTTCTTCTCCATCTCTTCCTTCTTCTTCTCCTCCGTCGCCTACTTCACCTCCACCTCCGCCTGCTTTTTTTCCCCCTTCTTCTTCTTCTCCTCTGCCAGCTTCGTTAGTCTATCCAGTCGTTGGCCAATTAGTACAAGGTCCCACCACGCAATCAGAACACCAACATTTTTGTTAAGGCAGTCCATCCCCTCACCCAAATAGTGGAGTGTCGACCATAAATATTAGACTGTCGACCTCAATTTACCCCCAACCCCAATTTCAACCATACCCCATACAACAAAGCTGGAGCACCCCGTGCGAGAGCAAATAACAACTTCTATGTCACTGGAAAAATTAGTACCTACATCAACGCTCACTGTAAGTCGGATATGTAACACATTGATGTTAGCATTACTCGGCATGGGGATCGACTGTGGCTAGGGTTGGTCCGTTTCTAGTTCAGTTCGGTTATATAACACATTGGGACTCGGCTTACTCGACATGGGGCTCAAGTCTGATTGAAGTTGGTCCATTTCTGGTTCACTTATGTGGGATTTAGGCACATGTAACTCCCTGGTCTAGAGTCTGGGCTTAAACACTTTTCTCCTCCACCTCTTCTTCTTCTCCCCCTTCTTCTTCTTTTCCTTGCTTCTCCTCCACCACCTCCTCTTCTCCATCTCTTCCTTCTACATCTCCTCCCCCGCCTGTTTCATCTCCTCTTCCGCTTGCTTCTTTAACCCCTTCTTCTTATCCTCCTCTCCTAGCTTCGTTAGTCTATCCAGTCGTTGGCCAATTAGTATAAGGTCCTACCACACAATCGGAACACCAAAAAAATTTTTAAGGTGGTCCATCCCCTCACCCAAATAGTGGAGTGTCGACCACAAATATTGGACTGTCGACCATAAATATTGGACTGCCAACCTCAATTGACCCCAACCATCAATTTTCAGCCAAACCACATACAACAAAGCTGGAGCACCCCGTGCGAAAGCAAATAACAACTTCTATGTCATTGGAAAAATAAGTACCTACACCACCACTACCACTGTAAGTCGGATATATAACACATTGATGCTAGCATTACTCGACATGGGGCTCGACTCTGGCTGGGGTTGGTCCGTTTTCGGTTCAGTTGGGTTATATAACACATTGGTACTCGGCGTACTCGGCATGGGGCTCAAGTCTGTTTGAGTTTGGTCAATTTCTGGTTCACTTAGGTGGGATTTGGGCACATGTAACTCCTTGGTGTAGAGTTTGGGCTTAACCTCATTTCTCTTCCATTTCCTCTTCTTCTCCCCCTTCCTCTTCTTTTCCTTGCTTCTCTTCCACCTCCTCTTCTTCTCCATCTCTTCCTTCTTCTTCTCCTCCCTCGCCTACTTCATCTCCACCTCCGCCTGCTTTTTTTCCCCCTTCTTCTTCTCCTCCTCTGCCAGCTTCGTTAATCTATCCAGTCGTTGGCCAATTAGTACAAGGTCCCACCACGCAATCAGAACACCAAATTTTTTGTTAAGGCAGTCCATCCCCTCACCCAAATAGTGGAGTGTCGACCATAAATATTAGACTGCCGATCATAAATATTGGACTGTCGACCTCAATTGACCCCCAACCCCAATTTCAGCCATACCCCATACAACAAAGCTGGAGCACCCCATGCGAGAGCAAATAACAACTTCTATGTCACTGGAAAAATTAGTACCTACACCAACGCTCACTGTAAGTCGGATATATAACACTTTGATGCTAGCATTACTCGGCATGGGGCTCGACTGTGGCTAGGGTTGGTCCGTTTCTAGTTCAGTTCGGTTATATAACACATTGGGACTCGGCTTACTCGACATGGGGCTCAAGTCTGATTGAAGTTGGTCCATTTCTGGTTCACTTATGTGGGATTTAGGCACATGTAACTCCATGGTCTAGAGTCTGGGCTTAAACTCTTTTCTCCTCCACCTCATCTTCTTCTCCCCGTTCTTCTTCTTCTCCTTGCTTCTCCTCCACCACCTCCTCTTCTCCATCTCTTCCTTCTACATCTCCTCCCCCGCCTGCTTCATCTCCTTTTCCGCTTGCTTCTTTTCCCACTTTTTCTTATCCTCCTCTGCCAGCTTCGTTAGTCTATCCAGTCGTTGGCCAATTAGTATAAGGTCCCACCACGCAATCGGAACACCAAAAAAAATTTTAAGGTGGTCCATCCCCTCACCCAAATAGTGGAGTGTCGACCACAAATATTGGACTGCCGACCATAAATATTGGACCGTCGACCTCAATTGACCCCAACCATCAATTTTCATCAATACCCCATACAACAAAGCTGGAGCACCCCGTGCGAAAGCAAATAACAACTTCTATGTCATTGGAAAAATTAGTACCTACACCACCACTACCAATGTAGGTCGGATATATAACACATTGATGCTAGCATTACTCGACATGGGGCTCGACTCTGGCTGGGGTTGGTCCGTTTCCGGTTTAGTTGGGTTATATAACACATTGGTACTCGGCGTACTCGACATGGGGCTCAAGTCTGTTTGAGTTCGGTCAATTTCTGGTTCACTTAGATGGGATTTGGGCACATGTAACTCCTTGGTGGAGAGTTTGGGCTTAACCTCATTTCTCCTCCACCTCCTCTTCTTCTCCCCCTTCTTCTTCTCCTCCTTGCTTATCTTCCACCTCCTCTTCTTCTCCATCTCTTCTTTCTTCTTCTCCTCCCCCGCCTGCTTTATCTTCTCCTCCGCCTGCTTCTTCTCCCCCTTCTTCTTCTCCTCCTCCGCCAGCTTCGTTAGTCTATCCAGTCGTTGGCCAATTAGTATGAGGTCCCACCACGCAGTCGAAACACCAAAAATTTTGTTAAAGGGGCCCATCCCTTCACCCAAATAATGGATTGTTGACCACAAATATTGGACTAGCGACCATAAATATTGGACTGTCGACCTCAATTGACCCCCAACCATCAATTTCAGCCATACCCCATACAACAAAGCTGAAGTACCCCGTGTGAGAGCAAATAAAAACTTCTGTCACTGGAAAAATCAGTACCTATACCATCGCTACCACTGTATGTCGGATATATAACACATTGATGTTAGCATTATTCGGCATGGGGCTCGACTCTGGCTAGGTTTGGTTCGTTTCCGGTTCAATTGGGTTATATAACACACTAGTACTCGGCTTACTCGGCATAGGGCTCAAGTCTGTTTGAGGTTGGTCCATTTCTGGTTCACTTAGGTGGGATTTGGGCACATGTAACTCCCTGGTGTAGAGTCTGGGCTTAAACTCATTTCTTCTCCACCTCCTCTTCTTCTGCCCCTTCTTCTTCTTCTCTTTGCTTCTCCTCCACCTCTTCTTCTTCTCCATCTCTTCCTTCTGCTTCTCCTCCCCCGCCTGCTTCATCTCCTCCTCCGCCTACTTCTTCTCCCCCTTCTTCTTCTCCTCCTCCGCCAGTTTCGTTAGTTTATCCAGTCGTTGGCCAATTAGTATAAGGTCCCACCATGCAATCGGAACACCAAAAAAAATTTAAGGTGGTTCATCCCCTCACCCAAATAGTGGAGTGTCGACCACAAATATTGGACTGCCGACCATAAATATTGGACTGTCGACCTCAATTGACCCCAACCATCAATTTTCAGCCATACCCCATGCAACAAAGCTGGAGCACCCCGTGCGAAAGCAAATAACAACTTCTATGTCATTGGAAAAATCAGTACCTACACCACCACTACCACTGTAAGTCGGATATATAACACATTGATGCTAGCATTACTCGACATGGGGCTCGACTCTGGCTGGGGTTGGTCCGTTTCCGGTTCAGTTGGGTTATATAACACATTGGTACTCGGCGTACTCGGCATGGGGCTCAAGTCTGTTTGAGTTTGGTCAATTTCTGGTTCACTTAGGTGGGATTTGGGCAGATGTAACTCCTTGGTGTAGCGTTTGGACTTAACCTTACTTCTCCTCCACCTCCTCTTCTTCTCCCCCTTCTTCTTCTTCTCCTTGCTTCTCTTCCACCTCCTCTTCTTCTCCATCTCTTCTTTCTTCTTCTCCTCCCCCGCCTGCTTTATCTTCTCCTCCGTCTGCTTCTTCTCCCCTTCTTCTTCTCCTCCTCCGCCAGCTTCATTAGTCTATCCAGTCGTTGGCCAATTAGTATAAGGTCCCACCACGCAATCGAAAAACCAAAAATTTTGTTAAAGGGGTCCATCCCTTCACCCAAATAATGGATTGTTGACCACAAATATTGGACTGTCGACCTCAATTGACCCCCAACCATCAATTTCAACCATACCCCATACAACAAAGCTGAAGTACCCCGTGTGAGAGCAAATAAAAACTTCTATGTCACTAGAAAAATCAGCACCTATACCATCGCTACCACTGTAAGTCGGATATATAACACATTGATGTTAGCATTATTCGGCATGGGGCTCGACTGTGGCTGGGTTTGGTCCGTTTCCGGTTCAATTGGGTTATATAACACACTGGTACTCGGCTTACTCAGCATGGGGCTCAAGTCTGTTTAAGGTTGGTCCATTTCTGGTTCTCTTAGGTGGGATTTGGGCACATGTAACTCCCTGGTGTAGAGTCTGGGCTTAAACTCATTTCTTCTCCACCTCCTCTTCTTCTCCCCCTTCTTCTTCTTCTTCTTGCTTCTCCTCCACCTCTTCTTCTTCTCCATCTCTTCCTTCTGTTTCTCCTCCCCCGCCTGTTTCATCTCCTCATCCGCCTACTTCTTCTCCCCCTTCTTCTTCTCCTCCTCCGCCAGCTTCGTTAGTCTATCCAACCGTTGGCCAATTAGTTCAAGGTCCCACCACGCAATCAGAACACCAAAAATTTTGTTAAGGGGGTCCATCCCCTCACCCAAATAGTGGAGTGTCGACCATAAATATTGGATTGCCGACCATAAATATTGGACTGTCAACCTCAATTGACCCCCAACCATCAATTTCAACCATACCCCATACAACAAAGTTGGAGCACCCCGTGCGAGAGCAAATAACAACTTACATGTCACTTGAAAAATCAGTACCTGCACCACCGCTACCACTGTAAGTCGGATATATAACACATTGATGATAGCATTACTCGGCATGGGGCTCGACTCTGGCTGGGGTTGGTCCGTTTTCTGTTCAGTTAGGTTATATAACACATTGGGACTCGGCTTACTCGGCATGGGGCTCAAGTTGTTCTAAGGTTGGTCCTTTTTTGGTTCACTTAAGTGGGATTTGGGCACATGTAACTCCCTGGTGTAGAGTCTGGGCTTAAACTCATTTCTCCTCCACCTCATCTTGTTCTCCTCCTTCTTCTTCTTCTCCTAGCTTCTCCTCCACCTCCTATTCTTCTCCATCTCTTTCTTCTTCTTCTCCTCCCCCGCCTGCTTCATCTGCTCCTCTACTTACTTCTTCTCCCCCTCTGCCTGCTTCGTTAGTCTATTATTATTATTATTATAATAAACTATATAATAATAGTAATAGTAATAGTTATAATAATAATAATAATAATAATAATACTGATAATAATAATATTTATATTTTATAATTTTCTTAATAATAATAATGTTTTTATATTTCGATAATAATAATTATTATTACTATTACTATTACAATTATAATAATAGTAATAATAATAATAATACAGATAATAACAATAATAATTATAATAATAGCAATAATAATAACAATAATATCGATAATAATAATATCCGTAATAATAATAATAATAATAATAATAATAATAATAATAATAATAATAATAATAATAATAGTAATAATAATAATGATAATCATTATATATCGAGAATAATAATAATACAGATAATACTAATAATAATTAAAATAATATCGATAATAATAATAATAACAATAATAATATTAATAATAATATTAATAATAATAATAATAATAATAGTAATAATAATAATAATAATAATAGTAGTAATAATAACTATATTAATAATATTATTATTATTAGTAATAATAATAATTATAATAATACTTATGATAGTAATAACACCGATAATAATAATAATTATAATAATAATAATAAACTATATAATAATAGTAATAGTTATAATAATAATAGTAGTAATAATAATAATAATAATTATAGTAATAATAATAATAGGGATAGGAATAATTATTATTATTATTATTATTATATTGTTAATAACCATAATAATAATACCGATGATAATAATAATACCGATAATATTAATATGCATAATATTTATGTTTTATAATTTTCTTAATAATAATGTAGATATTAATAATATTTTTATATTTCTATAATAATAATTATTGTTATTATTACTATTACTATTAATAATAATAGTAATAATTATAATAATACAGATAATAACAATAATAATTATAATAATAGTAATAATAATAAAAATAATATCGATAATAATAATAATACTGATAATAATAATATTCATAATAATAATAATAATACAGATAATAATAATAATAATTAAAATAATATCGATAATTATAATAATAATTATTATAATTATAATAATAATAATAATAATACCGATAATAATAATAATACTGATAATAGTATCAGTCGGAGAAGAATAACTCCTTCACATGCCAGGAGTTCTTCTTCTCCGACTGATACTACTGTATACTTACACTATACTTTCAAGTTGGTGCCATAATTTATGGAGGCAGAGGAGGAGGCTTTTCAAACGACGACGGTATGTTCTTCCGTTCTCGAAATACAAGCAATTTGATGAATGAATTAATGTAGCTGAAGAGAGAGAGAAATGGAGAGAAAGATTTTCCTCTGTTTGTTATTTCCCCCTCAACCGAGAAAAATAAAGAGAGGGGTTTAGAAGAAGAAAGAGGGATGAATGTGATGTATTACCCGCTGGGTAGGTGTTCTTATAGGGGGACTCCTTGAAACTTTTGGAGACTGATATACAGCATGCTAATGCTTTATAAGTTCTCTTTTACTTTAATTTATTGTTTTGTTCTTGTTTTGGGTTTCTCTATTTGTGTTTACCTCAACTTGGTTGCCCTATATCTACTTATCTCTTTTAAAATTATAATTATACATATTATATATCATAATTATGCTAATTTTAGAATTGTGTTAAGTCTAGCCCAAATATTGTGCCTTTTGTTTTGTTTGCTGTTAACGATTTTGAAGAAAAGTCCCTGGAAATGGGATTTGCCTCCAAGCTGGTAATCATACATGCACCCAAATTAAACATTTAATTAGGAAAGAGATTTTTTTTTCTTAAAAAGGGAATTTTTATTTCCGCAAAAGGTCTAGTGATTCTCGTGTAGGAGGGGAAGGGCGGTGCTCAACTTCAGATGAAATTGGTATACAATCACTTGGCACCCCTCTTCTTGTTCCTGCTTCAGTATATTGGCTGTTCCTCCATATGTCTACTTCCCAGATATCTTAATCTTTTCCACGTTCCTGTATATAAGGTTGGTGCTAGTGTTTAGTGATTTGTGTTTCTTTAGTTGTAAGTTAAGGCAGTCTGCTTCACAAATAGATTAATGATGGTGAGACAGGGGATTTGACAAATAGGAAAAAAATTGATGCAAGGAAAGGGAAATTAATTCTTGAAATGTCTGCATTGGATTAATAACCTTCAAAACATTTTGACTTTTACAGGTATACACAGATGGGAAACCAAACATATCTGCACTTGATAGGAAGGCAACTACTAGCGACTTCTATGGTTTGTTAAAATTTATATTTATTCATAATTTCATAAAACAAAACAGTTTTATGGAGTTGGTTACTACAATCATAGTTATTTTTGTTTGCTTCAATAAAACCAATTGCAGCTGTAATTTTACCAACTCTTCGGCAGCTCCATTATGACTTAGCAGAGCTGGATAATGTAAAAGATGAGAAGCCTGGAATGGTGATCATTAGAAATTTGTTGTTTTTTTCTTTTTTATTATAAATATTTTATTTTTCTTTTGTATTTTTTTTATGACTAGCAAATCAACATAACAAAGGCGACGATAATGAGAAAGGGAATAAAGGAAAAGACAAGGCCAACAAAGGTTCTTGCAACTTGATATTTAGCTTGTAAATTGAAGGACATTTTGAAACTGTTACTTGAAGAAATATGGTGTAGTATGAAATTTTGGAGTTCACTATAATTGTTGTTTTGGTACCCCGTACCTCTTTTCTGTTGTATATTGCAAGACGAATAATGCCAGAAAGAAATTGTCAGCCTTGTAGTGGTCTGTAGTCTATGGACTATGATTGATGATGCGAATGAAGATTCTAGCATTTTTGTCTTCTTTTTTTTTTTGAGTTTTGATGCCTTTTATTGGAAGACGCATAAATAAATCATCGGATTAGGGGGTTTCAAATTTGGTAATTGCATATCTCACATTATTTGTGTTTTGCAGGTAATATGAATCCAGGTAATATGAATCCTTGTCTCTGAATTCTATTACAGCTTTATTGTTATCTTAAAGATTGACAACTTGGACCCATATGATTATGAGGAGTATATATAAATGATGTGCAAATGAAGTTTTAGACAGTTTTTGCAGAAAAATAAACTTTGTAAAGTATTTTTGGTGGGCGTTAAGGGATTAAGACTGTCATTCATCAGGATAATGGCACTATGTTCTAGTTACTTGCAGCTTGTGATTAAGGGACTAAGACTGCATTCTACCATGACATCTATGCGAATGGAAAAGTTTTTCCTGATCGAGTGTATTGGAATTTTTATATTTATGGGAGTTGTGGAAATTACTATTTTATTATTGCAGAATTGGTTTGCAACGATGAATTGGATATTACGTGTAATGAGTTCTAAACTAGACTGAATAATACCAGGTGTAGCTTGACCGGTCTTCGTTTATATGCTGCTACAGCAATAAAAAATATGGGCTCGCTATGCAGCAAACATCGACATTTTCAAATTACTCTCATGTTCAAATAAATCCATGTGAAAATACAGCTCTTTCATCCTTGTTCTTAGGATCAAGCTGATTTGACACATCAAGTTCATGGTAACAGTAGATCAAAATGTATACTGACAAACGTTTGTAAAGTAAAGACTGTAAAAGGAAAATCAATTTTCATAAATAAGAATTCTATCATTAATTGTGAAAATGTATCACGATTCATATTAAATTAAGTATTCATAGTACATTAAGAAAAGGGCATCAGGAGTCTCTTCAGGCAGCTTGTTAATATACAGGTAAAACTGCTGCAAGTCCTCTTTTGAAACTGTATCATTGTCAATCACATCGTCGCCACAAGTGAGAACCCACAAGTCTCTTGACTTATGCTACCACGACAAAAGGGGCATGATTCTGATCTGGTATTCCTAACGACCTTTCACAATTGTTTTGTAACATTTCATTAGTGGAAAATCTTTACCAAGTTGTTGCTTGGATATTATCTCACCATCACCTTGACTCTTGAGGGCCCCAAAACACTTGCACTTTCTGCATAAAAAGAAAAAGTAAATATCATGCATATCATGCACACAAAAATATTGAAAAATTAGTAGGATAGAAGCCTAAATGGTACCAATATATTCGTAATTGGAATGGAGCAAAATGTTCGCAAGGCTCTCTTGACCTCCCAAGAAGGAAACTAAAATTTACCTCTAGCAAGCACCAAGATTGTTACCTAATGGAAATATAAATTCGGGCTTCAAGTAATTAATATCGAGCCAAAAGCACCAAAAAAATTGATATATGTATATATATAGGGGTCGAGCCATAGCATGTATTAACTATGGAATAAAATAGGGCAAATATCATCCATATCATATATTATAGGGATCAACCGCTAAGATTAAATACTTAAAACCCGTCGTCTACTACTATTAGTAACGGATGGTTTAGTACGTCCGCTAATAATAGTAGCGGACGTCCGCTACTATTAGTAGCACACGACGATTTTCTCTTTTTAATCTCGTTCGTTCGTTATAAAAATCAACGCACTGGATGGTGTTTACTCATTTTTGATCCGTAACAAGTACTTGTTATGAATCGACCCCCTATATATATATATATATATATGTTCGTGTTAGGCAAAGCAAGCTAGAGAAGTAATAAAATAAATGAAGCATGGCATGTCGCATTTTTATTTAACTAAATCAAAATATGCATATATAGTTGATATTTCTGTGCAGGATGCATGGGATACATACTTCAAACTTCATGTACAGAGAGTAATATTATCTAATTATGAGTTCAGCAAAATATACTCGAGGATCAACAATCCAAACAGCAGAGTTGGTCAAAATGAAAAAAGAGGTGATGCTCAGTAAGCACAAAGTTGACCACGTATAAGGCTATAAGCTATAACTGCAAATACTGAGAAGGCTTTTTGGCAAAAGGAATAGTTTGCAATCTTAATAAGCTTCAAGGATCTTAAATTTCACAAGCTTCAAATTTGTCTTGTGAGATTTAAGCTCTTTTGAGCTTTATATCAAGTCCTAAAGATTTTATTATCTCTTTTACTCCAGTTTAATGACAAATAACTTATGAGCTGGAAAAAAGATAGTTTGACCAAATATAAGGCCAGCCAAATGGGCTCCAAATAAAACAAGTGAAACTTAATGTTTATAGACCAAGTTGTTCGCGAACAGCTTTGCTTGTTAAAGGACACGCGGAAAAAAAAAGGCTATAGAATGAACAACTAACAAATTAATTAACACAGTCACAAGCAATGAACAACTAGATTAAGCTAAAAATTAGAAAGAACCATGAATGAAATATAATGTACTCCTTTAGGACTGTACTAAAATACAAATAAATTGAGATGCAAATTTGGTAGCCTAAAATAGAGAATATATATTACCACTGTATACTCATTGCCAATGCTATTAACTTTATTAACAGCTGTCATTTTTGATTTTACATCATCTACATTCCTGAATGTCTCCTTTGCAAATCTTGCACGTTCTCTAATTGAAAGTTGCCTGTAACAGGGTTTTACTAACACCTCCATAGAATGATTATATTCCTTCTGCAACAGTTTACGAGTTCACAAGCATGTATTAATGCTCCCAAAATCTGTCAATTTAAGATTTAAAGCAAAATAACAACTGCTTGCATCACGCTAACAACTCCTAAATACAACTCTTACAGAAAAATATGAAATGATAAAAGCCACCAGGAACAAGGCGTGTTCAAAGGTCCACAAATATTTGAATTTTAGGCACACACTTTTCTCTAATTTAGAGATCAAGTAAGAAGCAATAAAATTGAAAAATTAAACTATTACATATACAAACACAGAGAGAAAGAAAGAAATGGCTAAAGAGCATATGTTAACTCAAAGAACTTTACAAGAATGAAACCAAATTTTACTTGAGGAAAAAAAAAAAAAAAAAAAAAAACTTTACAAGATAAATTACACCACAGATATTAAAGTGTTAATTGTGACCAACATATTAACAACCAATAAATTACACCACAGATATTAAAATGTTCCATGTGGACCATGTCTATTGAACCTCCTGATTTGGACTATTTCCCTCGGATGAACATTAACATGTTCTAGAGAAAAAAAATCATTCCAAGAGGAACCAGATACGTAATAATCAAGCAAAATCAATTAATCTATTCAGATTAAATTATAAAATGTGCATACGTATTTTAATGAGCAGATAGACTGCATATAATTATCTGATTATGAACACGTGTAAACTTATCTTTTGATATCTTCACCTACTAAGACCAAATGGTAGGCATAAATATGTTTCCTTCATTAGTTGTTACTTACATTATTCAGGACTCAACAGATATTGCCACAACAGTGCCAATTGCTTGTAAGCAAAGGATTAACTGCAAAGGGGATTTTAACTAGACTAGCAAAATATTCGTGAAAAGGTATTAACTCACAAACAGATAGGCAAAATGATGCAGTGCTTTTGACACATCTGCATCAACACGCAGAAGAAAAAAAAAGTTAAAATCATAATTTCCAGAACAACTGACAAAAAATGAAGTAACCTGATATGTTGCAGGAAATATAAGAGCAGTTACATAACTTACATCCACAGACAAGACAGCTTAAGGATTGTAGTAACAATGTAATGTACAAACATGCATGCTTTAGAATAAGTTCAAAACATGAGAATATTATAAATGCAAGAAATATCAATCAACTAATAAATTAAAGATACGTCTACTGTAATCCTCACCAACAATATACACTGCGTAACTGTACTTACATTCTCAATCATGGGACTCTTTCATCCCGAAGCTCTAAATTTAACGTACACGAATAGTTCAGTGTTTTATACCTCTCTATTTGCCCAAATATCAATATTTTAACTTAATATTAGATGCTTAAACATCACAGTTCTACTAAATTATTATTAGACAATCAAATTCTGATTGTTGATATTTCTTGAAGTCAAACTTCCATTTCTGCATTAAGTGATCTCTTGTAAAATATTCTGCTAAGTGGAATTGTAATACTAGGGACGTTGATACGTAGGTTCTTTATTTTAATTAGATGCTTCGTCATAACCTAATTTCTCTTTCCATGTATTAAGGGTAGCAAGCCACCTATTTCTGAACTTCATGTATTCAGCCTTTATAGTGGCTCATGCTTCTCTTAGATGAGTTACTAAGAGTCGCAGTCTAAAGGACATCCTTATGCAGCACTGCTTTTTGATTGGGTGTCAACATTAAGGGCCGCTGCACAAACAACCAGTTGCCTAACCTAAAAGGTGATCTCTTCATAAAAACAGTAGGGATGCATCTTACCAGAATTGTTCATTATACCCTGGTTTGTCTAACTTTGTTGATGAATGTCATTAATAACCTAAGCATGCTCATTACAGATATGAGGTCCTGCATCGTGTGGTTCCTCACTATTCAATGCTTCACCTAGCTATTAGATTGTCTGAGGGAAAGTTTCATTAGCTTCAACCCTTGGTAAGCATTTCCTTGCCCTTAAATTTCAACAAACAAATGTATTTCCAACTAAACGATTTGAAAAAATCTATGCCTACCACTACTGCACTCCATACCACAAAAAATAATGCTTGATGTTCTCAATTTCATTTCACGTACGACATCCAGGATCTAGGTAACATTACTCTTACACTCTTACTTTATGCAATTTCCCTAGTAATATAGTGTAGTCGTTAACATAGTCATTCTATAAAGTTACACTTTACACTTGGCAAAGTTTATAACACTGCAAAGAAGGCTTGAAACACTACTACACTCTACAACTCAGCCAACTATCATTCCATGGGTACCATCATCATTTTTTTCTGATTTGCCGAGTAATAATCCCTCCGCTTCACAAAAAGCGTCTAATTTATCAGTTTTTTTCGGTCTACAAATAGAGTCCACTTTTTAGTGATACTAGTATAAAAGAACACGTGGAACAAAAATATAAACTTAATATTTGCAAATATTGCAAATGAGACTTTTTGTTGTGAAAAGGATGGAGTATATCCGTGTTACATCAAGCTACAATTCTAGCTTGCAAATAAATACATCCCAATGACATCGTTGGTTTAATACTCTGCTTAACTAAATTAAAGTAAGGACGCATCCAAAGACTTAAAAAGCATTACAAAGTTTACCGTTCAATATATGGATCAAACCCGAGGAGTGGATTTATCAGCAGTTTGAGCTATTGTATTAAGCTTCCTTAGCAATTCTCGGTTCTCGTCCAAAATTCCAACCTGAGTACAGCAAAATTCAAAAACTCTCAGATACCAATATATATTGGAAAAAAGCTTAAATTTTACCGAACCTGAAGCATGAGAACACTTCCGTCATCCCTCATGTTAGTCCATACAGCTATGATTAACACCATGATGCTGATTAAGACATATTTTTCCCTCTCGGTAAAATGAGGCGTGAACGGATATTTAGGCGGAGAGGAATGAGAATAATATTGATACTTATAGGACGCAAAAGAACGAGGTGAACGATAATTCGACATACATCCGCCCATTCCACCATTAAAAGCTGCCAATGCTGAATCACTATAGAACAAAGCCGTGACCGTCATCGTCAAAACCCCTAATAATAACAAAGAGGCAAATTTTCTGGACAGCTTTTCCAGTACTGGAATTAATGGACCATTAACAACAAAATCTCCAAAAAGGTTGTGAATTGAACAAGGATTTATGAATTTCTTCCCATCAAAAAGAGAATCCTTTTGTAAACTAGGAGGAAAAATATTTGCTTTGCTACAGTTATTTGCTCAACTCACACCTTAAAACTGGAAGGAAAACTCGCAATTTGGAAAAAATTCGACCATTAAAGCGGTTATCGTCGAATTTCTTCTTCGGTACTAAGAAATTGTTGGACGAAAATATTGGCTGGTTGGAGGAGGAGGATGAATAGAAAGTTTGATGCTTCCATGACATCATTACGGTACCTGCCTTAAACTGAAAAAAAAGTTGTCACCATTATCGATCACTTCCCCCGCCAAAAAGCTCGCTGATTTGAACTATGGTTTGTATGTGATTTTGGGGATCTACAGTTTTTTTCGAGAGTCCAGAACAAAGTTTAGAACAGAAGTATAAAGTATAAACAATATAATTGAAGGTCTTTTTAAATAATAATTGGAAAACTTAACCCAGATAAAATTAGGTCAGTCTTTAATTGCATCTTAATAAATTTTAACAACTCATCTCTTAATACATTTTAATAACTTATATTAAGAGATCTTTTAAATAGTTTAGACTCATATTTATATCTTAATTATTCAAAAAATCTCTTAATACAAAGACGTAGACTGTTAAAATGTATTAATAAGTGAGTCGTTAAAACGTATTAAGATACAATCAAACACAATATTATTAAGTCAAAATTAACTCAAGTATACTTTATATATATATATATGTTTTCTAGTTTTGAACGTGAAAGAAAATAATAATATTTTAAAAAAATTAAAAAGAGTTAATAAATACTCAATCATACGGTTATAGAGTTTAGATACTAAAAAGAAATATTTCTTCCTTTAAAATTATTATAGATTTTTAAAAATTAATTTAAAATATTTTCTTTAATTTTTTTAAAGTATATTTAAAATATTTTAAAGTTTATAATTGATGTTATTTTTTAATTATAATCTTTATAATGATTAATAGTATAAATTATTTAAACAATATCACTCGTTGCAAAAATTATTGTTTCACTTATTATATATAACAAAGTAAATAGAGATTTTATTTTGAGTTGATTAACAAATTAATTGATTCATTTTGGATGGTCACTAGTTAGTCCTAAGTTAATATAATGTATATTATATTTATAATTATACCAAATTTTTCGTATTCTGTGTTGCATTATTTTAATAGTCTACATGCATGTATTAAAAAATATATTCAATAATATTAATATACATACAACTATTTTATTTCATATTTAATGTATTAATACAATTCATATGTAAAATTTATACTCAAATTATAATGTCAAATGGCACATAACACAATTTTAGATTACCTTATACTTTACAAAAGTTACGAATTTAATTTTTAATGAGTTATTTCAATTTTACTTTTAAAAATATTTACAATTGACTTTCAAAAGTCAAAAATATTTTTAGAATTAAGAATGAAGGGAATTACATTTTTCACAAGAAAAAATTGATATTTTCATAAAGTCCCACTCACATAAAAATATATCTCACTTACTATTACTATTCAGATCATGAAAGATTTACTAGGGTTCTCTAATTTCGTAGTTTCAAATAGCCTTCTTAAATGATGTGGTATCATTTCATTAGTTGGGGTAACTATGTTATGATTAGCTAGGCTATGAAGTACATTTTGTCTTATTCAATGCAAAATTTAAAACACCTAGCATTTTTCATAAGTTTATATTTATTAACTCATGATCTCATACAAAGTACGATTATTTTTGTATTAAAATTATTATATTAATTATACCTTTTAATATTATATTATACTAACAAAAATTATTACTAACAATTTATGAATCGAAGATCGAACAATAAAAAGAATAGAACTTAAACTTTGATTATTAATGTATATTTGTAAATAGTAACTTTTATACCGTCTTTAATAAAGAAATCAATGTACAAAAGAAAAACTTTATGTAATAGAAGTTAGGACTCATGAAGATTGAAGACCAAATCGTGGAGTGATGCTCAAGAAGATCAGATCGTGCATAAAAGCTCAAAGTAGTACTGAAGCTCAAGTTTGTATTATAAAAGCCAGATCGCGAAATGAGGTTCAAGAAAGCCGTGTGAAGAGAAGATTAGATCGTGTTGAAGTTCAAGTTTGTGTTACAAGTATCAAATCGTATAGCAAAGCTAGATCGCATTGGAAAGGTTAAATCGCACAAGAAGAAGAAGAAGATCATATTGCAGTATTAGAAACAATATCAAAATACAGAAAGTCGAGACTGTAAAGCTTAAACCAGTTTACATCATTCACCCTTAAAGGAAGGTCAACATCGTATGGCATGAGAAATCACGGATAACTAAGGGGTCCTCAGAAAGAAATGTGCAGCTAATCCACGGAACGGATCGTATTGTATGAGTTGATCATAGAAGAACATGGACAACCCACAAAAGAGCTGTACAACAGCAAAGCTCACTATGAATAACACAATGAAGTTCAATTGCAGAAGCTAAAGGATAGACAATGAAGGAAACTGATCAAGCATCATAAAAGCTGAGTTTCGTAGAGTTGCCCATAAGAAGCAAGATCATAGTAAAGAACACAAAGCTCCGATCGTAGAGCAAATATTGCATCTATTCAACCTTGAAAGGAGATTGAGAAGGATGACATATCTACCAAGGATGATATACAAGCTGAAGATCTCAAGACTGTGCCAAGCATAAAGAAGATCAAGAACCACTAAGGATATGGAGAAGGAATAAGGTAACATTGAGAAGTTTATAGAGAGAAAATAATGATATTTTAAAAAAAATATAAAAGAAAATTAGAAAGAGTTGATAAATATTCAATCATACGGTTATAGAGTTTAGATACTAAAAAAAAATATTTTTTCCTATAAAATTATTATTGATTTTTATAAATTAATTTAAAATATTTTCTTTAATTTTTTTTAAGTATATTTAAAATATTTTAAAGTTTAAAATTGATGTTATTTTTTAATTATAATCTTTATAATAATTAATAGTATACATTATTTAAACAATATCACTCGTTGAAAAAATTATTGTTTCACTTATTATATTCCCAGGGTAGGGATCATTGATTATAACGTCTTTCAATTTCCCTACACAAATTTCCACCACTGTGCCAATAACAGCAACTTTAAATATACTCTTCATGTAATTGCAATAGAATAATGTTGTACTAAAAAAATGGCATATCACCCTTCAACGTCAAGCTTACTGAACGGGATATTCTCAAGGAAATTCAAGAGCAATTATGAGTCAAACGATATAGAAGGAATTGTAATTAAAAAGACGAGAAAACCAGCACTTGGAGACCAATCTACTCGTTGTGCAAACACGAATATATGACACAAACCAATAAAAATGCAGCCAACTTGTTTCCAAGGAATTCATTTGTCAATTATCAGAAAATGTTTCAGCACTCGCATCCACTAGACCTCTGCTGACTGCTGCTCGCAACATCAATGGTGTCGGGCAAGTATCTACGGGTCATGAAAGATACAACAGAAGCAAACATTAAAAATCAATTTAATACCACCAGAGTGTAAATTCCAGTACAGTAATTATTATTCTATGAAGTATAATGTAATTAAAGAAGGGTTTTTTTTGGGGTGGAGGCATGATGCACTCAACAGCCGTCAAGCACCTACTTTTCGCAACACATAACAGCCGAATTTAAATTTTGAGTAAAATTCAAAAAAACACCTGTGGTTTACCCAATTTATTGAGTCACCCCTTGTGGTTCAAAAACTATTAAATCACTACTTGTGGTTTGATTAAAAGCTTAAAGTTACCTCATTTCCATCCAATTTAACATTAAGTGAACTTCGCTAGCCACAAAGAGAGTGAATTGCTATTCAACAATACTAGTGAATATTTCAATGACAATAATACCCTCAAATCTCACAAACTTTAAAAAGCATACCCCTTGTTATTCTTTACAAGATTATTAACCAACCAACAAATCCATACACAAATTGAATGTCTTATCCACCAAAACACAATCAACACCATTATCTACTAAATCTTCCTCAGCTCCCACAAAGATGCAGACCAGGATTTAACCTAATTGCTAATGAAATCAATATATATGTGTAGATTTCTCTCTCCCAATATATATAGTGAACAAAAGTTATAAAAACCTCAACAGAAGAAAGACGGTGAGAATTGAAATTTAACTCAACAATCATTCTTTCTGGGTTTTTATTTTTTATAAATAGCACTCTTACTTTCTTTTGGCTATATGTATATATTATGTTATCTAACTATATGAAAACCCTAAATCAAACCAAATAAAGCCCCCAATCTTGAACAAAATCTAGCACAGGATAAAAAACCAACCCTTGATTCAGAATTAATCTCCACCAAACCATTTTCAATCGGAAAAAGGGAAAAAAGAAGGAAAAAGGAAAAAATGAAAGGAGAAACAGAAACGATTGTAGTAGTTTTGCCTTTGTGGACTTAGGATTTCAATTCTAAACAGAGCTTGAAGAAGAAAGGCATGGACATCATTGCCGTTCTGCATGGTGAGGTTGAGGATTGGATTTTATTTTTTGGGGAAACAACCACATAGTCACAGACAAAAAATCAAAATTCCGTTGACAATGAGAAATTATCGGTGAACATCACATGGTTACGGTTCCGACAAATGGAATTGACTCCACCGTTGTTGGAGTTCGGCAAATGTAAGAATAGAAGTACTCCATTGTTGCAAGATCCCCAAATCACCTCCTTATGTCTCTTCCTAAGTGAGAGAATCGATTGCTTAAGGTTAACACTAATCTCTTTAGAGGTTAATATATATATATATATATATATATATATATATATATATATATATATGGAGGGTAAAATAGTCTTTAACCAGAAAAATTAACAGTGTTAGACAAAAATCATTAAGAGGTGCGTTGTAAAGCTTGACTCACCATTGGGTAAACCACATATGGTTTTATGAATTTACTCTTAAATTTTCCCATTCCACAATGGAAAGAATTTTAGCTTCATGGACAGTTGTATAATCCCAACCCGTATAACAAACTACTATAAACCATATAGCTGTCGGTGCATGGTGTAAATATAGATGACTTATTTCCAACTTACATTTCCTCCTCTTCCCCACTCGTCAATGCATTCTTTGCTATGCACTGAAATGCTTCTTCAACATTGATGCCCTCCTTGGCAGAGGTCTCAAAGTACGGAATATTACCTTTTGAGGCACACCATGCCCTCGCCTTTTTCTCCGAAACCTGCAACATTTCATGAAGAGAACGAGATAGAAATAAAAAGGAATAGAATTTAAATAACTTACATTAGTGAAAAAACTAACAGTTAAAGTAGACATACCACTCTACTATTTCCACCATCCACATCTGTCTTGTTTCCCAGAACTACAAATGGGAAATTTTCTGGATCTGAAGGACTTGCCTGGAAGAAATTGTCTAGACCATCAGGACATATCCCATTTTCTCCATGTAATAAATAATCCATGGAGTATTTGTTACAGATGAGACTTTCTCCACTTGTTAAATTAAGAAAAAATATGCGAATGTCATTCTCAAAGCAACAAAGCGTTGCATCAAATGTGTGACTTTACATGCAGAAAAAATAAACTATGGCATTTAATCGAGTTTTCTTTTGTGATCCTACTCAACTCACAAAGCCATATACCACCAAACTAGTTGGGTAATAAAGTTTTCTCTACTCATTGTTCTAATAGACTAAAAGGTAACAAGTTTGAGACAGCCCATGCATTCTTCATCCTGCTTCTTTAAACATCAGCACTATGCAGACGTATATGCTTGAGTAAATATAAATTGCTCAATGAGAAAAGGCTTATGACAATTGTGCAGTAAATAGAAGAACAAACAACAGAGAGAAAGACAATTGTGCAGTAAATCGAAGAACCAACAACAGAGAGAAACATAGAAAATATAATTCCAGCAGATTGGATCTAGCTTCTGAAAAAAAAAAATGCCCCAAGGATTAAAGTAAGCACCTGAATAAGGAATTCTTCTCTCCAGTTGTTTAGATTGTCAAATGACTTCATGACGTTAACATCATATACAAGGACACAGCAATCGGCACCACGGTAGAAAGCAACACCAAGGCTTTGAAATCTTTCCTGTCCAGCTGTATCCCAGATCTGCCCAAAAACAGATTAAGTTAAGCTTATGGCACAACATATCACCACATTTTCAATACCTTAACAAACCCATACAGATCACCCAGGTAAACTACGATTGAAAATGGCAAGCAGGAAAACTAGCACTTTGCTGTTGGAAATTATGCATCTCGCCGAGAAAGAGATTCCAATGCACTATGCCATGCACACCTGAATAGCAATCCACTTTATGCTCTTTATGAATTAATTCATAAAGCAGCTAGTAGGTATAAAAAATAGTCACACGTAAGAAATCGAGAGGAAGAACAACATACTAGTATATTAACAGTTTAAACCCAAATC
Organism: Hedera helix; assembly: GCA_947179155.2. NCBI lineage: Eukaryota > Viridiplantae > Streptophyta > Magnoliopsida > Apiales > Araliaceae > Hedera > Hedera helix. Next base: position 33,316,488 of record OX359287.1, read on the forward strand.
TCAATCAACCGATAGTATGAACAATTTCTTGCCTAAAAACGCTTCTCTCCACTTAACCAAAGAATAGTATGTCCTAATATAGACTCCTCGAGTCTTCACCCATGACATTTGCCACTTCATCTAGCCTCCTGGTCATTGCTGGACATATACAACACACTTGGAGAATGATCAAACCTATTCTTATTCCCTACTAAACGTCCTAGTATATAAGAAGATCTCAAAAAGGCTCAAGTAGCCTAAGCAACATCCCTTCACTTGCTTTAATCTCCACAAACTGTCGGTATGTCCTGCTCAAACGTATATCTATATAATCGATAACCACTTACACAAACATGCCAAATATTTCACCTCCAACTCCCTATAAAGAAAATATAGATGAATTTTGACAAATGATGGCTCCTTAGAAGGGGTCATGGTTGAACGTGATCCATGACATACCTACAAAGCTTAAGTGCCCAACATGAAACTGACTACTTTCACTCACCCAGCTCCCCAACCCTCCACGGCTCCACCCATCCTTAAAAAATGTTAAACAAATAAATCCCTCTGCAGCTTCTCTGTTTGAAAGTTGCAACACGCTTCAGAAACAAAAATATGACATGAAAGATTGCAGCTTAACCGGTCGAAGTCAATCTTACACCTTCAGATAGCTACTGAATTTTCATCATGCTAGCCTCCATTACACAAGCTTGTGGAATTATGGCATATCAATTTCTACATGTCATCAAAATCTAGTTTTAAATTCTTACAAAATTATGTCTTTCAGTTTTCACTATATTAACGAGGAACTTGTGAAAATATCAATTCCCGTAATTAAACCAACACGTAATTCGATAATTCCATAAGTTAACTCAGAAACTAAGCAGTAATCACAAACCTGCAGAGTGAAGAGCCTATCTTCAAACTGAATTTCCTTGGTCAAGAAATCAGCTCCAATAGTCGCCTTATACTGATTGCTAAACTTCTTATTCACATATCTAAATCATTGTTCAAGGCCAACTACAATAAAACAAATCATTTATTTTCATCACACACATCACGTTCAAAAAATAAAAAATCAAACAATATGTCCTCCATTTAAGTAAATAAAATAAAATAAAAAACACAGTAGAACCAAGGATACTGATTCATCAATGAAGTCTTCCCTACCCTGCAATTACATCCAAAAACAAAAATTCAAACTAAACAGTCGCTACACACATTCAACAATAAATCCGTATAAACATCAGTTTAACAAATAGATCAATCTCCACTTGGTTAACAAAATTCAATCCCATGGCATACCAAACCCTAAAACTTAGATCAAATCTACTACACATAAACAGTTATATGTGTAAGTTACCCGCTGTCACCAAGGATTATGACCTTCAAAAGCGTTCTTCTTCTGGAAGGCATGGTTGATTTCTGGGAATTGGCTCTGGTATCACTGGATCTAGCAGAGGAGAGAGAAAGAGGGGAATGAATTGGCTTGGGAGTCTTTTAGCCACGGTAATTACTTTTTCTGGTCGGCCAATGGAACTGACTACTGTTTTTTTAGTTTTGGTGGACGGATCTTTCTGGAATCTGGACACATACCGGTCTGTGTTTGTAGTCACCTTTGACTTTTGGTACCATTTTTTGACTTGTTTTCAATTTGAGTTCGTTTTACCAGCCAAATGAAATACTCCTATGATATAATTTAATACTCTCACGATTCCTTAAAAATTGATTTAGTTTAATTTTTTTATTAAATTAATTAATTTTAAATTAAAAAATAAATATATTTATTTATATTTTTAAATATATAAAAATTAAAGATGAGAATAAATTTGACTATGTTCCTTATTATTATAATTTTTTCACCTATATTTTCAAACAAAATAGTGTATGATTACAAAATTAATTAATTTAACTAAAAAAATTAAACAAAGCTAATTTTTACGAAAGGGATAAAGTAATTTGTAGGTATCATAAAATTATTATTATTACACTTCTTTCTCACAAATATATATATATATATATATTTAAAACATTTGTGAATATCAATTCTACAGTAGTTGAGTTATAATAGTTGAGTGAGAGTCTATTCCTTTTATTTATTCAAGTCCATCTAATAAGTTATAGGTTTACTTAATTAAGTTATTTTTCAAATAAATGATAAAATTATACATTACAATCTATATTATATGGGGGGAAATATATCTTAGATTGACTTAAAATACGTTATGTTAGATTACTTTTAATACAATATCATTCAATCATCAACTCAATAATTTAACTATACGAATGTAATAAATATGTAAAAAAATGAGAATATGTAAAATTTTGTTTCATCTAAGGCATTGGAATACCATTGTTATAAAAGTGTAAATAATATGTATATTTATATATGTTATTCCCCAAAGGCACAAATAAATTTAGATAGAGGGTTGAATAAATTCTTTTTAAAATTTCTTTTTAAGTAATGATTACCAAATGGGCTAACACAAGTTAACTTATTTGGTTAAGTACAACAAAAAATGTTATTTGAAAAATCCCCTTTGAGATATAATAAGATAATCTCAATTCTTAATTTTGATGATAATGTGAAAAATTGTCGTAACAAGTATCGTATAGTGACTATAATGTAAAAGCAATTATGAAAATAATTTAATATACACATAAATTGTAAAGATTCGGAACATGCAAGTCTCATAATCTTCTCTTCTACTCTAAAAGTAGGGATGATCTACTGAAAATTATAGGTTATAAAAACCTTAGTTCACTAAGAGACTATATAATAGTTGATCCATTAAGAATCAAGTAAGTCACTTAGACTTGATTGTAATGATTCGATTAACTAAGAATCAAACAAATCAATTATACTTGATTTTTCAAGATCACTTAGACCTGTTAATCACTGAGAGATGGTGTTACTTGAGGTGTCGCTTTGAAATTTTCCTTTAACGACTTAGCAGCAGATAAGTTTATTGTAAATCATAGAGTGACCACTTTTCTTTTTATTTATTTATTTCGTTGTTTTTTATGTTGTGTCATACCTTTTTGTGTTTGATGTAGCAATATTTTCAAATTATCTTTTTGGAATTTGCCAATTGAAAACTTATCGTTACTTCATGAAGCACAAGACAATTGTTTTTTTTCAGTTGATCTGACTTTACATTATTGTCTGCTGGACTATCTTGGGTCTTTTTTTACAGTACATTATTTGATACAGTAGCCAAGGGCGGATCCAGGATTTTGTTCCAGCAGGGGCGGATTTTAATTAAATTTTTTTGTTAAAATTAAATAAATAAAGCATAGAAAATTTAGCCTATGCAATACAAACCCAAAGATAAAATGCACAAAATATACATACAAAAATATCAGACGAACACAAAAACAAAGACTAGCTCCCTTTGTCCAACAATAATAGACCAATTTGACATTTTTTCAGCATATTGTAGTTTTGCTTATCACAATCTCAATTATTTCTTAATTGTAATTATTTTTTTTGGTATAAATGCATATTCTGATTACATAAATATAGTTAGCATAAAAAATGGAATTCAACTTAATTAACAATATAAATAATTGAGAACAAAGATGAATACAGATAATTTAGTAAAAAACGGATGGCATGTGATCATGGCAAGGAAATACAAAAAGAGAAACTATGTTTATATTTACAAGAGATAAAAAAAAAAATCTCTTCTTCTATTTGTATTACACTATAAGTACCAGACCCAGTAGAGACACAGTACCAAGTAATTATATGGGATCATTTGTCGCTTTGACCAGCAACAATAATGCATGCAGTGATTCAACAACTATATCTACTAAAAACACCAATAATAATAGTAATGAATATTTTGGTTCTGCCTTAACTTGTATTGATCTCTCCCTCCATCATCTTGCTTCTTCAGCCAATTTATTGCATAGCATCAACCCTTGTTTGGCTCACACATGGCTAATATTTTTTATTTATTATTATTTTAATTGAATGGTATGTGTGCCAATTTATTGGATAAAACTACCTGCTGACAGTGGATGAAAAACACGAAAATGAGCATTGATGTTATTTATAATACAACTCGGTACATAAAAGAGCCGCATATATTGCATAAAAACTATTTTTAAAAAAATGAACCATCTCCACATTGTTTCTACAAAGAATTGATCATTTGACCTCCGACTTACAAATAACGCCCCATGCCACTGAGCTAGTTGTGCAATCCATTCATATATTTTTTAACTTTTTATTTTTCCAGCATAGGCAGTTGCCTATGCTGCCCTCCATGTAACTCCGCCCCTAACAGTAGCAAATACGTGTTCTTCGCTCTTATTAATATAACTGTTGGATAAAACTGATTTGAATATTGTCCTTATCACCAAATACATTTAAAGATTAACATAGAGTAATGTGTGTTGAGGCTTATGATCGTTGTTATTTACTGACATGTCAATTCATAGCACTTTACAATTATGAATGAGCTATCATTGAATTGTAGAGTTAGCCCTTTAGATTGTTAAGTAGTTTCATTATACTTTACGATTTGTGAAGGCTTTATGTTTTGACTTTACGTCTAGCCTTCTCACTCTACGATCTTTGTATGGCTATTGTTCACTCTGCGATCCAACTCTACGTCCCGAAATCTTGCTCTTTGATTTGAGAGACTTTTATTTATTCTGCGATCTTAAAGTAACTATCAGTTTGCCTTCGACAATTTTTAGCTATTACAAAGATTACATATACTCTATCATTTTGATTAACCTAATAAATTTGATCCCTAGAAAAATTATTTTACATGAAATATTTTACAAGAACTTTACAAAATGTACCTGTTAATAAAAATATACTTTAAAATTTTAGTTATCATCAAATCTAAATAGAAGGTGTACAAATGCAAGTATTAACAATATATATTTCGACAGTTCAAACTTTAGTAACTTCTATTGTTATAAAGTTGATGATGCATGATCTCAGATCAATTAATTTTTTTTACATATTCTGATATTCTTACATACTTTTTTTTATTTATACATTAGATTATTGAGTTGACGATTAAATACTATTTTATTAAAAATGACATAAGACACCATAACTCAATCTAAAATACCTTTTATCAATATTATATTAGCAATCTGGATAAGGATTTTATTCCCCATTCCGAATAGAACTCTAATTCAATCTTTAATGAATTTTAGTTTAACTAAGTAGTTAACCTTCTTACCAAACACACACAAGGGTAATACTCAATTCAATATTGTACTTTTTTGGTTAAAAGAAAAGAAAAGAAAAAAGAACAGCCCAAAACCCAAAGCCCAATAAGCTAAACAAATTTTATTGATAACAATATTGCCACCTCTCCATAGTCCAAAGTCCGGAAAGGATCCGGAAAGATTATAACCCGGTGTCCATCAAATATCGATAAACTTGCACAGCTCCTACAACCTTGTCCCGCCAAAATCATCCAAAAGAAGCAATAATTTTGCAGAATCAACGAGCTAGCTCACGGCAATCCCTGATCTCTCTCCTCGCAACATGGCTTCTGATTTGTCTCCGGTGAACGTATCTCTCTCTCAATATTTCGTAATCGCTATTCAAAGCGACTCCTCCAGCAGTAGAACGAGCCTAATTCACAATTCCATGAGATCAATTCACCACGTGAATGAAGTTGAAGGAGACTCACTTGAGTTTGATACTGAATTGAAGGTAATTTTTAGAGATTCGTACTATTTTTTATTTTGTTTTGATGGAGCCGGTCAATCGATTTCACCGGTTGTTCAATAAACATAAAATTTTGGATTCTTAATCTTAAGGCCTCTACGTGTGTGAGGAATTATATTTTTTGATTATCTGATTTCCCCTTTACAAAATGCTTAACATACCTAAGTTGGGTACATGGTGATGTGTCAAGGGAAACTAAAATATGGATGGATGGTTCTCCTTGGGCGCATTGGATTTTAGTCTGTTTTAAAATGGGAATCTCATTTTGGGACACACAAGTATTACAGGAGGGAGGGAGCGCTACTTATATAAACAATTTAATAAGTAATTTAATTATTTGGTTGTCTTTGTCATAAAATAATTCCTAATTAAGAGCGTTAAAGGAGGAAACCAATCACAATTTGTCTGGCCAGATTCACTCGAAACTATAGATTGGGTGTAAAATTAAATACTGACCATCAATAGGTAAAGATGCATAACTAACTCATTCACCATAAAAAAAATATTTCTTCAAAAATAGGCGTTTTATTAATTTAATATACAATTACTTTGAGAAAAGGATAATTTTTTAGTCAAAATCATGACCTCATAAGAAAATGTCCTAATCTATTATCAAATTAAGTATAAAAACCCCAGTACCCTCAATTTCTTAAATACTTAGGAAAGTATAATACTCACGTGTAAGGTTAAGGAAAAGACCAGCTAGCTAAAATAGTACTTATTGGTCCCTTCTTTGTAGGAGGTGTATGGGGATGGAAAGACTGCTCATTTTTTCCTTGTTAGAAACTATTACCATGCACCAACTTTTTTCTCCCCTTCCTTTGACAATCCCCCCTGCCCTTCTCCTAAAGGTACCTCTCTCTGTCTCTCTCTCTCTCTCAAGATCTCTAGTTCTCTCTCATCTTTCTTCTTCTCTCTTTCTACCTTACATAGAGAATATCACTTGTTTGTTCAATTGATTTGTTGATGGAAGAAATGAGAGGAGATTACCATAAATGATTAAAAGATTTTTGTTTCTTTCATGGCTAGGTTGATAAACTATCGTGTTGTCATATAATATCAACAGAATATACATATAGGTATTTGTTTTTTCAAAAAGATAATTGTTTCAATTTATGAGTTCATTTTGTTTTGTGAATGAAGAATAACAGGGGTTATTATTTGGAGGAGTGGCGGGGTCTGCTGATACATTTTAAGGTAGATCATATCTAGAAACTTTGCTAAAATGTCTGAAAATTCTACCTCATCACCACCATCGGAGGACGTCTCATCATCATCACCACCGTCACCATCAAAGGACGACTCACCACCACCACCATCGCCATCAAAAGACTCACCACCACCACCACCAAACAACTCATCACCTCCTCCTCCTAACAACAATAACAACAACGGTGGCAGCGATAACAACAACAGTAATAACAACAATGACAACAACAATAACAATAGTGGGGATGACAATAACAACAATAGTAATAACAACAACGACAACAACAATAACAATAACAATAGTGGGGACAACAACAACAATAATGGGAGTAATAACAACAGTAATGGGAACAACAACAATGGGAATAATAACAGTAATAACGGGAACAACAACAACAAAAACAATGGGAACAACAACAGGTCCCCACCACCACCATCTTCATCCTCCAACAAAAATTCACATGGTCCACCACCACCCCCTCCACCAGCACGGTCCCACGGTAAAGCGCTTGCACCCCCACATAAGTCGTTGTCATCAGGTGGCAATGCTTCAGATATTAATACACAAGCCCTCATCGGGGGAGTTGCTGGAGCGGTAGCATTATTCCTTTTTTTTATGATAGCATGCCTATGTTGCTGTAGAAAGAAGAAGAGAAAGTCTCATGATCAAATGTATTACTACAGGGACAATTCACATGGAAACAAAGGTATAAACTTGAGAACTTGAGGATCTTCGGATATGCATACGTACACGGATAACTTTTTTCTCATCACATTATAGTTAAAAGAAAAATAGTTGAATAAGTTATTTGGTAACATATATTACATATCATTGAGCCTAGTGCTACCGAACATACAAGGTCCTTGTGTTGATTATAGTTTCATGTCATTTTACGATTTATTTTTGAAAAGATAAGCTACCAGTTATTCTTTTAATTTTTAAAAGATTTTTCTTGGTAGAGTAATGTGGGTTGTTCTATACTACACACAAGAATAAAGCAATCAAAGGGTTATTAAATTTAGAAATTTCATTGCAATCTACATTTTAAAAGGAAATTTTGAGAATATGATTGTTCAATCTTTTCTTTTTCAAAATTATGCCATTACTATTTTAGATAGAAACTTTAATTCTCTCTTATATATAGGTGTCCTTGTATCCCCATCCTGCCGGTCCGCTCTGACAAATTCATGGGTTGGCGGCAAGACAGAATGGGCGGGCACTACTAACCTAGCCATACACACACACACACACACACACACAGAGACATATATTTGAGTTATTTTCCTCAAAAATGTTATCTCCTTCTTTAAGAAAGTTACTAGGATTGAACTGCTATTTTATTTGAAACAACTTAGCATTGGTGCAAATTAACTTCAACATTCAATTAAATTTTTCGTAGTTTAGTATTCGTGAATGATGCTCATATAAATGACATATGTCAACTGAGATGCAGTATGGGTGCTCTTTTTACCCCATTCTAATTACTATTTGATTCATGCATGCAGCCTACTACAATAGTGCACCACATTCTAATTGGATGAATCATCAATCTACGGAATATCATGTTAAGATGGCTCAGTCAGGTGCAGTTAGTTCCGAACATGGCTGGGCGGTGACACCACCACCTCCACTACCAATGACAAACAATAGTGATCTGAGCTCAGCTGCTTTCTCTGGCCCATATCAACCTGCCTTGCCGCCGCCACACCCGACTTTAGCCCTCGGTTTCAATAAGAGCACATTTTCTTATGATGACCTAGCGGCTGCCACCGGAGTATTTGCAAAGGCTAATCTGTTGGGACAAGGTGGTTTTGGGTATGTTCATAAAGGTGTGTTACCAAATGGCAAGGAGATAGCTGTGAAAAGTCTCAAATCTGGTAGTGGTCAAGGCGAACGTGAATTCCAGGCTGAAGTTGACATTATTAGTCGCGTCCATCACCGTCACCTTGTGTCTTTGGTTGGTTATTGTATTTCAGGAGTTCAAAGGATGTTGGTTTACGAATTTGTACCCAATAATACTCTTGAACACCATCTTCATGGTACTTTTTTTTATCTAATTAATCGTCAAGTTATAGATCACTCTAGATAGTAATTTCAGTTTCTTCTAAGCTAATATTTTTAACACTTAATTTATGAGTATTTTGTCAAATGTGCAGGAGAAGGTGTTGCAGTCATGGATTGGTCTTCAAGAATTCGAATTGCTCTGGGATCAGCCAAAGGATTCGCTTACCTTCATGAAGATTGTTAGTGATACACATTCTCTCTCTCTCTCTCTCTCATATAAATGTATATATTATTCTGTCCCTTAATTTCTTTCTGAACAATTTGTTTGCCATGGGCAGGCCATCCTCGCATCATACACAGAGACATTAAAACTGCAAATATTCTGCTTGATGAACATTACGAAGCCAAGGTATTTCACCAGTTAATAAGAAGAAAATTCTTATTTTTATGATTATACAGAACCGATTAATTGTTGATGCTAAAATGCAATCTATTCAGGTGGCAGATTTTGGATTAGCTAAGCTTTCTAATGAAAACTATACTCATGTGTCAACACGTATCATGGGAACATTTGGGTAATTCTTACTTAGTGTTATTATGAATTACAAAAGTTACAAGCTAACACTTATTACAGATACTTTCATTTGAAATATAAATAATGAATATATGTGAATAATGCAGATACTTGGCACCTGAATATGCATCAAGTGGCAAGCTAACTGAGAAATCTGATGTTTATTCATACGGTGTTATGCTCTTGGAATTGATAACTGGAAGGCGCCCTGTGGATGTCAGTAGTGATGATGATACCTTGATTGATTGGGTAAGGATATATCCATTTGACTTTATGAAAATTTTATGTAGTCATTTTAATTTAGTTTTCTATTTTTGAGATGATCTATGTTTATGGGATATTTGTGTAACATAATTACTGTTTGTTTTATTTAGAAGTCTAGAGACTACCTAAAGTAATTACTTTCTTTATATATATATATATTTAGAATTTTCATTTTGTGCCAGTATCTATTAAACAACAAAAATAAATTAGAGGGGAAATAAAAGAGCGACGAAATTAACCATGTTGTATAACTTACATATGCTTTGATAACATGTAAATTATGGGGAAATAGATTCTAGATTTTTAATACTTTTAATCTTTTATTTATGTATTTTTGTGGTTCATGGATGAACAGGCTAGGCCAATTCTAATGCGTGCAACAGAGGGTGGAAGCTATGACGAGCTGGTGGATCCTCGCTTGGAAAACAACTATGACCCTGAAGAGATGCTACGCATGGTAGCGTGTGCTGCTGCTTGCATTAGGCATTCCGCTAGGAGGCGTCCAAAAATGAGTCAGGTACAAGAGTTTTTCAAGCTTCATGTTTATACTCCATTTGTTCCATAATTAGAGAGACATTTTCCTTTTTTATCTGTTCCAAATTATAGATACTATTTTTAACTATAAAGTGGCTTGAAGTTTCTCATATTCCATTACTTTTATTTTTAGTTAATTGAGTACTGTCATGCTGCCACTTTACATTTTTAACTAATGTTAATAATAAGTTTGAAAAAATAAACTTTCCCTTACAAGTCGTTTTAAAATGTATTTTAATTTTGGAACAGAGTGAGTACTTAAATTGAATCTCTAGTTGAATTTTGAAACAAACTTTATAACCATGGCCCAAGTCATGTCTTACATGTTCTAGAAATGGGAAAGCGCTACCAGTTTTATGAGTAGTTTTTCATCTCATAAATTAGCAAGTAATTATGAACTCACAATCTACTTGTTTGTGGAAAACATAGAATTCGTAATCTAATAACATTCATTGGTAAAACAGATTGTTCGCGCACTGGAAGGCGATGTATCTTTAGAGGACTTGAATGAGGCAGTGAAACCTGGGAATAGTTCAACGTTTGGTTCAAGTGGCAGTTCTGACTATGATGGCTCATACAGTGTGGACATTAAGAAATTCAGGAAGGCTGGATTATCGAGCCAAGAATATACTAGCAGCGAGCATGGTGTCACTGGCGAGTTTGCACATTCAAGTGGTGGCGAGTCGCAAGAAATGCATCCAAACAGGAGCCGGATGCATAGCCCTTGAGCAATTTCCTTACCTCCCAAAAACTAAAAGCATTGACGATTGAAATCACCTGACCTTTTCCCGGGAGTTAGGATTAACATTGCTATATACAAAAATACTAGTGAGACTTTGACAGATCGAATCATCCTTCACCACAACATCACAGGACCCTCTGTGCACGTAGTATACATGTCATGTGCTCAAATTAAAGAGATGAAGGTTATGGCATTTGTGTACCTGGGTAAATCATGCCATTGCAATATATGGTTGTAACATTGCTCATGAGTGGAGTCGTATATTTGTTGGGGTTTGGGATAATCTCTCTGGATTTGTATGTGTGATTTCTTATAAATAACAATATTGTATATGGAGTCGCAAGTATGTAGCTTATGTGTTTGTGATTGATGTTGATTCTAATTTTTCTTGCAATTTGGCAACTTTTGACATATAGAGGAATTAGAATAGAAGAATTATTCTTATGTATCTTGATATAATTTCTACTGTAATTTGATGATGTGTTGAATATAATTATGATGAGGATTAAAAAAAGATGGATTTTTTTCCCCAATATACCCCGGAGGGGGGGGGGGGGGGGGGGGGGGGGGGGGGTGGAAGGGAGGAGAAGCTTCGACAGTTATGGCAAAATGCTACTCCCTGTATGATTTTTTTAGAAAAACATCATTTGTAAAAATCAAATAGAAAAGACTTCGAGGAATAATAAGTTGGTGCTTTTCTATTTTAGAGTAAATGTAAGTATATAATTTTACTTTATCCTTTTAAAATTATTTGTCATTACACTACTAATAAAATAATAATTGATCAACAATTCTGTTTTTATTATCTTCCTTAGATTTATTCAATTGACCTTTCGCTATAAAGCTTAGTTCAAACTACAAAATTTAATCATTCAAATAAATTTCAATTCACAATTGCAGTTTTGCTTTAAATTTTTGCTTCTAATCACAATTAAATTTAATTATTCAAATAATTTCACTTCAAACCATTAAATTTCGTTGCTTTACATAAATTAATTAATTAATACAAATCACCAATCAGAGTCCTGGAATGAATTAACAAAAATCAACTAAATAATTATTTTTGTAGTTGCACAAATCGGAATCAACTTGATGGACATAATTACTTAATTTCCCTTTTGCTTAATAAAGGTGGTAATTTTATTTTAGGTAATAGGAGTAATTTATCACATAGCCCCATATACAGTAGTATTGGATTTCTTCTTTCAATACCACTCTCTAGCTAGACATGCACAATAGATCGGGTCGAACTGAGAATAGTATTGACTGTTGACCAAGTCAGTTCCTGACTTTTGTGACTACTAGCCACGCCTCAACAAAAAGGCTGCCCTGTTGAGGCCTGCGGGCCAGACCTAAACAGAAGGAGGGACATAAAAAAAAAAGGAAGAACGATAGAGCCATGAAATCGCTGATTACAGATAGAAATTAGATTATCTCTACTAGTGACTATTAATTATTGTAATATAGTATTGGGTGATTTTTTTTTATTAGGATCTAAGACTTTTTTTGGTATTAACATATACAAAAAGTACAAATCAAGGGAGACCAACTTATTGAAAAAACCCATCAAAATCACAATTCTCCACAATTTTTAGTATTGTTTGTGACGCCCCCAAATCTGGGCCCACACAGCCCAAACTTGAGTCGTCAAAAGACTACAACAAAATTATTACAACAAAGCACAACGTACAACAATACAGTGTATAATAATACACAACTAAGTCTTCACTATTATTGCCACACTATTTTACAAAACGTGAAGACTATGATAACTATTCCTCGGACCCTCACTCCATTCCCCGGCTAGACCCTGTTATGTTTTCATCTCCTGTTGAAAAACAATGGAGCAAAAGAAAGGGTGAGCTCAAATAGCCCAGTAAAGAATATCATGACTAAGATAATGACGAATAAATTATCATTAGTCTTCAACAGTTGAGTTCTTGATAGAATACAATAGACTACAAGGTTTATATCAAAAACTGCAGTTAAATTCTTAAACAACGTTCAGATCAATAATAGCAGCGGAATGAGTAATCTATTAGAAGAATAATGCAGACTATAATGTCCACTCGGTTCTCTTTTTAGGAAAAACATCATCAACTTTTATCATCTGAAATATCATTAGTCAAGATAATACAAATTCACAGTTCCTGATCATAATCATGCACATCAACAGTTCATCTTTGTACTACGGCCAAAGATATTCAATATAGCACCAACGATCATGATTATACCAGATTCAGCCTTTGGTCATAATCATACCAAACAACAGTTCATCTTTGCACTACGGGCCAAAGAGAACATTCACCACGTGCCATAAAAGACACCGAACAGATGTATCGCCTTTAACCTATTATATCGCCTTTAACCTATCATCTGTTCAACAAATATATCACATCTGTGCCCCCGGCCACAGATATTCACAACAGCTTGATTTTTGGATGATTAGAATGATATAAATGATGAACAGAAGAAATAGGATAACAATAAGTATCGGAAGTTTACTTTGTACAGATTCAAATAATGTCCAAATTGTCAACATGATGTGGAGTGAAATTTAAAAATGATATTCAAGATCCACAGTTCAGAATAACGGTTACAATTCAATAGAAAGGTTCACGTAAATAGGAAGGTTCAGTTGAAATAATGAAGTTCAACTATTATGGAACATATAATATTTTCAGGAATTATAGAAGCAATAGTTCCATAATAAATTTCGATTTAGGAGTATGAAAGAAAATAATATCCCTTACCGTAGCAGGTTTGATTAACAAAAGGTGAAGGAAATTAATACAAAGGGTTATTCACCAACAGGCGGCAATCCGCTCCGTAAGGTTATTCCCACAATTTAATAGAATTTGAGTACAAAGAGTTATTCACCAAACAGGCGGCAATCCGCTCCGTAAGGTTATTCCCACAATTTAATACATGGAAATAAATGGCACATCTTATGAGTAAGAAAGAAACAATATTATTTTCGAGAATCAAATAATGATAATCCCTTACCATAGTACGTTTGAATAATGGAAGATGAAAAAGATGGTATCCCTTACCGTAGTAAGTTTTAATAATAGAAGATGAAAGAAGATGATATTCCTTACCTCAACACGTGACTGGATATTGATTTAAATGAGGTTGATTAACTTGAACAGTACACGTATACTTATAGATCTTCACAAATACTCAAGATGACTTAAGCACACTTAGAGAGAACTTTCACAAGAAGTATTTAGAGAGAGAAAGAAAGAACAAGTAAGGAAGTTTATGAAAAATCCTTAAGTTAAGGCTTCTATTTATAGCCAAAAATCTTATCATTCATTTAATCTAAACCATTCATTTAAAGATCATCTTTTAATCTACACCATCCATTTCAAATATTATATTATCTTTAATCTACACCATTCATTTCATATCACCTAATAATCACCTAACTTTATATTATAAACAAATCAATTCAATTATTCAACAATAATTCACACTTTAATCTACACCATTCATTTCATATCACCTAATAATCACCTAACTTTATATTATAAACAAATAACTTTATCAATTCAATTATTATGACTAATTGTTATAAATACAGTATAGTTAGCTCTTAGATATCAAGTCAATAAATTAATGAAATACAACTGTTTAAATAACATCATAATAGAGATAACAATAATGTAAAATAAAGCATACGTTACTGTGTAATGACAATTATTGATTCAATAATGTGAATTACTGTGCATATGTTACTGTGACAATTATTAGGTTCAATAATTTTAAAAACAGTGCAACAACAATTATTGACTCAATGATATAAAATACAGTGTAATGACAATTATTAAATCAATAATGCAAAATACTGTGTAACAACAATTATTGAATTGATAATATAAAATATTATGTAGTGACAATTATCGATGAAATGATGCGTAACAGTTACGGTGTCAATTATCAGACCAAAAATATGAGACACTATGCAATACCGTGTGTTACTGTAGAGTACCAAGTGCTACAGAAAATACCAATAACTACCGTATGCTACTATTCTTTTATCACCGGTATTTTAACAGTTCCGTTGACTATTTTTATTTAAAAAGGTTATTTCTGTCGTTTTCTATATCCGACAAATATTCCGTTGTGGGGTCCACCAATAATTTGTTATTTCGGTGCCGTCGGACCAAACGAATATTCCCCGACCAAACGAATATTCCCCGACAAAGCGAATATTGTCCGACAAAATAAAATTTGCACATAACATCCTTAACTTTTAACTTTATCGATTTAACCACTTACTGTTTCAAAAAAATATATATATGAAGAAAAATTAAATTTTGTATTTCATAAAATTCGGGGTTTTACAACCTCCCCTCCTTATGAAATTTCGTCCCCGAAATTGACGTACCTGACATATCGAAGAGGTAAGGATACTTAGATTTCATGTCAGATTCTAGCTCCCAGGTCATTTCCTCAGTATCTTGGTTCCTCCATAAAACCTTAACTTGAGTTATAACCTTTGAGCGTAGGATCTGCTCCTTCTTATCCAGGATCTTAACAGGTACCTCCTCGTATGTTAAATCATCTGCTATAACGTCTAGTTCTAACTCAATGACGTGGTTTGGGTCCTTCACATATTTACGTAACATAGATATGTGAAAAACGTTATGGATGCGAGACATACTTGGTGGTAGGGCTAGTCTGTAGGCTACGGTTCCTATTCGATCGAGGATTTCAAATGGGCCAATAAATCGAGGGTTGAGTTTTCCTCTCTTTCCGAATCTCGTAACCCCTTTCCATGGAGAAACACGTAAGAATACATGATCTCCGACGTTGAAACTTTCGTCTCTCCGATGAAGATCAGCATAACTCTTTTGTCGTTCTTGTGCGGTCTGTATTCGTTGTCGGATCATTTGGATCTTTTCGGTCGTCAAGCGTACCAACTCGGGTCCCTACAATTTTGCTTTTCCTACCTCATTCCAACATATTGGAGAGCGACACTTCCTTCCATACAATGCCTCGAATGGAGCCATGCCTATGCTTGCTTGGTAACTGTTGTTGTAAGAAAATTCCACCAACGGCAAGTACTTATCCCAACTTCCTTTGAAGTCCAATACACAAAGTCTCAAAAGATCTTCGAGGGTCTGGATCGTCCTTTCCGATTGTCCGTCCGTTTGAGGATGGTATGCAGAACTAAAACGTAGTTCAGTGCCCATAGCTTTTTGTAGACTGATCCAAAAGCGTGAAGTGAATCTAGGATCTCGATCAGAAACTATGGAAACTGGCATGTCATGCAATCTCACGATCTCATTTATGTACATACCGGCAAGACGTTCAAGTGAAAAGTTTTCTCGTATAGGCAAGAAATGAGCAGATTTGGTCAATCTATCTACGATGACCCAAATTGCATCTAAGCCTTGAGAAACTTTGGGAAGACCCGTCACGAAATCCATATTGATGTGTTCCCACTTCCATTCGGGAACCTCAAGTGGTTGTAATGGACCTTTAGGAACTTGATGCTCTACCTTGACACGTTGACAAGTTAGGCACCTTGAGATAAACTCCGCAATCTCTCTTTTCATATTGTTCCACCAAAATGTATGTCGAAGATCTCGATACATCTTGGTACCTCCTGGGTGGATTGCAAACGGCGTGTTGTGTGCCTCCATCATGATTTTATGCTTTAATTCAGGATCGTTAGGAACACAGAGTCGAGAGTTGACTCGAAGTATTCCTTTCTCGTCGATTCTTACTTCGGGAATGACACCTTCTTGTACTTTCTTTATCATGTTTATCAGTTCCGGATCGGTAGCTTGAGCAGCTTTAATTTTATCGATTAAAGTTGGTTCTACTCGCACGTGAGCAATCTTCGAGTGGGTCCCTGGTGTCTTTAGCTCTATCTCCATCTTTTGCAAGTCGTACAAAATACACTTTTGTGTTGTCAGCAGTGCACTTGTACTTGCATAAGATTTTCTGCTCAAAGCGTCAGCTACAACGTTCGCCTTTCCCGGGTGATACTGGATTGTGTGGTCATAATCCTTTAACAGCTCAAGCCAACGTCGTTGTCGCATGTTGAGTTCCTTCTGGGTGAAGAAATACTTGAGACTTTTATGATCCGTATAGATATCCACTTTTTCTCCGTACAAGTAGTGTCTCCAGATCTTCAACGCGAAAACGACTGCTGCCAACTCTAGATCATGAGTAGGATAATTTTTCTCATAATCTTTGAGTTGTCGAGAGGCGTAGGCTATAACCTTTCCATGTTGCATAAGGACACAGCCTAGACCTTTGCCAGAAGCATCGCTGTAGATAACAAATTCTCCTGATCCTGATGGTATGGTCAGAACAGGAGCTGAAACCAGTCTCTTCTTGAGTTCTTGGAAACTTTTCTCGCATTCCTCGCTCCATATGAATTTTGTGCTTTTCCGAGTAAGCTGCGTTAATGGAGTGGCGATTCGAGAAAATCCTTCTACGAATCTCCGATAATAACCAGCTAGACCCAAAAAACTTCGGACTTCGGTTACTGTTTTGGGTTGTTCCCAATTTAGTACCGTTTCAATTTTCGCAGGATCGACTGATATTCCTTGACTAGAAATCACATGCCCAAGAAACGTGACCTCCTCAAGCCAGAACTCACATTTCTTCAACTTGGCATATAATTTGTTTTCACGGAGCTTTTGGAGTATCAATCTCAGGTGTTGTTCATGATCCTCGCGACTCTTGGAGTATATGAGGATGTCATCAATAAAGACAACCACAAAATGATCCAAATGTTCCTTGAATATCCGGTTCATCATGTCCATGAAAGCTGCAGGAGCATTAGTTAGTCCAAAAGGCATGACTAAGAACTCATAATGCCCATAACGAGTTCTGAAAGCAGTCTTTGGAATGTCCTCAGCTTTAACCTTTAACTGATGATATCCAGAACGGAGATCAATCTTTGAGAAATGTTGAGCGCCTTGCAATTGATCAAACATGTCATCAATCCGAGGTAACGGGTACCTGTTCTTGATGGTGACATGGTTCAATTCTCGGTAGTCAATGCACAATCTCATACTCCCGTCTTTCTTCTTCACAAATAGAACAGGAGCACCCCAAGGTGATGCACTCGGACGAATGAAACCGGTATCCAACAATTCCTGTAGTTGGTTTTTTAACTCTTGAAGTTCAATGGGAGCCATTCGGTATGGAGCTTTGGAAATGGGCTTGGTACCGGGTTCAAGATCAATATAAAATTCAATTTCACGGTTTGGGGGTAAGCCAGGAAGTTCTTCAGGAAAAACGTCAGGAAACTCATTAACAATGGGAATATCATTCAAGTTTGACGTATTTTTGTTCAAATCAGTGACATGAGCTAAAAAGGCTTGACATCCGTTTTTCAATAAACGAATGACTTTATGGCTAGAAATAACAGTTATAGATTTCAATGGTTTAGTTGCTTGAATTTGCATGACAGGTTGATTAGGAATATGAAAACTAATAATCTTATGAAAACAATCAATTTTAGCATGATGGGTAGTTAACCAATCAATTCCTAAAATCACATCAAATTCATGCATCTCCAAAGAAATAAGGTCAACAGGTAATGTGAGGTTGTTGATTTGAACTAGGCAAGATTTATAGACAGTAGATGTAATGGTCATTTCTCCTAATGGGGTTTCAACTGATAAGTCAAAGTCCAAATTTTCAGGAGTTAAGTTTAAACGCTGAGCACATGCAGGTGAGATAAAAGAATGGGTAGAGCCAGTATCTAACAAAGCGTAGACTTCACGAGAATTTATGAATAGCTTACCGGTTATCACCTCATTCGGTTTCTTGACTGTTATCGTCAAATCGAATCCCGAATACTTCATTCGGATCTTCACGTATTTCAACCATGGGAATACCACTGAATAATTTTCTAGCAAACTGTTTCTCGGATTCATCAACTTCATCAGTAGTAAGGTACCAATGATTTCCATTAAAATAGTATTTTCGATAGACTGCAGTTTCCACGATAGTGACTAACTTAACCTGAATTCCTCTAAATTGTAACGCCCAAAAGTATAGAAACATCATTTTTAAATAATCTTGAAAATCATAGCTGTAACACCATAAATCCCAAAGACTAATATGAAAAGTCCATATATTCTGATCCTTTGTTATAGAGCATAACCAGGTGATATCACTCTCCCAATTAGTGAGTAAATTAAAGGCAATAATTTCCGCAAGTTCGTTACTTCCTTTAATTGCTTCTAAGAATGGATCTGGAACGACTGTAGCAGAGCTTTCACCTTCATCCTTACTGGATAGAACACGCATAATTTTTGCCTTAGGCAAATGATTCAACTCTGAGTTTGTAAGAAGATTATTCGTCGCCTCTTGTTTTGCAGCTACATTTGTTTCGGTAATTTCATAGTTAACCTCCTGATTTCCAGATGCCATAATTAACTGTGGTCACAAAATAAATGTTAGTTCAAATAAACTGACTCATCTCTTCATGTTCCTACATTCAAATCGATTCATTAGATAAAAAAATAAATCTAATTTAGGTAGGACACACTAGTGATTGATTCTATTCGTCTCTCCCCTCCTAGTTCTAACCCCAGATCTCCATTAAAGACCATATCCCTAAGCTCTGATGCCAACTGTGACGCCCCCAAATCTGGGCCCACCCAGCCCAAACTTGAGTCGTCAAAAGACTACAACAAAATTATTACAACAAAGCACAACGTACAACAATACAGTGTATAATAATACACAACTAAGTCTTCACTATTATTGCCACACTATTTTACAAAACGTGAAGACTATGATAACTATTCCTCGGACCCTCACTCCATTCCCCGGCTAGACCCTGTTATGTTTTCATCTCCTGTTGAAAAACAATGGAGCAAAAGAAAGGGTGAGCTCAAATAGCCCAGTAAAGAATATCATGACTAAGATAATGACGAATAAATTATCATTAGTCTTCAACAGTTGAGTTCTTGATAGAATACAATAGACTACAAGGTTTATATCAAAAACTGCAGTTAAATTCTTAAACAACGTTCAGATCAATAATAGCAGCGGAATGAGTAATCTATTAGAAGAATAATGCAGACTATAATGTCCACTCGGTTCTCTTTTTAGGAAAAACATCATCAACTTTTATCATCTGAAATATCATTAGTCAAGATAATACAAATTCACAGTTCCTGATCATAATCATGCACATCAACAGTTCATCTTTGTACTACGGCCAAAGATATTCAATATAGCACCAACGATCATGATTATACCAGATTCAGCCTTTGGTCATAATCATACCAAACAACAGTTCATCTTTGCACTACGGGCCAAAGAGAACATTCACCACGTGCCATAAAAGACACCGAACAGATGTATCGCCTTTAACCTATTATATCGCCTTTAACCTATCATCTGTTCAACAAATATATCACATCTGTGCCCCCGGCCACAGATATTCACAACAGCTTGATTTTTGGATGATTAGAATGATATAAATGATGAACAGAAGAAATAGGATAACAATAAGTATCGGAAGTTTACTTTGTACAGATTCAAATAATGTCCAAATTGTCAACATGATGTGGAGTGAAATTTAAAAATGATATTCAAGATCCACAGTTCAGAATAACGGTTACAATTCAATAGAAAGGTTCACGTAAATAGGAAGGTTCAGTTGAAATAATGAAGTTCAACTATTATGGAACATATAATATTTTCAGGAATTATAGAAGCAATAGTTCCATAATAAATTTCGATTTAGGAGTATGAAAGAAAATAATATCCCTTACCGTAGCAGGTTTGATTAACAAAAGGTGAAGGAAATTAATACAAAGGGTTATTCACCAACAGGCGGCAATCCGCTCCGTAAGGTTATTCCCACAATTTAATAGAATTTGAGTACAAAGAGTTATTCACCAAACAGGCGGCAATCCGCTCCGTAAGGTTATTCCCACAATTTAATACATGAAAATAAATGGCACATCTTATGAGTAAGAAAGAAACAATATTATTTTCGAGAATCAAATAATGATAATCCCTTACCATAGTACGTTTGAATAATGGAAGATGAAAAAGATGGTATCCCTTACCGTAGTAAGTTTTAATAATAGAAGATGAAAGAAGATGATATTCCTTACCTCAACACGTGACTGGATATTGATTTAAATGAGGTTGATTAACTTGAACAGTACACGTATACTTATAGATCTTCACAAATACTCAAGATGACTTAAGCACACTTAGAGAGAACTTTCACAAGAAGTATTTAGAGAGAGAAAGAAAGAACAAGTAAGGAAGTTTATGAAAAATCCTTAAGTTAAGGCTTCTATTTATAGCCAAAAATCTTATCATTCATTTAATCTAAACCATTCATTTAAAGATCATCTTTTAATCTACACCATCCATTTCAAATATTATATTATCTTTAATCTACACCATTCATTTCATATCACCTAATAATCACCTAACTTTATATTATAAACAAATCAATTCAATTATTCAACAATAATTCACACTTTAATCTACACCATTCATTTCATATCACCTAATAATCACCTAACTTTATATTATAAACAAATAACTTTATCAATTCAATTATTATGACTAATTGTTATAAATACAGTATAGTTAGCTCTTAGATATCAAGTCAATAAATTAATGAAATACAACTGTTTAAATAACATCATAATAGAGATAACAATAATGTAAAATAAAGCATACGTTACTGTGTAATGACAATTATTGATTCAATAATGTGAATTACTGTGCATATGTTACTGTGACAATTATTAGGTTCAATAATTTTAAAAACAGTGCAACAACAATTGTGACGCCCCCAAATCTAGGCCCACACAGCCCAAACTTGAGTCGTCAAAAGACTACAACAAAATTATTACAACAAAGCACAACGTACAACAATATAGTGGATAATACAACACAACTAAGTCTTCATTATTATTGCCACACTATTTTATAACACGTGAAGACTATGATAGCTATCCCCGCACTCTCACTCCATTCCCCGGCTAGACCCTGTTACGTTTTCATCTCCTGTAATGGAACAAAAGAAAGGATGAGCTCAAATAGCCCAGTAAGAAATATCATGACTAAGATAATGACGAATAAATTATCATTAGCCTTCAACAGTTGAGTTCTTGATAGAATACAATAGACTACAAGGTTTATATCAAAAACTGTAGTTAAATTCTTAAACAACGTTCAGATCAATAATAGCAGCGGAATGAGCAATCTATTAGAAGAATAATGCAGACTATAATGTCCACTCGCTTCTCTTTTTTGTAAAAATATCATCAACTTTTATCATCTGAAATACCATTAGTCATGATAATAAAAATTCACAGTTCCTGATCATAATCATGCAGATCAACAGTTCATATTTGCACTACGGGCCAAAGACATTTAATATAACACCAACGGTCATGATTATACCAGATTCAGCCTTTGGTAATAATCATACCAATCAACAGTTCATCTTTGCACTACGGGCCAAAGATATTCAATAAAGCACCAACGGTCATGATTATACCAGATTCAGCCTTTGGTCATAATCATACCAACCAACAGTTCATCTTTGCACTATGGGCCAAAGAGAACATTCACCACGTGCCATAAAAGACACCGAACAGATGTATCGCCTTTAACCTAGTATATCGCCTTTAACCTATCATCTGTTCAACAATTATATCACATATGTGCCCCCGGCCACAGATATTCACAACAGCTTGATTCTTGATGATTAATACAAATAACAGTGATACAAATGATGAACAGAAGAACAGGATAAACAATAAGTATCAGAAGTTTACTTTGTGCAGATTCAAATAATGTCCAAATTGCCAACATGATGTGGAGTGAAATTTAAAAATGATATTCAAGATCCACAGTTCAGAATAACGGTTACAGTTCAATAGAAAGGTTCACGTAAATAGGAAGGTTCAGTTGAAATAATGAAGTTCAACTATTATGGAACATATAATATTTTCAGGAATTATAGAAGCAATAGTTCCATAATAAGTTTCGATTTAGGAGTATGAAAGAAAATAATATCCCTTACCGTAGCAGGTTTGATTAACAAACGGTGAAGGAAATTAATATCCCTTACCATAGTAAGTTTGAATAATGGAAGATGAAAAAGATGGTATCCCTTATGAGTATAAAGGAAAATGATATCACTTACGAATATGGAATAAAAGTGTCATGTGATAATTCGTGTAGACAAATTATTTCCACACGAGACAAATAAAAAGGGTTATTCACCAACAGGCGATAATCCGCACCGTAAGGTTATTCCCATCAATTTGAATACGAATAGTTATTCACCAAACAGGCGATAATCCGCGCCGTAAGGTTATTCCTATCAATTTGAATACGAAGAGTTATTCACCAAACAGGCGATAATCCGCACCGTAAGGTTATTCTCAAAGATTAATAAGGAATGAATACAAAAGGTTATTCACCAACAGGCGGTAAACCGCGCCGTAAGGTTATTCCCACAATTTAATACATGGAAGTAAATGGCACAAGAAAGAAACGATATTATTTTCGAGAATCAAATAATGATAATCCCTTCAAGTAAGAAAGAAAATAATATCCATTTATGATGATGAAAAGAATGATACCCCTTACCTTAACACGTGACTGGATATTGATTTAAATGAGGTTGATCAACCTATATTTTTATAATAAAATTAGTAATTTCCACATATAAATTTCAAAGTGTATGATAACTCGTATAATATGAATTATCAAAATTATATATATTTAACATAATTTTTGTAGTATAATATAACTACTTTTAAACAGTTTTAAAAATAATATTCCAAAATAAATCTTCCAAAGAAAGCTTTTAAAAATGAATCTTCTTAAAGAAGAGTCTTCTAAAGGAAGATTTGTGAATACCGTGAAAAATAGGAATTTATAAAATTACTACTCTTTAATAAAACACTTACTTGAAAAATTCCTGCACTCCTTTTGGCTTTCAAACTCTCAAAATAATCTTACTATTCTTAGAGAAAACTCATAAAATTCTTATAGAAAAATTTTATGTTTTAGGTGTGATTTTTCTATTCAGCTGAGCAAGCTATTTATAGGAGAAAATAAGTTACTATGCGTAGTAGGTGGGCTGAAAAATATTCAGCAGAGGCTGCTGCGCAGCCTCCACCAACCCACTTCAGCAAATTCACATTTCTCACATTTCATGTGGGCCCCACAATGGGTCCCACATGTTTCTTACTATTCACGTACTATTCACGTCACTATTCACGTTACTATTCACGTTACTATTTCAAATAGTAAAATTAATTATTTTTATTTATTTATTTATTTATTTATTTATTCTTCCTGTGAGTCCAACATATAAAATAATGTTACCACAATAATGTAAGAAACACGTTACATATTTTTATTAATTTAATAATATAAATTATAGTGTATTTGCTACAGTGACAATTATTAGATTCAATAATTTTAAACTACAGTGCACCAACAATTATTGACTCGATGATATGAAATACAGTGTAATGACAATTATTGAATCAATAATGCAAAATACTGTGTAGCAACAATAATTGAATTGATAATATAAAATATTATGCAGTGACAATTATTGATGAAATGATGCGTAACAGTTACGGTGTCAATAATATGAGACACTGTGCAATACCGTGTGCTACTGTAAAGTACCGCATGCTACAGTAAAATACCATAAATTACCGTATGCTACTATTCTTTTATCACCGGTATTTTAACAGTTAACACCGTTGACTATTTTTATTTAAAAAGGTTACTTCTGTCGTTTTCTATATCCGACAAATATTCCGTTGTGGGGTCCACAAATAATTTGTTATTTCGGCGCCGTCGTACGACCCGAATATTCCCCGACAAAACGAATATTGTCCGTCAAAATAAAATTTGCACATAACATCCTTAACTTTCAATTTCGTCAATTTAACCACTTACTGTTTCATGAAAAATATATATGAAGAAAAATTAAATTTTATATTTCATAAAATTCGGGGTCTTACAACAATTATTGACTCAATGATATAAAATACAGTGTAATGACAATTATTAAATCAATAATGCAAAATACTGTGTAACAACAATTATTGAATTGATAATATAAAATATTATGCAGTGACAATTATCGATAAAATGATGCGTAACAGTTACGGTGTCAATTATCAGACCAAAAATATGAGACACTATGCAATACCGTGTGTTACTGTAGAGTACCGAGTGCTACAGAAAATACCAATAACTACCGTATGCTACTATTCTTTTATCACCGGTATTTTAACAGTTCCGTTGACTATTTTTATTTAAAAAGGTTATTTCTGTCGTTTTCTATATCCGACAAATATTCCGTTGTGGGGTCCACCAATAATTTGTTATTTCGGCGCCGTCGGACCAAACGAATATTCCCCGACCAAACGAATATTCCCCGACAAAGCGAATATTGTCCGACAAAATAAAATTTGCACATAACATCCTTAACTTTTAACTTTATCGATTTAACCACTTACTGTTTCAAAAAAATATATATATGAAGAAAAATTAAATTTTGTATTTCATAAAATTCGGGGTCTTACATTGTTACATAGAAGTTAGAAAATGACTCACAATGATAATGACTATATAATTATATAATATAAGGTTGTCTGAAAATCACCATACTCCAATTTGAACTCAATCATATTATAATATAATATTCTAGGAGATAGAAACAGTTGAGTATTTAGTGTATCTCAGTTCAGTATTTCTGTCATGTTATTAAAAATTGAGATAGACTTTTGGGCAGGACGGACCAGGCCAAACTTCTGGTCAAACCAGGTCAAATCGAACTTTTGATCAGGCCTGATCAAACCAAACTTTAGCGTTCAAATCACGATCTGTTTAAAGCTTGTAGGCCGGGCGAGATGATACTTTAACCAGGACAGGCCAATGCCAAGGCTTTTTGTTCAGGTTAACCTTCAACCTAAAATAATAATAATAATAATAATAAAAAAAAAAATCCAATTGTGTATAAATTGGAGGAGAGAGAAAGAGAGATGTTCAATTTAAACTTCGACTTCGGTTGTTCTCATATATATATATACTAGTAGTTGCCCGTGCCTGAAGGCACGGTGTAACGAAAAAGTAGATTAAAATACTACATTACATAACAATTACATAAAGACTCATACATAACTATTATCATACTCAATCATCATTCCATACTCAAAAGCAAACAACCAAAAAATCAAGCTAGTCACTATTAATTTAAAGAAATTTCGGCAGAGTTTCCTTTAAAAATAGATAGCCAGAAAAAGATAAACCTGTATAAAAAAACTTACAATCATCAAAACAACCATCAAAATGATGAAATTTCTTCAATTGTAACAAAACCACAATATAACAATATTTTAATCTTGGAATTTTATCAAATAGGTAAGTTGGCGTATAATCAAAATGATGAAATTTCTTCAATTACAAAAGGAAAAAAACCCAATCTAACGATATTGTAATCTTCTTGATTGAATAAATCCGTCAAAAACAATAGTTGCAAGACAACAATACTGCTGTTTAGTAAATGTGTTTAGTAAATTTGAATAACAATCTAAACAAAGATGCAACAATAACTGAAAACAAATTGAACACGCTTTGAGCATAAATTCAATGTTTAACTGTTAATCAATGAAAATACTTACAGACTTAGGAATCAAACTCATAAGAAATTGGAAAAATTACCTGGGTTCCCCTGTTTATGGACTATATAAAAGTTTGCATCCTGAAAAATCAAATAAATGCAATTTAGAATCATAATCAACACAAAGTTCAATTTCTCTACAATGAGTAAATTTAAAGTAAAACTTTACCATATTAAAAATCAAAAGAAAGCTCATGTATCCCAACTACTGAACTAACCTAACTAATCTAACATAAAGCAGTGAACTTTAGCTCATAAAATACACAAATGAAAATAAAAGAATAAAAATACCCCATTTTTGGCTTCCAGCATATGCTCCTCATCAATATGACAAAAAAAATTCCCGTTTGTTCCTAATAAAAACACAACAAAAATGATCTTTTATAGAAAACACAACAAATTTATAATATACTCCATTATAATAATTAAATATATAATATCTAAATGTGTAAAGTATCTAGAAAACTCAAAGAAACAACTCAAAATAGAAGTCTTATTTACTTGAATCAAATAAAACAACTAACAGAAGAAACTTATAAAATTATTTTGAAAACTTATGAAAAAATCCCAACAGTGATCTTTTTTTAAGAAACTGAAAATCTACTAAGCAACTTTTTAGATTATTACACCTGTTTACTTGATCCAACCTCAAAAGACTATCACATTGTATCAACATAGATTCAACCATAAAGCTCTATAAATGACGAATGTTTCCAATACCCCAAAAGGCTTAGTTGCATATGGAAACTACTTTGGGTGTTCTACTATTTATTCACTGTGATTGCATATGAATTAAGAGGACTAAAAAACTGACATTTTTAATCAATTAAAAGTCCCAAGTAATACTGGTAAACATATTAGTCAGACCCAACAATTCTGTCTTGCTCAGTCAGGTCTCTTTCAATTACATGAACTCTCCGGCCATCCTGTAATTTTAGTTGAAAATTAATGAATTAATTGTATTGCTGATTAGGCTAGAAATCAAATTAGAAATATGTAGTAGAAAATTAATGAAACCAAAAAGACTTACCATCTAACTGGGCAGCCCACTCCATCCGATCTAAACCAAAGAACAGCAACGAACACTTTTAATCCGACTTGTTCAAACGTCAACTGGGCTAGATCGAACTCAAATCGAGTTTGGACTCGTCCTTTGTATCATCAATTAAGGCTTGCCAATGCAATATTGAATAAATTCCATAGATTTCCCAGCCTACCACTTCAAACAACCAACAAATGTTCAATTACCAGAATTTTAATGTGCTTGTCTGCAACAGGTAATATATATTGAGAGCGGGAATTAGTGTGTAAAACCTCAAGGGAATGGTTGAATTTGCCATACTTGCGAAGTTCCTTGATGCACCGATCCACCTGTGACTCCCAACGCCGACAACCTCCGGTAGAGCAGCCCGACTTTTCTTCCTTGGGTCGCCCGTACCACCACAGACTCCAACTCGGCCTCCATTTGGTCCGTACAGAAAGTTCTAACCAACGACGACAATACAGGGAAGAAACGACGGTTAGGGTATGAGAGATTTAGGGAGTGATGATTTCTCCGGCAAATAAGTCTGTCACGGCCATCTCTGTGCTCTGGATCGTACATTAAGGGCTGGGTATGAGAGATTTAGGGAGTTGAGAGAGATTTTAGGGCTAAGAGTTTTGAGAAATTTTCAGTATGAGAGATTTAGAGAGTTGAGATTAGTGGTCGGCAGTTGGCGGAGATTAGTGAAACCTTCGAGGAGATGGCCGGTGACTGCGGAGGAGGGAGGTGGTGGAGGAGAGAGTGTGGGTTTCTTGGGAATGGGTTGTTCTTGGAGAGATGAAGATGAGAAGAGTGATCTTCTCTTTATGGAGCCACAACTGCTGCACTTGCACTGCTCTATGGTGATGGGGTTCACCGTGGTTGCATGGTTGTTTCCGGCGGTGGTGAAGAAAACACCACCTTCTTTCTCAATTTCCTGATTACTCATCATTTGGGGGTGTTGATTTTGGGAAGGGGTTTATTGGGGGAAAGAGAAGGCAGTGAAGAAGAGGGGAATGAATAACGGGGAGATCTGAAAAGAGTGTTGAAATGTGTGAGATGAAATGGGCGGGATTTGTTTTGTGTGGGATAAGATGTGAGCCTTTAGATCAATTAGAATCAATCTCAGCCACTCTTGTGCTTTGTCAATTTTGAGATTCAAATATAGTTCTGTTTTATTAATATAGATATATATATATATATATATATATATATATATATATATATATATATATATCCTGTATTCGCTTTAGAGATCTGCAAAACTTTGATTAGCTCGGCCCTAAATGGCGCAGGTCGTGAAGAAAGACGATGATCGTGATGAGGAAGGTATGCCACAAGAATTTGAATCTTCATTCAATATGTTTTATCTTCTGTTCAATCGTATTCTTCTATTATCAGTACGATTTGCTCGGTTTGGTTTCGGATTTCAGTTTGCAGTTACTCGTAAAGTCGTGGCATTGGCGATTATTTTGTCATTCAGATCTGCATTGCTTTCAATTTGATTATTAATAGTTTGAATATCGATGTGATTATACAATATATTGTCAAGTTTAGCTGATGTTTGAGTCTCTTAAATCATTAGATCAGTTTATTTGATTCACGTTTTACTCTCTGTTTATTAGTTCTTAATTTTTCTTAGGAGTCGTACATATGTTTATTGTGAATAATTATGGACATCTTATCGAAATGGTTAGTTTTCATCAGCAGTAGTTATAAGGTTCAATTTATCATTCAAATAATCCATTTCCTGGTTTCAAAATTCAGATCTGCATTGTTTGCATTTTATTTATTTATAATTAGCAAATGATGCTGAGCAACCAACCAGTGAACTAACAGTGACGCTGGACACAAAATTTTGGATCCCATTTGGGATCCTAGCATTAATGTTAAGAACGCAATTTGAACCCACCTTTTTGGACCAGAAGCACCTTAATCTAGCATGTTATTCGAAATTGGCCATCTCGATGTGTTTACATTTTATTATTTTTTAGTTTAATAACTGAGGATAAAAGGTGTAGTTGAGTTGAGAGATTGAACTTAAAAATCTTACATCGGCTGAGTTTTAATCTTACATCAGCCGAGTTTGAAGTATTTGAAAATTTGATATTGTAAAAATTATATCTCAATCTATTAACGGTTACTGCTGTTATAAATCTCAGTTTGGTTACAAATATATGTAAACTTTTATCAATTCTATACGCGATTAGTTAAATCTTCTTTTAGCATTAAGTTGTTTGGTTCTATCTTCTGAAATTGCACAAAGTTTGGATTCAATTGTTTTCTTCAGTGCCTAGAATTATTTTTTCGGTTCTATTAGAGAACATCTTAGTTTCAGATTTGCATTGTTTTCAATTTACTATTTTTATCATATTATGAAAGTTAGCTCTCTGTTGGGTCTTAAAATCCTAGATTAGTCGTTTTGGTTCTAACTGTTTGTATATTGTCATGTTTAGAACTCTTGCCTGAATTATGATTTTTAATTTGGGTGTCGACATTTGCAAACTTAAGTACACATCTTATATGTTGTAATCCTATTAAGTTGCATACATGTGCTTACTTGTTTTTGTGTTAATTGTTCACGAGGAATCTGATGAGTGATGTCAGAAACTGAATCTCAATGTTACATTACAATCAGAAGAAACTGAACTTATATACTAATGAGTAGCTTTCCTTCTAAGCTAACTAGCAGTTACAATTACATTGAAATTGAAGAGCTCTAGCAACCTCTAGTATGTGTCTATGTTTTATGTCCACTATGCCATTTTGTTGAAGAGTATAAACACAAATAGTCTGATGAACCACACCAAGAGTATTAAGTAAAGCATGTAGTTCAGTTTTTAAAAATTCCATGCCATTATCAGATCGTAAAGTCTTTACTTTACAATGAATCTGAGTTTGAACATAGGCCAAAAATGATTTAAGAAATTCAAACACTTGAGTTTTTGATTGCAACATATATGTCCACGTGCATCTGTTGTAAGTGAGAAAGGAAGAACATCCATTATGAGTGAGACTGTGATAGGGACCCCAAACATCACAGTGAAGAAGTTCAAAGCACATTATCAGGAAACATAAGCCTATGTTGTTAGCCAAAGGACATATATCGTATACAGGATGCACAGATGGAGTGCAAGGTAAATCTGAAATTTTTATTCATAATTCCATAAGAATGATGGCCGAGTCGATTATGCCACAATACATGGGAAGAAACTTTAACATCAAGTACAGTTGAAGATGTAGCGGGAGAAAAAGAAACATCTACAAGAAAGTTGTAACTAAAATCAGAGTTGTCATCTTGAAAGATATACAGTCCCTTATGTAGTTTACCAATCCCTTTCAATGTTTTCAGTACAAGGTTCTGAAAAACACAGAAATTAGGAAGAAAGCACTGATATATGTTAGTTTGCTTATAGATAGCATCTTGAATTTAAAATCAGGGACAAACAAAACCTAATGAAGAACTATATGAGCATTCAGTTTGACTTAGCCCTTATGAGAAATGAGAGACACTTTTCCATTTGGAAGATGAATATAAGCGTTAACAGATATAGGATTAATCAATTTGTCAAAAGAAAAAATGATATGATTAGTGGCCCCATAATCTATTATCCATTTGTCAAGATAAGTACATGTTGAAGCACATATAGGATTGACAAATTTAAGAGCAGGTACATGGATAACATTACCAGCTAGTTTGGTGTCAGACAATTTATGAAATACTGCTGAATAAGCAACTGAAAAAGGAGAATGACTTGGAGTAGCGTTAAGCTTGTATTTAGAATGCCAAGGTGGATACCCATTCAGCAGAAAACATGTCTCCTTAACAGGATTGACCCCCTTACAGTATGTACAAAATAAATTGCCACGTTGTTTTGAATCAGAATTTCTATTGAAATTCCTAAAGTTCTTGGACCCTGCAAATTGACCTTTGCTAAACAAAGCTGTAGGACTAGAAGAAGTGAAAGTATCAGTGGAAGAAACTGAATGTGTGCTAAGATTAGCACCACTAGTCATGAGTGCAGCTGAAACAGATGAATCATTCAAAGAAACAGGTCCTCCTGTACATCCTATTTGTTGTTCTTCTAGCAAAATAAGGAAATATATTTGATTTAAATCAGGGATAGGCTTCATCATTAATATTTGACCTTGCACATTAGTGTAACAGTCACTCAAACCCATCAAAAACTGTGTGACCTTGTGTATTTTATCTAGGTCCTTTGGATATTTAACAACACCACATGTACACACACGTGCAATGAGGCACGTCAAACAGAGTAGAATATTCATTAATTCATAGTTGTTAAGGCGTGACCTAGGCGACGTCAAGGCATCCAGTTGGCTTGAGGAAGACAAGGCGTCTTGGCGACTTGGTGGAGGTTTGCAAGGCGAGCGCCTAGGAAAGGAAGTCGTCGCCGTGGATGACTTATACGACTTGTTGGCTGAGTGAGCGACTTGGACACTGTGTGTATGGAATTATGGATCAACCCAAATGGCAATTGGGTTTAAAAAAAACAAAAATAAAACGCCGTCGCTTAGAGGAAGACAAATGTCACAAACTTGGCCCTAGTCGTGATTCGCAGTAAAAGACTAGAAGGGGAAAGCGAGCGAGAGAGAGAGAGAGAGACTGTCGACGACTATTGACTACTCCGATCGCTACTTTTTTGTAGCCTACTTCGACCGGCGCGACTCCGAAGTCCAACCGACGACGCTGCTTTCTTCTTTGCAGGTATTCGCTTATTTCTTCTTCTCCTTCTCTAGTTGTGACGCTTTTTTTCTCCTTCTTTCCCTTCCCCTTTTATTTTATTTTTGTTTCATTCTCTGCTTCAGTGCTTCTAGTGCTTTCTAGTTTATGCTTCAGTGCTTCTTTTTTTCTTCCCTTTTTATTTTTTTTGTTTCGTTCTCTGGTGACTGCTGGCCTACTCCTTACTCCAAAAATGAAAGTACATATAATTAGGGAAGTGATATTTTCACAGGGTTTTTTGATATTTTCACATGTAAACTGTCGTTATAGATGTGACACTTTTCATATGAAAATAAA
Source organism: Hedera helix (assembly GCA_947179155.2). NCBI lineage: Eukaryota > Viridiplantae > Streptophyta > Magnoliopsida > Apiales > Araliaceae > Hedera > Hedera helix. Next base: position 33,349,246 of record OX359287.1, read on the forward strand.
AAAAACCCTATATATATATATATATATATATATATATATATATATATTTATATTTTATATATTTACGCTATGCTTCGTATATATAATATTGTGGACAGTGGTTACTGAATAATTCTTTCTCAATATTTTTGGAACTAACTAACTGAGGCATATACCTACATGTGCTTTTTTTAAGTTGGGTGGTTAGTGGTTACATTTTGGACATGAGCACCTTTTATAACTGGTAAAATTTATATTATAGTTTATACCTATGCCATTCAAACTTCCTTGAATTGGATAATTTGAGTGATAGGAACCAAAATGCTAAACTCTTTTGATGAATAAAATCATGAAAGCATTCATAGTATTAAATTGTTAAAGGCAACAAGCAGCATAATTTTTCAATATAAAATAAAATTTGCAAAAAGAAAAATTATGTATATAAATCCTTTGATGAATAAATTCAATTGTTGTGGTATATGTTGCATCTAAAATCTGCAAGCAATATCTCTTTGTTTTCCATGGATATACACAAATGGGATTTGTACGCATAGTAATGTAAGAGACTTGTGTTGAATCTGTTGATTTATCAGTAGTCTTCATCATAACAACTTGATGATATTAATGGATGTTCGTTTGATATCTGTCTTAGAACTTCATTTACTTGTCTTTTGATGAATAAATACTGGCAATCAAAGCATTCATAGTATTAAAATGTTAAAGGCAACAAGCAGCATACTTGTAAAGTAAATAAATAATATATAAATTACATACTGTGAGCGACTTGTCGCCATATGAACGCCATGACAGTCGCCTAGGCGTCCTGCCACCATGACTTGTCGTGGCGCCGTGACAACTATGTTCATCATATAGGTGGAATAAGTGGAAATTGTCTTTGTTCCTTGAGTCAACATCTTGCATACACAATTCTAGATTCTATTCAAGAAGAAATAGAGTTTAATAGCCAGGAAATCATCATGTCATTACACTTGTTCCGGACATGAATATAAGGAGATGTAGATGCAGGTGTGGTATAATGTCCATTCACCATTCTCATTTTCGTTTTTGCAGATAGTGTAATTGTCATTGCACGTTTCCATTGATTGTAATTTTCCCCCAGTAAGAACAACAGTAATTAAATGCATACCAGGATTATCATTAGGATGAAGATATAGAGGTTGAAAACTTGAAATTGATCAATTTGAACAGTAGAAACAGCTGTGAGATCATATGGATCAGCTTCAGATGGAGGAACATTACCTGATACGATATTAGCAAAGCTAACTCGATTTTGAAGTGGAGTAGAATTATTAATGGAAGCCATGGAAACGACTTGCAATCGCGAATAGAGGAAAAGAAAATTTTATGAACGAAACCCTAGAGTTTGATCGAACAAAGCTCTGATACCATGTCAGAAACTGAATCTCAATGTTAACTTTCTTATTATTCAGAGAAAACTGAAATCAATGTTACATTACAATAAGATGAAACTGAACTTATATACTAATGAGTAGCTTTCCTTCTAAGCTAACTAGCAGTTACAATTTCATTGCTAAACTGTACTGCTGTGACTCACAGCCTTGTATTGTCATCACACTTCTAATCTGTTTTAGCTTGAATGACTGACATGTTAATTGCTTGTCCTGTAACTGAGATAGTGGACTTACTATCCATAACAAATGAAACTGTAAATTTTTTGGGCATTAAATTTTCGGTTCAGTGAAGTTCTATTTTTATTTTCATACTTTTTAGACAAATCCATTAAGCGATTCAGCGCAATTGTGATATTAATACTGGACTCTATATTATCTCACAGCTGAGTACTCTCCATTTCTTGGAATCGAGAAGGGAGCAGTTCTTCAAGAAGCTAGAGTTTTTAATGACCCTCAACTAGATCCAAGGAGATGTTCACAGGTAATTATTTGTTATCTATCTGTGCTCCCCCTCCCCCGGAGTTCATTATTACAGCTTTGGTTTAACAATTTTATTTTCAGGTCATCACAAAGCTGCTGTATCTTCTGAATCAGGGGGAGGCATTCACAAAGGTTGGGTTTCTGTGCTAAATATTGTTTAAACAGACCACAAAAAAAATGACGATAAGAAATGAAACACACACATATGCATGTCAGATATTAAAGCAGTAGTATGCACGTATTAATCTCTAACATCTCATCATTTCCACCGCTCATGTGCTGGTTGTCCTTTCGAGATAATCTTTCGTATGTTTCTTTTATGCACATGCATGAATTTAAACATACGGGCTTGTTTAGAAAAGCAGGTTTTTTGTGAGATCTTACAAATACATTTTTTATATAAACCTTGAGGCTTTTGTTAAGATTGAAATATTTTTGACTAAATTTTATTTGCTTTCAATTTTTAGTTCGAAGCGACAGATGTATTCTTTGCTGTCACAAAACTTTTCCAGTCGAGAGATATTGGTTTAAGGAGAATGGTTTATTTGATGATTAAAGAGCTCTCTCCCTCTGCAGACGAGGTTATATATACACATTATTTCTTTTGTTTATTCATGTAACCCTTATAGAATGGGAGAGAATGACATGTTACATTTCATTATGCATTAAAGGTTATTATTGTCACAAGCTCCCTTATGAAGGACATGAATAGCAAGACTGACATGTACCGGGCCAATTCTATCCGTGTTCTCTGCCGAATCACGGATGGTACGCTTCTCACACAAATTGAGAGATACTTGAAACAAGCTATTGTTGACAAAAACCCAGTAGTTGCAAGTGCAGCCCTTGTTAGCGGAATTCATTTGCTGCAGGTAGCCTTAACTTATATGAGGATTATAATTTTAGATTTTTTTTTTGATTGAAGTTCTCCGCTTATCATCTTTTATTGTTTGTCAGACGAACCCAGAAATCGTGAAAAGGTGGAGTAATGAGGTACAGGAAGCTGTTCAATCAAGGGCTGCACTAGTACAGTTTCATGCACTTGCTCTACTCCATCAGGTACAGAATATTGTGGTTTTATACTAACTATCATGTGCACCCTGCGCAAAGCACGGGTTCTTATTCTAAAATTATAATATTGTTCATATTTTATTGTATATTTTTATAAATATATTAAATTTATTAGATACAATGAACCTCATATATAAGTAGTTTTTCTCTAAAACTATATTATTTAAGTAATAATAAAACTCCTCCTATAATTGAAATATAATCACATTTATATTTTAATAATAATAACAAATTCAAGTTAGGTAAGACGATTTATGTGAAAAAAATATTTTATTCTCAAACTATATTATCTAAGTAGTAACAAAATCTTATTTAATAATGATAACAAATTAATATTAGGTGAGATGATTTTATGATAGTTTCTTTGTAAACTATCACTAATTCTTACTTTTAACTTAGTTAAAAATCAAACAAATGGTCCTATGGTAGAATTGTAGTTTTATTATTCATGTATTTAATCTTATTTTTATAAATTCTTATTTGATAAATTAATTAATTTTATTTATTTATTTAATAATTGAATCATATATCGATTAATATATTATATTTATACTTATATTTTAATAATAGTAACAATTTTAATATTTGATAAGACATTCCTTATAATAAAATTATTTCCTTCCAATATTATAAATCTAAGAAATAATAAAATCCTACTTATACTTGAAATTCTAATTATATTTATATTTTAATAATATTAACAAATTTATGTTAGGTAAGTTGATTTTTATTAGAAAATTATTTTTTTCTCAAATTATGTTATTGCAGTAGTAATAAATCTTGCTTAAACTCAAATTATTATGGGAATTGATATTTTCACAAGGAAAAGTGTTAGTTCCATAAGTTCTCTATCACATGAATAATAAATGGACTTAACACTCATGTGACTGAGTGCTTGTGGAAATATCAAATTTTACATGTGAAAATATTAATTTCCATTATATATTAGGTAAGATGACGTTATGATTGTTACTAATCCTTTATAAATTGATCAAATCGAGTACCAAATGAATTATCTATTTAATTTTAGTTTCTAAAATTATATTATTTCAGTAATAGTAAATTCATACTTATACTTGAAATAAAATTACACTTGCTTTTAATAATAACAACAAGTTTAATTATGAAGAAAAAAAATTCTTCTCAGACTATATTGTTTAAGTAGTAGTAAAATATTATTTAATAATGATAATAAATTATATTAGGTACGATGGTTTTATGATTGTTTTTACTATATTTTTTATAAATATATTGTTGAATAGAATAATTAGTTTTTAACCTTTAATTTTTTAATTTAATAATTGAACATATTATTGGTCAATGTATGATATTTATACTTGTATATATTTTAATATTAGTATAATTTAATCTTTGGTAAGATGATTTTCGTAAGAAAATAATTTTATTTTAAAACTATATTATCTAAATAATAAATAAATCTTACTTGTACTTGAAATTATAATTGTATTTATATTTTAATAATAGTAACAAATTAGTATTAGGTAAGATTATTTTATTTTGATTGTTTTTTATAAAATTATATTACTAATTCTTGTTTCGTTATAAAAGTATATTACTAATCCTGGTTTCTGATTTGGATAGATTAATAATAAAAACTGATCTAACGTAGGAAAAGTTAGAGGTGTAAAAGTAACAAATTAGTATTAGGTAAGATAATTTTATTTTAATTGTTCCTTATAAAGCTATATTACTAATTATTGTTTCCTTATAAAAGTATATCACTAATCCTAGTTTCTGATTTGGGTAAAATAATAAAAGCTAATCTAACGTAGGAAAAGTAAGAGCGAACCTAAAAAAAGGAGGGTGAAAGTAAGAGGTCGAACAAAAAAAAAAGGAGGAAGTACCAAATTGTCTATTTAATTATAATATAGAAGAAATTAAGAAAATGTTGGAAGAATTAACTGGAATCTCTGTGAAATAGTTGTAGTTCTTACCCGACATTTATTTTCTTCTCCTTTGTCATGGACATGGATTACTATATCATATGAATATGAATCTTCTGAATTGTTATGGCATTGATTGATATTAGCATTGATTTGTATTAATATAATTATGTTGCTTATTTGCAGATACGACAAAATGATCGATTAGCTGTTAGTAAGCTAGTTACTAGCTTGACCAGGGGAACTGTTCGCTCACCTTTGGCCCAATGCCTATTGATTCGCTATACTAGTCAGGTGCTTTCTTCAGGATATAGTATTTATTACTGGTTGACTATCTTTTGATTTTAGACTAAGCATGGCAACCAAAATTGTGTTCAGGTCATCAGAGAGTCGAGCATGAACAACCAAGCTGGAGACCGGCCTTTTTATGACTATCTTGACGGTTGTCTCCGTCACAAAGCAGAAATGGTTATCTTTGAAGCAGCTAGGGCAATCACAGAATTGAGTGGTGTGACTAGTCGAGAATTGACTCCTGCAATTACTGTTCTACAACTCTTCTTAAGTTCTTCTAAGCCAGTACTTCGATTTGCTGCTGTCCGTACTTTGAACAAGGTGACTGTCCTAAAATGAAAAAACCGTGTTTGCTTAAACTTCATTTTTTTTTAATTTTTGGTGGTGTTATATGAATGGTTGATTTGTCTTTATTGATTAGACCTTCGAATAACATTCAGGTGGCTATGACCCATCCCTTGGCTGTAACAAATTGTAATATAGATATGGAGAGCTTGATTTCTGACCAGAACAGAAGTATAGCAACTCTTGCCATCACCACACTGCTAAAAACAGGCAATGAATCAAGTGTTGATCGTTTGATGAAACAAATAACCAATTTCATGTCTGACATTGCTGATGACTTTAAAATCGTTGTGGTGGAAGCTATTAGATCATTGTGTTTAAAGTTTCCCCTCAAATACAGATCTCTGTAAGTATTTCCCCCCCCCCCCCCCCCCCCCCCTTTTTTTGGTTTGGTTTTGTTTTGGCCTGGAATATGTAAGTGTGCTTTTATTTTTTATCTGGAATATGTAAGATGTTTCTTTTCTTGGACAAATGGTCGTGGAACAAGTACTTGAAAGTTGTTTTTTTTCCTTCCTTAAAACTTCAGTATGAATTTCTTAAGCAATATATTGAGGGAAGAAGGTGGTTTTGAGTTCAAGAAGGCCATTGTTGATTCAATTGTGATCCTCATAAGAGATATCCCAGATGCAAAAGAAAGTGGATTACTTCACCTATGTGAATTTATTGAGGATTGTGAATTCACATATCTTTCTACACAGGTTGGCAGTTTCTTCTCCCATTGCCGTGTCATTAATTTCCTGTCATATGACAACAATCTTATCAGTTAGTTTACTAAAACTTCATTCAATGAATTTGTTGTCAGATACTACATTTTCTCGGAATTGAGGGACCGAAGACCTCTGATCCAAGCAAATACATAAGATATATATACAACCGAGTGATACTTGAGAATGCAACTGTTCGGGCCAGTGCCGTGAGTACATTGGCGAAGTTTGGTGCTATGGTTGATTCGTTGAAGGTAAGATTGCTTCCCTTTCTATGTAACATCAATTTATGTTGATTATAAACTACTAACTTGGAGTTGAATCATCTATATTGTGTTGCAGCCTCGCATATTTATTTTGCTGAGACGCTGTCTCTATGACAGTGATGATGAGGTCAGTTGTTGTATTTTATTTGAAGTTTATAGGTTATGATTCTTATATGTGGTAAAACATATATAACTTGCTTGCTTGGTTTCCTTCTCAAGGTTTTGAAAGGTGAAGTATGCACTTCTATTTTTTATCCTGCCTTTAGCTTGTGTTGCGCTCCATGGAATGCAATGAGTTATGAGATTGTTCATGTTCAGAATTCTGCCTACTAAAAATTTGTTTGGTTCAACTGTTCCTTTTTAATGTGTGATTATGCTTCTGATGGGTCAGCTAGCTTAAGTTTCAAACTTCTTGTTTTCTTTTCGTTTGTCATGAGATTGTGAAAAGAAATAGTACCCTTCCCCCCCCCCCCCCCCCCCAAAACCCCCTCCCCACCCAATTTTTTTTTTGAAGATCTTGCTACTTGGAATTTGAAGTATCAATATCAGTGGTTTCATGTATGATGTCCTTTTCACAATAACCCTTGTAGACCAAAATTTTCTATTGACAGGCTGTGGAACTCTACTCCACTAGATTTCTTGTCATATTCTTCCGTTTCATGTGCCTTTAGGCCTTGTTTTGATTTTGGTTATGCGGTGACATTAGGAGCATATTAACTATCAGCATCAGATTTATTAATAATTTCCGTTTGATATAGCTTCTATTGTATCCTAATGTTGCTCTCATGACAAGTGATATGCATTCTAATATCTGAAAAACCTTATGCATGCCCTGTTTTCAGGTTCGTGATAGGGCTACACTATATCTGAATACACTTGGAGGTGATGGTTCAGTTGTTGAAACTGATAAAGATGTGAAAGAATTTCTCTTTGGGTCAGTTGATGTCCCATTGGTCAACCTGGAAACAAGTTTGAAGAACTATGTGAGTGTTCATGATGTGTTGCTGTTCTTTAAGGCATCGTGAATTGTTGAATAATTGGCTCAACTGTTTTTTGGTATTACAGGAACCTTCCGAAGAACCTTTTGATGTCAATTCTGTACCTAAGGAGGTTAAATCTCAGCAACTTGCAGAGAAGAAAGCACCAGGTAAAAAGCCCACTGGTTTGGGTGCTCCTCTAACTGCCCCCACATCCACGGTTGATGCGTACGAAAAGCTGCTATCCTCTATCCCAGAGTTCTCAAGCTTCGGGAAGCTTTTCAAGGTGTTTCTTTAGCGGATACTTTCCGATATGTACTTGTCTGTTATGATTCGTTTTGATAATATTAATTTACTTGTTTTTTTAATGTCCAGTCCTCGGCGCCAGTGGAGCTCACAGAAGCTGAAACAGAATATGCGGTTAATGCTGTCAAGCACATTTTTGATGGGCATATAGTGTTCCAGTACAACTGCACAAATACAATCCCTGAGCAGTTATTGGAGAATGTAATGACCGATTTCTACAAGAAATATCAGTAACTTACAAATTTCTTCTAAAATTTCTGAGGTGTGTGGTGTGCTTGTTGCCAGGTTTCTGTTATTGTAGATGCTTCAGAAGCTGAGGAATTTTCAGAAGTAGCAGTCAAGCCTTTAAGATCTCTTCCATACGATTCACCAGGACAGACATTTGTGGCATTTGAGAAACCTGAAGGCATCACCGCAGTTGGAAAATTCTCAAATGTGTTGAGGTTCATTGTTAAAGAGGTACTAGCTTTCTCCTGTACCTGATGATGCCTGAGATTTTGTCTTTTTTTATTGCTATTTTTCTCAAACCTCTGAAGGCAGCTATTTTGTTCTGGTAACATTTATAGAGGCATTGTTTATGTACATCATGTTTAACTTGGCTATATTTATTAGTTTGGGTGCTTGTTGGACATTCTTTGGAGCTGTCTGTGCAATTTTAATTGGGAATTTGTAGTCATGGCTGATATTATAGCACCTGACAGATTTTATTTTGTGTCGGGATGCCTCTGTTATGTTTATAATGTTTGTTTGAGTAGGGCGACCCGAAGGGGGAGGGAGAGTATAATTAGTTCAAAAATATTATAATTGCTCTCTTGTTACATTTGCTATGTTTCATAGTCATATTCTCGAAGTAGTATATGTAGCTGAATATTTGTTGTATCCATTCCTTCCCCTGCTGCTTATGTATGGCTTGGTATTCTCAGGTTGATCCCTCTACTGGTGAGGCCGAGGATGATGGTGTGGAAGATGAATACCAGTTGGAGGACCTTGAGGTTGTTGCAGCAGATTACATTCTAAAAGTGGGGGTATCCAATTTCAGGAATGCCTGGGAAAGCATGGACCTAGATTCTGAGCGAGTAGATGAGTATGGTCTTGGCCCAAGAGAAAGTTTGGCAGAAGCTGTGAGTGTTGTAATGAACCTTCTTGGCATGCAGCCTTGTGAGGTATGTGATTTTATTCCATCTCTTTTCATTGTTATGGTACTAGTCGCCCAATTCCAAAATTAGATATACATTTTGACTTTGTTAGGTCAATTTGCAAAGGCCTAAAATTCAAAATTGATGCAAACTTATTTAAACAAATATAATTATTGTATATTAGCTAAAAGTACTACTAATTATAATATTTGTTACTTGCAATGCTCGAATGAAATCATTACATCAATACTGAATTTTAGAAATTCGTAATTTGACTTCAAAAAGTCAAAATGTATCTTTAATTTTTGGAATGGAGGTAGTATTTTCTCTTAATGTTTGCTGATTTTTTATGCTTAGAAGTTTTACAGTTTTTAGATTATTTCCTTTTACATTTTTGTCCTAACTCCTAAGAGCAGCTTTTGAAACAGAAATCCAGACTTTTCAGGAAGTAGATTTTAATGTGAATGCAGTGCTTAGGTTCCTTGTCCCCATTAACAGGAGTCCAAGTCCTTTCCTTGTTTTCTTTAGTTGTCTAGTAATCTATCGAGTCATTTTGCCTGAATGAAAATCAATTCTGAGATTTTTATTGCTGCTACTACTGTTAGATTGCCAAGAAATACTATTTATCACTTGTTTCATTTCTTTTGTTTTTTCAGGGCACGGAGGTTGTCCCAAGCAATTCTAGATCGCACACATGTTTATTATCTGGTGTATACATGGGAAATGTAAAGGTGCTTGTTCGGTTGTCATTTGGTATTGATGGGCCCAAAGAGGTGGCAATGAAACTTGCAGTAAGATCAGATGATATATCTGTAAGTGATGCCATTCATGAAATAGTAGCAAGCGGTTAGTTGGTTGGTTTTATTAAGATTGGTTTAATTTTTCGCGTACCTAAATGAGATCGAGGTAAATGAGATCGAGGTAAAAGGCTGCAAACAAGAGCCTTTGTATGTGATGCTACCTGCCAATCATTATATTTGATAGTCTTGCTGAGGGGATTTCAAATTTTTTGTTTTTGTTGCTTATATCGAGCTTTTGAAGGAAGTAAGCTTATTTTCCCATCGTCAAGCCACTGAATTACTTTGATCGTATATATCAAGTGATTTGAAGCCTTAAGTAGTGAGTTTTTCTGGTTTGTGTGTTGAGTTTTAGAAGATAAAAGGACGGCTGTAATTTCCTTAGAATACATAAAATTTTCTGCTGTATAAGGAGGCTTCGGTGATTTGAGCATTGAGCTGAAGGTATTTCAAATAATTTCAACTGGTGGTTCTACATAATAAACAACTGAGTTTTGCTGATGTAGAACATGATAGTATGTTTGGTATTTTTATTTAATTATTCTTCGTCTTCAAGTTACTTGTGCTCGGTAGATGTACTGATTTATGAGAAGTGTGCCCACAAAATGTTTGAGCCGAACTTTCGAATTCTAGCGGATTTTGCTAGTCGAACTTTGTAGACTAACTCATAATTTGTAATGTTGCTGGTCCTAAATGTCTCAAATATATCAATACATGATTGCTCTACGTTATCGTGGGCTGTGTGTAATCAATGCTCTACTAAAATTTAGACCCAAGCATTATTCAATTCCTAATATAGAAGATACACCAACAGCATGATCATGAAAGCCCGAAAACCCGGGATTGTGATTCAACCCTAGTGATGCTTTCGATTTTGAGCCCGAGCCACTTGAAATGGATTGATATTCTGATTTCAAGGTAAATGTTGACCTAGAACCATGTAAGTTTTGAGTAATAAGTGTGCATATGAATTCATTTGCAAATGTACCGGAAGTTCATTTAGCTTCTGCTTTAAGCTTGTCAACTTATCAGGGTTGTGGAAAGGTAACCTTCAGGTTCAAAATTGTAATCCGATCCACCAAAAAAAGTCTCATTTGTGAATATTAAGGACAAATAGTTGTTTCACGTATACTATTACAAATAATAAGTTAATTTTGTAAAATATATGATCATAAATTTTATGATATAGAGGATTTTGAGTTATTTTATACCAGCTAGTATCACTCTTTTTGTGGAATAATTTTTTTTTCTTTTTCTAAATGACTTTTTGTTTTTGTGTGTGAATAGAGTACTAGTTACAAGGATAGGTATGAGCTTTAGGCTCAATTTTCCGGTAGCATCCCCAAACCCAACGAAATTTGGCTTAACCAACGACAAGCCGGAACTATGAAAGACCATTAAGCAACGGAGTTGAATTGAAATTTTTTCATTTCCATTTTGCATAAAATCTGTTATCACTCCACAACAACATTCTATTCAACTGAACTTTAACATTTCTGTGTCTTAAATGCAAATGCCTATGCTATTCGCTTTTCGAAACTGTAAGCAAAATACGGAGGAAAAGCCTTCACTTCTTCAATAATCCTCTTCATTTCCCTCACCAAAAACTCAATCTTTGGCCTCAAATTATTCTCAATACCATAACCAAATATCGCCGGAAATCTAGCACAAATTCTAGCCGATTCCTCGTACAAAAACCCAACACTTTGCAACAACACTACCTTCTTTTCAAGCTTCTCGACACGAGTATTCAAAAGATGAGCATTTAAAGTAGTTGGGGAATTCAACTTCTCAAGGCATAATTCTCTAAGATAAATTAGCGTGGCAGCAGAGAATTAAGCCACATGATTCTTCCACCATGCAGCCAAATCAGGGCCGAGAAAATCAAGGACAGGCTCAATTTCAGTAGGATTAAAATTGGGGGAGAAGAGTTTAGGGCAGAGAAAGCAAGTTTATTGAAATCCAGTTCCAAAAAGCCCCTGGATTTGAGGTAATTTTCAGTTGGCAGGATATGGGCTACGGATTCTGGTGATGGGTTTTTGTGGGGTTTGGTTTCTGGGTTTATGATGCCAATAGTTTTCAATAGTGTTTTCAGACCCGGACCGGTCATCGAACCGGAAAAACTACCGGGTGGACGGGTTACTGATCCAACCAGTGATCGGACCGTTATTGAACTGGTGACGTCATTAATATATAATAAATAATAAATAATTAAATTTATTAATTATTATTATATATTATATATAATATTTAGTAAATATGTAAAATTAATCAATTTATCTAAAAAATATAAATATATTTGTACTAAATTTATATAAAAAAAAGATATTAAATTATGATCATAACTCAAAATTCAAGGCTTAAGAGTGATAAAATCAAATACAAATGAACATAAACATCTCTATGATACATTCAATCAAATTCGGTAAAATAAATAAATCTATTTGTACAATATTTACTTAATACAATTCAAATAAATACTAAATCTATATGAAAAGAAATATATTAAATCATGATCATAACTCAAAACTCAATCAATGATATATTTAATCAAGTTCAAATGCTTAAATTAAAAAAAAAAAAAAACATAGGTAGGGAACAAGTAAAACCGGTGACCTGATGATCAGGTCACTGGGTCAACCGGTCTGACCGCCGGGTCACTGGTTTTTGACCAAATCCGATTTTTTGGCTTAAACCGGACCGGAGGATAGACTGATTCCGGTTTTTTCCGGTCGGACCGGCTGTCCGGTCCGATTTTTATAACCATGGACTTTTCAGGTACAAGAGGTTTTCGCGGTGAGATGTATAGAACTTGAGGAAGAGATTAGGGTTTGGAGTGGAGAAGAGAGATTGAATACTAGGGGGAACGAAGGAGCAAATTGTTAGGGGGGGAATAGATAAGAGGAGTGAAGCATTTTCTGTTTTAGCGGGAAATGTAACTGACTGGCGTTGATTAAAAGTGTGTGGTGGTTGGAGGATATGGTAAGTGAGAGAATGTAAAGCGATAATATGATAAAGCATGGACGAGGCTGTACGTGTGTTGTTAGATCTCAGCCATCCGATTAGATGACCTTTTGAGATTCTCTAAAAAGTCTTGTGCCTCGATGAAATTTAACTTGTCCGTAAGAAAATATGTTGAAAGTTTGCACCTATTAAGAAGTTGAAAATAAAGGCAACAGATGAAAGTTTCTTTCGTTAGATTAGATGAATAGCTTTCATCGCTACAAAGTGACTCTGTCATATGCTACTAGGAAATTATAAATCATTAGTCTTAAAATAGTATAATAATTTTCTCTAACAAATGGTCAACAAATCATTATCCAGTAAAACGATTAATATCTTTATATTTCCATTACCAAACTCGAAATTATACAAGGATAACAACAGAATACAGTACTATGGTTTCTCAAACCACAGCTGTACCTTAGAACGGATTCAAGGAATACACAGGGAGCACAATTTCTAAACTACAAGGAGAATCAATGGCCTAGGAAGGCAAAATCAGAATATTGAAGCTGATGATTTGAGTACACTCATATCACTCTCCTGTACCCTCCAAAAGCCCAAATCTGCCAATGTGAAACAGTTGAATAAAAATCACCCACACAAATGCTTATGCATATACTACAGACACAAACTCTTTGGTGGTTGTTTAAACAAGAAATAACTACATGTGCCATTAAACTTCTAACACATGCAATGCCAAGATTGAAGGTAAAAAGTAGCGACAAAATAATGAGTAGTAAATAGTTTTAGCATGATGCGAAGGAAAATATGATAAAAACACAACCTTATAGGAAGAAAGCTCAAAATTAACCCACTTTATAAAGTGATAGAGAACATGAAAACCATTTTCTAGAGCCTCGAAGAAATATTTTTATGCTGGCATTAGTGCATTACTCATATGCCTATTGTCAACAACAAAATCTTTTACAACTAAGAAGAGTGCATGTACTACATTTTATACATAAAAAATGTATATGTATGGCAATAGAGCAAATAGACAATTTAAGATTCGTTGTAGCTGATAGCCCTAAGCCATAGTGAATGTTGGTTTTGAATTGACATGGGCCATGTTTACTAGTAGACAAAGATTCAAAGGATGGATTTTTATTCAGAAATTGAAATATAATTTATACCTAGTTGCATTTGGTCAAAGTTTTATAGCATGTTTACCATTTTTTACAATTTATACAACTTTTTTTCATTTCTTTTTCCCTGAAACCTCATGTTTATCAGTTTAGGTAAGATGCGCACAACCGCAAAGAACCAAGCAGGTTATCAACACATACATTTTTATTTTGCTATTATACATACATATAGTGTCTATATAATTTCATGCATCAAAGATAACACATGACTTGGACTAACCTTTAAGTTTGAATCCCAACTTCCTGTACATAAAGCGCTCCCGTCAGATGACAAACCCAAACAGCTGATCCGACCCCCATGTGAGTTCTGAAGAGAGCCCAAGTCCAAAACCATCTATCGTGCAAAAAGAGAGGTAAGAAAGCAGCCCAACCCAATTCATCTTCCATCAAAACATATGAATATAGACATACAGTGCAAGGCTCACAAGATGAAGCTAAAAACTAGACCTTGAAGCAAACACTCTATTTGCTATCTGCTAACTTAAATTTTTAATTAGGTATGGCAATATTCATTTTTTCTTTTTTTTGCAAGTATTTATGTATTTGTGCTTTATGTGTCATTATTTGTCTTCTTTCCCATCTGAATTACTTATTTCTTGGTCACGCATCTAAGTAACAAGAATCTAAGAAAAAAAATTAATCTCTAACTGTAGCCAATTTTAAGCAGATCTTTAGCTCTTGCACAGACAGGAGGAAACAGATTAATGAAGCATTACAACAAAGTGTGCTGCATAATCTTAGTGTGCATGTGTGTAAGAGAGAGGGATAGAGAGAGAACACAGAAGTATATGACCAAGGACTATGTAACTAATTTATATAATCATTGGTAAAATTCCAATGCATGATTATGCAGACAAGTGCCAGCAAGAGGTCCTAACACAAGCCACACATAAATACTCTTCACAAAGATAAACTAATTATATACCTTTGCCAATAAAGTATCCCATACATAGCAATCACCATTGGCGTAGCCAGCAAAGAGAAGTCGGCCTGATATGGAGAATGCAATTGAAGTCACATGAGGGAAATCATTATCAGTATGCTGCTGATTATATATTTGGAGTTGGTGTCCGGTTCTAATGTCAAATAATCTACAAGTTCCATCAGCTGAACCAGTTCCAAATCTATTTCCATCTGGGAAGAACTTTACGGAATTAACATCTCCCTCATGACCGTGAAATGTACGGACTGCTCGACTTGCAACACGAGTGTCCCACAGATGTGCAGTTGCATCACAAGAGCCAGAGATGAACATTCTTGAGTTTGACCCATTAATTGAGAC
Source organism: Hedera helix (assembly GCA_947179155.2). NCBI lineage: Eukaryota > Viridiplantae > Streptophyta > Magnoliopsida > Apiales > Araliaceae > Hedera > Hedera helix. The sequence goes on from OX359287.1 coordinate 33,364,368, forward strand.
ACTGAAAGAATGTAAAATAATGAAGTATGAGAATCCTTGTTGATGTATCTTATATACGCCACGATGCTTTTCGAAAAATGGTGTTAATTTTTCCTAAAAGTACTTTCAAGTCTCAAAAAATAATTGTGACTAAATAATTTCTCTAAAGCAGGTTAGTATAAATCAATATAAAACATGGCATAAGAGGTTAACTCTTACTAAAATGCTGTATCGTTGTTGTTCTTTTTGATAAAAGAGTATTAATGTTGTAAATAAGAAGTGTAATTCAATTCTGCCTCAATTAACTTTGGTTATTTGAACCTAAGATGCTGCTTTAATGACCTTTTGTAACATTAAGGGTATAATATTACTGAAGGAAATATACATACTGAACTAACAAGAAGTGTGGTAGAAGCACCTTGAATCTGCATATCCAACTTTAAGGTTTATTTGTGTAGGAACTAGCGCAAAAAAGATAGCATTACTCATTTTAAAGATTCAGGGTTGAAGTGGCACCCAACGAAGACTTTATCACTTTGATAATTCAGTAGAGCATAAACATGCAAGCAATCAAGTTGCAAAGCTGCCAAATGTGAATTTTGGGAGATCTTCTTAAGCTTCCAAATTCACAAAATTGAAATTTAATACCTAAAACATCCTTTAGAAGGATAAATTTTCACCTTTCTCCTTTCAATTTTCAAAACATAACGCATGACAGAATTACTTAGCACGAAAAGAACTACTTTCAAAACATAAAACACGATAGAAATACTTTGCACAGAACGAACTATTTTGGATCTAAAAAGGTTCAGAAAATATTTGATGAAAAGGTGAAGTTCAACTAAAAAGAAGTGCCATCCACATTACCAGTTACCTAGTTCCAGCTGTTGTTATTAGAAACAAAGAGAGAGATAGACTTGGCACAATGAAGAACATGCAACATACCTTAGCACATCAGCAGTGTGCCCTGCTTGATATTCACCACCAAAAACCGAAGTTCTCAGACCTGTAGTTATATCCCACAAAACACATGTATGATCACCAGAACCGGTTATTAGGTGAGTATCTTCATCTGGAACATACTGACATGACGATACATATCCTTTATGGCCAGTTAGCATTCTTGATACTGGTACATTTCCATCCCTGTCTGTGGAAGAATTTAAGCTAAAGATGGAGCACACGCTATCAAGGCCACCACATGCAACAGACTGCCCAGTTGGAGAGAAAGCACATGCCATTACCCATGGGCAAGGTAACTTAATGGCATGAGTTTTCTGGCTTGTGAGGGCATTCCACACTATTAACCTTCCATCTTGAGATGCACTGACAATACGATTCTTTTCTGGAGTCCAGTCTAGAGAATACACCTGAACAATTCTTAATTGATGAGAATTTTGTTTTTTGCATAATCTAAAATTATGGTCATATCTTAGCTATATAATGACTAAAAGCTATGAAGTTCAAATTCTATCTGAAATGGCTGATTAAATAAATACTTAAATAGAAAGAGAACAATATAATCAACAAGGATGATAATCACCCCACTGAACTTCTTGGACATTGTCAATAGAAATTACACACTCGTCAAAAAGCATCATAGTAATACATGAGGCAGAAATCCTCTACAATTCAAAAAAAAAATTGTGACTAAAGAAATGGTAAAGATGGGTAATAATCAGACACACTAAACCATGTTGATGGCCAGCAGTCATCTTATGGTCTACCTGTCCAGTGTCCATTATTCCCATGCAAAAAGTGTGCTACAAACTAATAGCTCACGAAACTTATCCTTACGCAGATACATGACCATCCCTAAATATTTCTTGAGCTATTATTTTAGAAGTTTTCTCCAAATGGTGAGGTTATTCCGATTAACCCTTGAGAAAATCACAAGCGATCCAATATCAAGAGCTTAGCACTAATATGGCAGAGCAATGTGAAAAACTATTCTAGAAATACTAGGTCAAGATGTAGGTAAACTGATTTAAGGCTATCAATTCATAGAGCTCTAGTTTTGAAATGCCTAACTAGGGGAGTATCAACTTTTTTGTATTAATTAAATCCATAGTTGTTAGATTTTTCACAGCCAATCATTTATCCTAATTTCCTTGTGACGAAACAAAAGTATACTACCAACTAATCTCCGTATCCAAACTTTAACACTACGATAAAAGATCAGCTCTGAACTACAATGTATTTAACAAAATACATTTATACACTTCAAAAATTAATTATCTTTTTCCAATATGTATTATGCATACAAACACACAAAATCACGCGCGCACACACATAAATTGAAATCAGAATCAATACAAATTTAACGAAAACGAATCCTAACCTTCCCAGTGTGTCCCTGCAAAGTCCTACAGCAAACCAGATCCGTGGCGCTAAATGTAACTGGAGTCTTACCTTGCGACCTAGCATATCCCGCAACTGTAAATTTAACACAAAAACGAACAGATCCAAGTAAATTCAAAAACAAATAAAATACAGAATCCGCCCAATTTTGTTGGTACTAATTTATTTATTTTTAAAAATGAGAAAGATGAAAATCAAACCATCGGTATCCAGTAGAAGTAAGCGCTTCTGCTTCAAGCGTTCTCTTAGAGAATTCAGAGTCTCTGTAGCTGCCATGTGCCGCTCTTTAAGCTCCGATACTGAGGACATCTTTCAATGTATGCTTATATATACACAAATGCTTTGAAAGGTCAGCAAAGGTTGAATTTGAAGTTAACAACAGCCCTTATTTTCTTCATTTTAACGAGTGAATTGAGGCTAAAAAATGTAATTCAGCTTTCTTTCATGTGAAGTGGCGGCTTTTGAGTAGGATTTTTTGGGAGAGAGAGTGGAAGGGGAAGAATAACAAAGAAAATGAGCAGACAGAATGACAGATAGAGATGATGGAAGAGAGAGAAGAGCTTACGTGCGATACATGAAACTGAGGAGAGAGAATATATATATATTCCACACAACTATTTAGGTATTTAGAGGATATAGATTATCGCAGGGATTATATTTAATTTACGATTTTTCTTAAAATGTATCTTTAAAATATATATTAAGGGTAGAAAATAAGATATAAGATTTATTAAAAATTATTTGCTTATACATTTATATTAAATTTAATATATAAAAAGATAATATATTAGTGACCCTATATATTGAATTCAATACAAATATATAAACAAATAATATTTAGTGAGTCTTATCTCTTGTTTTCCGTACTTAGCATGTGTTTTTAGGGAACATGTTAAGAGAGCTCTTAATTTATATGACATCAACAAATATTTTTTAGTTTTCAATTTTTCTAATAGATACACTATCTTGTAAATTATAATATAAAAAAATTAAAATTATCAATAAATTTAAAAAAACTCTAATCATCCTTCGATTATCTCATTTAAATATAATTAAAATTATAATTTATGGGACTATCAAGTTCATAGATTTAGTCTTTTTGGTGTTTAAAATATAGTTTTATAATATATTTAGTCCAACTATTAGAGAAAGAAGATGAATTATATACTATATTTAATCTATAAATTTATTATTGAAGATGGCCTTAATACTTAATAATTCATGTTCGCTCAGTCCTAAAATAAAATCCTAATTATATTCTTACATTTAGTAAGCCAATAATTTTATTCGACGACAAATTCTACCCATAAATATTAAAATAAAGACAAAAAATAAATCTCATATTAACTTTCATTCCTAAAATTTAAATTTTAAAAAAATATAATCTCTTCACACAAACTAGTAGATTAGTCATTAGAAACTCTTTTGTACAAAATAATAAGTAGTGGGTCAATTTTTAAAAATTTATTTTATTACAAATGCAAAATATTTATTTAAATAACAATGCGGGAGAAATATATATAATGATTACTTCTATTTTTTTTTGTATGTTTACTTTTAATTTTTTTTGTATGTTTACTTAATAATAATATAATATAATAATATGATAAAAAATTATAATAGAAAACATGTAATTGTATTATAAATGCTATCGCCAAAAAACATAACTTTTTTATATAACAAAATTCACGAATAAATTATTTTTTGTTTAAATAGAGAGTAGTACTTTTAGTATGAAGTTTAAACTTTATTATTTTTTTTTTGTTTTTAACTTGAACAAGGAGTGATATTTTTTTGGAAGAAAGGAGTTAAGAGTCCTCTATATTATTTTGATAAAATATGTCGAATTTTAATAGAAGTAAATATATTATATTATCGATAACTTATTATTATAAGTTCATGAATAATTGAATGGTGTATTAATAAATTAAAATTAACATATTTTTTGTCGAAATATATATATTTTTATATATTAATTAATAAGTATTTTTCAGTTGATGTAGAAATAGAAATGGGTAGTATAATTAATCTGATACAAATTTTTGGTCAAATAAACTAAAATATTAATTTATGTTTCACCAAAAATAATCATTATATACTAGTAATTATAATAGAATATATTCCACTTTTCCCCGACAGACAGAAGGATTTTCAGTCATTTTAAAATCAAAGTGTGGGGCCAAAATTGAGGAAGCCGCCGGGCCCACGAGCCTGATGTGGCGTCAGCCAGGGGAGGTAGATACAAGTTGGTGATGGTGTGACACGCTGTTTAATTGGTCTCAGAAGACCAGAATTGGCTGAATTGTCAACGGAAGATAGAAGTTGGGAATGGTGGGATAATGACAGGTGAAATTTCACTAGATGGACAGCAGTTATAATCTTACAGTCATGGAGAAAATATGACGACTTTTACGTAAATTAAATAAAATGACATTTTTATTTTACTATCTTTTACTTTAAGTGGGATAAAGATCGTATAAAGTAGAAAAAAACAAGAAGAGAAACTAAATAAATAATGGAAATTAATATTTTTATAAGAAAAATTATATTTTTATAAGATTATACTCACATAAATAGTAAATAAAGCTTTTTTATATGAATAATAAAAACTTTGTAAAAAAATTAATTTTTTTTGTAAAAATATTAATTCTCTAAATAAATTAAATAGAAACAATGATTAGCCTTTTAAATTATTAACATCTTAGGAACAAATTTTCCACGTTAGTGCGTCAAAAGTCTATATATATATTTTTTAAATGATATTTTATGACGACTTTTACGTAAATTAAATAAAATGACATTTTTATTTTTTTAGATTTTATTTTAAGATTATATTTGTTTATAAAAATATATATATATAATTAAATTATTTGTATTAATTTAACACTAGTTAAAATTATTTTATCCCATAATATAAATTAATAATCCTATGAACTATTTTTTTTATATCATTTCTAAAACTATTTATGTAAAATTATATAATTCCACAAAAAATTTAGAATTAATAATTTCTCTCATTTTAAGCTATTAAATGACTTTATATAACTAATAATTCAACATTAAGGGATTATTAATCTCCCATCATTCTTATAAAAAAATAAAAAGAAAAAGTTGGGCTCTACTAGATGATTCGAGACTAGTGATACACAAATGGCCTACGACCTGTGACCCGGCCTGGTCAAGGCCTGGCCTGGAGGCCACAAACATGCCACGTTTTTTTAGCTTAGATCCGGCCTGACCTAGTTCTTCCAAAGTTCGCTCTGACCTGTCAAGACAATTACATTTTATAGTACATTTTAAAAAAATATTACAATAACAGTGCACTAAAAAAATATTTACAGATTTAGTGCATATGTAATTTTTTATTACATAATTAATGTATTCTTATCCCTTTATTTTAGTTGAGTGATTTAATAGATTGCTGATGTGGCTCATGTTTTCTAGTTGATTGTACAATTTAAAATTCAAATTGAAATTACTACTACGACATTCTTATTTACAGATTATAATTCTTATCCCTTTATCATTATTCTCTCTCCTCTTCCATTAGAGTTTTTCATCATTCTTCTCTCTCTTCTTCCATTAATGATTTTTCTCTACAGAATTCATACGTTATTCTTCTTTGCCAACTCACTCTTATTTTCACGATTTAGCCACTCACCATTATTTTCGGCCTCCTCCTTCTCTACCTTTCCGACATCATCTTGGTCAGCTCCATCATCGGCCTCGTCGTCACCATCGTCGGCATCATATTTCCACGTTTACCGTGAAGCACACCCTCCTCCTCCTCCATTTCTGAAAACTGCAGTTTTTTCATCTCCACACCTGCAATTTCGTCATATTATAGTTGGTAACCAAACCTTCATACTAAGGTAACCAAACATTCATATCAAGGTAACCAAAACCTTTATACTAAGGTAACCAAACCTTCGTACCAAGGTAACCAATCCATCTTCACACCTGCATTTTTTTCATAGTGCAGATTAATAAAGCCATACTTTTCGAGGGGGGAGAAAGTGAGGATGAGGAAGAAGATGGTAGTAGAGGCGGAAGAAGATGGTAGTGGAGGCGGAAGAAGATGGTGGCGGTTGTGGCAGAGGAAGAAAAAACTGCAGTTTTTTCATCTCCACGCCTGCAGTTTTGTCATAATACAGTTGGTAACCAAACCTTCATATCAAGGTAACCAAACCTTCATATCAAGGTAATCAATCTATCTCCACACCTGCATTTTTTTCATAGTGCAGATTCATAAAACCATATTTTTCGAGGGGGAGAAAGTGAGGATGAAGAAGAAAATGGTGGTGGAGGCGGAAGAAGATGGTGGCGGTTGTGGCGGAGAAAGAAAAAACTGTAGTTTTTTCACCTCCACACCTGTAGTTTCGTCATACTACAGTTGGTAACCAAACCTTCATACCAAGGTAACCAAACATTCATATCAAGGCAACCAGACCTTTATACCAGTAACGAGTCAGTAACCAAATCCTTCAAGCTTCTTGTCAATGGTGGTTTTAAAAGAGAGGGAGCAACCAGACCGCGCCCCTTGTCAAGGATTCATGTTGAAGATGCACATATATATGTTTAGATGGAAGGAGTAGGTTGAGGCGAAGGAGAGGAGAGAGAAAAGGAGAAGGTGGAGGGAGAGGAGAGAGGAGAAAAGAGAAGGTGGAGGCGGAGGAGAGAGAAAATGAGGTGGAGGCGGAGGAGAGAAAAGGAGAAGGTGGAAGATGAAGATGATGTGATTTTTGTGTTATACTCTTTTTATAATTATTTTATAAATGCACTAATCTTGTAATTAATTTATAAATGATGTATATTACTGTAAAGAGCCATTTTCTTTATTCGCTACTTCAATTCTCCCACTGCAGACAAAAACTTCATCTTTGTGACAACTCATTTAACAAATAAAATAAAATTGACGTCTTTTAACACGTTCATTCATGCATGTTTGTTTATATACGAATAATGAAATTCATAAAAACACATTGACTAGTGTAATATATAAGAAATTTTCTTACCTAGCTAGCGACCTACACTTCTTACAAATCTTTCATTGCATCTTTATTTTAATAAATATTTAACTTAACAACTAGAAAGTCATTTACAAAATAATAAAAAAAATAAAAAAAATATTTTTCATTATTGTAATTTAAAAGTTGTAACTTGTAATACATTACTTTTAATTAATATATCAATTAAGGTTAAAATTTTAATTAATTTTTAATAATGTTTAAAATTACTAAAAAAATTATTTGAATTGAACTGAATTGACTTGGCCTGACCTGTACACCTCAACAGACCCCCTTTTTGAGCGTCAAGCCTAGCCTACAGGCCAAAAGTCAAAGACTCGGCCTGACCTAATTAACGATTAAGGCCTGACAGGCCCAAGCCGGGCCGATTGTGCATGCATCCGGACACAAAAAAATGTTACCTAAAGTTTAAATTATAAAAGGAAGGCCATTAAGCTCTGGTCTGGTTTCTGCTACATTCATATACAATGTTAATTTTCGTAGTATACGAGCTGTAGTTTTATTTATGCAATAATTTTAAAATCAATGTGATGTTTTTAATTTAAAATTAATATGATTCCAAAAATCCAAGCACAAGGGGTACAAGCAACTGACACAGCGCAAGCAGCCATTCATACAGTAACGTATAAAACAGCTTGTAGAATATCGGTAATATGTATTAAACAAAAGATGCAAGATTTTTGAGACGGACTCTCCATAAGAATACGCATCGCAAATTGAACAGTAGAAAACACTCGTCTTCTACAATACTGCAGGAAGAAGTATTACTAAGCTTACCAAATTATATAGGATACGTTTACGAAATAAGGCAATACTGCAGGAAGAAGTATTACTAAGCTTACCAAATTATATAGGATACGTTTACGAAATAAGGCGAGAAAGAAGAGAAAGCAAACGGATTGCAAAAATTTAAGTATTTGTACAAAGGATGAGCGCAACTGGGAAAACTTACGAAAACACTCATTTTAGCAACAAATTCTGCTAACAACATGAAGATTCTTACAACAATTTTGTAAGACGGCATAAATAAACAATGGCAAAATGCACAGTAACATTTTATATTTCAACCAATAGAAAAAAAGAGAAGCCACCCTTGATCATCCAACCAATCCAAAGAGGAGGAGAAACCGGAAAACAAAATCATAAATTAAAATAAAAATAAAAACGTAGAAAGAGCACCCACATTAACCACCAGAGTGGGATACCGGAGTTGTTACAAACTGGCCATCCTTGTACACATGAACAAACTGCTGCGGCAAAGCATGTTCCCCCTGTAACAAAAACACGACAGCCTCAGTAAATACCTAAATAGATTTTATTTTTGTTTATCCATTGGTCTTCACTAAAACGCCAAGTAGTTTGTAAGCCATATGAAACTAAAACAAAACTATAAATACTCCATTTTTGAGAGACATCTGGAGAGGGCTGCTGAAGTTTGCCTCCTTGCGTGTGTGCGCGAGCGCACGTTTGTATATAGCCTCCCTCGGTGCCATTTTGCTAAAGATAGCTAGCAAAGGAACAATATTGTTATTTGTTTTGTAGTATGTGCAACAAGGAAGAGGAGACAATTGATCACCTATTACTTCATTCGGGGTTGCCTATATTTGTATTGGTTGGAGGGGTTCGTGAGTGGGGATGAGATATGAAAAGAGGCCAGATGTTAACTCGTTATGTTTCATATTGTACATTTGGAGGAAGAAGAATCCGAAATTAAGGGTATTGATCCCGGCTTAGATCTGACTTTCTGGATTTAGAAATTTCTTGTTTTTATTTCCGCAAAGTTACCTTGGCTAGTATCCTTTTTGTGGATTGTTTGGGACAGATTCGGGCAAGGTTGCTTGGTTCAGCTAAGATGACCAATAAAGAGTCTAGGGCCGTATAGAAGTTCTTTTAGGTTGATGTTTTGGTTTCAATTAGATAGGATTTGGTCTTTTTATACATGAGAGTACAACCAAATAAACTGCTGTAGAATGAGAATGCAAGGGATAAAACTAAACCCAAATTCAGTAGTGCTCCAGAACCACTACAAAGACTAGCACATCTAACATTGAAATTTTTGGTTGGACCAGTTGAGACCTATTTCTCCTTGCAACGAGAGCATGGGTAAAAGACCTAGTGCTGATAAGACCGTGTTTATAGAAGTAAGAATTAGATAAAGCGAAAGGACATTAAGTAATTCATCCAGTAAATTGTTATCAAAAATCGATCCAAGGAGAGAAACATACGTCATTAATAAATTTTGGGGATCTTACTACAATTGCCATAGTAGTTTAATTATTAAGCCTCATAAATTTATTATGTATTATTATGACTCCTACTCCTATTATAGATGTTTCTTATAGCATTAAGGCTATGTTTCTTGGCAATAATAATGGAAGGGACAGAATTATTTAAACTAGTTTAATATCTTTAGGCACTATATTATCATATAACTAGTCCTTTCTATGATCCTATGGACTAATTGTAATAATTTCTAAGGCATTTGATACCCCTTTTGAGTACTATCAAATGGCCTTCAAAATGAAAAGCATAATTCATGGAATTAAATAAAGGGGCTTGATACTGGATAAAATAGTGCCTAAACCTTTAGGTTTAAAACTTGTAAATATAGACATATCACGTCCATTATTATAGCAAACAAACATAACCTTAAAGTTAAAGAGGTACTTAGTATAGATACCAACAACATCATTGCAGAGCCTTCATCTTTATAGACTTTATTATATTAGAATTTGAAAGAGTTTATGGAGGCAAACAGAAAAACGGGAAAAAACATAGAAACATACCCAATCATCTTCAAGAGCAGCCCCGGGTACCAACACATTTATCTCACTTGACTTGGCTGTTGTTATAGAAGCCTCCAAAGAATCTTTGTTCAAATATAATTGGCAACCAGCCGTATTGTCTACTGAAATTGTGGGGGCTGAACCCTAAATATCAAACATAAAAGAAAGAAATGCTTGAGTATAAACTTAAACCATAGTTATATTGCATAAAGCGAGCAAAACAAGCATCACAGATATTTTAAACTAGATACACAAGTAAAATAAAATAATAGAAAAGGATACCTGACATTGCACCTCGACGCCATTACAGTTAACAATCTCACAAGCAGCCACCACGTCCTGTCTCAAAATTGGAACATAAAGTGAGCCATTATATTTCTTATACAACTTAAATAGTCAGATTTATTTTCAAATATTTACTGTACTGACCTTGAACACAATCCCCGTCTTAGTGCATTTGTCTATGGTTATGTTGTTAACTTTCCCTGCACATTGTCCCAGTAATGGTAAGCTCTTAAACAGAGCTCAATACTATATCATGTGATATAAATGCTTCTGATAAGATAACAGGTATTACCTTGGATCTGAAGAACAGAATCCTTACATCCAAAAACATATACAGTTTGCTTTGCATCACAGTCATCAATTACTAAATTCTTCTTTCCAATTTGGTATTCAACCACCCACCTGCCCAGTTATACAGCATGAAACATGATATCAATCTGTTATATGGATTCAAAGACAAATTATAACCATGAACTGTTACTCACTTGCGGCCCATTTGAAGCTCTAACTTGGGAGGTGCTGTTTTGGAGAAAGAAGACGAACTGCCACGACCATCTTTTTCATTAGCAGTAACAATGCCAGCTCGATCTGCATGGTTCTTTGTCTTCATATCAGCTGTGACCTTTCTCAAACCTACAAAGCAAGAAATCAGGGGGACAAAAACAAAAAACAAAAACAAAAAAGAAAAACAAATAGTAACTAAGAAAAATAAACAAACAGGTGTTGAAGAAGGAGAACTACCAGAAGTCACAGGCTTCCCTGAACTAATTTCTTGAAAAACAGCAGCCATCCCCGCCTTTGGGCGAGATGATGAAGGCTGAGGAGTTTCTGAACTGAAGAGCGAGCCTGGCGGAGGAGGTGGAGGAGCAGGAGCCTTTGCAGTAGGAGCTTTTGATGGAGCAGACACAATAGCTTTCCCTGTTGCACTCCATACAGGACCCAAGGGATAGTGAGCCTTCACATAATCCCTCAAGCCTGGAACATAGAGCTCCTTCAAAGCTTTTGCCCACTCCACATGATTTGGGTCTTTATTTCTATACTCTACGAGAACCTTAAACAAAGCAATACAAATATATCAGCAGTAGCCACCTAAATTACTTTGTAAAATGTGGTATCACTGCAGGCTGAAATGAACATGTAATTCACTATAAATATACATATATTGGTTTTGTCAGGTCATATGGCATTGTCTCACAGAAGCGTCAGAGTTGGGGAAGATAAAGAAAAGAGGTCGGGGCACAGAAATAAATAAAGTGACATAAGAAGTTTTAAAAGGTAAAAGTTCCCATATGTGAATTCCTACTTGGTGCATCAATATATGTCTCGAAAATAGCTCATATATAACTTAGAAGTACATAATAAATGAAGCTGTCTAGTTTTCACGAAAGACAAATCATAAAAATTAAACGCAAAATTAACAACTTTTTTGCACACGTTATGATGCAAATACCTTGCATGTGTGTGTGTGTGTATCTGAACAAAAATGAAGAAAATGGGTCCCTTTTCTTTTCTTATTTCCAATGGACAAAAAAGGTTCTATTTCATTTGGAATGGCATTTTACTCTGAAGTAGGCTTAAGAAAGAAGTTTCCTCCAATGTTAATGGAATTTCATCAATTATTAGCCAAGTACTAGATGGTCCTCACAGAGTAGACAATAGTTTTTATTTTATTCCCCGAATCGGATCACAAATCCATCTATACATACAAGCACACAGAGTTGTAAGAAGCATAACACAATTTAACACCTACATCTTAAGTCACAATTTTGGATGCAACAGCAATACCTTGTTGTTGTAAAATTCAGCCATTTGCCAACTTTCTTCCACATGCGCAATAGGCATGCTCATCCCTAGAAAAGAGAGGAAGCATAATGAGAAAGCAAGAGACACAATCACATAAATGAATTCATCTGTTTCCAGCATAGAAAGGCGAAATATTTCTCTTACCGCAGTCTTTCCCAGTAAATGCAATCCATGCAAGCGCTGATATACTGTCCACCACACTCTTCAAGTGATTAAAGAAATCGGATCGTCTCCCTTCTGTCATCGCATTCGCTTTTATAATAACTTCATTTAATGGCTTGAGGAATTCAACCAAACCCGCCATGTCAGGTTTCTGCAGAGACAAATTGAACAAAATCAGCATCATATGACCTCCAGAAACAGAAAAGTAATTAAAACAAGAGCTTTCATTACAGGTACCCAAACGAAGATTGCCACATAATTTTGAAGCCATAATTTGAAATATATCTCTACAACTATGATGAAGGAGGGGGGATTTCCAGGGTTTTAGTCATCGTCTTTTGGAACTAAATATGACTCGAGGCCATTGCAGATATTCTCACGGGACCAAACAAATTGGAATCCACTATAGAGTTCTTAAACACGACCTTTTGTCTATAATAATAATTTCAAAATCCTACTATCATCAAACTTCCATCAAAATGATTCTCATGCATTTATAACATTCGTTATAACACAAGAAAGGGTGATGCATGAAAAATTGCACAAAAAATTGTTTTTGGCATATCAATAAGCTCATGTTACTTGATGAAACTTCAGTAAATCTGGCTCCTAATCTAAAAATACTTATTTTGGTTGAACAAGATTCAAATTATTAGTTAAACCATTCTCAGTAGTGTTTCATATAAGAGAAGCTCATTTATTAATACTCACAATAATGTTAACTAATTTTGTATAATACTCAGAATCTTAAAATTTAGAGCAAGAAAACACCAATTCAATCCAGAGCTGATATAGAAAGAAAAAAAATTCCATATAATCTACAAATAAATCAACAAGATTCGAAACAACTATTATACATTCATACAATTTCATTTGTGGATCAAAACTAATTACATAGAACTCCAAAATTTCAATACACGTATATAAAGTGTATAAACACCTTAAAGTATAATAATATCTCTATGCATATGTAATGTAATGAAATGAAATGAAAAAACAAAAGTAACAACTGGATAAAAGTTGACCTTAGATTGTTTTATTTTGATAAGAAGCTCCTTCTGAACAGAGAATGCTTGCCCGAGAACCTTGGTGACATCCTCAACTTGTCCCCCAATCTTCCCCGCTGCAGCCGAAACCCTACCTAGGTATTGCGCTACGAAATCCTCAAATGCTACAACTGAAGGATCCATCGCCGCCGCATCTCCGCCACTCTCCGACGAACCTCCCTGTCGGAAACCGCCGGACAGCGACTCCAGCCGCGCCACGGCAGACTCCAACCTCTGTATCAGTTTCTCATCCATAACGTGCCTCCCGTCTTTCTCTCTCCAGAACTATACACCGATAGAGCAGATCTGGTACTGGTAGTAGTTTATTCAGGGTTATATATATATCCTCCGTATGTTTCGCCTGTTTTTTTTGCTTTTTAAACACCGAGAGGCTTTAAAAGGCAGCCAGGATAGTTGTAATGACGTGTGAACGCTCGGACACTAAGCGGGTTCATTTTTATTTTGGAGGTAAATGTGTCATTATCACAATTTTACTTTTACAACAAATGTGTTGGGGTTTTTGACTTGGCACCTAAATCTTTTGTTTCACTTTCTATCTTTTTATTTTGATTTTTTCACTACCAAAAAGTTAATTCCCAGTCCCACAAGGATATAATTTGAAGTAAATATATCCTATAAAAATTGTACTGAAATAAAAACAAAATTGTGCCAAGCAAAGAAAATATTGGTTTAGCAAACGGTTTGAGTTAGCCTGAAATTAAATTTAAATGCATCTTTCGATGAAAGTCGTGTTAATATGTTGATTGCTTAATTAATACAAATAATATGACGTAAATAATTTTAATTTTTAATAACACTACCGTATTGTGATATAGGTATCGAAAAAATGAATCGTGAACTAAATATATTAATTAAATATTAGGGTCTTTTTATATTTTGTAATAAAAATATATTTATGTAAACATGTGGGGGTAGTTGATTGATACATCTAGACTTAACAAAATTGGTCCGGTCCGTGGGCTAAACTTTGGGCTATCAAAAATTAACTCAATGAAAATTGAGCCATTTTGACTTGGTCCGCGGGGCTAAACTTTTTTTAATTATTATTATTATTGCTTGATATTGTTAATCAAAAAAAATGTTAACTTAAAAAATGAATCAAATAGGTAATTATGAAAAAAATAAGAATACAAGAATAAATTATAACATGTGATATTAAATAATAATACAAAAAAACATTATGAATATAATGTGTGTGTGTATATATATATATATATATATATATATATCACCTTTAGTCTTTCTTTTACTCTCTTATCTTTAATATTGATATTATATACATTTATGAATTAATTAATCATAAGATTAATTACATTTTAATATATATGACTACAAAATGTCGATAAAATTATTGATTGTTTCCTTTCATTTGCTAATAATATTAAATGATTATGTAAAAATTATATATCATAATTGTAAATAATTAGAGTTAGTATTTATTTCAAATTATATGTTATAATTGTTCAAAAAAAAATTCTAAAATAGCCCATGAGCTGACCTTGCACGGGTGGACCACGACCTTCAATTTCTAAACCCACAAAAAGTTAGGTTATTTTGGCCTGGACCGACCCGTCCAGTTTGTCACCTCTCTAGATATATCTAATAACGTTTTTGTTGCAAGATGAAATTTTTTCTAATTTTTATATTCTTTGATTTCACTATCAATTTTCGAATTGATTTCAAGGAAACAAGATTCAAGAAAGCTAAAGAAATGTTGTTGGGTCCAAAAGAAAAAAGACCAAAGTTTCAAATATGCAATGTTTCGTTAGAGTTCACACATAGTGGATTAGTGGCATATGTTCTTCACCTTTTGTAGGCTGGTCCTGCTACGGCCGGTATCACAAATAAGTGAGCTCATTATAATTAGAGCTGGCACACTGCTACGGCCTGTGTCACCAATAAGTGAGCCCATTATACTTAGAGAGGGCGAAATTTTACTCAACTTCATTAATTTGTCAATTAATTCATAATTAAATGAATAAAATTATTAATTTATTATTCATTAAAATTAATTAATTGACAAATTAATGAATTTATTATATTATTATTCATTAAAATAAATTAATAATTTTATTTTATTTAAATAAAAAAAAATTAATATCCCTCACAGAATCCGTCGACCTCTCTCTATCTTTATCGCATGTCGATCTCCATCTCCTCCCCGGCTCATCTCATGACGATCTGTGGAGGCGAAGAAGGTGAAAGATCGACATAGAAGAACAACGGATGGATGGAAATCAGAATGAAGAAATGGAAGAGAAGAGCCAAGAAATCTATGTAGAAGAAGAAATGGAGGTGGCCGGAAATGGCGGTCGTAAGGTGGTGGATGAAGATTCCATTCGGAAAAAGTCGCCAAAGAGTGAAATTACAGAGGTAATTAAGTAGAAAAGAATTAAACTTTACCGTTGTTATTTTTCTCGTAAGTTGTTATGGGGAAAATTCCTTGAAAAACTTCAACGAGAGTGTGTGTGTGTGTGTATATATATATATATATATATATATATATATAGTATATCTCTCTTAAATAATATATTTTTATTAAAATTATGTTGTTTTGAATATTTTTTTTTTAAATAATATTAAAAGAAAATAGTCCTACTTGCTTTCTTTTTATTTATAAAAATACCATATACGACCTTATTTATTTTTTAAAATAATCTCCAAAACGATATAATTTTAATAAATATATATTATTTAATAAAAGTATGTTTTAGATTCGTGTATATATATTTATATATGACAGTATATGTAATTGTGAATTTCTTTTTTACAATTTAATTTTAATAGTATTGTCGTGAAATTATTTTTTTTTGCAAATGAAACTTTTTTTTATGAGATGATAGAAGGGTTGATGGATTTTATTCATATCCATTTAAAATTTACTCATTTATTATTAATCTAAAATTATTCATTAGAACCCAACTATTAATAACTCATTACCCATTTAATTAACTCATTTGCCATCTCTAATTATAATGATAAGATCCCACAAGTCCATAATATAAACATTGTCAATCTGTATAGGACGGGAAGAGTATCAATTACTAATCATTTATCCTCTTTTAAAGAGTAATTATTCAGTGATTCTGAAATACCTGTCATATGATACTTAACACTATTTATGTGTTATCATTTCAACACTTAAAATGGATCATTTCACTTTAAGTGTTAAAAGAGTATATCATTATTTTAACCTTATAAAATTATATTTAAAAATTATTATAAGGATACTTTTGATATTTTAATATGCCATCTAAGTCTAATAATTTTTCTTCTAAATCTTGCCAAGTTTGGGAGGATTTTTTATTTAAAAAACTCACAAATAAGGGACTCTTTCCTAAATTTCTTTCCTCGTCTTTTTTTTTCCTTATCCTTTTTAAAGACACAGTGTTAGCTAGGTAAATTTGAAATTTAAAAAAAAAATCAAGAAAAATGAAAGGAAAAGATGATTAACTCAATCTAAAATTTATTGAAACCTTTAAAACCATTTGTTACAATATATTTTAATATTGGTATTGACATAAGATTTGACAAATAAATTTATATAGTTTTTTTCTTTTTTACATTTACTTATTTTTTTAAATTCCTCTAACACTCTGTTATTAATATTGAGTTTTAAAATAAACAGAAAATAAATGAAATGAATGATAAACTTAATTTTTATGTCTAATTCTTTAGTTACTGAATTTTTTAATGAATGGAAAAGAGAAAAAATAGCCGAAAAATTTAGTAACTTTTTGTGCTAACTGTTTTGTTCAAAAATAAATGAATTTGAATGAAAAACTAAATAACATAAAATTATCCTTTATAATTCATATAATAATTTCTAGTTTATAAACTTAATAAAACGAATATAAAGGTAACTTAAATATAAAATTAAAATTTTTATTTTTTATTTTTATAAACTTAGTAACAATATTAAAAAAAATACAAGATTTTTATTCTTTTCTTTTCTCTTATAAATTCAATTTTTCATTATTTTCTTTTACCCAAAACTAAGAAAGTGTACAGTTGTAGGACTTTGTACACTTTTCTTCTTTTAATTTAATCATTTTTATTTTTATTTTGCTAAGATGATATGATGATGTTCTCAAAGTTGAACTTTTGAAGTGCAGACCCCCCTATGTCTGGTGTGCTCATTTACAAGACACTTTGTCATAATTCAGTTTTCATTGTCTAGACCAGAATATCTTCATTCAGTGTTAGAAGTTGGAACCACACTCTATATATACAATAATTAAACATAATATTAAATATTATATTTATTTTAATTTTAAAAAAATAAAATTTAATGTAAATTTTTACGTCAGAATTTACTTTTTAATAATTAAAATTAATGTTATATTTAATTTTATATTTTATTATTATATTTGTAAACTTGTTTCCCACGATAAGATTTGAAATCATACTGAGCACGTGAGAGGTGACAGAAAATCAATGCAATGGCATGAATTTGTAGTACTTTTATTGTGCAATGCCGGTGATTGTTGCAGCTGTGGAAATGGGTTGCCCTGCATTGATTAGCGGATCAGAACTGTGATGCCAAGTTAAAGATAGAAGTGCATCTTCCCGCGCCTCTTAAACTTCTAAGTTCTAAACAAATTATATTACGCTTTAAAATTTATAAGGTCGTTATTAATTTTTAAAAGTATATTTTAAAATTTAAATTTAGGAATAATTTATTAAATAATTTATGATATTTATCATTATATTGATTAAAATTAAAGAAATTTATGTTAATTTTAAATTTTAATTTTTTTTAATTTAAATTCAAAAAATGAATAATAATCTTATATTTTAAAGCAAGAAAATATTATTGTTTACTTCTCAGTTCAAAAATATTAAACGACTTTGAAGCATTCTTTTACATTTATTTTCCATTCACAAATCTTGGACATATACATATGCAGTTTAAGCCATGAAAGTAACACATTCATCAAATGATAGTACATCGGTTTTAACTTTTACGATCAATATTAAATTTTAAAAATTAATATCAAATATTTTCAAACTCAAAATTAACAAAAAATTATTTAATTTATGATAATACAATTATGAATATAATAAAATACCCAAGATGTACTACTAATTATAAGATTTATCATTTTTCAATCTTAAATTAATCGTATCAATTTTAAATTTTAAATTTTTTTAAATTACCTTTTAAAAAATCATTATTAATTTTATAATTCGGAACAAGAGTGGGAGCACCCAAGTAAATTAACTTGGCCACAATCTACACGAACCATTTATTTTAGCTGCTCAGGTTATCAAAACACATTTTCTTACAGAAACAAAGAAGACATTTTTAAGAGAAATGTATCCCCCCGTCTTCCCTGGGGCTTGTTAGAGCACAATGACAGTATTATGGAGAAGCTTGAAAATAAGTTAAAGGTCAGATTGCATGCCATGTACTCATTGGCTCATTGGCACACCATTAGGTCTAGGATAAAAAAACAAAATCATTTGTTATAGCAAAAGAGGAAAAAATAACTAACCACATGACCTCATTCATCCTGCTTTGGTTTTCACTTCCTTTAGGAATTTACGCTGGCAGAAAGATGTTTTATATTAAGATACACAGTGTAGTAGTGTACTGTGGTAGTAACATGTATTTACAAGGCTCTTTCAAATGTAGGGCTACATCAAACTAAATATGTAAAGAGAAAAGGACTGATTGTCCGAAACAAATTACTGATGATAACCAAACCAATGGATCTTCTTAACAGATTGATTAATGGAAAATATACACAATACAAAACTTGTTTACCTTCTTACATACACACTGTATCTTCATCTCCATTTTGATCTCTGTTCATCACCATCCACCCCATCCTTGGAGGTTAGTGGAACTTTCTTTAAATCAGCTGCATGTGAATTGAGCAGAGCTGTCTCTCGGGTTGAACGAGGTTCCTGCAGGGAATGAAAGACATAATCAGATTAGGAAGTGCATAATTTATAGAGTCTGTATGAGAGCGAAATAATTCATGCTTTTAGAGAAACAATAATAAAAAATCTCCACATTACATTTCCCCAACTATCTGTGATCCATCGCACTGTAACTGGAATTGTGTCGGCCCATGGCAGATGTTGCTCATTTGCCAATAGGATCACACTTTGAAATAAAGATTTGAAAGTTCTTAGATGAGTTTAATTGAACTTTGTATGTGGAGTTGAACTGCTATTGTGTTGGCTGTCTATGACACGTATACACAGGTCAAATGCATCCAAAATTGAACTCAACTCAAATCCACTTATCCAAAGTTTTGGAGGTTAACTAATCCTAGCAACCTACATTTTTTATCAGTAAATCTAGTTGCATTGTCAAGGTTGGTGTATAGACCTATAACCTACTAAATCAAACCAATGAAATCCTAATCTTAAGGTGCTTGAGTATATTGATGCAAGTTAGAACAACACTACTTTGATGATACAAGGCATCAATTTACACGGTACATAATTGTAGAACAGATCGCATTAGTAATGCACAGTGTTATACTATTCAACGATATGTGTACATGAGAAGAGGGACTTACACTACGAAAAGGAAATTCGTCTGCCTCGAGCATATGTACAATCTGCCCCATCTTTGGACGCTTATGGGGATCCAAATCTATACAGCGGAGGCAAACCAGCAATGTGCGCTTCAAAGCTCTAGGAGGCGGCTGTACTTCAATGAGTCTATCTACTAACTCTTCTCCGCGACGACTTGCTACCATTCCTTTAAACCAATCAACCAAGTTCATCTGAAATTTTGCCAACCAAAACATGCAAAGAATAAAGATGTCGAAATCAATTCAATAAGGGGGAGAGGAAGAGAAAATTTGGGCCTTTCACCTCTCCAGGAGCTCTGGAATAATCAACCGGGCTCCTTCCCGTAATAATTTCCATAAGAAGAACCCCAAAACTATACACATCACTTCCCTCGTTAAGCATACCTGTACTCGCATAATCGGGCGAGACATATCTGCAACAATAAATGATGGTAACATGGTCATCCGACTTTTATTACTAAAGCAAAAGTGTGTAAGCATTAGAGAAGGAACAAACCCGAACGTGCCCATCACTCTTGTAGTCACATAGCTTTTTTCAGAACCTAACAATTTGGCAAGTCCAAAATCTGCCACTTTCGGATTCCATTTTCTATCCAGAAGAATGTTGCTGGATTTCACATCACGGTGCACAACTTTGGGTTCTAATCCTTCGTGCAAATAGGCTAAACTGTGATCAAATTAAGATGTGTAACAGCTCAGGCATATGGAAATATAGAAGGCAACATAAAGCCACTTAATTCTAAGAGTTGAATCAAAATTGAGTTTCATAGTCCGAAACTCCATTGCATAATGCTTAAAATAAAAACCCAGAATTTATATGTTAAGCAGCAATATATTACAGTTTACAAAGTTGAAAGAAATATCTTTAAGTTCATATTTGATTAATTAAGCAAACACACAATGATTATGTTTCCACAAAAATGAAAACTAGATAACAGTGTCTCACCCTTTCGCAGTCCCAACAGCAATTTTCATTCTGATATCCCAGCTCAAAGGGCTGACAGGCCCTACATCACCATGTAACCACTGCTCCAAATTGCCATTATTGATATACTCATACACAAGAAACCTGAAAGGACAGTATTTTTCTAAAAGTTGATTCAAGAAACTATGGAAGCATTAATTATAACATTCAGTTGGACCAAAGAACAATGAATCCAATATGCAAGCAAAAAAGTACCTTTGAGCACCTTCAGCACAATACCCAATTAAACCGACAAGGTTCTTATGTCTTACTTTTCCAATCGCTTCTACTTCCACCTTGAACTCCTTCTCTGCCTGACCCCTACAAACAAAAAGATCCAAGCTTAAACCATTATACAATTGTTTAATTTTTGATAAGCAATTGTGAAGGCAAAATAAAATACAGTTAGTAAGATGCAATAAGGATCTACTTGAACCTTGTTACTAGAAGACATTGAAAATCAGACATGAAAGCTTTATTGTCAAATTTTAGTGAAATGAAGGAATTTGCACTTCATGTAACTTCACTAACCATATCCTCAAGCAGTATCAGAGTATGACAAATCTTTCAATTCGTTAAGCCTCGTAGATTAAGACAAATCAATGAATGTCTCCCAGACAAATTCATTAAAACTCTTCCTTTCTTGTTTTTTGCTTTCTAAAATACCTCTGCACAGGATACCAGAGGTATAATGCTTCCACATCACTTCAGGCACTCTACACAATGATAGGAAGCATTCACACCGGAAATTAACACAAGGCGGTACTTCTGTTAAAAAAAAATTATTGCAGACAAACCACCCACTCTCTTTTCAGCTTTTAGATGAATATAATGGGTGCATATTATAATCATAACCAAAGAATTTGGTCAATTGCCAACCACAACTGTAAAAGTTATGTGCTCTTTCAAAGTGTGTTCTTTTCAGTAAGTTAGTCTCTTAAAATATACAAGTTTGCAATCAAATTAACATAATTTTCTCCACTAAGCAGGCAATAACTCTCGAGATCTAACGAGACATAAGAAAAAGAGAAAACAAAAACAAAAGAGTAACAGAAATCTACTGAAGGAAGCTAGAAATGAAATCTTGAATGCCTGACTGAATATAAAAGTAACTAGAAGAAGCTGGGAAAGAACACAAAGTAAATAAAGAACAAAGTGCAATTCAAAACTTAAAAAGAGAAACATAAAGAAAAAGCCATCGTTTACTTTTTTATTTTTATCTGTCTCTCATGATACTTAGAAAAGACAAGCTCAGTCACTGGCACAAAGAACACAATCCAGATCTAAGAAGCTCCAATAAGACTATAAACCAGACAGTGATCGAAATCTAAATAAACACTTAATTTTAAAACATAATATAAAAATAAAATAAAACTCACTTGTTATTCAGAATATTTTTCACAGCCACAACAGAGCCATCCTGCAATACTCCTCTGTAAACAATCCCATACCCTCCTTCACCGATCACATTCTCCTCCGCAAACCCATACGTCGCCATTTCAAGCTCCTTGAAGCTGTACCACCGTCCCCACCCAATGTTCATCCCCTCGGCCGGCACCATCGTCGAGGTCTCTTCGCTTTGACTCGTACTCGACTCATTACTCACGTAACTCCCTTTTTTACTCTCACCGTAAATCGCCTTGCTCTCTTTCTCGACTTCCTCAACTCTCACACTTTCAACATGAAGCGATTCTGTGATCTCGATTACCTCCTTGCTAACTAAAGGTAACAAACCTGAACTGTGCTTCACGTGGATTCGACGACGTTTTGAACTCCGATTCGAACGGATACAGAGGAAGATCATTACAAAAACAGCGATCAACATCGCAATTGTAACCAAAATTACGGAGTACAGTTTGAGCCCGAAAATTGGAGTTTTGGAGGAGATAGAGAAAGTCGACGAGTCTTCGTTGGAACCGGAGCCGGATGATTTTTCAGAAACCACCATTGTTTCCGTGAGTAATCGAATATGTGTGAGCTCTATGGAAATGGCATTTGTATTTAGAAATCCTAAAATCTCAACAATTTGGGAAATGGGAGCTTTTGGGGTTTATGAAAAAAAGTTGAGGGTGAGCGCCGAGCATTCAACGGATACAAATGTAAAAATGAGGAGAGAGAGAAACGTAAACGGGATTGAAACTGACACCGTGAGAGGGATGAATTGTAATGTAACGGGTCGGCATTGAACAAAAATTACGTCAAGGCCACTGACCAGTGACCACGAGAAAAATTAGGGGTAAGTATGGTATTATTTAAAATTTAAAATTTAAATTATACATAAAATTGTTTAAGGGCGGATTAATAAATTAAAAATTATACATGAAATTACTTATAATTGATGCGGTGTAATTTTATTTTGTGTGAATTGAGTTTCAAAATCAATTAAAATAATTAAATTTTATGTAATTTAAATTAACAATTTAGCATCATACAATATTAAATATCATTTTGATAACACATAATCAGACATAACTTTATTTATAATATTTTGTCTAAATAAAAATAAAATAAAACTTAAAAACACGAATGATGTTATTTTTTTACACATGAAAATTATAAACAGAGATAATTATAATATGGGATAATTTTAAATGTTTGTACATTATAATTATGTTTCTTGATATGTTCTATTTTGACAGTGCATGGTGCGGTGCGGTTTTGTTTAAAAACTAAACCCAAATAACATTTGCAGTTTTTCAACCCACCTAAAACCGCTACATATACTAGAATCATTGGTGATATTTAAATTTGTACGATTTGTGCGATTTTTGGTGCAATTTCGGGACATTTCAATTCCTTACTCACTCCTAACAAAAGAGAAAGTCTTGGGGGGCAAGAGAATGAGAACCGGTCTAGCGACCGGTTCACTTTTTTTTTTTTAAATGACTTTCAAAAAATAAGTATGATTTTTTTGAACTAATTTTTTTTTACAAAATATAATGATTTAAGTGTGATTTAGATATATGTAAATAAATAGTGTTGTACAGTTTGTAAATACTACTTATTTATATATATTTAAATTATTATATTATGTAAAAAAAATTATTCAAAAAAATCAAATTTATTTTTTAAAAATTATTTTTAAAAAAATAATAAAATAAAATAAAAAATACAGCCGGTCACTACACCCGGTCCCTAAAAGAGCCCCTAACAAAAATAACACTTATCCTCTAGCCGTTTGGTACAGTAAATTACCAAAATGTCATGGACACGCGGGGACCTATACGGTCAGAATTGGGTACAAATTGGATTCGCATTTAGCGTCGGTGGTCTTCTTCTTCTTTTTTCACGTGAACTATGAATTTTGCTCCTACCTCAAATTTATGGTATGTAATATTTAAATTTTAATATTATAAATAAATTAAATTACTAGACCAAAATTTAGTAATTCAGTAATTTTTATTATTTTATGAATATGTAAATCTGTAATAAAAATGTGAATTGCTGAGAATTCTAAATTATAAATTTTTAACAATTCTATTTTTTTTTATAAATCATATTATTTTGGTTTATCTGGTAACACCAGTGTTCACGGTATGTGCATTGAAAAAAAAAATAAGAATTAATAAAGAGCGGAAGGAATGTGAATAGTAATTTTTATAGATATTTGAATTTGTATTAACAAAGATAATATAATAAAAAAATATTATGTAAAAAATAAAAAGGGTAAAGAAATATAATGAAAAATGAGTCAAATTTGTCAATCACTATGGTTCTTACCCCAAAATAATAATAATAATATCACCCGGACATGTCCATGTAAGAAGGGTTTAGTGTCGTATATAAGATTATCAGGTGGTATTATTCGACCTATTGTATCTACGGGGTTAGGGTTCGATTCTTGACAAAATTAAGGTAAGTGAGTGTGTGAGTCAAATTAATTTTTTTTTTATTTGATCAGAATTAGATTTATCATAATTATTAGAGATACATTAATTTTAATTAAACGTTCAAGTTTCTAGCATAATTCATAAAATTTAACACTCTCAAATTTATTAATATTATTATAAATAATTTCAGTTACTTAAATAACTTGTAGATCATACAACAAATTTGCTATAACCCATTCATATAAGTTGCACTAAAACATTTATTTATTTAAGCCAGAATAATATTGGCAGACGAAAGGTAGAGTAGAATGGTAAATGGTTGTTAGAACTTCCTAATCACGAATGAGACATAAAAATTCATCACGTAGCCACCAGCTTGTAACATACGAAACCATGGACTATAAGATTTTATTTTTTCTATTTTTATTTTATTGTTAAGGATAGTTGAGTTTCTAATTTTTTTTTTATTCCCTAAGAAATTGAGCTCATGTATTCAATTTTTTTGTGAATAAGCTTGGTCACTATCCTCTTTTAATATGTATTAAAAACTTTTCGACATTAAAACGTATTTATAGCGTTTTGAACTCGTTATTTATATTTATCAGGATATTTATTGTCTTTGAAATAACCTCTCTTAAATAATAAAAAAAATTACAATAATTAAATTAGGACAAAGATTTACTTTATTATTATTATTATTATTTTATTTTTGGTGTTGTTTTTGGACTCTTCGATCCAATTTGAAATCGGACATTAACTGTGACGCTATCAGATCATTAATTTATAAGTTAAAAATATAAATTGTCTAATGGCGACATTAATATTAAATTAACAAGTTAAAACTTACAAGTTATTATTATCCGAATTCATATTAACTAATAAAAAATTTCACGTATGGTACAAACCACCTCAAGGGAAACATATTAACTAATAAAAAATTTCACGTATAGTACAAACCACCTCAAGGGAAACATTAAACTACCTCAAGAGTCGATATTTGTCCTACATTTATTTTTCTTATGCCAAATTACATTTCATTAACCAATTTAACTCTCTCAAGCGGGCCAGCGGCTACCTAATGCGTTTGTATAATACCCCTCAACACTTGGCTTAAACAACCCCAATTTTTGACTTTAAGACTACCCTCCATTCTTGTATCGATCAAATGCATGGAAGTGGGTGAAATAATTCGTTCTACAAACTTTTTGATTCCCTGCTACACACCTAGGTATGTGACGTAGTCTACGTCACATACTTAGCTATATTATTTTTTTTATATATATTAAAATTAAGAGAATTAATGTTTTTATTTAAAAAAATTAATATTTTTATTTAAAAAATAATATTTTTTTAAGATTTTACTCAGACGAAAATTAATCCTACTTATTATTCATATAAATAAAATAAAATAAAATTATTTTTTTTTATAAAAATATCAATTCTCAAAATTAAAAATCTTATAAGAGTTGAAAATTATTGTTATAATATTTTGAAGAGGTGGAACCTTATTCTGAAAAATCTTCTGACGTAAAATTAATGGGCTGAAACTTGTCTGCGACACATTAAAATCCGCTTTTTGCGTTTTACAAAAAAAAAATCTTTAAAATCTTTACAAACTTGAACTATGGTTATTTATAAAAATTATAATCTTGAAATTATAATTTATAATATTATAATTTTAATATTATTAATTATAAAATTAAATAATCTTAAAATTATAATACTTGATTAAATATAATATTAAATAAATTTTCTATTAAGTTATTTTATATTTCAAGTTTAAATTTAAAAATAAACAAGGCGAGTGTAATTAATAGATTTATCCCAAGTGTAATTCTTATAAACAAATATAATTTTAGGATTATAATCCATATGTTGAGATTATAATTACAAAATTATAATTTTTACAAACAAATATAGTTCTAAAATTTTTAATTTTTTTTATATTTATTTTTAAATATAATAAATATTTAATTTAATAACAACGACATGGTAATAAAATTATATTATTATGTTTAAAGACTATCATTTAATATTATCACCGTCAAAAGACTAGAAATAAATAAATTAATCTTCCATAACTACCCACAAAAATATTCTAGACTCCATTGTTTTGAATATTTTTTATAATCTTTCATAACTACCACGAAAATATTCAAGACACTATTGTTTTTGAATATTTTTTTCTTATGAATTATGGGGTCCACAAATCTTACCAAGTACGGAGGAAAGGAGTATATTTGTACGTACATAAATACATACATAAATTAGAGCCACTAAATTCGTTGAAGGCAATACTTGGTCCAGTAGCCAATGCGGTTATTATCCGACCTTAATATTGCTTCGGTTCAAATTATAAAATTAATATTATATTTTTTAAAATTAATTTTAAATATTTTTAAATATAAAATTGATGTAATATAATTTATGGACTTCAATTTTTTGCACTAAAAAACAGGCGAACGCTAACAAGTGGAGTGAGGAGAAATAAAAGCCATGTATATAAAAGCAAAATTATTAAAATTACAAGTTGAGTTGACGTAGGTAAATAAATTTTAAATAATTAAAATAATATTACAAAACCCAAAATAATAGCACTTCATTTCATAGAAAGAGTACTATTTAAAAAATATATATTTTATAAAATAACTTGCAAGCACCTACTTCTTTCCAAAAAAAATATTATAGAGTCCACATTTTTGTGAGAATACTATAAAATAGTACAATATTATTAAATTTATCATTATAATTTTATTATATTATTCTATTAAAATTAAATATTTATTATTTATAAAAATATACATAGAACGTTAATCTCTCTTATCATAAAACAGCTCTCCCATGTCGCTTTGGTGTCATTTTTTTTTTCTCTTTTATCCTACAAATTTAATTATATAAATATTTTATTTTATTTTTATTATATTAATTTTTTTATTACTCTATTTAATCTTTTAAATTTTATGCTTTATTTATGTAATTTACGTAACGTCTATCAAGTGAGTTCGGATAATATCCATCCTGTCAAGTACGAGTTCGGAAAATACCTGCGGAGTTGTAATGGCATTTCGTAAATTCATGATTAATTGAGGTGACAATTTATGGTTTGTAGTAGAGTAAAGGTCCCAGCTAAAAAAAAAATTATTAATAATTTTTAGGTAAAAATCAAGAACTTTATTTTTCACTCCAGCTATGAAATTGTTGAAACATATTTTTCATCAATATATTTCCGTGTTTTATTTATGACTGGAGCGACATTCGAGGTAAATATGGACTGACTTATTTTTCTCTAACTACGGATGGGTCACACATCGGGCTCCGTTCCATTACAAGTCAATTTCAAATAGATTTATAACCTAACTCCTAGGTGTTTGGTAGGATGCTTATTGAGCCGGTTAAAATTAAAATGGGTCGATATATTGGTTTAGTTTGATCCAGCGAATCAGTTTTAATTAAAATTTAAACTAAATTAGTTGATTATCGGTTGGATCAATAATTTAATCAATAAAATCGATTAAATTGATATATTAAATTAATTTTTAATATTTATTTTTACAAAAGTATTTTTATTTTTAAAATTAAATAATTTTAGTAATATTATAACATAATTTTAACTTACAAAAAATTATATATTTTAAAATTTTATTAATATGTATTTATGACATCACCGGTTCAACAACGTTTTGACTATTGGTTGAACCAGTTATTCATCCATCCAGTACTTTTTTCCGTTCGATAACCGATCGGGTCTAAAAATTATGCATCAGAGTATAGTTTTCACATAAATTAAGAAAATTAAAAAAGAAAAAGAGTATAAAAAAAATATTAATTTTATTTAAAAATTAATATTTTTATAAAATTCTTCTCATATGAATAATAAATAAATTCACCTTCATATAAGTAAGAACTTATAAAAATATTGTTTTTTTTCTTTAAAAATAGTAATTCTCTTTATTTATAATGGACTCCATATAAATACACTAATAAATTTTTCTCTTTTAAACTCAGTGAATCTCACTTTAATATACTTTTAAAAGTAAACTAATTTTTAAAATTATTTTATATTTAATTTATGTATTTTTAGATATTTTTTATGAATAAAATATTTTATATTTGAGTATATTATTTTAAAGACGGAAGGAGTATACTTTCATTTTTAATAAAATATATATATTTTAAAGATTAAATTACTCATATAAATTGACAAACAACTTTATAATGCATTGGTTTCATTCTCTTTTACTTTTAATTATGTGATAACATCTACTCAATCTTCCTCCTACCTCTTTTCCGAGGCTCCCCCTAAATCTTTATCACGAAATTTAGGCGTTATCTAAAATTTTACTTCGATTTTGGTCCACGAATATGCCCGTTGCAAACGGGTAGTTATTATTAATAATATTTTAGTGACAAAAAATAATTATAAAAGATGAATATAAAATGACGTGACTAGTTATTATATCTACGTTCATTCACGCGTGACGAATTATCAATTAATTACATTTTGTTACATTATTTTACAAATTAATTTTTATAAAATTCTTTTGTCATCATAAAAATAGAAAATTGATATTTTCACAAGTGAGTCCCACTTGATCTTGTGAAAATATTAAATTAACTTGTAAAAATGTTATAAAAATATTAAATTAACTTGAGAAAATATCAATTTCCTAAAAATAGTCTACAATTATATACAGATTAAATCGCACACCAATAGCAATTTCATCACTAGGATATCTCAAGCAAGGAGTTCACTTCAAAATAAACAACTAAATATTCTAATTTTATTTATTTATGTTATGAACGCCATGGTGTATTAGTTTCAGAATGAGACTTTACATTTAAAGACCTAATTTTAACAAAGTTTTATCTTTTTATAGTAAATTATTAAGATCAAGCTAACATGCATCTTTGATACATTGATTTTTTTATTTTGAAAGAAACTCCTTTTTTAAAATAGACCATTATAAGTTTAAAAAAAAAATGAAATTTCAATTTAACGACGAAGGGATTTTATAAAATTAATAACTTTTAAATGATAAATTTATTTGTTTTATGAAGGATGGTGGGATATTATTACAATCCCTGGTTTCATAAAGTAGCTACTTTTAAATTCAACTAGTTTGATACATCGTACCATGCAGAAGCTAGTTTATATAATTATTTTGACATATATTTTATAATTTTTTGTTGATATATATTTATCATTTTTTATCGACATAATAAATATATAATATTAAAGATAATTTCAATCAGGTTATAATTTTTAGTATTTTAAGAATAAACTTTTCATATTCTATAATATTGATCGTTTAAGCTAACTCATGGTGTGATTGTCGCTCGTGCTTTTATATATAAGGTCTATACACCTATATTTAAAAGATCGACTTGAGTTTAATTTTCATTTAATTAAAGGATTAATCGAGTTAACTCGGTAGTGATTTATATTATCCAACAAAATTAACTTTGTAGTAATAAATACTGTATTTAATAATTACAATCAAGTTGACTCGGTAATTGTTATGTTTAATTATTTGTTCCATTGATTTTTTGATTTTTTTTTTAAATTATTGATGATAGGTGCAAAAATGTGAACATCAATTGAAAACTTATGTTTATTCGTTTTTTAAATTTCATGAATGTATCTAATTATAATCATATTTAGTATAGGTTGTTGTATTTTTTACACAAATCATCCTAAAGAAAAAAAAAAAAGAAATAGAGAGAAATAAGTAAAAGAGAATTACAAATTTATTGCATATTTTGCAAAAAATTATGAAAATGAGAAACTGAGAATCTTATACCCGTTTTATAGAGAAATCCACAAATTAACTAAGTATTCTATTTTTTCTTATATTGAATTCAATACTACTTGATTCAATATTTTACTTAGTTGGACTTGAGCCCAAATTTGAATAACGGAGAAAAATTGACAATTACTGTATTATATGTGTTAACGCTCGAATTTGTCCATACGTTTAACTATTGATTAGGACGTGAACCTGTACAAAAAGAATTATCATAAAGTACTTGACGATCTGGGTCATCAGGAGAAACTCTTGATGTGAGAGTAAGTATAAGTTTCAAGATGTGTTAACAATAGAAGGAAAAAATATTTAGCATGCTAGAATATCATCCATCGTACTTATATTATTCACATTGTATTTATACTAGTCATAACTTCCCAATAGGTCAATAATTTATAATATGAGTTGTATCCTATTGGAGAGGTAAATATCATTAATATTGAATATGGTAACTGGTTAGTGCCTTAATTGATAAGGTAACGAATCTAAACCTATCAGACTTGAGAGTTCTTATGTGAGCGTAGTCCAACAATATGTTTAAGTATAAATTTTTGTTTGATAATAAATTTATCATTTTATATATACAAATTATAAAATGACAAAAAAATATAATACCCCTTATTTCGTACGAACCAATAGACTAGTATGATAATAATAATACTTGTAACGTTACAATGGCTCATGTCATAGAAAGTCGACTTGTCCAAAAGAATTCCAGACATTAGGCATAAAATAAATGAAAGAATTCCTTTGATTGAAGACGTAAACGGAAAGCTAAAGCTAATCATTCCTTGAAAATGAGGATGGCTGGTGTCCCCCCTTTTAAATAATGTCATTGTGTTTGGAGTTTTCATGCAAATTATTTGATTATATCCTACAAGGCTACTACCATCTCAAAATGACAAAATACCATGCTTCCTCAGTTCCCCCACGTTTTGTCTCTTAATGATCACACATGGCATGGAGCCATGGAGCCATGGAGATTCGTTCTTGATTTCCACACACATAATACCCGCATAAGAAACCATTTCAAAAATTCAGCTTATTAATTGAGAGGAACTTGGTAGGAATGGAGGGTGGTCTTCAATTATATGGAGAAAAAAAGGTTATGTTCAAATGTTAATGGGATTTTAGTTTAGTGGTTAAGATTAATATCAAAATATTGTTATTTTTAAGTTTGATTCTCATTTAGGTTAGCTTATTCTTCTTTTATGCATGACTAGTTTGATTTGCGAGTTTATTTTTTTCTTTTATAATGAGATTTGATTTGTTCTTAATATTCTAATGTTACGTTTGAATTAAATGAATGAAATTGATGAAAAAAATAGAATAAAAAAAAATTAGAATAAAGAGTGGAATGATTCATTTCATTTGAGCTGTAATGAGTTATTCCATAATCTCTCCAAAGAATAAAATTCATAAATTTGGAAGGAATAAAAATGGTACACTTTATTCTAATAGAGTAATCAAACATAATTTTTTTATTACATAAGAATGAGTCATTCCATTCCCATCTTTATTCCTCAAATTCAAACGAAGCATAACAGTGATAATGTACTTAATTATGCATTATATTATACTCCCCAAAACGTAGAGTTTCAAAAATAATAATAAATGTTCATTTTTAAAAAGAAACAAACTACTCCTATTTGCTTAATATATAATCCTAATTTCATTCCATTCAAGTTTAATTGCCACTTACTGGGGGCAAATAGTTTCAAATAGAATAAAAAGTCTTACTGTTGTATTTCATAATTATTCTCTCATTTAATAAATACTAGATTAAAGGAAGTGAACGATCGAGTAATTTGGTGCCAAATCCTTTAAACAACAAATTTTTAATGACAATTTTGCTATTTATCATTTTACTAATCAAAAGGAACTTCGCACTTACTAAGTAGGTGTCAGCCCCTCGCTTGCTCTTTCTCAAAGGTTCACAATTTAGGAAATTGATATTTTTATATAAAATTTTAAAATTTTATACGTAGAATTCACATATAAAGTCTATAACGACGATTTAACCATTATTATATATCTATGACAATACTTTTAGTGGAGTTTACATGTGAAAATATTAAAATTTAATGTGAAAATATTAATTTCCCACAATTTATTATATATCTTTCTTTTGAAAGTAATATAGGTTGGTTTTAAAAGTTAAAAAGTACATAATTGTGAAAATGGCCTTATAAATTGATTTTGAATCAACAAATAAATAAGATTCTTTTATTTAGTTATGCCAAAATTATGAAACTTTAGTATAACATTAAACATTTACATATTATCGTAGGAAGAGAATGGGATTCCTAGCCCGCAATGTAATAATATTTTGGTGACTGAAGAATAATTATTAAAAATGGATACAAAATAACGTGATTAATTGTAATTAGTTATTATCATTACGCCCACCCATATATATTGAATTATCAACTAATTACACTTTACTATATCATTTTGTAAACTATTTTTTGTAATATCTTTTTTTATCACTATACCAATACTTGAGTATTGTTATGGTGACAAAAAAAATTACAAAAAAATAATTTATGGAATAATGTGACAATGTGTAACTAGTTGATGATCCACGATATATAAATGAGCCTAATTATACCAATCAACCACAGTTAGCCAGTTAACCATATTATTATGTATCCATGTGTTGGGTATTTATATTTTATCAGATTATTGATAAAATATAATTAAAAAAAGAAATACTGAAATGTCCTTAAATTACTAAAAGTCCATAAATATTCATTAAGGACATTATGGACTTTATTGCAGAACCAATACGAGAGCGACATGTGGCAAATAAAATTGAAGTGGCTGAATAACTAGAGCAGTTAATCTCATGATGCCCACTATCTATAGTCCAGGAAGTTGAGAAGATTATAGGCATGGAGGTTACACCAGTTAGAAGATGAAAATTTATAAAAGGACATGTTCATATTAGAAAAAAAGAGACAGACAATCAATCAACAACTCAACAGAACAACAACTCTCTTTAGAGTATTTATATTAGAATTATAATTAGTCAATTCCCAAGCGCATCGTAAGGAGGTTTAGAAGATAAGAAATGTTATAATCATAGTTTTTTTTATAAATAATTGCCAGTCTAGTATTATTGAAATTGTAATAGTTTAAAGACAATTTTCAATCTCGTGTGATTGAAATTATATTAGTGTAATTGTTCTTATTGTACCAAATTTATCAGTTTTCTAAGAAATCCTTAAAGCTAAGATACCGAACATATAATTATTTAATATTAAATTATTTATTGTCTAAATAATTTTTTAACATTAACAAACTTATATTTACTTTTTATCCACAATATTTTTTATAACCATGCTTTTATCATCAAAGCACTATTGGCGATACTTGTCCACAATGTCTACCCTACATCCAATAGACTATTAAAAGGAACGGGCTTCATAAAGCCCATTTAATGTATGGTGAAAGGCCGAAGAGTTGTCCATGAGTCAGCCAGGTTATACAGGGGTTCACGACCCAATAAGATTGAAAATATAGTGGGGGAAATTCTTAGGATTAACCGTAGCTGTGGATGAGGCTAATTTGCACCTTTACATCAGCATCCATTAAAATAATTCATGGCCCATGCTAACTTCAAGCCCATTTAAGGGTCCTATCATAGACCCAGTCAAAATATATCTATGTAATTTCTTCTTTTAATATTAATTTTTATGTAACGTTCTATATTTTACTATGGGCGCTACCCAAAAAATTCACATAGATATGTTTCTCAATGGGCCAAATACATCAGACAATTTTAGCAATGAGTGGTTTGTCTTCTATTTTTCGAGGATAGTTGGAAAAGATTTATAAAAGAGAGTATTGTTTTTATATGTATTTTTGTTGATATATTGTGTAATAATAAATTTTTATATTAAAATATAAAAAAAATTTAAAAATATATATACTCTAATGAATTATAAATATAATATATTAATCTTTTGAATTCAGATGCCCATATATGAATCAAAACATAAAATAAATATAAGTGCACAACATCCAAACACAATAGAAAAATATTAATTATTAAAAAATAGAAAAAACTCATTTCATTTAATTTTATTTTGCTATTTTAATAAAAAAAAATACAATTACACATGTAAGTGGCAACATAATTACTAGCCAATATTAATTTCCGTTATATATTTAATAGGAAATAATTTTGTCTACATTAACTTATAATAAAACTTAACAAGGTAGAATTAAGCTCCTTTGTAATAAAAAATTATTGGGATAACATTACATGATATTTTAGATAAATAATTTTATTTTAATAATACTTTATTATATGCAGTTAAAAATTCACTAAAATAATTTTTTTATTAATTTAAATATCACATAAATTTATTTTAAACCACCAAATAATTACTCATTTGTAACATAAATTTATCAACAGATGGATGGATGATTTTCAAAATCTTATCCACTTGTTTAAAATAGTATGCAAGTGTTCCTTGGGTTTATTATGGTCAATCAAATTATTAAAAGGAGGTAAGATATGGAAAATCCTATAAATAAACACGCGTTCTTATCTCAGACAAATATATATAGTCACTGTTCTGGATAATATCGATAATTTCTCTCTCCTCTCACACTCACTCTTTGATCGAGCAGCAAAATAATGAACGGAGCTGGAATTGCCGGCGATTTAGGAGGCCACAAGAAGCGGCAGCGCCTGGGAAGCGCTAGCCTCCTCTCCTCCACTTTTGCCGTCATCGACTCCTCCAACACCGACTTAACCCTAACCGAAGCCTCTCACAAACCACCACCTCCACCGCCTATCCGCCAAACCTCCACCTCTCCCTCTCTCTTCAACGATTCCTCCACCGCCGACGTAATCCTCCGCCTGTACCTCGAAAACTACGCCACCGATGACTCTGAATCCTTCTCCGACGTCGATTCCGACGAATCCGACGTCCAGATCTACCTGCACTCCTCTATCCTCCGTCGCTCCAAATACTTCGCCGTTCTCTTGTCCGATCGGTGGCAGAGAGAACCAGAATCAATAGCTCGAGTAAATTTACGCATTTCGCCGGTAACTGGTTCAATCAATAATCATTTAACCGTTCTTCAACTTCTCTACACAAATGATTTCTCCAATACAATTACTAGCGTTGCCACCGCTCTTTTGCTTCTGCCAATTGCTCTGGAATTACTATTCGAAGAATGCGTTACGGCATGCGTCAAATTCCTGGAGGCCGTCCCCTGGACGGAAGAGGAGGAGAAAACAGTAATGTCATTTATTCCGTTTCTTAAACAAGAAGAATCAAAAGAGCTTTTAGCTAGGGTTTCCCCGGTGGGAAATAGTTCTTCTGAAGATATGCTGTACGGATTAATTATCGCTGCAATTCAGAACCATCTAAACATGGCATTTGCTAAAGCGTTTGTGGCAAAGCTATTACGAGATTTTTCCTCCAAAGAGTCGGCGAAGAGAGTGTTGGATCGTGCGTTTTTGACGAGTTTGAAGGTAGTCAAGGAGTGTTTGGAGGAGTATTCGAGTCCGGACTTTAGAGGTGACAATAACGAGACTGAGGCGATTCAGAGGTTGCATTTGCATACTGCGATGAAAAATGGGAGGAATTTGTTGTGGTTAGTTGAGAGGATGATTGAATTGGGAGTGGCGGAAACAGCCGTGGAGGAGTGGAGTGATCAGATTTCATTTACTGCAGATTTGCAGAGGGCTTTCCGAGATGAAGCTTGGAGGAATATTGTGCCTGGGCTTCCCGCTGTTGTGTTAAGGTGTACTTGTAAGCTGGCTAATGCTGTTGCAACTGGTTCAATTTTGGCTGCTAGACAGGTTCCATTTTAACTGACTGTTTCAGTATTATGTTACCAACTGAGTTCAATTAATTTCCTTGCATTGCATTGCATGATTTGATTTGATCTGTTAACAAGTAGTCCAGTTGGTTAAAGAAGATGAATTGTTTTTATTAGAAAAGCTAATACTAAGTATTTCTCAGCTTTGTGGCTGAGAGCACCTCCTTTGTGCTTCAAATTTTTACTGTATGGGTTGTGATTTTAAAATTACCCAAGATATGAAAATCATTACAAATTTCTCGCAAACACACTAGGTGTTGATGATTTTGTTTTATTAGAGGCATCAGTTAGTTTAGTGGATTATAATGCCTAAATATTTGTGGATTAATTTTAAATGTCTTTTGTATTGAAGATTCTGCCTGCATGATCTCTTGTCAAGGATAGAGGCCAGGGAAAAATAAGAAAAGAAAAGAAAACGTGTTAGTTAGGCTATAAGTGCTGGACGAGATTAATGCACGACAATTTCCATAAATAGGTTAGTTTGGGTTAAATTCTAATCAATTTATGTGTTGTTCAGGATGACCTATCATGAAATACGTGGAATATTAACAAGTTTTTATAAGTTTTGTTAAAATTTTAATTTGTCTAGGGACCTTTTTTTGTACATAGTGCAACCAATAATATCTTACTTTAGTTGTAGGAAGAACATTTTGTGTTTATGTAAAATGTTAATAGAAAGACGATGAGACAACAAACAAGTAAGCATGTATGTACATGGTAGCATGTGCACTCAATTTGACACATGGTAATCCCTATATTTGGAAGGAGATAAATCCACTTGGATGAATTCCATATAGATGCTTGTAGAAACTCGTAGGAGCGGAACAAGAAGTTTCTGACAGTCTATCTTTTTTGCTGGCATAGTGGCGTGTGATCATAATGTATGAACAAATTGAAGATGTTTGTTTGTATCTGCGAATATATTTTGAAATTTTAAGATTTCCTTGAAGTGTACGAGTATTAAATCTGAATTTATAATATTGTTTATACCTACTATATTATTCTTCCTCAACCGTTTAATGATAGGCCATATCTATAACATATGGTAACATATGTTTAAGACTTTAGATGGTAACATATGTTTGATTTCAATTTATGTACTGATTCTCTCTCTCTCTTCAATGTTTCACATCCTTCTTTAATTTGTTCTTTCATACTTATCAAAATATTATGGTACCTAATTGCATTTTTTTGAAATCTTTAGAAGTTCTCTCTTCGTTATCATGCTCAAATTCATCTAATAAGACCTATGGCTAGTTGAATATGGTCTATCTTAAAAGTTGCTCTGATTGGAGGTCAACGAGCAACTCACCTTTGTTGCTGTGAGATACTTAAACCTGTAGTAATGGGCTTGAGCACTTCTTACTGTGGTATCATATTACTTATATTTGTTATGTTAAAACCTTAGCTGAAGAGCCAACTGTCTTTCTCCCCCTCACTGTATGTGTCACAAACACACAGAGACCGCCCCCCCCCCCGCCCCGCCCCGCCCCGCCCCGCCCCGCCCCGCACACTCATGCATGTTTTTAATAATTTTCATTTACTTTTTAATTTTTTTCCATGTGATAAACAGTAAATGCATACCTTGTCAAAGTCCAGATTAATCCTCCACCTTCCTTTTGAATTGGCTGGCAAACTTTTCATACCAACAGCTGGTGGCCTACTAAAAACCCAACATGAAGTTAATTGTCTTATGCTGGCTGCTAACCCTATTGTAAAGTACAGCCAGCGTAATTATTAATTAGACGCCCTTATTATGTGTGTCACTGTGCTTATACAGTTAAATTTCATTGTTGCCCTTGCCTTTAACAAGGCTGCAATCATTGCATGCTGTCATGCTACATGGTGAAATCAGAACTCTCATTCTGTTTGAGGAGCTTTGAGTAATCGCATGTCCATTGTTTGTAACTTAGTGAATCTGTTATATGTTTCTAGTAGCTACATTTATTTGACATTATATGGGTTTTGACATCTCTGCATACTTGTGCTGTTCATGTTTGTATGAGGACTTGTCGGTATCTACCTACTTTATTGCTTAGAGGTGGACAGTTCATACCTGAGTTTGCTTTTGACTTAAATATAGCTGTAATAAATAAGATTATACAAATATTCATTAGCGAGAGCATTGGCCTGTAGGTGTTATTAGTTTTTCTCGTTATTAATGTTTTTGTATTGTCATTCTGTTAGTTCGAACATGGCATGCAGTTGTCAAATTGGGTGAGTTAATTGCCTAATTCCCATAAATCATACTCCCTCCGTTTCAAAATTAGATTAGAGATGCATTTATAAAACGACGACTTTTAAGGGAAAAATTATTTTTTCAAATACATCCCCGGTAGTAGTGGTGATATGATAGTATTCAGTTTACCTAGAATACATGTAATAACAAATTAAGAAGTTCACGTCACTCTATAGTTTGAAGTTATAAATGTATCTCTAATTTTGAAACGTACTAAAAAAGAAAATGTATCTATAATTTCGGAACGCATGGAATGAAGGGAATACTCCTTTTGTTCCACAAAAAGAGTCATTTTTCCAATTTTTTTGTTTACTTCTTTTCATGATATTATAAAATGACATAATGTTCTTAAGTTTAGTATCACAATTTTATTATCATGTCAAAACTACTAAACTAAACACTAAATAAAATTAGGGATGAACCTGGAACAAAAAATATATACTTATTTTGTAAGTGAGACTCTTTGAAGCAAGGATATTAATAACTGAAATGTTTGCCAACTTTTTCCTAAATTGTAATTTAGTTTTATACATATAATATCTTGCTAAAATTTGAAGATGATGGCTGATGATTTTTTGAGTTATAATATTTGAAGATAATTATGTGATTCTAAAGTTTCATGACTGATCTAGATATTATTTTGTCTTTGCTGTTCTGAGAAATAGTAATTTTCATATTGTATCGAGCAATTGCACATTGCCGTAATGTTTGTAAATGCAAAAACATGGTGCAAAGAAGAATGCTTGCACACAGGGCCATTCTACTTTCCTGTTTATCTAATGTCTGGAATTACATTGTCAGAACTCTTAACATACAAATGTAGAAAGAGTCCCATTGAAATTTTGTTCCGCTGCCTCTCAGTTGTGACAAATGGTTTATCCCTCAAAACTCTAAAAAAATTCTGGTTCTGAACACGCTTGTTTTGAAGCAAAACTTGGAGATGACATCACGTAATTTCGTTTTGTGTTCTCCACAGGTTAGGATGAAGCTCGTGAAGGAGTGGCTTCCTGTGCTGATTGTATGCAAAGACAATGTTTCACCAATAATGTCAAATTATAAATCACTCTACCTGGAACTAGAAGAAGCATTCTTGAGAATTATTTCTACATTGCCGATGTCAAATGCTCAGGAGTTGTTGCAGCAGTGTCTTGGCTTTTCAACTCGAAACGTTGATGACTGCTCACACTTGGTCACAGCTTTCAACACGTGGTTCCGTCGTGCAAAACAACCCCCGCCGCAGGCAGACAACCACTCTTAGTGGCAGTCTGTTTTAATTGCAATATTACTGTACTGGAGTGTAGGTTTCATGTGAAAAATACTGTGCATACTAGACGGATGTAGAGAGGAGTGAAAAGGAGACTGTTGTGTAGATAAAACTGTGTTTTTGTCTCTTCAGTTGAGAACATTGTAGCATGTTGTTTCTCAGAACCATGTATAAAAATAAAAGAAACCGTCTCCTTTTTTGATAAACAGGAGCTTCATCAGTTGGGAACAACATTTAAACAAAGATTAAAAAAATAGCTGGTCACCAGATATTTGATACAATTCCATTTATATTTCTGGCGCTACAATTGAGGCAGGTTAAATTATCATCCTCCTCTTCTCGTTATCACCAGATAAAGGATGCAATTCATTGCTCTTAGTGGGAGGGAGTAAATCACTACTCCAGCATTTTTCACTATAGGAAGAGCAACGGTCTGAAACTGCAAGGCAAAAGTCGAGGAGATTCTGAGAAAATTTCTGCATTCATGGGAGTACCTTCAAAACTGCCGTTTTATTTCACATATAAGAACGACTAAATCCAACTCGTGCTGAGAGCTAAAAAGTTGAGAATCCGAGAAAATACTGCATTCTTGGGATTACATTCGAACTACTGTTTTATTTCACATACAAGATCAACCATAGCTCAACTAAAACTGAGAAAACGCACAAATATTGCACTTTGCCATGGAACTTGTGAGCTCCTCACGACAGTCCACAATGGGGATAACAGCAACCCTACTGAGTTAGATGATGTTTTAGTTAGAGAGTACAAGGAGAGGATATATCAAAATAGCCGCCTTCTGAAGTTTCGGCTAGTTCCTTGGTAGGTTCGTACTAGCAATCCCACGCCTATTCCAATTCCAAGACAAACGCTGAGGCCAATTCCAACACCCACTCTTACACCTGCTGTGAACCATGACAGTTCCCCATCTTCACCTTCTAAATATTCCATCCCCTGATAAAGGTGATTATATTCTTCATTTTCTGGTTCGTGATTTATGTAATCTGCTACCTGCAAGGTTAAAAGCAGAAAACGCGATGTTTAATGTAAAAGAGAGAAGATTAGATGTGGAACATATTAGTGAAAGTGTACAATTGAGTACAAGAAAAACCCTTACACTTACTATTAAGGCAGTGATCATATTACAAAATTAACCACTTAATAAGAAGGATTTGAAGAGCTAAAATGAAACAAAGCATTTCCATCGAGAGAGAAAAGGTTGCAAAAGGAAAGATGTCTACTAAATTGCTGTAACATTTACCAAATTAGCAACTTACACTAGAGATGGAGTAGAACTAAAGTAGTGCCAATTAGTAAAGAATAGGTAGAAATAAAAGACCGGGTATAATTATGTACATCCATTTTAGTACAAATTTATAACTAACATCATGTCTCCTCAAAAAGTGCCACCGGACTGTGCTCCACTTTATTTCATTTATCAGAAAAAAATCCTGGCAAAGAATTAGTAATTAAAGTGAAGTGAGGAAATACTAGAAACTATGAGCTAGACTCTTGGATTAAACGGCTGCATGTTTCCAAATAAGAATTACTAGCACATCTTTTTCATTATCATCAAATGGGATCTGACAGGATCTCAGAAAGGTCAGGAAACTGCATTATCCACAAAATATCTACACCACTAGCAGCCCTTTTTTTTTATATTTATTACCAAGAATTTTATACTTTAGCTGCAATTGAAGAGCAATATCAATGTATCAAACATAAATTCCCTTACCAGTAAATAGAAAAATATGACTGAAATAGAATAAAAGATACCACCAAGATATATACTGAACAGCCATTTGAAGTTCCGTTAAAATGTGGAAATAGCACACAGAACAAAAAGAGTAATACTGTATTATTCAGTGCCGAGCCCATGCTGTCCTAGCCAGTCAAGGATAACATTTATTATCCATAATGGCATCAAGCACTGTCTTCATCAAGAAGATTGCCAAAACACTAGTGCAACAATTAAAGTAAGTGAATATAATGCTAGCAATGTGAATGCAACAATACACATGAACATAACACCCTGAAGGTGTATACATACCTGCAAAGTAAGCCCAGCTGGGACATCTTTTTGGCTTTCAGATGCTTCGTATTCTGGGATTGATTTCAACATCCCCTTCCTCATTTGCTTTTTCCACAAACTAAGCTGCAGAGTCTTAGTTAAGATAATTGGGGCGCCAGAGAAGCTACCAGCCACATAAACCTCAAGCTCTGGTGACTCCAGGCTTGTGTATTGTTTAACCTTTAAAAGGCCAGTGCCTGCAAGTACATCTGCCTCGCAATGCATACGCCATCTCTGTCCATGATTTTCCGATTCCCCTATACTCGACTCTAGTACACCAGATATCACAAGAACATCCTTATCGAAGACCTCAAACTTCACACTTCCTGTCATCCTTATACTATCAGTACTCACAAATATAACTTCCTCAGATTTCTTATCAAACCGATCCCTTCTAAGAAGGGATGATGCACCGTCTGAATACATGCTAGTTCTTACACCATTTACTTCAAGAAGGGTATCGTGATTCAGTGGAATATGGTTCAGTGTGAGGTATTCGGGAGTTGAATCATCAATGTCACATTTGCTAATTCTGACGTAAAAAACTCTTAAATCAAGCCAAGATAATGATACCTTAATGCTAGGCTGGTAAGAAGTGTGCCTCTTGATGCAATGGCCGTTCTCGGCCACTCCATTCCCATTCACTTTCTCATGAGAATTCACCATGTCCCTTATAAAAGTTGAGAATTCTCCATTAACTCTCAAATAAGTTAAGAACTTAATCCTCCTTTTGCGTTATAATCCAGCATCACAAACTTATATGATGACTTGAAAAAAACCCATAAAAAAGCAAGTCTCATATGAGTTACAAGAACCTGTAAAATGCCTAG
This sequence comes from Hedera helix, assembly GCA_947179155.2. NCBI lineage: Eukaryota > Viridiplantae > Streptophyta > Magnoliopsida > Apiales > Araliaceae > Hedera > Hedera helix. Next base: position 33,407,238 of record OX359287.1, read on the forward strand.
AAAGCCATATCAAAGCAATTCACAAAGAGAAGTTTGGACATTAAGTACCATAAGCAGAAGAAGCCACAAACCCAATACCCAAGAAAGAAAATTGAATATATTTCTATAAAAAGCAAACAAAAATATGTAGAAGAGGAACTTTCTGTTCAACAATGAAAAAACCCAAACTAGACCTTTCAGTTCAACAAGGAAGAAAACCCAAGTAGGTGAGGAACTATCTGTCTGACAAGGAAGAAACCCAAACTAGAGAAGCTAAATGAGAGGGAGAAGCCTCGCGAAAAGAACATGGTAAAGAGCTTAACTTAAATATGAAATGAAACCCATGAAAGACACAGAACTTGAGCAAAGGAATAGACTTTAAGGCGACACTTTTGTTTTTAGATAAAAAGCAAAAAAAGAAACAAACTACTAAATATCTAGAGGAAGAACCAAGGAGGTATATCGTCACTGCTGTGGGAAATAAGAGATAAAAGTAGTAGGGACAAGAGGATGCAGACAATACTGCAAAACACCAAATTACAAAACTAAAGCTGAAAAAGCAACAAAACTTATTAGCTAAGACGCTGACAATACTTGTTAGTTAGCTAAAGCACACTGCACATTATGATCTTTGTCCAAATTAATTTAATTTTTGCCTAGTTTAACTAACACATGAATTAAATCAAGAAAAGATAGCCATACCAGATTACAAGCACTATAACAGAGTTGAAATTAGCTAGAAACTGAAGAAAATTTTCTTTTGTTATTTAGATATGTTTAATTTCTAATAAAATTTATTTAGAAGACCAAAAGAAACTAAATTAAATATACACAGATTCTCAGGAAATTGCCGACGCTAGACGACAGTTCCATCAATGTCATACACTAATACAAGGAAACAAACAAGCGGGGTGTTTTTAAAGAAATACGGTAAGAATCACCAAATTGAACCAAAGAAGAACAAAAAAGAGTCAAAATACGCAAAACTCACCGCAAATCTATTTGTGTATATATATCCTCAGCCTCGATCTTTGTGACCTTCAAAATCTGAATAATCCCAATTGATACCTTTCTGATGATAAATCAAATAGCTTTCCAGATACAAAAACAAACAGAACAAAACAGAGCTTTTAAAGATTGCTCAGCCACACTGGGTATGATTAATCAAATCAAATCAAATCAAAAGATGAGAGAGAGACCCAATTCCTCAAATTCAAGAAACGAAAATGGGTTCCTCTCCTAATTTTCTCCTTTCTCAAATCTGAGATCAATTCTACTATTTTCTCTTTGGGGTTTAGGATTGAATATTTAATTGGTGTGTATTAAGGTTGAAAATCTGGGGGAAGTGGGGCCAGAGTGCATCTGATATTCATGGAATCTTATCCGCGAGTGAGATTGTATATGGGCTTATGAATATAAAAAAAAGAAGAAGCAAGGATGAGCTTTCTGAGAAGTATCCTTATCAATTGATAATTAATTGCGTGTATTTGTGACACACTGTTTATGTATGAGGACCAAAATGGCTGGGGAGAGAATCGGGAAAGCAAAGTGAGGTGAGAGATTAAGACTTGGGTGATTCTATGCCACCAATTTTTAACAGTGTGTGTCTATTTTGCTAGCTTCAAAGTATTAATCCATGCAATCAATTATACAAGCTACTCCCCCTCGGAAAGCATAAATATAAGTATATAATATTTAAATATAACATAAAATATTATATTAATTTTTATTATTAAAAAATAAAATTTGACACAAATTTATATGTCAAGTTTTATTTTTTAATAATAAAAATCAATGTAATATTAGTGTCCTTCGGGAAATGGTTCCATCTCAACTTTATAAAGTTAAAAGTTGTGAAAGTGGATGTAATTAATATAACAATTGAGTATTGTATTTAATATTTTTTGATTGAAAAATTTAAAATTATTGTGGACTCTCTGTTTTATAATAGAACTGAGAGTTCAACTATTAATATAAAAAGATTGATACTCAATCCAGTTATAGTTTCTTTTTTAGGCAAATATTAGTGTGTTACTCATTCTCAACTTAAAATTAGTTTTTGGTAGGTTTAAACAATTAATTGATTGACGCTAGCGGACTCAAATTTATGTAATATAGTGTTTTCGGATATCCCACACACATTTTCTTTATTGACAAAACGGAATGAAAAGTTTGGCAGCATTTATTTGCCTTCAGTATCTCTAACCATCGATCAATACGATTCATGAACAGTATTTCATGTGAAAAAATGGTAGTACTGCAAACCACTTTGTAGGATCCAATGTGAAAAAAAAGGATGTAAAAGTCCAAAAAAAAATGCTTTTGCATATACCCAAAAGTATAAAATGAGCCCTCTAAGTCCAAACAAAAAAGTATTGTCATAACACCAACTAAATCGCATCACCATAACATTTTTTCCTTTATATTTTTTCTTGAAATTGTACAAAAGATTCTCATACCATAAGTCATAACCTACTACAATAATTGCTCTCGATATAGCCTGCAAAAAACACCAAAGAGATGACACGTAATTGTCCGTCCCTGAAGGCACGACGAATATTAAAATTTTAAAAATACTCTATTACCTAAAAGCTCTTTACAACCTAAAATAAGTTACAAATCAATTAAAAATGAATCTGAACTGTCCTTGCGATTTTCCACCCAAATCAATTTGCATGTGAAAACATAACGACCTTAATACCCGAAAAACAGGAAAATGACATCAATGCTAAAAGGATGACCCATGTTGTTTACATGCAATTTTATTTTATTTATTATTATTATTATTATTATTATTATTATTATTATTACAACAACTACTACTACTACTACTACTACTACTACTACAACAATAATAATAATAATAATAATAATAATAATAATAATAATAATAATTATTATTATTATTATTATTATTATTATTATTATTATTATTGTGACGCCCCCAAATCTGGGCCCACACAGCCCAAACTTGAGTCGTCAAAAGACTACAACAAAATTATTACAACAAAGCACAACGTACAACAAAACAGTGTATAATAATACACAACTAAGTCTTCACTATTATTGCCACACTATTTTACAACACGTGAAGATTATGATAGTTATTCTTCGGACCCTCACTCCATCCCCCGGCTAGACCCCGTTACGTTTTCATCTCCTGTTGAAAAACAATGGAACAAAAGAAAGGGTGAGCTCAAATAGCCCAGTAAGAAATATCATGACTAAGATAATGACGAATAAATTATCATTAGCCTTCAACAGTTGAGTTCTTGATAGAATACAATAGAATACAAGGTTTATATCAAAAACTGCAGTTAAATTCTTGAACAATGTTCAGATCAATAATAGCAGCGGAATGAACAATCTATTAGAAGAATAATGCAGACTATAATGTCCACTCGGTTCTCTTTTTAGGAAAAAACATCATCAACTTTTATTGTGACACCCCCAAATCTGGGCCCACACAGCCCAAACTTGAGTCGTCAAAAGACTACAACAAAATTAATACAACAAAGCACAACGTACAACAATACAGTGTATAATAATACACAACTAAGTCTTCACTATTATTGCCACACTATTTTACAACACGTGAAGATTATGATAACTATTCCTCGGACCCTCACTCCATCCCCCGGCTAGACCCCGTTACGTTTTCATCTCCTGTTGAAAAACAATGGAACAAAAGAAAGGGTGAGCTCAAATAGCCCAGTAAGAAATATCATGACTAAGATAATGACGAATAAATTATCATTAGCCTTCAACAGTTGAGTTCTTGATAGAATACAATAGAATACAAGGTTTATATCAAAAACTGCAGTTAAATTCTTAAACAATGTTCAGATCAATAATAGCAGCGGAATGAGCAATCTATTAGAAGAATAATGCAGATTATAATGTCCACTCGCTTCTCTTTTTCGTAAAAATATCATCAACTTTTATCATCTGAAATACCATTAGTCATGATAATAAAAATTCACAGTTCCTGATCATAATCATGCAAATCAACAGTTCATCTTTGCACTACGGGCCAAAGATATTCAATATAGCACCAGCGGTCATGATTATACCAGATTCAGCCTTTGGTTATAATCATACCAAACAACAGTTCATCTATGCACTACGGGCCAAAGAGAACTTTCACCACGTGCCATAAAAGACACCGAACAGATGTATCGCCTTTAACCTATTATATCGCCTTTAACATATCATCTGTTCAACAAATATATCACATCTGTGCCCCCGGCCACAGATATTCACAACAGTTTGATTCTTGATAATTAGTACAAATAACAGTGATACAAATGATGAACAGAAGAAACAGGATAAACAATAAGTATCAGAAGTTTACTTTGTACAGATTCAAATAATGTCCAAATTGTCAACATGATGTGGAGTGAAATTTAAAAATGATATTCAAGATCCACAGTTCAGAATAACGGTTACAATTCAATAGAAAGGTTCACGTAAATAGGAAGGTTCAGTTGAAATAATGAAGTTCAACTATTATGGAACATATAATATTTTCAGGAATTATAGAAGCAATAGTTCCATAATAAATTTCGATTTAGGAGTATGAAAGAAAATAATATCCCTTACCGTAGCAGGTTTGATTAACAAAAGGTGAAGGAAATTAATACAAAGGGTTATTCACCAACAGGCGGTAATCCGCGCCATAAGTTATTCCCACAATTTAATAGAATTTGAGTACAAAGAGTTATTCACCAAACAGGCGGTCATCCGCGCCGTAAGGTTATTCCCACAATTTAATAGAATTTGAGTACAAAGAATTATTCACCAAACAGGCGGTCATCCGCGCCGTAAGGTTATTCTCAGAGATTAATAATGAATGAATACGAAAGTTTATTCACCAACAGGCGGCAATCCGCTCCGTAAGGTTATTCCCACAATTTAATAGAATTTGAGTACAAAGAGTTATTCACCAAACAGGCGGTCATCCGCTCCGTAAGGTTATTCTCAGATATTAATAATGAATGAATACGAAAGGTTATTCACCAACAGGCGGCAATCCGCTTCGTAAGGTTATTCCCACAATTTAATACATGGAAATAAATGACAAATCTTATGAGTAAGAAAGAAATAATATTATTTTCGAGAATCAAATAATGATAATCCCTTACCGTAGTAAGTTTGAATAATGGAAGATGAAAAAGATGGTATCCCTTACCTCAACACGTGACTGGATATTGATTTAAATGAGGTTGATTAACTTGAACAGTACACGTATACTTATAGATCTTCACAAATACTCAAAATGACTTAAGCACACTTAGAGAGAACTTTCACAAGAAGTATTTAGAGAGAGAAAGAAAGAACAAGTAAGGAAGTTTATGAAAAATCCTTAAGTTAAACCTTCTATTTATAGCCAAAAATCTTATCATTCCTTTAATCTAAACCATTCATTTAAAAAATCATCTTTTAATCTACACCATCCATTTCAAATTTTATATTATCTTTAATCTACACCATTCATTTCATATCACCTAACTTTATATTATAAACAAATCAATTCAATTATTCAATAATAATTCACACTTTAATCTACACCATTCATTTCATATCACCTAACTTTATATTATAAACAAATAACTTTATTTATTCAACAATAATTCACACTTTAATCTACACCATTCATTTCATATCACCTAACTTTATATTATAAACAAATAACTTTATCAATTCAATTATTATGACTAATTGTTATAAATACAGTATAGTTAGCTCTTAGATATCAAGTCAATTAATTAATGAAATACAACTGTTTAAATAACACCGTAATAGAGATAACAATAATGCAGAAAGTATGTAAAAGAAAAATACGTTACTGTGTCATGACAATTATTGATTCAATAATGTGAATTACTGTGCATATGTTACTGTGACAATTATTAGGTTCAATAATTTTAAAAACAGTGCAGCAACAATTATTGACTCAATGATATAAAATACAGTGTAATGACAATTATTAAATCAATAATGCAAAATACTGTGTAACAACAATTATTGAATTGATAATATAAAATATTATGCAGTGACAATTATCGATGAAATGATGCGTAACAGTTACGGTGTCAATTATCAGACCAATAATATGAGACACTATGCAATACCGTGTGTTACTGTAGAGTACCGTGTGCTACAGAAAATACCATAAACTACCGTATGCTACTATTCTTTTATCACCGGTATTTTAACAGTTCCGTTGACTATTTTTATTTAAAAAAGTTATTTCTGTCGTTTTCTATATCCGACAAATATTCCGTTGTGGGGTCCACCAATAATTTGTTATTTCGGCGCCGTCGTACGGCACGAATATTCCCCGACCAAACGAATATTCCCCGACAAAGCGAATATTGTCCGACAAAATAAAATTTGCACATAACATCCTTAACTTTTAACTTTATCGATTTAACCACTTACTGTTTCAAAAAAAAAAATATATATGAAGAAAAATTAAATTTTGTATTTCATAAAATTCGGGGTCTTACATTTATCATCTGAAATATCATTAGTCAAGATAATACAATTTCACAGTTCCTGATCATAATCATGCAGATCAACAGTTCATCTTTGCACTACGGCCAAAGAGAACATTTACCACGTGTCATAAAAGACACCGAACAGATGTATCACCTTTAACCTATTATATCGCCTTTAACCTATCATCTGTTCAACAAATATATCACATCTGTGCACCCGGCCACAGATATTCACAACAACTTGATTTTGGATGATTATAATGATATAAATGATGAACAGAAGAAACAGGATAACAATAAGTATCAGAAGTTTACTTTGTACAGATTCAAATAATGTCCAAATTGTCAACATGATGTGGAGTAAAATTTAAAAATGATATTCAAGATCCATAGTTCAGAATAACGGTTACAGTTCAATAGAAAGGTTCACGTAAATAGGAAGGTTCAGTTGAAATAATGAAGTTCATCTATTATGGAACATATAATATTTTCAGGAATTATAGAAGCAATAGTTCCATAATAAATTTCGATTTAGGAGTATGAAAGAAAATAATATCCCTTACCGTAGCAGGTTTGATTAACAAAAGGTGAAGGAAATTAATACAAAGGGTTATTCACCAACAGGCGGCAATCTGCTCCGTAAGGTTATTCCCACAATTTAATAGAATTTGAGTACAAAGAATTATTCACCAAACAGGCGGTCATCCGCGCCGTAAGGTTATTCTCAGAGATTAATAATGAATGAATACGAAAGGTTATTCACCAACAGGCGGCAATCCGCTCCGTAAGGCTATTCCCACAATTTAATAGAATTTGAGTACAAAGAGTTATTCACCAAACAGGCGGTTATCCGCGCCGTAAGGTTATTTTCAGAGATTAATAATGAATGAATACGAAAGGTTATTCACCAACATGCGGCAATCCGCTCCGTAAGGTTATTCCCACAAATTAATACATGAAAATAAATGACACATCTTATGAGTAAGAAAGAAACAATATTATTTTCGAGAATCAAATAATGATAATCCCTTACCATAGTAAGTTTAAATAATGGAAGATGAAAAAGATGGTATTCCTTACCTCAACACGTGACTGGATATTGATTTAAATGAGGTTGATTAACTTGAACAGTACACGTATACTTATAGATCTTCACAAATACTCAAGATGACTTAAGCACACTTAGAGAGAACTTTCACAAGAAGTATTTAGAGAGAGAAAGAAAGAACAAGTAAGGAAGTTTATGAAAAATCCTTAAGTTAAGGCTTCTATTTATAGCCAAAAATCTTATCATTCATTTAATCTAAACCATTCATTTAAAAAAAATCATCTTGTAATCTACACCATCCATTTCAAATTTTATATTATCTTTAATCTACACCATTCATTTCATATCACCTAACTTTATATTATAAACAAATCAATTCAATTATTCAATAATAATTCACACTTTAATCTACACCATTCATTTCATATCACCTAACTTTATATTATAAACAAATAACTTTATCAATTCAATTATTATGACTAATTGTTATAAATACAGTATAGTTAGCTCTTAGATATCAAGTCAATTAATTAATGAAATACAACTGTTTAAATAACACCGTAATAGAGATAACAATAATGCAGAAAGTATGTAAAAGAAAAATACGTTACTGTGTCATGACAATTATTGATTCAATAATGTGAATTACTGTGCATATGTTACTGTGACAATTATTAGGTTCAATAATTTTAAAAACAGTGCAGCAACAATTATTGACTCAATGATATAAAATACAGTGTAATGACAATTATTAAATCAATAATGCAAAATACTGTGTAACAACAATTATTGAATTGATAATATAAAATATTATGCAGTGACAATTATCGATGAAATGATGCGTAACAGTTACAGTGTCAATTATCAGACCAATAATATGAGACACTATGCAATACCGTGTGTTACTGTAGAGTACCGTGTGCTACAGAAAATACCATAAACTACCGTATGCTACTATTCTTTTATCACCGGTATTTTAACAGTTCCGTTGACTATTTTTATTTAAAAATGTTATTTCTGTCGTTTTCTATATCCGACAAATATTCCGTTGTGGGGTCCACCAATAATTTGTTATTTCGGCGCCGTCGTACGGCACGAATATTCCCCGACCAAACGAATATTCCCCGACAAAGCGAATATTGTCCGACAAAATAAAATTTGCACATAACATCCTTAACTTTTAACTTTATCGATTTAACCACTTACTGTTTCAAAAAAATATATATGAAGAAAAAGTAAATTTTATATTTCATAAAATTCGGGGTCTTACAATTATTATTACAATAATTATTATTATTACTATTACTATTATTATTATTATTATTATTAGTATTATAATAATAATTATTATTATTAATACTATTATTATTATTATTATTATTATTACTACTACTACTACTACTACTACTACTACTATTTTAATTATTATTGTTATTATTATTATTATTATTATTATTATTATTATTATTATTATTATTATTGTGACGACCCCAAATCCGGGTTCCATAACCTCGAGTTTGGTTCTCACTATTCAACACATTACTAACAATTAAATACATACATTGCATTTAAATATCGCGGAATAATACATATTGGTTCCCTTCAAAAGGTTACAATACCAGGGTCTATCAACCTTAACATAAAAACAGTTCCTATCATAAGGAATTACAAAAGGTTTAACAACCGTAAATACATAAATAAAGATCTAACTAGCATGCATAAGCTACTTAAGCTTTGGCCTTTCCTTTTCCCTTATCCTTCCTGGAGCAATCAGGATTATCTGAAAAATGGTTCATGATATAGCAAGAATGAGCAACTAGTTTGCTCAGCAAGTTTATAACAATCATATAGATTTAATATATCATGAATGAATGGGAAAGATCATCAATGATTCAACAATAGATATAACAATTGTGAAAGAAACAGGATTCAAATTTTAATAAACAGAATATTTGAATCTTAAAATGCTGAGTGGTCACTAAGGACCCTGAACCAACTAGGGTATAATAGAGTTTCCTCTGACCCTTTGAGTTGTTTGGTTTTCAAGGGGATCAGCCTATTCAACCCGCTGTATATGCATTACATTTAGTCACTGGCGCCCAAAGTCGGTTTCCCGACACAAAATCCCCTAATTTAGGGTTGTTCAATTCTCAGACTTAATATAAGAAATCCGCACCCAACAATGGTTTGGATAAGCTTTTAAAAGTATTCAAGTTATTGAATTTAGAAACGTAATGTCTAGCTGAATTATTAGCTTAAGACATTTTTAATACAGTTCATGAATCAAGAACTAATAAGCTTCAAATGCACTAAGTGCGATTGTATAAACAATATGGATGTGGAATAATTTTAAATAATTAAACCACTGCAAGCTTTAACAATAAATACAAGTATGGAAACTTGTTCAACGATAATAATTGAGTAGGGTTAGAGAACTTGCCTGTTTGCTCAGCTACAATAATTGTCTAGCTTTAACTAACTTGCTTTGAAAGACCTAACATTAATAAAGTCGGTCTAATAATTAGTACGGCGTATTTGCATAACTATACGCTTAATAACGAACTTATTTACCACACATAAGTACTAACACATAATTTACATTAGTCAAAACAATATTATTAACCTTATAGACACTCAATCATTTTAGGTTAATAATTTGATAAGTTAGAAAATATTTTTCTTAAGTGTTGGACACTTATTAAACCTTTAAACAACTTATTATAATTGTTTAATTAAATTCAATTTATTTTATTAACTCAATCTCTTTTTAATTACTATTTAATATTGATTAAATAGAAATTAATTAATTAACTCTAGTTATTATAAATAATAACTAATTGTACTTACATATTATTAAATAATAAATAATTATTAACTTAATTTTAACCTTCTTTAATTTAATGTTAATCAACCAATAATTAACCAAGTAATTAACCTCACTTATTATTTAATTAAGGAAATTAAATAATAGTTTACTAATCTTAATCCTCTTTAATTATTATTTAATGTCAATTAAATAATAATTAATTATTTAATTAATTTTAATTATTATTTAAGGTTAAATAATAATCAAATTATTCTTATTTATTATTTAAATTAAATAATAAATTATTATTCTAATAACTTAATTTCCATTAATCATTATTTAATGTTAATTAAATAATAATTAATTACTTAATTATCTTTATTTATTATTTAATAATATTTAAATAATAAATAATTAATTTATAAATTTTATCTCTCTTTAAATATTATTTAATAGGCATTAAATAATAATTGCTATTATCATCTTTATTTATTATTAACATTTAAAATAATAAATAAATAATAAATTTATTTAACCTAACCATGGTTTAGCTAACTAGATTAATATTTAAAATATTTAAATATTAAACTTATTGAAAAACATCCTCCCCAATATTATTTTTGTATTATTATTATTTTTGTTATAATTTTAAATTAATTTTCAAATATTTAAATTAATTAAAATTAACCCGAATGGCATTTTCGTAAATAAGTTGAAAAACCGGACCGAGGGCAGAATGGTAATTCTGCCAAGAAAAACACGGAGGGGCAGAATCGTAATTTCGCCGAAAATTTATTACCGCGCATGGCGCGCGTTTCAGTTTTACGGGTCAAAACGACGCCGTTTTGGAAAAGCCGGAAACGGCTTCCGCGCGTACGCGCGGAGTGAATTTTTCTACGGACGCCAAACGACGTCGTTTGGCACCGCGTCCTCGGTGAACAGTACCTCGCGCATTGCGCGGCCAGTGTTAAAAAATTTTCTTCTAAGCAGAATGTGAACAGTTCCGGCTATACACACTTTAATTAAAATTATACCTTCAATAAATCTTTATCTCTTCAATAAAAATCCAAAAAAATTACCAATCACCTTATATTAATTTATAACATGAAAAATTAATTTTTCATGATTTAATATCAATATTTTTTTATAAAAATTTTTACATCACACAAACTACCATAAATCATAACTTTTTGTATATAACTCCATTTTGAGTGATTCAAACTTTGTTTTTCTCATGATTTAATGTTCTATAATATTAGAACATCAAACCTAAGTTTTATAAAAATATTTTTGGACATAAATTCCAAAACTTGTTTACACACTATTAAATACACATTTTAGCATATAAAATATACCAAAATACAAACCAAGCATATTAAACTCAAACATGGCATATATATTACCACTACACATTAATAACCATATTAACATGTTTATACTACACATGATGATTTATTTTATTTAAAAACAAAATTTCATTTAAAATAACCATTACCTTGATTTAATGGCTATTCTTCTTTTTCTCCCAAAGTATGTTGTGAAAGAAGATGACATGCACTAGCTTAGCACTCCTTCTCCTTCTCTTGCTCTCTCTCAAAATATTTTGCTCTCAAACTCTCTCTAGCTTGGAAAATGGAAGAAGAAGAATGACTAACACAATGCTCCTAATTTTGTAAGTATACTTGCAAATATGATAGATACATAATATATCTAATAATTTTAGCCCATCATGCACCTATTGGATACTTACACAAGTTAACCACATTAGGTGAAAAGAAGCATGGTGCCTATGTACTAAAAAAATCAATCCAAGCAATCCTTTTATTAATTAAATGAAAAATCAAATAATAATAATAATAATAATAATAATAATAATACACTCTCTCTCCTCCTTGCATGCTTGGTCGGCTGGTAGCTCTTTCTTCATGTCCCAAAATGAGTGTCCCAAGTTCTCCTTTTAATAATTAATAGTTTTATTTAGTATTTTTCAAATGGGCCAATCATTGGGCTTTAATTTAAAATACCAATTGGGTTTCTATTAAATTGTTTGGGCTACTAAATTGTCAAATTTTATTATTCTCCACTTGGGCTACTAATTGACCCATGTTGGGCTAATTTAATAATTTATACATTAATTATTCAATCCATGATTAAATAAATAAATAGGTTGAATAATTAATTAAATATTTTAACCCATAAGTATTAAATTACTAAATGGACTAATAAATATTATTATTAATATTTCACATTATTTACATTAATTAATAATCATATTAATTAATTTATTATATTTAATTCACTCATTATATTCAATTTAATTGAATATTTAAATAATAGGAAACTTATCAATTATTTTGATATTAAAACTTTAGGGTTTATTCACTAATTTAATAACATATTAGTGACCCCCTTTAATTAATTTTAGTAATTAATTACATAATTATTTAATCACATAATTAATTAATCACATAAAAAGATTTAAATAATCTCATAAAACTAACTCGTTGGAAATTAAATTAATATTTTAATTAATAAAAATGTGGAAATTCTAGGACATTACAATTATTATTACTATTACTATTACTATTTTTTTTATTATTATTATTTCTACAATTATTGTAATTATTATTACTATTATTATTATTATTATTATTATTATTATTATTATTATTATTATTATAGTGTAGTGGTGAATTTTATTTGGGAGGAAAATATGAGTGGATAGATTTTTGAAAAAAAGATGTTGAATTTGGAGAGAAAATGAGTGATAGATTAATGACCGTTGTATGTTGAAGCCTTAAATAATTTTAGATTGTTAGATGTTGAAACCTAAATTAATTTGATGCCGCTGGATATTAAAATATTAAAATTTAAACCGCTCTGTTTTATTATATAAATTTTTTATAAAAATTATATATTTAATTTTTTTTATAATAATAATAAAATCTTTAATTTATATAAGATTATTATAATATATCACTTTTAGTCTACGTAACGAATATATGTTACATTAAATAATTAAAAAGAAAATTATCGTCATAATTTTTTATGAATTGTTATCTTTGGACGTACAATTCTACATGAATTATGTTATCATTTAAAAAATATATTTATACATGGAGACATTGATTGAAAGATTTAAAAAATAGTATGCATCTCTTCGTCTAGTAGAATAACATTAATATTGACAATCATTTTTGTTTTATAATGAACTTATAGAATTTTTACGTGTAATTTATTGTATAATCAGAATTTTATTTATAATGTATATGTAAGTTAAATGCAATAATTTTATACTCCTAATTAGGTTCATAAATTATGAATGCTAATGATCATAATTTTAATATATCATTGATAAATATAAAAGTAAAAATTATAATACAATGTATTTAACAATATAAATCTATTGTATCAAGTAAATATTATATTAAAAATGTTAGAGGGATATATTAATAGCATCTTTCATAGTAAAATAAAAGAAATTTGGGTTGACAATTTATTTATTTATTTATATTAATTCTGCATTTTATAATTCATAACAGAAAAGATTTGCTGCTATTAAAATATCAACGTTTATTTTAAGTTGACAAATTAGAAAACAAAATTATTTATATTTAAAGATTATGTCATTTTGTCTATTTATATAAAAAAAAAATGATATTTAAAGATTATATGTCATTTTGTCTATTTATAACAAAAATGGATACGTTGCATTGCAATATATAAAAAGGCTCTTCATTCATAATTTGACTTTAAGAGGCTACCAATGTCTCACTAAGTTTAGAATTGAATGAATATCTACAATAACTATTAATTAAAAAAAGTTCACATGTAATGGACTTACTAAACAATAATAATTCATTAAACTTAAATAAATAAATTTCTTTAATCTTTCCAATAGCACTTGAGTTGATGAGCAAGAAAGGTCGTCAACTAATATACATACATATATAGTGCTCCGGGACAAGTTAGCTAATAAGTTTAGCAATAAAGCTCGTTAACCTGCAGAAAATTAATGGACTGAGTACTCCCGTTCCGAAATATAAAATTACTATTAATTTAAAATATTTTTAAATTTAAATTAACATAATTTATTTAAAATTTTAAAATAATAAATATTATAACTAATTTTATTTTTTAAATAATTTATAATATTTATAATTATATTGACATAAACAAAATAAATTCATCTCATTTTTGAGTTAGAAAATATTTAAAATTAATTTTTTAAAAATCAATATTGATCATAATTAGAAAAGGAGGAAGTACAATTTTTATGTGAGTTTTGTTATGTATTGTAAAAATTTTATTTTTAATTATAATTACAACATATATCAGTACTATATCAACTACGTTATTAAAATATTATTAGTTATTATACACGTAACTACATTTTCCTTTCTTTTCAGTTTTTTAGGTACCGTTAGGAAATAGAAAATGCAATCGAAAGATCTTTTAAATATGGGTAATGTCAGAAGTATCAAAATTTTAAGAATAAATATAAATACACAATATTTAATTATTATATTTATTTTAATTATTAAAAAATAAGGCATAACATTAAAATCTATATCATATCTCTACTTTTTAATAATTAAAATAAATATAATATTTAATTTTATGTTTGAATTTTGTGCATATAGATATATCCTTTAAATATTTTAAATAATTTGTCCCTATAATATTAATTGTGTAAATCTGTAAGACCCCGAATTTTATGAAATATAGAATTTAATTTTTCTTCGTATATATTTTTTCCTTAAACAGTAGGTGGTTAAATTAACAAAATTGAAAGTTAAAGATGTTATATGCAAATTTTATTTTGTCGGGGAATATTCGCTTTGTCGGGGAATATTCGTTTGGTCGGAAAATATTCGTGACGTACGACGGCGCCGAAATAACAAATTATTGGTGGACCCCACAACGGAATATTTGTCGGATATAGAAAACGTCAGAAGTAACCTTTTTAAATAAAAATAGTCAACGGTGTTAACTGTTAAAATACCGGTGATAAAAGAATAGTAGCATACGGTAGTTTATGGTATTTTCTGTAGCACACGGTACTCTACAGTAGCACACGGTATTGCATAGTATCTCATATTATTGGTCTGATAATTGACACCGTAACTGTTACGCATCATTTCATCGATAATTGTCACTGCATAATATTTTATATTATTAATTCAATAATTGTTGTTACACAGTATTTTGCATTATTGATTTAATAATTGTCATTACACTGTATTTTATATCATTGAGTCAATAATTGTTGCTGCACTGTTTTTAAAATTATTGAACCTAATAATTGTCACGGTTGCAAATACACTGTAATTTATATTATTAAATTAATAATAATCTGTAACGTGTTTATTACATTATTGTTGAATTATTGTTGTAGCATTATTTTATTTTATATGTTGGACCCACAGGAAGAATAAATAAATAAAAATAAATAAATTTTACTATTTGAAATAGTAACGTGAATAGTAATGTGAATAGTGACATGAATAGTGACGTGAATAGTACGTGAATAGTAAGAAACATGTGGGACCCACATGAAATGTG
The DNA here is from genome assembly GCA_947179155.2 of Hedera helix. NCBI lineage: Eukaryota > Viridiplantae > Streptophyta > Magnoliopsida > Apiales > Araliaceae > Hedera > Hedera helix. Next base: position 33,423,139 of record OX359287.1, read on the forward strand.
AGAAATGTGTTTTGCTGGATGGTTGGTGGAGGCTGCTGCGCAGCCTCTGCTGAAATTTTTTTTATTTCACCTACCGCGCATAGTAACTTCTTTTCTCCTATAAATAGCTTGTTCAGCTGAATAGAAAAATCACACCTAAAACATAAAATTTTTCTATAAGAATTTTATAAGTTTTCTCTGAGAATAGTAAGGTTATCTTGAGTGTTTGAAGGCCAAAAGGAGTGCAGGAATTTTTCAAGTAAGTCTTTTATTAAAGAGTAGTTATTTCATAAATTCCTATTTTTCACGGTATTCACAAATCTTCCTTTAGAAGACTTTTTTCAAAAAAAAAAAAAAAAAAAAAAATTTGGAAGACTTTATTATGAAAAATTATATATTTTTATATACTGTGAATAGTAACGCCGTGAATGAATAGTAACCTCGGGATGAATAGTAACTCCGGGATGAATAGTAACCCGCGAGTGAGCAGTAACCCCTGAATAGTAACTTCGAGAATAGTAATTTAATTTTAAGTTTTTATTATTTTGTTATTATATTATACTATTTGATCAAATCACTTTTAACAAATTTATAATATACGAGTTAGTACGCACCATGAATTTTTATATGTGATATTTACTGATTATATTAAAAATATATAGGTTGATCAACCTCATTTAAATCAATATCCAGTCACGTGTTAAGGTAAGGGGTATCACTCTTTTCATCATCATAAATGGATATTATTTTCTTTCTTACTTAAAGGGATTATCATTCTTTGATTCTCGAAAATAATATCGTTTCTTTCTTGTGCCATTTATTTTCATGTATTAAATTGTGGGAATAACCTTACGGCGCGGTTTACCGCCTGTTGGTGAATAACCTTTTGTATTCATTCCTTATTAATCATTGAGAATAACCTTACGGTGCGGATTATCGCCTGTTTGGTGAATAACTCTTCGTATTCAAATTGATGGGAATAACCTTAAGGTGCGGATTATCGCCTGTTTGGTGAATAACTATTCGTATTCAAATTGATGGGAATAACCTTACGGTGCGGATTATCGCCTGTTTGGTGAATAACTCTTCGTATTCAAATTGATGGGAATAACCTTACGGCGCGGATTATCGTCTGTTGGTGAATAACCCTTTTTATTTGTCTCGTGTGGAAATAATTTATCTACACGAATTATCACATGACACTTTTATTCCATATTCGTAAGTGATATCATTTTCCTTTATAAGGGCTACCATCTTTTTCATCTTCCATTATTCAAACTTACTATGGTAAGGGATATTAATTCCCTTCACCTTTTGTTAATCAAACCTGCTACGGTAAGGAATATTATTTTCTTTCATACTCCTAAATCGAAACTTATTATGGAACTATTGCTTCTATAATTCCTGAAAATATTATATGTTCCATAATAGTTGAACTTCATTATTTCAACTGAACCTTCCTATTTTCTGAACCTTTCTATCGACCTGTAACCGTTATTCTGAACTGTGGATTTTTAATATTATTTTTAAATTTCACTCCACATCATGTTGACAATTTGGACATTATTTGAATCTGCATAAAGTAAACTTCTGATACTTATTGTTTATCCTGTTTCTTCTGTTCATCATTTGTATCACTGTTATTTATATTAATCATCAAGAATCAAGCTGTTGTGAATATCTGTGGCCGGGGGCACAGATGTGATATAATTGTTGAACAGATGATAGGTTAAAGGCGATATACTAGGTTAAAGGCGATCCATCTGTTCGGTGTCTTTTATGGCACGTGGTGAAAGTTCTCTTTGGCCCGTAGTGTATAGATGAACTGTTGTTTGGTATGATTATAACCAAAGGCTGAATCTGGTATAATCATGACCGCTGGTGCTATATTGAATATCTTTGGCCCGTAGTGCAAAGATGAACTGTTGATTTGCATGATTATGACCAGGAACTGTGAATTTTTATTATCATGACTAATGGTATTTCAGATGATAAAAGTTGATGATATTTTTACAAAAAAGAAAAGCGAGTGGACATTATAGTCCGCATTACTCTTCTAATAGATTGTTCATTCCGCTGCTATTATTGATCTGAACATTGTTTAAGAATTTAACTGCAGTTTTTGATATAAATCTTGTAGTCTATTGTATTCTATCAAGAACTCAATTGTTGAAGGCTAATGATAATTTATTCGTCATTATCTTAGTCATGATATTTCTTACTGGGCTATTTGAGCTCACCCTTTCTTTTGTTCCATTATTTTTCAACAGGAGATGAAAACGTAACGGGGTCTAGCCGGGGAATGGAGTGAGGGTCCGTGGAATAACTATCATAGTCTTCACGTGTTGTAAAATAGTGTGGCAATAATAGTGAAGACTTAGTTGTGTATTATTATACACTGTATTGTTGTACGATGTACTTTGTTGTAATAATTTTGTTGTAGTCTTTTGACGACTCAAGTTTGGGCTGTGTGGGCCTAGATTTGGGGGCGTCACAGTTGGTATCAGAGCTTAGGGATATGGTCTTTAATGGAAATCTGGGGTAGAACTAGGAGGGGAGAGACAAATAGAATCAGCCACTAGTGTGTCCTACCTAAATTAGATTTTATTATCTAATGAGTTGATTTGAATATAGAGACATGAAGTGATGAGTCAGTTTATTTGAACTAACAGCTATTTTGTGACCACAGTTAAGTATGGCATCTGAAAATCAGGAGGTTAACCACGGAGTACCCGAAGTGAATGTAGAGGCCACAAACAATTCTTCTACAGACTCAGAGTTGAATAATTTGCCTAAAGCAAAAATTATTTGTATCCGATCTAAAGAAGAAGAAGGTGAAAGTTCTACCGTCGTTCTTTCAAATTCGTTCTTTAAAGGATATCCGGAACTTGCGGAAATTGTTGCCTTTAATTTGCTCGACAGTTGGAAACATATCATCACCTGGTTATGCTCGATAACAAAGGATCAGAATATATGGACGTTTCATATAAGTCTTTGGGATTTATGGTGTTCTAGCTATGATTTTCAAGATTATTTAAAAATGATGTATCTATACTTTTGGGCGTTACAATTTAGAGGAATTCAGGTTAAGTTAGTCACTATCGTGGAAACTGTAGTCTATCGAAAATACTATTTTAATGGAAATCATTGGTATGCTACTACTGATGAAGTTGAAGAATCTGAGAAACAGTTCGTTAGAGAACTATTTCGTGGTATCCCCATGGTTGAAATACGTGAAGATCCGGATGAAGTATACGGGACTCGATTTGATGATGACAGCCTTGATGATCAAGAAATCGAATGAGGTGATGACCGGTAAGCTATTCATCAATTTTCGAGAAGTCTATGCCATGTTAGATATTGGCTCTATCCACTCTTTTATCTCACCTATATGTACTCAACGTTTAAATTTGACTATTGAAAACTTAAATCTTGTCTTATCAGTTGAAACCTCATTGGGAGAAATAGCCATTACATTTACTGTCTATAAATCTTGCCTAGTCCAAATTAACAACCTCACACTACCTGATGACCTTATTTCTTTGGAGATGTATGAATTTGATTTGATTTTAGGAATTGATTGGTTGACTACCCATCATGCTAAAATTGATTGTTTTCATAAGATTATTAGTTTTCATATTCCTAATCAACCTGTTATTGAAATCTATAACTGTTATTTCTAGCCATAAAGTCATTCGTTTATTGAAAAACGGATGTCAAGCCTTTTTAGCTCATGTCATTGATTTGAACAAAAACACGTCAAACTTGAATGATATTCCTATTGTTAATAAGTTTCCTGACGTTTTTCCTGAGGAACTTCCTGGCTTACCCCAAAACCGAGAAATTGAATTCTATATTGACCTTGAAATCGGTACTAAACTTATTTTCAAAACTCCATACCAAATGGCTCCCATAGAACGCCAAGAGTTGAAAGTTTAATTATTAGATATCGGTATCATTCGTTCTAGTACAAAACTTATATCGAGCGAGGAATGCGAAAAGAGTTTTCAAGAACTCAAGATGAGACCTGTTTCAGCTCCTGTTCTGACCATTTCATCAGGATCAGGAGAATTCATCATATATAGCGATGCTTCAGGCAAAGGTCTAGGCTGTGTCCTTATGCAACATGGAAAGGTTATAGCTTATGCCTCTCGACAACTCAAAGATTATGAGAAAAATTATCCTACTCATGATCTAGAGTTGGCAGCAGTCGTCTTCGCGTTGAAAATCTGGAGACACTACTTGTACAGAGAGAAAGTGGATATCTATACGGATCATAAAAGTCTCAAGTATTTCTTCACCCAGAAGGAACTCAACATGCGACAACGACGTTGGCTTGAGCTGTTGAAGGATTACGACCACACAATCCAGTATCACCCGGGAAAGGCGAACGTTGTAGCTGACGCTTTGAGCAGAAGATCTTATGCGAGTACAAGTGCACTGCTGACAACAAAAAAGTGTATTTTGTACGACTTGCAAAAGATGGAGATAGAGCTAAAGACACCAGGGACCCACTCGAAGATTGCTCACGTGCGAGTAGAACCAGCTTTAATGGATAAAATTAAAGCTGCTCAAGCTACCGATCCGGAACTGATGAACATGATGAAGAAAATACAAGAAGGTGCCATCCCCGAAGCAAGAATCGACGAGACAGGAATACTTCGAGTTAACTCTCGACTCTGTATTCCTAACGATCCTGAATTGAAGCATAAAATCATGAGAGAGGCACACAACACGCCGTTTGCAATTCACCCAGGAGGTGCCAAGATGTATCGAGATCTTCGACATACATTTTGGTGGAACAATATGAAAAGGGAGATTGCAGAGTTTATCTCAAGGTGCCTAACTTGTCAACGTGTCAAGGCAGAACATCAATTACCTAAGTTCCATTACAACCACTTGAGGTTCCCGAATGGAAGTAGGAACACATCAATATGGACTTCGTGACGAGTCTTCCCAAAGTATTTCAAGGCTTAGATGCAATTTGGGTTATCGTAGATAGATTGACCAAATCAGCTCATTTCTTGCCTATACGATAAAACTTTTCACTTGAACGTCTTGCTGGTATGTACATAAATGAGATTGTGAGATTGCATGGCATGCCAGTTTTCATAGTTTCTGATCGAGATCCTAGATTCACTTCACGCTTTTGGATCAGTCTACAAAAAGCTATGGGCACCGAGCTACGATTCAGTTCTGCATACCATCCTCAAACGGACGGACAATCGGAAAGGATGATCCAGACTCTTGAAGATCTTTTGAGACTTTGCGTACTAGATTTCAAAGGAAGTTGGGATAAGTACTTGCCATTGGTGGAATTTTCCTACAACAACAGTTACCAAGCAAGTATAGGCATGACTCCATTCGAGGCTTTATATGGACGCACGTATCGCTCTCCAATATGTTGGAATGAGGTAGGAGAAGCAAAATTGTTGGAACCCGAGTTAGTACGCTTGACAACAGAAAAGATTCAAATGATCCGACAACGAATCCAGACCGCACAAGAACGACAAAAGAGTTATGTTGATCTTCATCGGAGAGATGAGAGATTCAACGTCGGAGATCATGTATTCTTACGTGTTTCTCCATGGAAAGGGGTTACGAGATTCGGAAAGAGAGGAAAGCTCAACCCTCGATTTATTGGCCCATTTGAAATCCTTGATTGAGTAGGAACCGTAGCCTACAGACTAGCTTTACTACCAAGTATGTCTCGCATCCATAACGTTTTTCACATATCTATGTTACGTAAATATGTGAATGACCCAAACCACGCCATTGAGTTAGAACCGGACGTTATAGCAGAGGATTTAACGTACGAGGAGGTACCTGTTAAGATCCTAGATAAGAAGGAGCAGATTCTACGCTCAAAGATTATACCTCAAGTTAAGGTTTTATGGAGGAACCAAGATATTGAGGAAATGACCTGGGAGCTAGAATCTGAGATGAAATCTAAGTATCATTACCTCTTCGAAATGCCAGGTACGTCAATTTCGGGGACGAAATTTCATAAGGAGGGGAGGTTGAAAGACCCCGAATTTTATGAAATATAGAATTTAATTTTTCTTCGTATATATTTTTTCCTGAAACAGTAAGTGGTTAAATTAATAAAATTGAAAGTTAAAGATGTTATGTGCAAATTTTATTTTGTCGGGGAATATTCGCTTTGTCGGGGAATATTCGTGCCGTACGACGGCGCCGAAATAACAAATTATTGGTGGACCCCACAACGGAATATTTGTCGGATATAGAAAACGTCAGAAGTAACCTTTTTAAATAAAAATAGTCAACGGTGTTAACTGTTAAAATACCGGTGATAAAAGAATAGTAGCATACGGTAGTTTATGGTATTTTCTGTAGCACACGGTACTCTACAGTAGCACACGGTATTGCATAGTATCTCATAAATTGACACCGTAACTGTTACGCATCATTTCATCGATAATTGTCACTGCATAATATTTTATATTATTAATTCAATAATTGTTGTTACACAGTATTTTGCATTATTGATTTAATAATTGTCATTACACTGTATTTTATATCATTGAGTCAATAATTGTTGCTGCACTGTTTTTAAAATTATTGAACCTAATAATTGTCACGGTTGCAAATACACTATAATTTATATTATTAAATTAATAATAATCTGTAACGTGTTTATTACATTATTGTTGAATTATTGTTGTAGCATTATTTTATTTTATATGTTGGACCCACAGGAAGAATAAATAAATAAAAATAAATAAATTTTACTATTTGAAATAGTAACGTGAATAGTAATGTGAATAGTGACATGAATAGTGACGTGAATAGTACGTGAATAATAAGAAACATGTGGGACCCACATGAAATGTGAGAAATGTGTTTTGCTGGATGGTTGGTGGAGGCTGCTGCGCAGCCTCTGCTGAAATTTTTTTTATTTCACCTACCGCGCATAGTAACTTCATTTCTCCTATAAATAGCTTGTTCAGCTGAATAGAAAAATCACACATAAAACATAAAATTTTTCTATAAGAATTTTTTAAGTTTTATCTGAGAATAGTAAGGTTATCTTGAGTGTTTGAAGGCCAAAAGGAGTGCATGAATTTTTCAAGTAAGTCTTTTATTAAAGAGTAGTTATTTCATAAATTCCTATTTTTCACGGTATTCATAAATCTTCCTTTAGAAGACTTTTTAAAAAAAATAAAATAAAATAAAATTTGGAAGACTTTATTTTGAAAAATTATATATTTTTATATACTGTGAATAGTAACGCCGTGAATGAATAGTAACCTCAGGATGAATAGTAACTCCGGGATGAATAGTAACCCGCGAGTGAACAGTAACCCCTGAATAGTAACTTCGAGAATAGTAATTTAATTTTAAGTTTTTATTATTTTGTTATTATATTATACTATTTGATCAAATCACTTTTAACAAATTTATAATATACGAGTTAGTACGCACCATGAATTTTTATATGTGATATTTACTGATTATATTAAAAATATATAGGTTGATCAACCTCATTTAAATCAATATCCAGTCACGTGTTAAGGTAAGGGGTATCACTCTTTTCATCATCATAAATGGATATTATTTTCTTTCTTACTTAAAGGGATTATCATTCTTTGATTCTCGAAAATAATATCGTTTCTTTCTTGTGCCATTTATTTCCATGTATTAAATTGTGGGAATAACCTTACGGCGCAGTTTACCGCCTGTTGGTGAATAACCTTTTGTATTCATTCCTTATTAATCTTTGAGAATAACCTTACGGTGCGGATTATCGCCTGTTTGGTGAATAACTATTCGTATTCAAATTGATGGGAATAACCTTACAGTGCGGATTATCGCCTGTTTGGTGAATAACTCTTCGTATTCAAATTGATGGGAATAACCTTACGGCGCGGATTATCGTCTGTTGGTGAATAACCCTTTTTATTTGTCTCGTGTGGAAATAATTTGTCTACACGAATTATCACATGACACTTTTATTCCATATTCGTAAGTGATATCATTTTCCTTTATAAGGGCTACCATCTTTTTCATCTTCCATTATTCAAACTTACTATGGTAAGGGATATTAATTCCCTTCACCTTTTGTTAATCAAACCTGCTACGGTAAGGAATATTATTTTCTTTCATACTCCTAAATCGAAACTTATTATGGAACTATTGCTTCTATAATTCCTGAAAATATTATATGTTCCATAATAGTTGAACTTCATTATTTCAACTGAACCTTCCTATTTTCTGAACCTTTCTATCGACCTGTAACCGTTATTCTGAACTGTGGATTTTGAATATTATTTTTAAATTTCACTCCACATCATGTTGACAATTTGGACATTATTTGAATCTGCATAAAGTAAACTTCTGATACTTATTGTTTATCCTGTTTCTTCTGTTCATCATTTGTATCACTGTTATTTATATTAATCATTAAGAATCAAGCTGTTGTGAATATCTGTGGCTGGGGACACAGATGTGATATAATTGTTGAACAGATGATAGGTTAAAGGCGATATACTAGGTTAAAGGCGATACATCTGTTCGGTGTCTTTTATGGCACGTGGTGAAAGTTCTCTTTGGCCCGTAGTGCATAGATGAACTGTTGTTTGGTATGATTATAACCAAAGGCTGAATCTGGTATAATCATGACCGCTGGTGCTATATTGAATATCTTTGGCCCGTAGTGCAAATATGAACTGTTGATTTGCATGATTATGACCAGGAACTGTGAATTTTTATTATCATGACTAATGGTATTTCAGATGATAAAAGTTGATGATATTTTTATAAAAAAGAGAAGCGAGTGGACATTATAGTCTGCATTACTCTTCTAATAGATTGTTCATTCTGCTGCTATTATTGATCTGAACATTGTTTAAGAATTTAACTGCAGTTTTTGATATAAATCTTGTAGTCTATTGTATTCTATCAAGAACTCAATTGTTGAAGGCTAATGATAATTTATTCGTCATTATCTTAGTCATGATATTTCTTACTGGGCTATTTGAGCTCACCCTTTCTTTTGTTCCATTATTTTTCAACAGGAGATGAAAACGTAACGGGGTCTAGCCGGGGAATGGAGTGAGGGTCCGTGGAATAGCTATCATAGTCTTCACGTGTTGTAAAATAGTGTGGCAATAATAGTGAAGACTTAGTTGTGTATTATTATACACTGTATTTTTGTACGATGTACTTTGTTGTAATAATTTTGTTGTAGTCTTTTGACGACTCAAGTTTGGGCTGTGTGGGCCTAGATTTGGGGGCGTCACAAAATCTCATGTGTTTAGTTATATTATAAATTATCATTAAAATATTTAATATTAAGATATTTAAAACCCATTTGATAATAAAAATTTAAGACCGCTAACATTACTAATGAAATATTCGGATGAACGAGAAACATTCTTTTTGCCGTCAACAGAGTTATTTTATATATATATATATATATATATATATATATATATATATTCTTTCCAAACGGTATTTCTTAAAGCTATTTAAGGCTTCAAGCCCAAAATTAAGCATATTCTTCTTCTAATAGATCCACTTCAAGAATGAAGACTACAACTCTACGAGTAATTCCTAACCTTGGCATATTACTTGGGTTTCAAAATGAGAATTTTATTTGAATTTGAATATTTTATGTCAATAAAAATTTGCATAAGCCCACTAGAATTGTTAGATATGCTTTTATTTTATTTTTTTCATAATATTAAATATGTCTATGATAAATTTAACGTATTCAGAAATTAAAAAGAAAATTAATATTTCCACAACACTTTGATATTTTCACATGAAAACCGTCGTTATAAATCTATAACAACGATTTTCATGTGAGAATATCAAAAAACACCCTTAAAAATATCAATTTCCATTAAAAAGTAACAATAAAATGAAACTACTCTTGTTAGTACATGCTAGTGGCACATTATTATACTAACTAATGAAGTGCTTAGCATACTACTTTGCATGCGAGATGCACGTGAACGTAAAGCATAAAGCCATAAAATGTAGGCAAGTAGCCTGCCTGTAATGTAGACACCGTGCTATACAGTATACACGAATGTATTATTTAATTTTTTTTCATATTAACTAGTACCAAAAATCAAGTTAATCTAATACTACTACTGCTAGTAGTATTTAGTATGTGGATCATATTTTGTATCATGTCAGCTTTCATATATCTAAACCTAAAGCAGCAATTTAAACACGTACTGTAACAGCAACTCCTAACTATAATCAATAAATGTATGTATGCCGACGACTAAATGTGCTGTACCCATACTTGCCTACTAGATGTGTTGTCTGACTATAAGAGATCAAATGAGAAGAGCTAGCATACACATAAATTAAAGAATGCAAAATTTTATGTGGAATTACGATTATGACGTATATCAATATATAAGATTAGATAAAATTATAAAGTTGATCAACTATATCAAATACATAGTTAAAAATACTATCGACTATAGTTATCCACGTAACTCATATAAAAATAAATAAATTTAAACAAACAGATACAATTGCAAAATATATCATTTTCATAATTAAAAACCGTCGAAATTTGTTGAATTTACCATTATTTTTACTATGTAGCCCACAGAGTTGGCATAATTATAGCACAGAATGGCCCTTGCCTACCCATTGTTTATACTAGGTGCCATGCCAAGTCAGCATATATAACATAACATTGCCCCTTTTGAAGTTTAGACCAAGTAATTTATCACCAAAAAAAAAAAGAAAGGGTATGGAAGAACAAGCACACCGGTATTGCTAACTAAACCGACCAACCTTGCACACAACTAGCCCAGTTTTGGAGATATCCAGACTGCATATTAATCTAAATGAAATGGGGTCGAGTATGTAATGCATCACATAATAATACTCAATCTCAAAACAATAGTCCTGTGCTTTAAAAATCATGCATCTTAAGGAGGTTTTTATTTTCATTTAACCTTCAAACTTAATGTAATCAAACAAAAGCTTATGTTTAATGAAACACAATACAAGTTTTCAGTTTATAAAAAATGACGAGAGACTCTCATTTGAAATGCATAATAAAGAAGAAACGAGTTAAGGCAGTGCGAATTTTAGTTGAGCTTGAGTAATAAATGTTCTGGATAAGCCTGGCAAGGGAGCTCTAATCAAATAGGTGATTAATTAAGTCTAGTTCGGCAATGAGGCGGAGCAGAGGGGTGGGTAACCAATAGTAGCTAAAAATAAGGAAGCTTACAAACCAGTCTCACAAGCTTTTAATGAAGATGCTAATGGAAAAAGGGGAAAACTAGGGGGGGTGGGGGGGGGGGGGTTGTTTTGTTTTGTGGGCAAGTGTAGAAATTTTAATAACTAACATTCTGTTTGAAATTGAAGAAAAAAGGAAAAAGGAAGGAGGGGAGACTGGAAGACTATTTTCCTGTTTGATACAAATTGACTAATGAACTTCACCTTAAAAAATCTTACAGGCACAGGATTGCCAATCTTACTCCTCAAACTAAAGAGGAAAACAGGGTTCCTAAGAGCAACGGGGAGTCTCCTTCCCACTTTTTCAACAAAAAAAATGAATCCAAGTGTAGAGGTAATATATAATAAATCCACCCAAAAATAGAGAGAGAAGAAAAAAAGAAGATCTAGATCCGACTTACTAAATAAAACCTAAGAACAACCACACTTTTTTTTTTATATAGTAAACCACACCTTTTTTTATTATCTATCTTGAGTAAACCATACTTTAAGTGGAGATATAAGAACCACCTGGCCCAATGTGCAAAACTTTCAATTGATTAACAAGTGCCCACATAACCAAGTTATGACATGATCAACTATCAAGCTTTTAAGTATTCAACAGAAATTTAAATAGGTAACCGGAAGGGTTGTTCCCACCAGATAATTTAAATCCAAAATCTTCCTAAAGAAGTCATTGATCTTCACATTTTCCGGACAAACAAGGTTACATACTTGTAAGTTGTATGAATTGAAAAGACATAAAAATCCTTAGCTCTCAAAGTTAAAAGATGAAAAAGAATCACTTTTTTCATTCTATGTGGCCGAGTGGTGAGGACTTGCATTAAGCAGGAACAATAAATGATAGGAAATAATATAGAGTAGGCATAACTAACGGAAGAATTAGAAGAGAAACCGCTCAAAAGCAAGCTGCTTTGGTTTGAAAGGCCAGCAGCCTGGAGTCTTCGTCACCGAGGAACTGCAAAGTCTAAGGAATGCCAATAAAAAGATTAAAGACAATAATAAGCAGAGGGAACTTTTCAGTCAGAAAAGAATGATTATTAAGTTGCTAAGTGGTGAAGTACAGTAACTGTTGGCAAAGAAAAAGGCTCAATTAGAGAATAGAGAAGACAACCTTAATACATAATATTTTTGCTGGTTATGAAGTAACAGTCAGCAGAACTAGTGGGCACGTTGGTAAAGGTGCAGTCTTAACTTGGAGAAGTTCAATAAGTCTCACTAATAAGAACAACCATAACATCTCAATGAGAATGTTCTAGAATGACTGTACTGATGCTTACACTCTTAACTGGAGTCTGTATGCCAGATCTCATAACCACCAGACTAGCTTGGAGAAAATGTTAAACATGCTTTAGTATCTAGTGGAGACACGGAATTGACTTAAAGTGAAGCAGATAGGGTTTATAAAGACTAACAACTTCATAAAATAGAGACATGAAACACTTCCTGATATTACATATAAATGTGAATTTATCATGTTAGCAATATCCCAACATCCCTTAGTTCCGATACTACATATAAATGCGAAATTTTCATGTTAGCGATATCCAAACATCCCTTCGTTTCTTGAAATGCCTTCCATCCTTGTAATTTCACATCTCACACCCCATCTCAGCTCCTATACTGGAAGTTACACTTATCTATTAGCTGAAGTTTCAGAAACTAGAGGTGCTCAATGTCGTAATTTACAAGATTATCTGGCCTATGTCATTTTTACAAGTAAATTTATGTCCTGTGCATTTTCGATAAATTAAGGGGGGAAAACTCAAAAAGACCCAGCTAACATAGTCAATCCTATGCTAGGTGAAATTATAAGAATGTAGTTGAATATAAGGCCCCGGAGATCACCCAAAGAGGAAACAGTGACAAATATGAGCTTCACACAAATTGCATGAAATAGTCCATGGATGGGATATACCGAGAATCCCTACCAACTTTAACTAACATTTCGTAAAAATGATCAAATACATCAATAATAACACTGAAAGAAAAGAGGCACTGAATTTTTTCTGGAATCAGAGGCAAACACATTGACGTGTATTGAAATGAGCTATAAAATTCTTAATCATAACATTAAACAATACAAGTTCAGAACAAAAAGAAGCCCCACAATGGCCCAAATAAAGAACATACTTAATTGAACAAGCTTGGCAAAAGCTGCAGAATTCAAGAAGTTTCGAGCTTAAAAGAGTTTTTCCTTCTAAAAATGGCACAGAAAGAAAATCTTATGCACTTATTGCCCTGTTTTAGTCCTGCAAGCCTTTGTCACAATGGTATTGCAAGTCCTATAGCAGCAAGTAGAATAACTAGTCAGAATAAACATATGATAAGGAACAAGAAGACTATTCCTATGCTATCCTAAACTCTACAAACCCATTACCATGTTCAATATTTCAAAAATTAACTACCTAGTGTTGCATTATGTTTCCCAATATCGCATTTTTTCTACTCATAACAAAACGCAGCATAAAACATTGCAAAGTAAACTTAAGAGTAACCATTGTTAGTAACATACATAGATAAAATCAAATAAAAATACTAGAAACCTGTTGAGAATTAAAATCCAGATAACACTCAACTTAAAACACCTGAAGATATCAATCTTTCAAAATTATAAAATAAATTTCAAGCGTTATCTAAGGAGAGGGGAAAATAAATACCTTGGGAGAGCCAGCTCCAGCAGGAGGAGTCCACTGCAATATTGGACTTAAGACGAGCAGAGGCAATGGCACTGTGAAGTGGCATCATTGACTCTACGCTTCCCAAAACCGATGCCATCCTGAATAAACAATGCATACATATACGTATAATGGTATAAATGTCACAAATTTGAAGTACAATAGTTCATATTATATGGAAAACACTCGAGTATATTATGTCTAAACAATAATTTTTTCAGAAATGAAAGAAATACACAAGTCCCTATAGAATTAAAGCATAAATTCATACACGTATATAGTTAAATGACTCAAACACATTTTGAAATACAGAAGTCTCTCTCTATATGTATATATATATACCTTAGTGCTGCGAAAGGGGTGGGTTTAGTGAGGGAAGAGAAAGGAGATGAAGCGGGAATGGGTTTGGGAGTAATTAGGGCTTTGGAAATTGTGTTGGAGGATCGAGCTGCGAAGCTCTTCACACCGACTGCTACAACTGACCTACATGCTGAAGCCATTGATTTCTATGAGATTTTGGGAGAGAGAAGGAGCTAAACCCTATACTGAACAAGGCTGCTGAATATATACGTGCTGTGTTGTGTAAATAGCTTTTGTTTCATTTTTCCCAACTTCTTAAACGACATCGTTCGGTCCATGATAAATTAAGCTCTCTAGCTGGCTTGGATGGTTCTGAGAGCTTAGCTGAGTGTTAGCTTTTGTATAAATATTTCTGCACATTAGTTTAAATGATGAATAAATATAAGTCTATAATATTTAAATATTATATTTATTTTAATTATTAAAAAATAAAATATAATATTAAAATTCGTATTATATTTTAATTTTTAATAATTAAAATAAATATAATATTTAATTTTATATTTAAATATTATTTACTTTGCTCTTAAAAAATATTTGATAAAATGTCTCGTTCCTAAAAAAATTAAGAGTATTATTATAGTGATAATTTTATTTTTTTATATATAAATTAATTTATAAAATAATATAATAAAATATAATTAATTAATGATCCATCATAAATAACTCTATCGATAACAATCAACTACAACTAATTACATTACATTATTTTATATTTATCTTTTATAATAATTCTTCTGTCATCAAATTACTTTTAAAAAAACAAACATAAAATTATAATGGATTAAAAAAAGTGAAGTGCAAAATGTTTTAAATTATCATCAAAACAAAATAGTTTTGTGAGTTAGTGAAAAAAAACCATCTAATTTTTTTCTTCTCTTAAAGTTTTTATTTATCCTTATATCATTTTCACTTCTTTATTAATATTAATAAATAAGTTTTTCGAGACTATTTAAGACGTGTAGCCAATAACTTATTAGATCTATTATAATTTGTAATTTTTAAAAAAATAAAAATACTGATTATTTATTTTAAAAATTATTTATGTTCTCAAATTTTTGTATATATTAAATATTGTTCACTATTATATAAATTATATAAGATGAGATTATGTAAAAATAATAATTACTTTTTTACTCCCTTCATTCAAAAATGTCATATTTATAAAATTTTTGAATATTAAAAACATACATTTTTTCTTGCATGTCATAAAAATAATAAATTATTAATTTTATAATATGATATGATAAAAAATTATTATAACAAAATAAGAACAATACGAGAGTGAAGGAGTATTATCCTCTATTTATAATTTATAAAACTAATTTAGCAATGAAAGGTATAGTTTTAAACGCACCGTTTTGAGGAAGAACGTAAACACATCTATCTCCTCCATTCCGTTCATCCAGGATTCACGAACTGTTCGCGTGTTGAAGAGAGAGAAGAACACTATCTGCATCATCACTCCGCAAATGGCCTCCATGTTAGCTCGCAAGTCTCTCTCTGCTATCCGTTCTCGTCAGCTTGTAAGCTTCCTCTTCTTACTCTATCGCTATATACATATAATATAAATAAACATGTATGACTGTAGACAATTTATTCAGATCATGATATTTCGTTTTCTGATTTACCAAACAATTCCGGAGCCCTTGAATACTAAAGTTTTCTTTGTGCCCAAATACAAGCAATTTGATTCAATACTATTCATTCAAGTAGAGGATTTATTCTTTAGGGTTTCAATAAATACTTCTTTATTATATGTTAATCTTATTGAATATACTTTGTTTTAGTGAGCCAGATTATGTTAGGGGATGAGTTTTGAAATATAGCGGGATTAAATTATTGGGTAAAAACAATGATTTTGAGTATGAATTGACAATTTTTAGATACTCTCATGATGGACTTCTTGTAGTGATCTCCTTATATTAGCATTTAATTGTACCAAAGGGGTTGGATTAATGGAAATAGATTTGTTTTGCTCAATTTCATGCTCATGTGAGTGTGCATTGTAGGGTGTTTAGCTGTTTTATGGATCATAATGCGCCATAGGAATGGTGCATCATGAACATGCCAACACTTATATTATGCATGTTTTTGTAGAGATGAAAAGCTATGTTACGTAGACTCAAGTGCGAGTGGGCTGTCAGAAATATCCATCTTTAAAAGCCAGGGTATACAATACGTTGACAAAAGTTTAAATATACATAATTTGTGAAACATCAATTGTTCAAATGAGGCTCTCACTCAGGTTAAAGCCACATCAAGGAACCTCCTAGCTAGTTAAGTATTAGTAAATAGTAATATCCTCAAGGCTCCTTAGCTCTCAAGTCCTTTACGATTAGGGAACTCCCCTTTGTAAGGATCTATGTAAGGTTGATTTACAACCCAAGGTAATTTTGAAGAAGGAAAATTGAAGATATTTGTATTATTTTGTTGAGATATATTAAAAACTTGTGCGGTTTCACAAGGTCTGAAGGAGAGTGTTCCTTGGGAGCCGAAACTAGCTCGATGCTTCCTACTAGCTTGCTCACTTGTGTTTCTAAACCCGGTGAAACTTCAGCTTCCACATCAAGCTAATCACTGATTTTGAGAACTGCAACCATATTCTTTAACCTATAGGCCTGTGCTGCATCAGTAATGGATCCTAATTATAAGAATATGCATGTGTTATTGACTTATTGAGGAAACTAATTATCCTCAGATGTTTATCTGTTGATGGAATATTCTGTTTAATGTTATGTATTCATTCACGGTTATCTTTTTATCACTTATTGCTGTAATATCATCTCCATCATGTCTGTGATTTTTTGAAAGTTTGAAACACTCCATTCGATGGTATGTGAGTGCTATTGCTGCTTGAAACAAATGTATGGAATTATATATTTTTCTGCTGCTTGCATGATGTTGAACTCCTAACAAGATACTATACTAACTTTTGTACCAGGTAGCAGCTGGGCAAGCATTGCAGGGGCCTAATAATTATGGGATTGTATATGGCACACACTCATTTTCCACAAAGCAGTCATTTTCCACCGATAAAGGTTGGGTTCTTACTCTTAAGATTCTCATTGGTCATATACATATAATATGTAATTATGTTCATAAACAGGTGGACTATATCATCAATTGACAATTAGTAGCACTGCTGATATCTCTGAAGACTGTCAATGTACCTAAGACTTTCTGCAGTTTAGCATTTTTTGTATAGTGTGTTCCAAATTAATTATGCAGAAACTACAAGCTTGGCCTTTCCCTTCCACTAGATGCTGTCTACACCAGCATTTGATTTACATTTTCCTCCCAATTGTATCATAAGTTCAAATTTATAGGAAAGTATTTTAGTATTAACTGTCACATCGTTCTGTTGATCAATCCATGGTTAAGACTATATTTGAAGTTTTGGTCATTGAGGTCAGCGTTAACATGCCCTTCATTCAGCAGGAGACATATTTCTGGTTGTATTTATTAAATGAGAAAAGCTAGCGTAAATACATCACATCTCCCCCCCCCCCCCCCTCTATTGTCTTAGTTTTTGAATGAAAAAGTCCATCACAGTGCCTGTCACTTAGCTCTCTCACCCCCCCATTTTTATTTTTTTAGATTTTGGCAAGTGAATAAATCATTCATCTATTAGAACAACATAAGTTAACAGTTTTTTCATTCTCTCCACCCTCTCTCTCTCGCCTACAAATTACAGATGATGAAGAAAGGGAAAAGCTTTCAAAGGTGATTGCAAAAGATTGGAGTGCTGGTAATGCATGAAATATTTAGTTATTGTGTTAGTGGCATTTTGACTTTTTCACTGCTTGTAGATGCAACTGAGAGTTTCTGATGCTTACTGATCACATGCAGTTTTTGAGCGGAGCATTAATACTTTATTTCTCACTGAAATGGTTCGGGGTCTGAGTTTGACCCTCAAGTACTTCTTTGAAAAGAAAGTTACAGTACGTGTCTTTCGGCGATTATAGCCCAACATTACTTATGGTTAGTGCTAAACTCTAAGGAATATATTTTATGACGCAGATCAATTATCCATTTGAGAAGGGTCCTTTGAGCCCTCGTTTTCGTGGAGAACATGCCCTCCGACGTTATCCAACTGGAGAGGAACGATGCATTGCCTGCAAACTTTGTGAAGCTGTAAGGGTTCACTTTTACGCCTTTATCACTTATAGAAGAATATAAAGTTGGTCAAAGTAAAATAGAAATGGATTCTTTCCACATCTTGCCAATTTGTTGCTTTCAAAATCATAATTTTGTCATTATGGTGGCCAGTATCTTATGTGGGTTACTAAGCCACATGAGATGCTGTGCATTTCTGCCGACAGATATTTCAAGGTCTGTTCATTGCTTGCACAACTACATCCTTGTATAGTAACAACTTGAGTAAAGGTTGTATGCTAATTAATTAGTTCTGTGGCCGTGTTTTTAGCTAGTAGATGGTGCAAACTACTATGACCATGAATTTATGTCTTTTCAAGGCTTTTGCTGGTTATATTATATTATATATATATATATGAATTTATTTTTTTCTTACAACAGATTTGTCCTGCTCAAGCAATCACAATTGAAGCTGAGGAACGAGAAGATGGAAGCCGCAGAACAACAAGGTAAAGTATTCTACTATTGGGAATTGATATTTCCATAAGTAAAAATGATAGTTCCACAAGTACCCCACATGAATAGTAAATGGGTCTCACACTCATGTAAGATAGAACTTGTGGAAATATCAAATTTTTTCCTTACTTTACTTAATAGTTTTGCTCTCTCTCTCTCTCTCATAATTGGATTTGCATAGGTATGACATTGACATGACAAAGTGCATCTACTGTGGATTTTGCCAAGAAGCATGCCCTGTTGATGCAATTGTTGAAGGACCTAACTTTGAATTCGCTACAGAGACTCATGAGGTTGGCAGGCAATTCTGTTACTCAATTCAGTTTAGATTCCTACTTGTAAAACAAAAGCAACTTAAAATTTCTCATTGTTGTAGGAGCTTCTGTACGATAAGGAGAAGCTGCTTGAGAATGGGGACAGGTGGGAAACTGAAATTGCAGAGAACCTTCGATCCGAAAGCCTTTATCGATGATTACTCTGATGATGTCACGTCAGTGGTTCAGCATTAACTTCCGAGAATGCTATAAATAAATGAGATCTGTTGGAGGGTTTAAGAAATTTTATTTAGTTATGTGTTTTTACTGAAGCTGCAAGTTTTCTTGTGGATTGCTTTCTTGTCATTTGAACGACCGACTGATGATGATGAAACAGGGGCCAAGTTTTCTCTCGTCTATAAAATGATAAATATGTTTTACTTGGGTATTGAAACTGTTTATTCAGACTATTAGAGTATTGAAAATGGATTTTTGTAATCCAATATGTATTGCATGTCTTCATAAAATCTCAACTATTGAGCAAATTATAAGAAGAATGATTGAAAAACAAGGTCATTTACAGCAACACCCGCAATCAGTCATCCACCCACTGCCTCTGCATCACCAACTTCTAAATCAATAGACGCCTCTTT
Organism: Hedera helix; assembly: GCA_947179155.2. Taxonomy (NCBI): domain Eukaryota; kingdom Viridiplantae; phylum Streptophyta; class Magnoliopsida; order Apiales; family Araliaceae; genus Hedera; species Hedera helix. The sequence goes on from OX359287.1 coordinate 33,442,912, forward strand.
TATCGAATAATAGGTGTTTCGGTACTCAATATTTCAATTTTCAAAACTCCATCCAAGGGTGTAAACATTGTCACTTTCTATTTTAGATTTCAGTGGGGATGCAAGATAAAACTGAATTTGATCTAAAATTAGTTCAACTTCCGGATTTTTTTAATGGAAGGACAGAAATAGTAAAATACCCTCTCCGTTCTATAAAAAGATTTGTATTTTAAATTATCAATTAATTTGAAATTTTAAAATGAAATGTATTTACTTAATTAATTAATACAGCCACTTAATTTAAACTATCTAAAAATAATATGAATTACCTCAATTTAAAATCTTTAAGAGTTCGCAATTAACTTCAAATTGGACCCACTTTTTTTTTTCTTTTTCTTTTTTTCTGGAAACAGAGGGAGTATCGGTTCAGTCTAATGGTTAATACTGTGTTTGTATGTTTTTATTTGAGGAAAAGGGAAGGGAAAGTAATTAAAATTCATCCAAATTCCATGATTTTAAACGTTGTGTTTATAAATCATTGACATCTGAAGAGTTTGAGGATCGATGGAAAGAAATTAAGGAAAAATACAATTTGTCTGGACATAAGTAGCTTCAATCACTTTATGCAGTTAAAGAGAAATGGATTAGGGCCTACTCAAAGAGATTTTTTGCCGCAAGAATGACAACCACCTCAACGAGCAAGGGGATGAATAACTTTTTTAATGAATACGTTAGTAGCATAACGAGTGAGTACTAAGGATTTCGTTGTTCTATAGTTCACAAAAAGCCCTTGGAAAACAATGTATGAGAGAGTGCAAAGATGATTTTGAAACCATTAAACTGAAGAATAGTTTTGTCCTTGCTTCACCATTGGAAGTGCATGGTGCAAAAATTTATACAAAGGAAATGTTCAGACGTTTTCAAGTTGAGCTAACAAAGTCGCACCAATTTAACATAAATAAGATCCCAGAGTGCACTACTTCCGAGTCAAAATCATACACAGTGAACGTGTGAAGGTATTTCACTGTCATTAATTTTATGCAAACAGGATCCGTATGTTGTACTTGTCAAAAGTTTAAGCATGCGGGTGTGGTTTGTACACATTGAGATTTTTAACTAATTTTTTTTTGACGGAAATTCTTCAAAATTTAATTGTCTATCGGTGCAGAAGAGATTATGATATATTATATATATGGTCAAACACCGAATGTTGTGCATGCTGAAGTTGATCATCTACAATCACAGGCGATGCATGCGTTACATGCACGACTCGAGGCGTTTTGGATTTGGTTAAGAAGGCAGAAGCATACATAATGACGTTCCAGCCCGAAGAAGACAGTGATAGCTTACTTGATGATGAAAGTGACGAGGAACAGCAATATCGGAGATCCAAGTACTCAAACAAATGTTCACGATGAAGATCAAGCCCAGCCATTGTTGGATCCCAAACAAGTAGTCGTAAAAGGCTAAAAAGTGCTATCGAAGAATTTGCGGGACGTCAGACTTTGTTTGGAAAGTTGCAATCTGCGAAGAGATGACGGATACCAAGTGTTGAACACACAAGAAGATGATGTTTCTTAGTTTGTTATTTCATTTTGTGTTTAGTTGCAGCAAATTTGAAGGATCTATCTTGGTATTTTTAGCATGTCAAGGAACTTGTTATTGTTATTGAATGGAGGACGGACCGTAATTGAGTTTGTTTCCATTAATCCATTTTTTTGTTTATTAATGCTTTGGGTATTTTTGCGTTGACCTCCTACTGGAAATCTCCAGCGGAAGAGACCTTTAACTACTAGATATTTTCAGTAGGTATCCGTTGCGTCTGCGTACTGTTTGAAGTATCTGGAGAGGTTTGAACTTGCTGGGAAGACGGCAGGTTCCACGAAAAATGGGTTCAGGTCGAGCCCCTGGATCGAACGATTTGTGCTGCATCCACCTACTCAAATGCTGCGGCAACACAAGTGCTTAATTTGTTTTTGTGATCAGCTAGACTAACTTTTCCCATGACATGATTGCAAGTACTCTACAACAGCTGTTGTATCACATGGAGCCTAGATCTTGCTTAGTGCTTTTGTGGCCATAGTTTCTAGATTCCCAAGACTAAATTTCAATGAATACAACATTGTGCAATACCAATTGTTTTGTGATGGTGGTGTTAATCAGTTTCTGTCATTTATTTACTCCCTTCGTCCTCAAAAATTTGAGATTTTGTCACATTTTACACCTAAATTTAAGAAAAGTAAAATATAAGGAAGAGATTAAAAAATTCTAAATTTATCTTTAGCGACTTTATAAAATTATATTAATGATTAACGATAAGTGTTTCTATTTTTTATATACTTGTGAATTTCACTAAATAAAATATTTCACGTTTACGTAGTTATTATCATCTTTTATAGGAAAAAAATAATTATACCTCGAGTATTATTTGTTTTGGTATAAAACTGTCAGCTTAACAAATTGGCCAATGTGTTACTCAAGTGGTAGTTAAGGTTCTTGTGGAGACCGCCTTCAAAATTTATCCTTACTTTTAGTGCATTTGAACTACACTAATTCAGATTATTTTACGTAGTTTAAAACTCATACTTTGAGAAAAAAACATGAATTATCATGGAAAATGAATGGCATCTAATTGATTAGATTTTAGTTACACTTGTCATTTCTTTGCTATTTCTTGTTGAAAAATTTCAATATATGCAAGAACTTTTAAATATATATATATTATTTCCTCCTTCATACTAAATAAAATATAATTCTTGTGTTAACTTACTCTATAAGTAAAAAAAGTAAATTGCTATTTTTATAAGTAAAATTTAATATTTTCATAAATTTTTTCTTACATAAATACATGTGAGAGATATTTATCATTCATGTGAGAGAGATCTTGTGAAATTATTATTTTTATTTGTGAAAATATTAATTTTTAAAAAAACTTAAAAATAGTCAAAATTTTAGTTAACTGACAAAATAAATTTCTTATAAACCTCTTAATATAGACGTGTCAAGATTTATTTATCGTAATAAGTGAGGATAAAATCAAATAAAAATAAAGGAGAACATAAACAAAAATCCAAATTTAATTTTTTAACATTCGATCATGATTGGCATATTGATTATGAAAAATGATAAAAAAAAATCTTATGTTTTGAAATATAAGAGTAAAATGATACAAATGTCACCAAAATAAAAACATTTTAAAAATTGGTTTTATATTTTACCCTAAATACAAACAAGTTTTGCAGGGACGTGCGTAGTCCCACCTTCCATGCCAGTCTTTAACATAACAGAGAGAGAGAACTGAGAAAGAGTCAATCAAGCCGAAGCCATGATTCGAGCAGTGATAGTGATGAACGACCAAGGCAAGCCCCGCCTCCTCAAATTCTACGATTATCAGGTCATTTTCTGTTTCATCCATTTGTTTACCGGCAAAATTAAACAGAAATTGAAATCTCATGCGCATATTGAGATCTCGTGTTGATTTATATAATTTCCTTATTTTTGTTGATTTGAACCGTAAGATTAGCCTGTGGAGAAGCAGCACGAGATAATTCGAAGCATCTATGGAGGTTAATTTCCCTTTTACATTTCTGACGTTTATTTCTGTATTGCTTTGCTTATTTTCAGTTGCAGAGCTCAATTTTATGAATTTTGGGTTTAGATTTCAGTGGATTAGTATTAATGTGGAATTTTAATTTTAATTATTGAATAGTCATTGATACTTGTTTTCATTTTGAGTTAAATCAGTTACACATATGTATGTTTTGTTTATTTTTGCTAATTAAGTTGCATATTTTTATTATTGTTGCTAAATATGTTTATTTTTGTTTTAATACAGTTCTATGCAGTAGAGCTGATAGTGTGAGCAACTTCATTAATGCTGAGTCAATCTTTGGACCTGTATGTTGCTTTCCTTGCATTACCTTCTTTATGCAATTCTTTCTTGTTTAGTATTTGTCTGGAAATATCGTGGACTGTACTGGTTAATGGATGTGATTTTTGTCCCAAATATGAGATCAGATGATTTTATGAAGTAAACTCACACACACACACACACAGACACACACACTATGTTATGTGATCTCTATCTTTCTTCTTATTCAGTTTTATGGTGTGCAGAGCTAGAGTAGTTCACATTAATATTTTCATCTTAACTGCAGGATTCTCGTCTTGTGTACAAGACTTTTGCTACACTATACTTTGTCTTCGTTTTTGACGCTTCTGAAAATGAGCTAGCCATCCTAGATCTGATGCAAGGTAATACCAGAACATTATGCTCTGGTGGACCACTCATATGTTTAGACTTTTTATGGACTTAAATGATAGAAATAATAAGAAAAAATAAATGAAAGTGTGCTACAACGCCATAATCAATTAATTCTGAATGGGTTTCATAAACTGAGTTTCTGACTATATGTTTACCTATGCAATTGCTCACTAAATTTCCACAATTTGAAAATTCAAATATCCATTTAAGTGCAAGAGTCTTATTATGTAGTCAAAGCTAGTAAAGGGAGAGTATATACCTCTAATCGTGCTAGGGCTGAGCTTGAATTACTTAACACAGTTTCTTTGAGCAGGTACCTAGTTGCGAAACCATTCGGATCTAGGTTACTAATCAACAGACTTAGTACGAAGATGATAAGAGAAAAGCTAGTGTACAAAATTTTTTATGGTCGGCAAAGATTGCCTGCTGCGGTAGTGTATCAATACCATCATGACAATGCCAAGGGATTTTTAGACTCTTACAATTGCTCTCGCCGTGCTACTTTGTCAACTATGCTTGCAGAACATGCCCATTTACCACTGTTAAAAGAAACTAGTTCATTGATATAAGCCAAATGTTTAACACTTCTTTTTTCAGCTTGCAGTTTTGTTTTCTGAGATCAAATAACCACCAAATACTTTAGCACCCAATGTTCTGTTCATGCTTTCCACGAGGATGTAATTTACAGTCCTAATCTGTGAACGAAGCATATCCATTTCATAGTTCACTGTGACTCGTGCTTCAAGCTGTCTTTCTTTTGGGTGGTGTTTTTCTCCCTAGTGGGCACTCTTAGTTTGATCCTCTTGTCACTTTAATCACTTTGACTTCATTTCATTCTAAAAGAGGTAAATTAATTTAAGTGTTTTGTTCAGATTCCGGAGCTGTAACATAAAGGTGGATCATCTATAGTTGTTAGGGTCATCCAACTAGTTTTGAAATATGTGGGGCGTGTGTTTGTGTGTTTTTTTTTTTTTTTTTGGGTATGGATATATGACAGGTAAAGAGTAAGTCATAGATTTCTCTACATTTTAGCAGGATTTAATAACTGCACCATTTTTGGCTTGTAATCTGTTATATTTTTAATATTGAATATTTCGCTTTTTACCTTCATAACTTTTCTTATTCATTATGTTGTTTCATGAACTCTTTCAATTTCAGTTTTCGTGGAGACATTAGACAAGTGTTTCAGTAATGTGTGTGAGCTCGACGTAGTGTTCAATTTTAACAAGGTAAACTTGAATCTTTTTCTCACTTCAAAGTTTTAGGAGAATTTGGTATAGAGACTTTTAGAGAAAGCATATTGATGACAAACTCATCTAGGGTCTACCTGAGATAGATCTATTTCGTTTCACTGGATTGGAAGATTGCAATTCTATTTATAATGAATTAGTCTTGTAATGCTGATCAGCCAGTGATCTATAACAAACTAGTAAATTGCTATTCCTGCAATGATAGCTGAAATTATTCGCTGAAAGTATTCAAAAGTTGAAACAACTTGATTCGTGTTTGTGTGCATTGTTGTAAAGTAAAGATAACTAACACGTTTGATCAATGAGCTCTACTCTTTATTGAAGTTCAAGGTGTAGGGAAGAAGATTACACTCTCTTGAAGAGAGTAATCATGCTCATACCAAAATGGTTACAATTCAACTATTTAATTCGATGCTTACATGAATATATTCATTTTGTATGAGTACTCGCAGTTCTTTGCTACTGTAAAGTTAGCATCAAGGCTTTGAACTGGTAATATTGGAATTTGGATCTACGTTCACTCCTTAATTAAGCTGGATTCTTATTCTGATCTTCCCATGGCTTCTTTTGGAGTCATATAAATTACATGCACTTCTTTCACGATCATCAGGATTCTTCAAAGGCACTATAGCAATTGATCTAATTTGATAACATGTAATTGATTTGGCAGGTACATACAATTTTAGATGAGATTATTGTGGGAGGTCAAGTTCTTGAGACGAATACATCAGAAGTTGTAAGGGCAGTTGAAGAAATATCTAGGTTCCTCTCTCTCTCTCTCTCTCTCTCTCTCTCTCTCTCTCTCCCTCTCCCTCTCTCTCCATGTTCGGACTTCAGTAAGATGACTAGCGTTCTGCAGGTTGGAAAGGACCTCAAATTCTATCATGCGCGTCCCAAAATCCATTCCAGGCTGGCAGGGGAGATAGCATCAATTATATGTTATATCACCTTATTGTGGTAAATTTTATATAGGTTAACTCCATGGAATCAGTCCTCAGTCCCACATAACAGAATTATCAAATTTGTCTATTACTTTATAATATAGGGGAGTTTTGTTGCCAAGCCGAATTTCCCTATTCTTTGCTTTTGGAGTATTGTAATGCAAAGAGGATGTTTTCTAAACAATGCTTTACAGACTGAAGGAATATATAGTTGTGGAATACTTGTATATTTCTGAAAGCATATCATGATATTGTAAATTGACGCCTTCAGTTCATGGAATAGACTTTTGTACAAAATTCTTGGCAACTCAATTTACTGTTATGAACGAAACCATCTACCATGAATTCTGCATAACATCTGAATGATATTATTTGTGCGGTGTTTGAGTGACAACTATAGTGTTGCACTATATGCTCGGTTAATACCTGAACTCTTTTCATCATTTAGTGCATTCTACGAAGGATGGCATGGGTATGCTATGTTTCTGTTGCACTAGGAAGTTATCAAACATATTCTGAAGTTGGGTACTGCCATGTAGCACTGATTGCAATTTGTAGCGTCATGCTTCTTTTCTTCATTTGGTTCATAAATTAAAGACCTCCCACTTAATTTCTCACAGTAGTTTGTAGTTGTATGCATTTCCCGTGTTCAAGGCAAAATTATTGAAATTTGCTGCTGGATTCTTGCACCGTCTGAAGTTGAGGGGTGGCCTACAGAACTTCCGAATGCATGTATTCATTGTAATGGAGCTTATCACCATGGGGGTTTTAGAACTTGATTGGAACAGAGGGATTCATTAATATATATATATATATATATATATATATATATATATATATATATATATATATAATTGGTTTAATCTTTTCTGTATGTACTACAGTATATTATATTTATTAAATATTAAAATATATCATTACTATTTATTTTTGTAAATTTTCAATGCATGTCAAAAACATTCGAAAGAGTAAATTAAAGTTGGAGTACTAAGTGGAGTTGAAACCACATAAGAAGGTGAGCACCAAACATGGAGCACAAGAATGACAGTAAAACCAAAGTAAACCGTCATAAAATTTTCAAGCAATAGAAACAATTTTGGAAAATGAACCAACAGTATAACCTGCTTTTTGTAGTTTTTCTCCCTCCTGAACCTGGTGAAAGCAGAACCATTACAATTTACATTTCACAAGATCAGTTACAGAAAAAGTCAAGCTTGTTTCGGACCTCAAACAAGCTCTCAAACCAAAAATTACCACCAATGTCCACTCCATTGTCCCCTATCTTGCAACACGAAGTCTATCTCAGAATCTAATCCAATCTCCCGCAAACTTATACCATTTTTACTCGAGGCGATCAGTGCAGCTTTCAAACACTTCAAGTAAAAAACAAAAATGTATTGCAACCCCAAGTCTGTAAAATGTGTATGTTCCAACAAGCAAGGCACTCAAATGGGGAGCCTGCTATGTTATTATCAAAGAATCAAGAACAATCAAACTTCTCTTCTAGTCCTCATGTGGTCTCTCTACGTCTTGCTCATCCAATGGTTCAGGAATAATATCCCTGGATTGTTGCCGTCTAGTTGAGGATGAATGATCGCCGCCATTGTTCTGACCGCTTCCCTGAGAACCTGGTCTCTCTAACTCTTGCTCATCCAATGGTTCAGGAATAATATCTCTGGACTGTTGCCGTCTAGTCGAGGATGAATGATCGCCGCCATTGTTCTGACCGCTTCCCTGAGAACCTGATGTTCCTGACTGTTTAAAGCTACTCCCACCTTCTGCTTTGTTCACGGGGACTGCTGGAATTGCTGCTACATTTGATGAGCTACGCCAGCTACCAAATAGAGCAGCATTCCAGGACCCTCTAGAGGAAGTAGTTCTTAGCCTCGCAGAGCCAGTGTTCTCTTCTCTTACTACCTTCAAAGGATTTTCCAAAGCTTGAAGGACATATCTCACAAGGGGCCGTCTTGCAGGCTTTGGATTTAGGCAAGACCGGGCAACAATAGCCATAGCCCACACTTCTTCTAATAAATCTTCATCAATGATTAAAGATGGGTCCACAATATTTGTCACAAGTTCCCTATCATATATACTAATATAGGGTAACGTCCCTTCCAACCAGTCCTTCATGGTTCTATCACTGGATGCACTCATTCCCAGCTTACCTGTTACCAGCTCAAGTAATACCTTCCCAAAGCAATAAACATCATAAGCACAAATTGCAGTAGGTGTACCTGGCCATTTCCAAATAAAAAGGACAGTTTTAGAAACACAATGAGTTGATATCTATATATTCAATGGTTGCAGCAATTTTAAGCACATTCCAATTCAAAATTTTCCACCTATAGGAAGTGGCAGAAAAAACTTAGAAACATAACCATCTTGAGATCATCAAGATGATCTTAGAATCTCTATATACAGTATACACTATGTACCAACACTGAGAACCTGCTATGCTTGCTTCAGTTAGCTGAGCAGCACTTGAATAGAAATCATCAAGCAAATTAAAATTGGGAGTCCTTCAAGTTTGTCTCAATTTTGATATTTTAGATGTCATCTTCTAGAGCTGATTGGACGCCGACAATAATCTTTTCCATATAAAGGCACCCTCACAACAAGCAAGTATTCTAGAACTGGTGCTTGCCTTCCAAAAAGGAAAATTAGCTCATCCCCTGAAGAGTTTAACAAAAAATTCAGATATTTTCACCTGACTAATGTTCACACTCACTAGTTGCAACTACAGCCTCATTCCTTGAAAGAATTTATTGGTCCCTAACTATGTTGACAACAACATTCCAAAAGTACATTAAATCATAATTTGGAGGCCATGTAGTTTATAGAAAATTAAGGTAGGTATGGAGACACCAATAATATACTGGAAAATATGAAATGATTCAATAATCACATCATCGTTCAAGGAAAGAAAATAAAAAACTCAAAATAACAAAACATCGTCACAGCCAAAAGTCGACTTTCATTTATGTACAGCAGAAAATCTCTAAGGGATCCGTTCTTTATTATCTAGCTAGCCCAAGCTTCTCTGGAAAGATTTACTTGGTGATTTTGCCCTCCAATTGAGGAAAGGCTATCATTATTATCCATAACCAATCTACTAAGTAACTCTCTAATATTGGAAAAATAAGCAACTCACTTGCAGCCAAGCACATAGCAGGAGTTTTCTCATCTTTGATACCTTCAATTAATAAAATAGACGTACTTAAAAGAAAAATAGTTTTATTTGTCCTTGAACACAGATGACTTGCAGTAAACTAATAACTTTAACGGTTTGCCAGTAACAATCCTATAAAGTTCACAACAGACGATCTACTACGCATCAATTTACTTAAAATATATAAACTCATTTTTAAAGTTCTTAAAAAGATTCAAGTTTTATATTTTGGCAGCAACAACTCAACTCATAAACCAAGACTTCATATCTAAAGCCTATAGCGGGATGCCTCTCGGGAGAAAGACTTCCCTCCCTCTAGATTGATAATGAATTCTGAGACATGGTATTTAGCACATGTTTGATCAACGATATTGCAAATGAATATATGCAGAATATTAGGCAAGTTAAGGACGCAGACTGGACCGTAAGGCAGAGTGTTTTTGCTAATATTTAGCTAGGAAAAGAATATAGGAAGAGAAAAACATAAATTAATTCAAAAATGAACTATAAATCAGAAACGCACCACTAGCACCTTGTTCAGATGACCTGCACATAACCAAGAGAAGACTTTTGTTACAACCTTAAATAAGCATAGAAATGTGCAATAAAAGATAACTTTAATTAAACAAAGACGCATTGTAGTTCAGCTCTTAGAAACAAAGTTGTCTCATCCTCTAATCTTTGAGACCCAGCACACTGCGTTCAGACAGTCGCACCATAAAGATTGGATTGACATTTAGTCGATTCAATCGAACAAATATCTATAGGAATATTAATGAATACCTTGGAGCTGCACTCCCAATAAAGACTTATAGACCCCAATAATAGATAACAAGTATAACACAAATTGGTGTGGAAATCTAAGAGAATAAACCAATAAAACATTGTTGAATATCTCTATTTCTTAAAAGAAAATAGATAAAACCAACAAGGGATCTAGTTATAGAAGACCGAAAGCATTATTAGAATTAAAGTGAATAAAATAAGGCTCTTTTGTCTAAATAGAAAAGTGTAGAACAAGTACAACATCAAGGATTACTTACTGTGGCAACCGCAGAAACCTGGTAATCATGCTTTGATGAGTGTCCCCTTCTTGAGCACAAATCTCACTCAGGCTCCCTAGCCGCACTTCAAATTTATCATCAAGAAGAATGCTACTGGCTTGAACATCTCTTCAATAACCAAAAAATAAATGCATTTTATTAGTTTCAACTAATAAATTTTGGTAAAACAAGCTAGCAAAATATTGATCATGTGCATAGACAATAACATTGGGAAAACTAATAAACAATAGGCATATGACCGGTCCCCACAACCTCCTCTGCACATGCTAATCAACCCCTCTCATAAAAGTGATATTATGGAATTTCTTAGATACCGTGCTTTTGTTTTCCTTTTTGATAATCATACTAGAGTCTAGATACATGGTCAATTAGCCTAACATCAATAAAGTACATTTATGGAAATATATATATATAATGATTACAACCACAAATTCTGAATATTTTGCTCAGACAATAAAAATTTAAATGTAGAGCCTAATAATCCTTTTGTGTCTCAATTATAGTTACTAAAATTGGAGGGGCAAGCAGGAAAGTAATAGTGCCGGAGAAAGTGAGGACCTTTTAAAGCACTAGTAACAGATTGTCAACGGTTTCCTACCATTGTTTATGAATGGTGTGGTGATTCAATTGGAGGTTATTTGATTGGGCTGGGACATGAGACTCGTGACAAAAATTGAGAATGACGGTTTTCACATAAATTTTTTTATTTTATTTTTTATATGGCTTTCACGTAATTTTTTTATTTTATTTTTTATATGGCTTTCATGTAAATTTTTATATTTTATATTTGTCTTTCACGTAAATGTCTCTTTTAAGTTTGCCATTTAATCGGCTTACCCGTAATAAAACCTATATAACATTTTAGGAGATCTAAAAGGCACCCAAGTGTAAATATGATAAAAACAATATTATAATTACAAACTTTGATGACAAAATCCACAATAAAGGAATTTTAAGAAAATTTATAGGGAAGCACATTTTCAGTGTTTCCTTAGCATTCTCCTAAGCTTGGTTCAGGTTTTCTAATGGATTCTAAGAACAATTCCCCAAGATTTGCTCTATATACAGAAGTTTCTTCCATACGTAAAAACAAATCTCCAAGAAGTGATATTTCTAGTTAAAATGACTTTCTTAGCAAGAAGTGAACTGCACTATGCAAAAGCTGTGAAGAATGTATGCAATGCATAAACTGTGCGAAACTACCCAATGGAAGTATTCAACAAAGAAAATGAAACATGAGAAACTTTCAGATTTTGAGTATGTACTAAAAAAATAGGAAGAATTAGTTAAGTTTTACCAGTTTAACTTATTCTTTGATAATATGTGAACATATAAATGTAAGCATCTCTGTTAATGACCATTATATATAGAATTCTTTTTTAACCTAATTCACGATGAAAGCCCTATGCCATATTTAGCCAAAAAGAAAAAAAAAAGAAAGCCATATGCCAATGTGTTAATGGGTATGGAGAATCATGCATTTAGACAGACAACCATAGTTGACCACTTGTACCAAAGCCCAGGTAAAAAAGCTGGCAACAAGGTTTAAACGACTACTATTGCCCGCAGGTCCAACATAGGTGACTGAGTCCAGCATGGTAAATCAATAAAAATGCCAACTCAAAATAACTTAATCACCAAAAAGGCATGATGATTCTGACTTTTCTTACTATACAAGAATCCCAAAAGAACAAATTAAAAAAATATCATTTCCGGTTCTTCATGCTTTTATACAAGTCATCTATAAAGTAGTAATATAACCTGGAGCATTTCCAACAGTGTTCCGAAAATCCCTCTAGGCACCCGCCTAGGTGGAATCGGTCCTCTACAGCCTTGGCTGGGCACCTAGGCCTGAGCCTTGATGGAAGCGGTCAAAAGATTAATTTAAGAAATGACTAAATTTAAATTTAAAACAATGACTAATAGTGGCATTTATTGAATGATTTGAAGCTATTTAATGCTTGAAATATATTTGTTATGCTGTATAAGATTGTTTTGTTTTTATTGGTAGTTTTTCATGTACAATTTAAAATATGTACAGCTAATATATGATTTAAATATTATATAAAAGTATAAAACAATAAATAAAGACCCCCTAGGAAGTAGGAACGAGTAGGCGCTCCCTCTGCTGCCTATTTTTAGAACACTGATTTCCACCATTTTAAGTTCCACATGAATGGTTGCTACCTGTCTTTTCCTGATATGGCTAATTCGATTTTAAATTTCGTATAGGGCCTTCATGCTCAAACATTTATTTTTGTCTTGCCATATATTAAGTATTTCCACTTCTCCAATTTCCAATCAACTTTAATTCCCTTGAGCCAGATTTAAACACGGATAAAGACTACTACAACTAAAACTCACTGCGTGGATATGCCAACATGAGCAATTCAAAGATTAAGAGTATGGACTGACACTGACATAGAAACATATATTCCGATGAGATATTCATACTTGCAAGATGCCAAATTGGATTGATGACTATCAAGAGTGAGAATGACAGTCGACAGCTCAAAGATCTAAATGAAGAGTAAATAAGTAATGTGAATAAGTATATATATGGCCAGCTTACCATCTCTCAATACCTCGGATCAGGAGGCCAACAGTTATTAATACTTAAAAGACAAATATCTACTTTTACTTCAAAATTTAATGTTTCAACTTTCAAATTTATATAACTTCCAGATGGAGACTAGCACAAATTAGTACCGCCAATAGCATCGCATGTCAGACATGTATTTTTACACATCAGGAAAGTTTTTTCAGACACTGTTAGATACAATGAGTTATAATTGAGCCGCAATTTTCTCTACAATCAAGATCTGTAATAGATGAGTAACTGCACTGTCATATGTGAAGGTCCAAAATACACCCCAACAACTGGTTCGCAACAAGTAACAAAGTTAACAAAATGGCAGTAATTAGAAGGGATAGTGCGGAAAAATAAACAAGTCCTAGAATACCTGTGAACAAGGGGAGGAGTACATTCATGATGCAGATAAGACAGACCCTCTGCAGCTCCTGTAGCAATTTTCAATCTAGTTATCCAGTCCAATGACTGTAAACTGTCATCCTCTGAGTTGTTTTTTCTGTACAAAGAACTTGACAAGTCCCCATTTGGCATGTATTTATAAATCAGAAACTTCTCATTCTCGTTATCCAAGCAATGTCCCAGAAGGGGGACCAATCTGGAATGAGAAATCTTGCTGAAAACATCCAACTCTAGCATGTACGCTTCCTTCTTGACAGCTCTCAAATCAACTCTTTTGATGACTACAGGGATCCCATCCTCCAGGACACCAAGGAAGAGGTCACCAGAATGACCATGTTTGATGAGGTTAGCATTACTGAAATCACTTGTGGCTTGGAGAATCTGCTGATATGTAAATCCTTCTCCTAAACTCGAAAGGTTTAAAGACATTTCAAGAGGTGGCGGACTTAAATCTGTAGGAATAGGCCCCACACCATTGCCTCTTTGGCTTGTAGCTCGTCTCTTACGGGTGCATACTATCAGCAATACCAGCAGAATTATCAATACTGCAATAAACCCACCTCCCACAACTCCCACCAATAAGATTAAGTTTCTGTGGCTCTTTTTGTGAGGTTTAGGTGGAGGAGGTTGGTTGGCATTTGACAGTCCAAAATTATCAAATGGCAGTCCCCTCTCAGCATAAAATGACGCACATGTTGCGACCGCCCTCTGACTCAACTCATCTCGAAGGCAATTTCTATCAAGTGATGCATTACTACGAGCGTCATTCGGAACCCTTCCCTGAAAATAATTGCTGGATAGGTCTATAAAACTGAACCTCCTGAATATGGATGTGAGACCTCCATAAAACATATTCCCTGAGAGGTTGAATACTTTAGGAGTAGCACTAGCAGCAGCCGAACTAAGGTTTGGAAGAATTCCAGTGAAATTATTGGCAGAGGCATCAAGAAAACGTAAAGCGGGCATTGACCAGAATATATCAGGAAGCTTGTCTGTGAATTTATTGTGACTCAAAACTATAAGCTGCAACTGAGTAAGAGGGGCAAACAAGTTACCAGGTAAAGAACCAGTGAGCATATTGTTCCCAACTACCATTTTTTGCAAATTCCTTAAATCTCTCAAATCCGGGGCCAAAGAACCAGAAAAAAAATTGAAACTCAGATCAAGGTCAACCAAACTAGAAAGGTCACCGAGTTGGGAGGGTATCAAAGAAGAGAGACTATTACTAGAAAGATTCAAGATTTCTAGCTTGGACAGAGTCCAAATTGCAGGAGGAATGGCCCCAGACAGGTTATTCACTGACAGGTCAAGCAAAGTAAGATTTGCAAGAGACCCAAAAGATGGAGGGATTGAACCATTAAGTGAATTTTGCGAGAGATCAAGAACAGAAAGACGCAATAATTGACCCAAACTAGAAGGAACTACGCCAGTAAGTGCATTATCCGATAAAAACAATGAAGAAAGATTAGTTAAATTTCCAAGGGTAGAAGGAATGGCACCAACAATTGAACAACCCCGAAGATCAAGCACTTGGAGGGCCGTCAGCCTTTGGCCAAACCAGTCAGGAATTGAACCTGGAAGCAAAAACCTAGAAGCATTAAAAGAGGCCAACAAGCTAAGATTGGTAAGGGAATTGACTGAGAATTGAGGGTTTTGACTGCCAATTTTGGTTCTTCTAAACCCAGAAATGTTGATTCCAATAACACTACCATTCTTGCATTGAATTCCCGCCCAGATTGAGCAAGGGTCAGCCTTTATTGGCCACTCTTTACTTGTTAACCCTAATGAAGATCTCAACTGAAGCAAAGCCACCCGCTCAATGCGGGAACTTAATGGCACCACCTCCAATTGTTGAAATGTAGAGTTGAACAGTAAAAACAGAATAAAAAAAACTCCCCTAAAACTTCTTAAATCCATCATGACTTAACTTCCTAATCAAAAATCAGCTTCGAATGTTGATCTTTCAATCTTCTTCATGCAATTCAGTAGTGAAATTAAGGTTTCTATTTATACAAAATACGCATACATTTCTCTCTGATTAATATATATCAATGCTGTATTATTATTACCTTAAAATGATCAGAACAAATCAAAAGCTGCAATTTCAATTCTGCCTTCTGGCTTCAATCCCTTGCGTTTCTCTCTCCTCCACTTCTTCTTCTTACAGTTTCTTCAGTTGACGAAACAAAGAGAAAGATACCATTAAAAAATGGTCAAAGCTTTTTAGAGAGAGAAAGTTTGCGAATGGCTTTTAGAGAGAGAAAATGAACGCAGCTACAAAGAAAAACTTTATAAAAAAAAATTAAAAAGGGGGGTTGAGGGGGGAATGGGGAATCTTTTGTTTCGATGTTTAATGAAAAGGCTGACATTTCAGGGTCTGAATTTGGGCAAATCTTTCGCCGGAGGTTTTTAAGGCTGAACCAGAGCGGGGCTCTGTGGATTGGGCCGGTTGGGTCTGCTTTTGGTCCGGCGGGGTTGACTGCCGATAAACCCGCCCTCTCCAGTCTCCACCTAAGCTTCTAACAACTAGTTCTTTATGTATAAGATATTATTTCTACTCGCTCTCTCTCTATTCTCTCACTGTAGCTATATCTATATATATATTTCTCTCAAGTTTGGCTGAGGTGGGAGGAGAGTTGTCCCTGTCCAGTGTGCCCAACCGAGATTCTAACCGTTTTTAGTTTGTTTGTTTTTTAATTTATTATTTTAGGACTAATTTTAATGTTTTTGGTAAATGGTGTAGTTATTTTTTCAAGGAAAATTTTCGAGATTGATATTTGGGGGTTGAGTTTGTGTATTTGAATCGTGTGGGATAAGTTCCGTATTAGAATTGAGAAATATTTATCGTCATGTAAAAATAATAATTAACAGATATTCTGAGTTCTCGTTCATTTATTCAATATAATAAAATTAGTGCTTAACGGTACTAATAATTATAATTTAATATTTCTTAAATTTTGTCAAAGCGACGAGTTTGTAAGTTTGAATTATATTTGTATTTATAAACACAATAGTATTTTTAAGTACAATACGTTAAGATTAAATAACTCATATTAATGAGTTAAATAAATCATATATACACGTGAAATAAACAAAATTCTCAAATTTTTTTAGTTAGAACATAGAAGCCCCTAGTTAGAGTTACACTATAGACACCCTACATTACTTTCTAATTTCTAAGAATTCCTTATACGAATAAAGCTATATGTCAAATAAGGAACACCAAAATTACCAAAACTCCAACCCCCCCCCCCCCCCCCCCCCCCCCCGGCCGCAGATGGAGTATCATTTTGCCATCTGAGTTTTGAGTACGTTTGGATTTGCTTATTATTTGTTTCAACTTACTTCTATAAATTTGATAAAACCGGATCAACTTATTCTAAATGTCAATTTAAAAATGTGAAAAATTACTTTGTTAATTTTAAGTTTCATTTAGAATTGAGGATTATATGTCGATAAGTTTAATTCTAGAAAAGTTTCGCCTTTCCTTAAGAACATCAAAATCAAAATTTAAGAATAATTGATTCCGAATCTCCTAATGGGAATCTCTGAATTATTGCAAAAGTAATGGAATAATTAGATTCTAAAAATCAATAGAAAGAATATCTATAAATCAAATAGAAAAAAAGTAATAAATGAGGAGTTCCAAAACTCCAAATACGATATTCAGTTTAATTCTCTAGTTACTTGAAGGACAAAATATTAAGTAAATTTGATAACCAAATATTTTAGAGATTAAAAAAAATTCCAATTTCTTTTAATTTTTCACAATATGAGGCATTCTTTCATAATTAACTAGAAGGCATGTCTATACCAACCTTGTATGGCTTGCTAAAAGATGAAATAGTATTTTCGTTTATTTTTACTTATCATTATGTTATTAAAATTTATAAAATAAGAAGTACTAAAGTATGTTCCAAAACAATTAAAGAGAGAAAGAGGTTGGTACATAAAATAACAAAAATATAATAAAAAATATTTATTTATTTTATGAGAAAAATATGTCGGCTTATATATATATATATATATATATATATTCATATTAATTTACAAATTATAATATTAACGTATATACCCGCAACAAGAGTTAACTATATTTATACGTAATATCCAGAAGGATTCAAAATACAATAAATGGGGAATTAAATTATCGTATTTTGTTTATTTATTTATTTAAATTTTTTAAATTTTTATTTGGGAAGGCCGTGAGACCACCAAGATAGATGTCCCCCACCTTTAAAATTGCAAATAAACGGCATGCATTCATTTAAAAATGGCCATTGAAGTCAATTACGTCCTCCGATTGATATTTCTAGTGGTTGAGCTACTCATAATGCGTCTGCGGCCAAACTAAAGGGACGGGGGAATTTGACGATTATGCAAGCCATGCCGTAATTATGACCATCCTAAATTGACAAAATGTGGTTAGTTAGCTAGATATGTTAATGTCAATCTTATACTTCCTTTTCGACATGAATATTAAAAAAAATCTTTAATTTTGAGCCTAAAACATTGACATAAATACATAGATATAAGTTTGTCGATAAGTTTACCCGATTATTTTGCCTAACTTTTATCCCTGTTTGTGAGTTTTATTTTAAGAAATGGGAAGGATTGAGAAAGGAAAATTCATTCTATCAAAAATAACTAAAACGGAAGAACTTTTTTTTTTTATCCCTTCTTTTCCCTCCAAAACATAACTCACAAACACAGCTTTAAGATTCATAAAAATAGATCATGTCAATTATGATACTTTAGTACCATTTTATTTTTATTTTATTTTATATCACAAAACCTCCTCTCTTTTTTGTGACTAAAAATTTGGGGCTCTACAATAAAAGGATAATTTTGCTAGGGTGAAAAAGAAGAAAGCAAAGAAGAGAGAAATGGAAGGAAATGATTCTAGAGACTGAGATAAGTTTGGCTCCCTTAGAAGGAAGGGAATTTGGACCCAAGAAATTGTACATAACAAGTCTACATAATTTGGTACATTTTTTCAAAAAGAAATTACAGTATAAATAAATAAGCAATTAGTTTACGATCGAGGAGACCATTTCATTTAAGAAATTTATGTGATAAATGTCTCTTTATTTATTTATTTATTTGCTAATAATTATTATTATTATCAAGTCTAATTAACTTTAAATGGTTGTTGAAAAACTATTATTTTGGAAATATCCTTTTTTTTTATTGAAGTGATTTTAATTTATTTTTTTTGTTCGTACGAGTTTATGAACAACTTTTTGCTTTTGTAGAATATTATAATTAATTCTAGTCCATATTAAATTTTGGGTCAAGCCGTATCGTTCAATAATTCAAACAAGTATATCATTCATTGTCCAATTCCAATAAGTGATTTTCAAATACATATATTTGGTACATTTTTTTTAATAATAGTAGTTAATTATTTATTTATTTTTTGAATGTAATCATAATATTTAATTTGGTACATGATTTGTTGGGCTAATAATAGGAGGAAAATTAATCAAAACCAATCGTAATAATAAATTATAGTTATACAACTAAAATCACAAGTAAAATATATCTGTAAATTATTAGAACAAAATTGCTTAATTAATTGAATTTTTGAATGTAAAATTATAATGCAATTGATTATACCTTCATTTTTTTAACGTAAAAATTATTTATTATAGAAGAGGTTATTTATTTATTTATAAAGTTATGTATTACTTGACGTTTTTTACTTTTTTAGAACACATTCTCTAGTATATATGGTTTAAACATGTTATTGACAAGTAAGTAAAAATGGGATAAAAGAGGGGTGAGTTCATGTAAGGTAGGATTTGGGGGTAATAAGAGAAATGATATATATGTCGATAAATATGTAACGAAATTAGATTGCGACTAACGTAAAAATTTATGCGATAAGATAAAATAAATTAAAGTTGAATTATTTTTAAATTCAACATATCTTATATATACATATACATGCGTTATAATTATAATTGAATAAAGAATTTTCAGCGATATAATTATCTTGTGGCAGTTGCAGGTCAAACATCATCTTTTGTGTCAAAACTGTGTTTGGTTTTTTAAAGTTTGGATTTAGACGTATGAAACTAAGAATGGGTGGTTGGCCACTTGTATCATGTGGCAAACTAACAATAACAAACGACAGCAACAACCGTCTAATACTTATTTTCCCTACTAAAAACGACAGGAGAACAATAGACTCAAACACCCAAATAGAAAAAAAGCTCATACTACTATTTTCTGGGACTGGGTCTTTAATTTGTCTGTACTCTCATTATCCTTTTATATATATATATATATATATATATATATCCATGGAACTTAGCCAAATATCAAAATTGGAAATTTCATTTTCCAAATTTCATTGTCTGTGCATTCCAATATAGAGAAAACTCAATTCCACAACCTATTAGAAAATACCATATGTAACTAATATGTAACTAATCAGGTAGCATATAACAAGGCTCAAGATTCGATATGTTTTCTTAATAATATTTTTATGAGTCATCTTAATCCTCCATGTGTTAATCTAAAAAGTTATAATTAAATATATTAATGATAGCAGTTTAAGTTTTTATATATATATCAAACTATATCACTTGTTACGATGTGAGATTGAGTGTTACAAATTTCCTCACCCACGTCGTAACATATGTGAAATACTTGTATGTGTATATAAAGAGCTTAGCCTTTTGGGTTAGTATGCGATGAACTAAAATGATCCAATAAAATATTAATAAGAAAGCACATCGGATCCGTATTATGCTATAATTTAATTAGAACTTAAAATTTCACCCGAGTTATTGCATAAATCATTAATTATAACTTTCCTAATGTAAAAATTAGTAAGTAACTTTGATTTGAGAACCTTTCAAACACAAGATAATAAAAGTAAAAAAGATCCCCGCAAAATAGTACCAAAAAATCTCTTGGTTTATTAATCTCGCACAAAATATCAAAAGAATAAGAAATTAAGCAATTATATTGCAATTATTTCTCATCCATTGAAATTGTCATCGTTTATTGGACATGGATGAACAGGCCTCCATATTAGTTTTATTTATCTTGATTGTTTCTTAAATTAGTATTTAATTAACTTTTTTTTAAATAATTAGTACTTAA
This sequence comes from Hedera helix, assembly GCA_947179155.2. Lineage (NCBI taxonomy): Eukaryota > Viridiplantae > Streptophyta > Magnoliopsida > Apiales > Araliaceae > Hedera > Hedera helix. The sequence continues at coordinate 33,463,687 of OX359287.1, forward strand.
TCAGTTAATTTGTCAACCATTATGCATTATATATCTAGTTGCATGTCAATTCATCTGCTTGTTGGATGCTTTATGTGCACCCTACTTCAACTTCAAGTTCAATTCAGGAATTGTTTCCTTCACTGAAAAGTGTTCACAACAAATAGCATGATATACTCCCTTTGCCTCAAAATGAAGTCTCTTTTAACCTTTTTTTTTTGTGTGCGGTAATTTAAGCATAATTTTAACATTTTTGTCAAATCCCTATTACTTGTTGTATGTATAATTAATATAAGAATATAATAAAAAAAAGTAATATTTAAAGGATAAAATTAAAAATATATAAATAAAATAAAATAATTAAGAAGGACAAAATTATAATAAAATAAAACTTATACAAATAAAATGAGAAGAGATTTGCGACACAGCCCAGTTATTTTTCTTTCACTCTCTTTAGAAAACATATATTTAGTTTATGATAAACATGATAATTAGATCGTTGACATATATCGTGTTATATTATTTTATTTTTTGTTTTGACACGTTAATTAAGATTATAAGAAAAGGGTAAAGAAGACTCTTACTTTTAATTGATTATAGTATAATAAACTTGCATAAGTGGGATATATGGATACCTAGTCTTGTTTGCCCTTTGCATTCCATGTTTGTAATCATCAACGATGACCGTTAGAATAATGAGTAACAGGTTTAAAAAGCAAAAAAAACAACCCGGAGTCCGCCAACTAACTGCTATATATATATATATATATATATATATATGACACTGCATCTATAGTAATCGATTATCGAGAATATTATTAAAATAATTAAATATAGAGGACAAATTAACTATGAAAATTTCTATCGCTAAAGCCTCTAATGGCAGGGCCAAACTTTTTTTTAATGCTTGCCACTAAAAACTCTAGCAGCAAATGTTAAAAATAAAAAAAATTAACTTGCCGTTAGAGTTTCTTGTGACAATATACTTTTAATAACCTGTTGCTGTGTATGCGTTATCTATAATATAAAACAGAGCGACTCACTTCAAATCAATTTAGGATTCAACATCCAACAGTCTAAAATTATTTGGGACTTCAATATTCAACGATCACTAATCTATCTCTCATTTTTTCCCTTAATTCAACATCTTTTTTTTCAAAAATCTATCCACTCACATTTTCTGCCTAAATCAAATTCACCACTACACTATAATAATAATAATAATAATAATAATAATAATAATAATAATAATGTAATAATAGTAATAATAAGAACAACAACAATAATAGTAGTAGTAGTAGTAGTAGTAGTAGTAGTAGTAACAACAACAACAACAACAATAACAACAATAATAATAATAATAATAATAATAATAATAATAATAATAATAATAATAGTAATAATAATAATAATAACAATAATAATTATAATAATAGTAATAATAATAACAATAATAATTATAATAATAGTAGTGATAATAATAATAATAATAAAAATAAAAATAGTAATAGTAATAGTAATAGTAATAGTAATAGTAATAATATAAAAATAATAATAATAGTAATAATAATAACAATAACAATAATAATAATAACAACAACAACAACAACAACAATAATAATAATAATAATAATAATAATAATAATAATAATAATAATAATAATAATAATAATAATTATTATTATTATTATTATTATTATTATTATTATTATAGTTATAATTATAAAAAAAAATAAAAAATTGCACGTAAACAACATGGGTTACCTTTTTAGCATTGACGCAATTTTTCTATTTTACGAGTATTACGATTGTTATGTTTTCATATGTAAATTGATTTGGACGGGAAATCACAAGAACGGTTCAGATTCGTTCTAATTGATTTGTAAGTTATTTTAGGTTACAAAAAGTTTTTAGATAATAGAGTATTTTTAAAATTTTAATCTACGCCGTGTCTTTAGACACGGACAATTACGTGTCATATCTTTGATATTTTTGTGGGCAATATCGAGAGCAATTATTGTAGTATACTCTGACTTATGGTATTATATTATTTCTGTTTGTTAATTTTTCTTTCAATATTAGAGTTTGCATCTGACATACTCTTTTATGTTACGTTTGGATTGGAGGAATAAAGGTGAAAATGAAATGAATCATTCTTATTAAATGAAAAAAATTGTGACTGATTACTCTATTAGAATGGAATGAATCATTCATATCCCTTCCAAATTTATGGATTTTATTCCGTATGGAATGACTTATTTTAGCTGAAATAGAATGAATCATTCCACTATTCATTTTATTTCTTTTGGTATTTAATTATTTTAAACCTTAAATTTTTTTAATTGGCTTAAATAGTGAAATGCCCAAACTACCCGACCAAATTTTTTTATACTGTCCACATATTCAAACTATTGCCACATAAGTTGCCTTTAACCCCACTGGAATAGCTATGTCACCAATTTTCTGACGTGTACCTTAATTTAGACGAAATTGTAAAAAATTAATAGTTTAATCACTTGATTGAAAAAATTGGAAGGTGAATCACTGAAGTGAAAAAAAAATAAAAATTCAAGGTAGCAAAATATTTTTAAGCCCTATATATACTCATACCCAAACAAAGTTTCTCATTTTTGAATATTAAATATGAACAAGTCTATCTGTACAATATAAAATATAATATAAAACACAATATTTCAATTTCAATCATAAAAAAGTAAGGTCTAACACGAAAATTCGTGTCATATCTTATTTTTTAATAGTTAATATATATATATATAGTATTTAGAATAATATTTAATTATAATGTGTGTAAAATTATTTATTAAATACATATTATTAACATAAAGTATTTTTTAAGTGTGTTCGCATATATTTAAATTTAATATTAAAATGTCAATAAAAATATAATTCTTTTTAATGGAACACTTATTTTGAAAAGGACGGACCGATCTCCGAAGTACGTAGTATGTACCTCATATATAACGACTTGTTCTTAATAAGCTTAATCAACAGGGAACATTATTGCGTGATGAAACATGAAACGAAAGCTACCAGAAGCTTATCAACATTCAGTATATATATATATATATATATATATATATATATATATATATATACTTCATATCAATTTGCAGAAGAGTTTTGATATTAAAATAACCACAAAAAATAAAATAAAAAAGATATGAGAACACCATTTTTCTTTCTTTCCCTTATTATTTTTTTTTTTAGTTTTTCAATGATAAGAAAATCCTATTTGCTACTCTTTATTATTTGACGAATTCTCTCATTTGACCTTTCGCTAAACAATCTCTATCCACCTTATTTCTTTTTCCAACTCAATTAAATGACAAATAATCTTTTATTATGAGCTCCACCATCTAGAACAACCATAAATTTTTTTTGAAAATTTAAAAATTAGCATTCCTTAAATCAAAATGTCTCATCGAATACGAATAGTATTAATCACAGGAAATTTCCACAATAATATAGTTTAATTATTATTTTAGAATTCGAGTTCGTCCGCAATTGTCTCCTTTTTTTTGGGCTCTTAAATTTGGAATAGGTTTTGTTAGTAAGCAACAAGCTACTTTTTGTTTGATTTATGAATAAATGTGAGATAGAAAAAAGAAGACTTGCATTTTTTATTCAAATTATGGCCTCAATATTTGACATAATTATTATTTGAGGAAATGAAAGAAGCTCATTGTAATTAAGGACACACAACTTCTCTATCACAAAGTCTGGTAAAAGTATTATCTGTTTGGATAAGACTTGCCTTGTTTTTGGACATCAAGAAGAAGAAGTCATACCAAACTACAAAACAAAAACAAAAACAAATAAATAAAAATAAAATCATACTTTTATAGAACATTATACTCCCTCTTTATGTCGATATTATTTTATGATTTTTTTTTTCCAATCACAATTTTCGATAGGATACTAATATGTAATTTAATAATATTCAGTAAATTTAAAATATTAAGTTGTTTGGTTTAAAATGTTTAAGTGATGATTTGAAATTTTTAGCTCTAAACAAAAACGAAGCATGCCAAGCCCAATAATGAGCAACCCAACAAATACAGCCCTCCATTATTATCCTTCAGAAGTATTTTGGTCTGGTTTGGGCTTAGATTTCCATCTTTAGGATGAAAATAATAAGAATAGCAAACAAGAATGAAATTTCATTATAAAGATCTGTAAAGTTCTGTTACGTATTGCAAAAGTTTTTTGTAGAGTTACGATTGCGATATACATTAATATATGAGATTTGATTAAGATTTTAAAGTTGACCCACTATATAGTTGTTTAAAAGAATTACTGCGGATGAATATTCATGTAACCGACAATAAAAAAATTGATACATAAAATAATAATATATATTATTTTTATATTTCCCTTATTCACCTTTTTATTCCGTATCCTTTTTGTCACTGTTTAAAAGAAGTAACTAAAGGTTGAATAAGGAAACTAAAGAAAACAAACATGACAAGTGTGGAGGCCCAAAACAAGGAGAAAGAAATATTTCATGTTCGGCCCAATGAGTGATAAGCCTAATGTGTGTAACAGATTTAGAGCCTTATTTGGGTGTTTACTTCGAGGCCCATTTAAGGGGATTGAAAATTTTATACAACACGTATTATGCATCCATTCCAATGCTCATTCTGGATGCACACCAAAACCAATTACTCAAATAAAGTAAAAATTATAAAAGAATTATTTTTTATTATTGATATTTATATAAAACAACACGGTTATCATAATTTGATTGAGATACAATCATTATTTAACTATTTTTATTTTTATTTTTAAGAATTAACATGAAACAACAGTAATAATTAATATTTGTAAATTAGACTTCTTTATGAAAAAAAAAGTAAATTTAAATATTATGTATTAAAAAAATCATAATATAGTTGACAATATATTAATTGAACATATTAGAAGATATATACACATAAAAATAAGGTCAACGAGATATTAGTAGTCATATAGTACCTTCCTCAGTCCCACAAATTAATTTTATCGGTATCTTTTGCCAAAAATCAACCACACAAATAAAAAATAATGCTGAGATTATATAATTTGTTCTTATTTCTTTCATTCTAGTAGTGGACATAAGAATCTATACTTTTTTCATTTATAACAAAAACAGAGCGAAACTCAGTACTATCGTAAGAACGCAACTATACGTAACGAGAAAACAGGCAAATTTTACAACATACGAATAATCTCTTATCTTATATTTAGATGGAAGGAATAAAGATAAAAATAAAATGATTTATTTTTATGAAATAAAGAAAAATGTGAAAATGTGTTTGGTTATTTCGATCAATATTTAGAAAATCGGACCGGTGATTGAATCGGAAAAGTTACCGGGTGGATGAGTCACTGGTTCAACTAGTGGTCAAACCGTTATTGAACCAGTGACGTCATAAATACATAAAAAAATATATTATTAATAATTAATAAAATTTTAAAATATCTAATTTTTTATAAGCTAAAATATAGTAAAATAATGTTATAATATTATTAATAAAAAATTTTGTAAAAAAAAAAAAAAAAAACTTGAAAACTGGGTCACCGGTTCAAGTACTGGTTTTACCGGTTGAACCGGTGGTTCAACCGGTGGTCAACCGATTTTTGACCGGGTCGTTGATTTTCGATTTTTTTGTTGGACTGGACCGGAAAGTCGACCGGTTCTGATCGAACCGCGGTTCGACCGTCGATCCGGTCTAATTTTTTAAACATTGATTTCGACCATTCTCATCTCTCTTGAAATAGAATGAATCATTTTATTTTTTATTCAATTTTTATTATTTTTTTTATTTGTTTAATTCAAACATAATATTACCAGTAAAACCAAGACGTGATTTTGCACTCGCACTATAGTACATTTTTTTCTTCTCTAAAGTCATAAATTGACTCGCTCCTCATTTCCCATATTGCCTTTTATTCCTTTTCTTTTCTATTCTTTTTCCTAGCTATTTTTTCCCCTCTCTCATCAATGGCAGCTACAGACGCGAAGATCAGATGCTTCGTCGGTGGGCCGGCATGGATAACCACCGACCGATCACTCGAAAGGGCTTTTTCGGTGGAGTCGTTGATTCAAAGGTCCGTTTGCCTCGCGCGATATGTTATTTGTTACTATTGTTACTAGTGTTTTATTTACTGTTCTTATGATACTCTCTATCTTACTTTTACTGATATGGAAAATTAATGGTACGTACGTACGTACGTTCATCTTCCTCTTTATTATGGGAATGAACGTGATTAATTTTTTTTAAAATTTTATTATAAAATATATTAAAATATAATGAGAGATCAAATCTAAAATACATGAGTTTAAGTTTAGAGAATTGATATTTCTAGAAGTTAATTTGATATTTTTATTAGTTCAAATAAAAATCGCTTATAAAAATATTAAATTAACTTATGAAAATATTAATTTCTTAAATTTATTTAAACTTTATTTTAAATAAAATTAAAAAAAGGCGAGAGATCAAATTTCTTTCTACCGCTTTAATAAATTAGATGAAAAAGAGAGAAAAAAACTATTATTATTAGTGATGAAGATGGTATAATAAGAACTATAACAGATTTATATATGTTATTATTTAGCTTTCAATTTAAACCCTTGAAAAGAGAAGTGATTAAGTTTTTATTTTATTTTACGTTTTTGTTTTACTTATAATTTTTTTTAGTAACAAGAGAATTGGACGAAAAAAATTAACTTTTATCCTTTTTTTTTTTTGTCAACCCAACTTGAATAAATCTGAGAACATAAAATTCTTTTTTTTACACATAAGTTATAATGCTACACATACAAAATACTCCTAAAAATATATATTTTTCACAATATCCAATAATGTGTAAAATTATAATTAGTTATTAATTCATCTGTAACAACTCGGGTCAAATCTCGAGTTTGAATCAAATCATAACAAAATAAAACTCAATGTTCTTTCTTAATAATATATTCTTGGGTCATCTGATCCTATCACACACTTGCCCAAAAAGTCATGACTGAAAGTATCACCCGATTAGATGACTTGACCCGAGTTTTCGAGAGTCGGCTCTGATACTATATGTAACGACTCAAGTTAAATCCCGAATCCGAATCAAATCATAGCAGAATAAGGCCTAATACGCTGTCTCAATAATATCTTTTTAAGTCATCTTAGTCCACACACTTGCCCAAAATGTCACGACTGAATATATTAATGATAGCAGCTTGAGTTCTTATATGCATACCCAAATATCCAATATCAATTGATGTGAGACTGAGATATTACATTACCATACATAAATAATTATAGTCAACCACAATTATACACATTATTTAGTATTCACTTTTAATATCAATCCTTTAATCATCAAAATATTATTAAAATCTTATATCTTTTGAAAATAATGAATTTTGTAAAAACTGTTAAAAACAATGTTCATATAATTTGAACACCCTAGACTAGTGTAATTCGATTTAATTTTATGAGGTTTCTTTCTCTATTTTAAATAATCTAACCTGAGAATCTTATTGTGTCGTGTTTATCTTTAAATTAAAAGTGATTTTATTGTATCTAGTTTATCTTTAAATAAGTGTCTAATCTCTCACTAACTGTAGGAGACTCCCTTTATAATCTCAAGTTTCAATCCCGTCCCCTCGGCCTGACACATCTTGCTCCATATCCAAAGACGAGAACATGTGGATTGATAGGTAACGTCCTATCAACTAACAATCGCGTTGTTTGAAGAACAATAACATGGGGCTCTCGGTCAGAGGGTAAGCGCCGGGCTTCCCCAACACGCTATCTACCGGGCGGGTTTGCCGGGATGCTGAACCAGAAGGCCCAACTTAAAGAAACCAAAATGTAGGAACTACTTGATCTAATGCCCAGAGAATGCACGGACGATTGTAACAAGAAGTGCGCATCAAGCATTATTTAGCAGCTCGGGTCCATCAAAACTGGATTACACGGGACATGTCGAGACCATTTTTCGATCCAAGAGTGGGTAGGGTGCAAAGTGTCTCTTAAATGTATCATGCCACTAGGGAACTGCCCCTCTTCCTTGGTGGAGGACTCTAAATTTATCAATTAATAACCAAAGAAAAGAAAAAAAATTATTTAGTGATCGTCAATTGAAATAAATTAGATATTGCATTAATTTGTTTAAACGTTAGGTGCTGCCTCTAGAACCTCAAGTTAATCAACCGCCTCAATAGGATAGGATAGCCACTTGTATATTTTTCTAATTACTATTACAACTTTTTGTAAGCTCCACCCCCTGTCATAAACTAGCATTAACATGATAATAAACTCAGGTTACTTATGTCTTGGCCTAGTATTCAACTGCAAATGCTTTCACTTAGCTCTGTAGCTATCTTCCAGCTACTTTTGGTGCTTATCTAAAGCTTATAGTGTGTGTGAAGTGAGATTAGAAGTAGGGGTAATGGTTGATTTTGTATATATAAAAAATTAAACCACGTAAGTCGGTTATAAAAAATTAAAAATCAAAATCGTTCAAACTTTTCCTCCGTAATCGGTTATCAGTTTAAGTAGTTTGATCGGTTATAAATTTTATAGTAGTATATTTTAGTCGGCAAATGTCCTGAACCACTAAAATAAAATTATTTTAACTAATTAATTTATGTCAGGTTGTGGTGGACAATTGATTTGCCAAAATCACTTTCTCAACTGCTGAGGGTATGATAAATTGGATACAATACAAAAGAATTGACAATATACTGAAAGAGAGAAATAAAGAATCAAACAGAGGTCGAGTAATTTTTTGAATTTTAGTAACCAATTATAGAAAATATTATTATGTGCTTGGTTGGAACACAACGTATGAATTATTCATATTTAATGATCAAATTAACATTAAATTTGAGTATTGGGATATCGTTTAGAGCAATTCGGAAAATCCTAAAGACAATTTTGACAAGTTCATTCTTCATATTATTTCTTAACAACTTATTTTGTGAATAAATTAAAATGTTGTTTTTCAGAATTTGAGTAGTAAAGTAATTTATTTATGTTTTATAATATATAAAATAAATAATTAATAGAAAAGTATATAAATTATATAATTATATTATAATTTTAAGACTTGGTAATCTGGTCAATTTCAGTTTTTGTGAAAATCCAACCGAAACTAACCGACCAAACTTTTGTTTTTTGTTTTTAGAATTTTCGGTTTGATTTGTTAACTCCTAACGGTGTGTTTGGTTGGTGGGAATGGAATGGAATGGGCTGGGAATGGAATGACCATTCCTTTCGGAATGACTAAAAACATGTTTGGTTAGTCAATTGGAATAGGCATTCCATTCCTTTAGTTATTCCCATACTTATCTTAATGCTATTTTTCATTCCTTTCTAAATAGATGAGTTTATTGCATTCCTTTAAGCTTGGTTAAAAAACTCTCTATGCTACTTATGAGTTCTCTGTCACTTACTTATTATAAACACTATTTTCACATTATATAATTTTTACTACTCTATAATCACGATATTTTTAATCTATAATTATTTCATAAAAAAAAAAACAATCAAAAACTTTCTAAAGTAAAATTATTTCGTTAAAAAAGTAGTCAAAAAATAAAAATCAACTTTTAACGACAGGATGGTAAATTGTGATATTAATTGCTACAGGACAGGATGGTATTATTATTATTATTATTAGCCTAGACCTCTGTAAAAAATATAACGAAAATAGGCGTGAATTCTTAACTCTATCAACATCAATAGCTTAATAATTGTGAAACTTATTCGTTACTTAACATTTGAAGGAACTGAGCACTATCCAAAATGCAACATTAACATTTGTAGAGGCTTATTCTAAAAATTAACATAATAATAATAATAATAATAATAATAATAATAATAATAATAATAATAATAATAATAATAATAATGTTAATAATAATAATAATAATAATAATAATAATAATAATAATAATAATAATAATAATAATAATAATAATAATAATAATAATAATAATAATAATAATAATAATAATAATAACAACAATTATTATAATAATAATAATAATAATAATAATAATAATAATAATAATAATGTTAATAATAATAATAATAATGTTAATAATAATAATAATGTTAATAATAATAATAATAATAATAATAATAATAATAATAATAATAAATAACAATAATAATTAATATTATAATGATAATAATAATAATAACAATAATTATAATTATAATAATAATAATAATAATAATAATAATAATAATAATAATAATAATAATAATAATAATAACAATAATAATAATAATAATAATAATAATAATAATAACAATAATAATAATAATAATAATAATAATAATAATAATAATAATAATAATAATAATAATAATAATAATAATAATAATAATGTTATTAATAATGTTAATAATAATAATAATAATAATGTTAATAATAATAATTATTATTATTAACATTAAAAATAATTAAAAATATTTTCTAGTAAAGATGTTCTTTTAGTTCTATTTTATTTATTTTTTCATTTATTTTATAAGTTCATAATATATAAAAAACGAAAAAGATCATTTCACATTTTATTCATTGTGATTCTATTCTTGATGGAATGAATGAACAAACCAAACATAAAAATGAGGAATGACCATTCCATTCCTTAAACCATTCCATTCCTTACATGTCAAGGAATGGGAACCAAACGTAGTATAAGTGTCTCGAGGAGCAGCATTGAGGGATCTACATCCATGTTCCATACTATTCATTTGTGGTCTGCTAACAACTTTACTTACTCAGAACACAAGAAATATGGAGTACATTGGTAAAAACTTTGCAATGTGTAAGATGCAATAGGTAATAATAATACCGTGTCATTATAATTCTCGAAGATTAAAATCAAAGACTGGCATTTTAATGATGGGATTTTGCTGCAAGTAATTTGCAAGGAAAAGCAGCAAGTAATGGAACAATAGCAATTTCCGGAGAATGTCAATGCAAGAACAGTATGTGGATATGAAAATCCATGTCCCACAAAAATGCCAAAGAATCTAATGATGTTTATATTGAGAGTACGTAGGGTGTATGCGCCTGGTAGGTTCAATCGTATTTCCATATATTGCAAAAAAAAATTCAGTCCTAAATAACAAAAAACTTGAACATTTATATTTCATTCTACAACTTTACTGGCACATCCAACGTGGGAGGATAATTGATTGGTGATATGCACTAAAACCTGTTCATTCAGTTATTATCTTGATACCCTTTTATCTCATTCCCCCACCTTTCGGCCTCCTCTTCGTCCCCATATATGATTGGCTTATGCATTGAGCATCATATCTTAAAGAACTAATGTAAGCCACATATGCATTATCATCAACTTGAATGAACAGAATTTTTACACATGAAAGATTAGATTTTTAGTATGCATCTCCTTGCTTAATTTGCACAAGTGAAATGACGATAGATCTTACGTTGCGTTTTTGCTTTATTTGCAAGAGTAAAATTCATCAAGAGATCCTTCACCTCCATTTCTGCAGCTAAATTCTGCAATTAAGTTCTTTTCTACATTGTCCCCTTATATCCAAAGCTTCTGTATTGAAAATAATATTTTATCATTACACAAGCCCATGTAGGGCTAGAACTGGCTGGCGGGCTTCAACTTCCTACCCAAAAGTAGTAGAATCTGGATTCACAGAGTTTACAACAAAAAAGAAATGACATGTTTCAGAGAGGAGAAACTATATGCAAGAGATTAACTAAATTCTAAACCAAGTAACTAATACTCATTACACAATCCATTAGCAATGCTAATGCCTATGGACCATTTAGACTCCAAGGTACCCAACTTCTCCAACTTGGAAAAAGGACCACCATGAAGAGAATAGGAGGGAGGGAAAGAAAAAGGATCCACATATGTTACTGTCCAAATTCATCGAATGATCGATAAGCATTCCAACCATCAGTTATATATCCTTCAATAATCTAAGCTTCGCTTTTGCAGTTCAGATTCCTAGAAAGCTGCATACGTAATTCTCAACTAATGATCAGCACAGCTCCGTTGGTATATGGCCAAGTTCCGAAGAATATGACTCTTGCAACTTGGTTTTGGGGGATCACTTTCAAAGTTCCCAAGTTTGCTGCTATGTGCAGCTAACCAAAGTAGAAGTTCTGGACCTCCTATGAGAAATACTAATTTAGCAATATCAACAACATACGTGTCGGATGAGAAACCTCAAAATGAAATATCTTTTAGAGTCTATTTGCAAGATATTAGCCGACACTGGCCCATAAAATGGGGCTACTCTAAGCCATTTGCTGCATACTAGTGTTCCATTTCCAATTTCTAAAATATGATACCAGATATGCATTATTGTGTCAACAAAATGTATCCTTCTTCGTAACTAAAGGTTTATCTTTATGAACTGCTAACATATAAATATATTAAGGACCTCATAACATTTGTTAAGTATCTATAAAAGCAGTGCCACACACGGAAGAAAAGAGGATACATCTAAATCCAGGATAAGGTAGTATGTTAGTTAACCTGATGACGAGGCATTAAGATTTTGCGAGCCCATGAATGTGTTAAGTAGACAATTAAGTGCCTCAGGTTGCATGTCCAATAACTAGTATTATCATTCAGGTTTGCAAATACAACTAGAAGAGATAGAGTACGAATAACGGAAAAAGTGGCTAAGATAAAGGTTATGGCAATCTTCACGTATCAGAATCTAAATTCCACTTAACATATTAATCCCTGTGGAAAAAAAGGTAACACTTGCAATGAAAATTACAAAGAAGGTAGGAGTTTTTTCCGAGACCAAAAGTGTATTATTTAGATCACTTGCAGCCTACGAGTGATGGGATTTCCTGAATATGTTTGGTTTAGAAACTAAAACAATTAGCAAGTGAAAAAGGGGGTGTGGGGAGAGGCTCTATCAAGTGACAAGAAAAGCTTCATCTTTGGATATAAAATCTGATGCCAGCCCTTAAGTCAAAGATTGTAGGCAAAAGACATTAGGGGGTAAATTAAGCCAACCGAATCAAATAGACTACCGCATCATGGTAAGAAAGATTCTATTCCAAAAGTACATTTTGGTTGCCCATGACTTGCCTGATATAAGCAAGAATGTAATTGTATCACCTCACTATAAACAAATTAAAAAGGCAAAAAACAGATTCAAGAGTCTATCTTAGCATAACCATATGTTCACCCAACTGCAGAAAAACTCAATCAGTTTACTCTTAACTGGGGAAATGTACAAAAGAGGTAATCAAAAGCTGTTGTTTCTGTCCTATAATGAGTTAATAATTAAAGAACAACTAAGCTATTGGCGCAAGGCATGTTTCTGGCTCCAACATACACTAATGAAATAACAGCTAACAATCAAGAGAAAGGAGTCATACAGATATTCTTTTTCTCCTTTCATAAAGTTAGCAGTTATTTCCCATATAATTAAATCATTTAGTTGCCAAACCCTGTGTTAACATGGTATTGGGAACTTTCAGAAAGTACAATTAGCCGATTAGTTACTAGCTTGCAATAAATTCCCAAATTGCATGTCTTATCTTTCTTTCAACATTGATGTCAAATGTCAATCACCGATAACAATGTTGATTTTAGAATCAACTCTTAGAGACTTCATGAATTTTACTCCCTCCGTCTCAGGATAAAAGTCTTAATTGACTTTTTGCGTATATTAAGAAAGAGAATAAAATGACAAAATTGTTCATATTTAAAATTTCATTGAATTGTATAGTTTTCTACACATGACTAGTAATGCTCCATAAATAATCACTGAGAATAAAAATATGACAATTAATATTAAGGATATTATAGGTAAATTATTGTAAAAAATAGATTATTTAAGGTAAGTAGGTATTTAACTTGGGACCATCTAAAATTGTAATAAGGACTTTTATCGAGAGAGTATTTGGCTACCCTTAAGTGAATTTCACATTACTGCAAATGGATCATTAAGATTAAAATCTATTTTCTTTTTGAACATTTCCTTGATAATAAAACATTACTATAAGACCAGGCCAGGTGCTAACTTTTAAATTAAGCAAACCTTAAGACAATTTAAATTTCTAGGTGAAACAACGAGTGGTCATAGAGCTCCAACTGGACTTTGATGATATCTTAAGTAGATTTTGGAGAAACCCACGTCTTAAAAATGAGATGTAAGAAAAATATTTCCGATAGAAACACAGTACATGAGTAATGGATGGAAGAGAAGAATTTTTTAATCTAAAAGCTATAACCAACAAAGAGAGAATTAAGTAGTAAATTGTGGTAGGACTCGTGTTGCTAAAATGGCACAATTTCAGGATAGGTCCCGGCTGCTAAAGGGTAGCTAACTTATTCACCCTTTCTTGGAAAAAAACATAACATTATCATTGTACGAAGTCGGTTGGCCAGCTATATTAGCTTGGAATGTTGTTCGGGACATAGTACCTGTACAAAGATCTCGTCTCTAATCCAAGGATATTTATCAAAATGATTATCTTTGTTAAGAAAACAGTCTTCTTAATAAAATAGGGAGAACAAAAACAGAGGGACAGAGAAAGAAAGTCTGAATAGAGAATCCTTATAGATAAAGAGATTCGTACGAAATAGATTTTTCCTCTGGAGACGTGCATATCGTCTAAGGCTCTAAACAACCAGCTTAGATAATTAAACAGGAGTTAGGTAATCCCAATAGAACCAAACCACGTGAACACATAGTTTATAGCTTCATATATTATAAGAACAATAGGAATATCAGAGCTTAAGAAAGTGTTTATGCTGTGTTCATTATGGTAGTTTGCACTCAACTCAACCACATTTTTAATCCCAAACTAGTTGGGGTAGGGATTATGCTAGCTTGTATTATATTTAGAAAATCTATTAGCAGAAAAGCAAGATATGGTGTAAATGTGAAAGGAAGAAAAGTGACTTAATGCTTATTAGAATTAAAAGATAGAGAAAATCTAAAAAGGTTTTTGAGGTGCTTATTCTTCAACCTTCTTGCTGTTCGTTGTCCTCCTTCATTTTGTGGTTCTTAAGGAGACAAATCATTAAAATTCTAAAAAAAAATTCAAACTTTATAGGCCAACTGGCTTGACCCCACCTCACCTCCTCTACTCCTGGAGCTTATAAAAGACAGGCATTGCAACCTCTTTGCACATATCAGCTCTTAACCTAAAGAGTTCTCTCATTTCTTTGATTCTCTTCATCCCTTCTCAATTTTTCTTTCCCTATTCAGTTTATATCCAATCCATCTTTTCAGCTACATATCTTCAGTTCTTGACCATTTCATATTTGTTTAGTTCCCTCGCTGTTAATTTCTTTTCTGAACCTGCATGGCTTCAATGTCCTCCCGTGGCTCTGGCTCTTGGACGGTCAAGCAGAACAAAGCCTTTGAAAAGGCTCTGGCTGTGTATGACAAGGACACCCCTAACCGTTGGTACAACGTGGCCAAGGCCGTTGGCGGCAAGACGGCTGAGGAAGTGAAGAGGCAATATGAAATCCTTGTGGAGGATGTCAAGCATATCGAGAATGGAAATGTCCCCTTCCCCAACTACCGGACCACTGGAGGTGGTAAATAAGGTACCGTGAGTAATGAGGATTTACTTAAAAGTCCATATCCTAAGAGAATTAAATGACCACGAGTATAAATAGCTAGCTATCCCTTTCAATATTAAGATACCTTTCTGACTGACCATGTTGCATTTTGTGCCTAAAGTAGCAACCTTTTTACGAGTTACAACCTTCATTCCATTCAACTATGGCTTGGAAACTGCATACGTATATAGGTTACTCCTCATTCTACCATTTTATAGAAGATAGTAATTTTTCCCAGTTCGTGCGAGCCATCATAAACTTAGAGGAGAAGCTAATATGGTTCGAAATTAGATTAAAATTAAAGTCCTCCATTAAAGGATTCACTCGTCCTTTCAAGTGAGCGCAAGGCCATTCCCAACTCCCTACTAGTAAGCACATCACACAACAGAGCACAACACAACTAGACTCAAAATCACCTTATTAACACTCTTTGGGGTCTCCTAAAAGATTTTTCTTTCACCGTTTTTAGGTCCGTTCGAAAATGATTTTTTTTTAAATTGACTTAAAGTTAAAATTTTAGTATATTTATAAATTAAAATTTCAGTAGATTTATAAGTAAAAGTGTTCGGTATCAGTTGTATTTATAAGTCAAAAAATTAGTTAAAATAATTGTGAATGTGTTCGGCTAATAATGACTTATAAGTTAAGATAAAATATAAGATTACTAAAAAAAAACATGAATAAGAAGAATATTAGAAAAATAAAAGAGGGAAAAAGCGTCATTTCATAATATTTGACTAACTTATAAAAAAGGATTTATAAGTCATTTTTTATAAGTTCCAAAAAGTTGGTTATTTTTTTTAAATAATAGATCAACTTATAAGTAAAAAAAAGTCATTTCTTAACACCTTTTTTGGCTAAATAACTTATAAGTTGGGTTGACCAACTTAAAAGGAATTGCCAGGCTCTTAGTGCTCTACACTTCTACTACATCGAAATCCTTTCTCATCGATATAACATATACTCCCACGAACACTAGTTATACTTCATATCCATGTTATAATTTACCATATACGACACATCCAGTCTTGCAACACATTCTGCAAATATGCCAAGACTAATTAATCCAAACACTCATATCTATATCGATATTTTATGCTACTGAAGTAGAATTCATGTCATCGGTTGACCTCCATTCTCAATTTTGACTTATGCAGGATGACAAAGTCAAAAGCCCTGGTGGGGTGTGAACTTGAAGCTAGCAGCAACAAATAAAGATGAATGACAAGTTATTCGTCCTTCTATTTATCAATTCTCTTGTTGTCTCTTTTTGCAATATAATCACTAGTTTTTGTATGTCTGTAATAAAAAAGCTCCAAAAGAAGCAATATTCCTTTCAAGTTATGCTTTGAACTGTATTTCTATGTAACAAATCCTGAAAAATGGAATTACAATACCATGGATTAAGCCTATGTGTTTTGCTTAACAGATATGCAAGTTCATCAACTAGAACAACAAATATTAAAAACTCAAGTTCAAATATTGAATTGAATAGAAATTTAAAACGAAATTAGAGATTTAATTAGGTTTGACGATATCTAACCTTGGAATTCAAAATTTTGCTCTTTGAATCCTCCACATCGACTGATCGTAATGACTAACAAGATTTGTTCGGGAAGAAGAGAGAGAGCATAAGAGTATATCAAGTCCCGACTCAGTGTGATAAAATAACTACTCATAAAATTTTGAGTGCATAAAGTCTTGAGATTCATTGTTATCAATGTTAAAATTCTGCTCAAATTATAAAAAAAAAAAGAAAAGAGAAAGTATAGGAGCATAGATGGTTGGTAGGCGAGGTGGAAAGGCGGGAAACAAAATAGTTTTCTTTAATCTTTTTCAAAAATTGATTGAGGACTTTGTGCGGCTCACTTGCGGCCGAGCAGACAACTTTTCTGCGGGAATAATTCTGCACGTGCCAAAAAATGGGTTAAATCACTTTTTTGTTTTTTTTATTGTATATATATATCATTGAATTAAATTTTTTTACATTCATATTAGTTAGTGATGCACAAATGGCCTGCGGCCTGCCCTTGATCCGGCCTGGGCCCGGCCTGGTCAAAGCCCGGCCTGGTCAAGGCATGGCATGGCTCGGCCTGGCCTGAAGGCCACAAACAGGCCACATTTTTTTGGCTCAGATCCGGCCTGGCCTGGCCTGCCAAAAAGCCCGGCCTGGCCTGAGGCCTGGCCCGGCCTGGGGCCTGGCCTGAGGCCTGGCCTAGCCTGGCCCGGCCTGGCCTTGGGTCTGGCCTGACCTGGTTCACCAAAAGCTTGGTCTGGTCTGCAGATTTTCTTTATTCGCTACTTCAATTCTCCCACTGCGGACGAAAACTTCATCTTTGTAACAACTCATTCAATAAATAAAATAAAATTGACGTATTTTAATACGTTCATTCATGCATGTTTGTTTATATATAAATAAAGAAATCCATGAAAACACATTGACTAGTGTAATATATAAGGATTTTCCTTACCTAGCTAGCAACCTACACTTCTTACAGATCTTTCATTGCATCTTTATTTTAATAGATACTTAGCGTAACAACTAGAAAGTCATTTGTAAAATAATAATAAAAAAGATAATTTTCATTATTGTAATTTGAAAGCTGTAACTTGTAATACATTACTTTTAATTAATACATCAATTAAGTTTAAAATTTTAATTGGTGTTTTAATAATATTTAAAATTACTAAAAAAATTGTTTAAATGGATCGAATCGAATTGGACTGGCCTGGCTTGGCCCAAAGCCTGGCCTGGCCCAAGGCCTGGCCTGGCCTGGACCAAGGCCTGGCCCAAGGCCTGGCCTGGCCTGGCCTGCAGGCCTCAACAGGCCCCCTTTTTGAGCATTAAGCCCGGCCCGGCCTGCAGGCCAAAAGTCAAAGGCCCGGTCTGGCCTGGTCAACGATCAAGGCCTGGCAGGCCCAGGCCGGGCCAGGCCAGACCGGCCTGTTGTGCATGCCTAATATTAGTGTACTGATTTTTTTTTATAAAAATTAAATTTTTCGTTTATATCTGTCAACAGTTTAACTAGAAAATGGTGCGGCAATATTTGGCAACTTACTTGGATTAAATATAACTAACAATTCAAATCAAATGTATTTGTCCCGATACATGTGACCATTCTTAATATAACTTTCTCATAATAATAATAATAATAATAATAATATTATTATTATTATTTTTAATTTAAAATTTATTTTTTAAATATTTTAAATTAATTTTTAAGAAATAAATTAATTTTTTTGTAATGGAGAGAATATTATTATTATTATTGTTATTAAATCAAAATTTATTTTTAAAATATCTCAAATTAATTTTTAAAAAACAAAATAACTTTTTTTTGCTGTAACGCAAAGAATATTATTATTATTATTATTATTAAATTAAAATTTATTTTTAAAATAATTCAAATTAATTTTTTAAAAGCAAACCCATTATTATTATTATTAATTAATTAATTCCTAATTCCTAAAACCATAACTATTCTCTTTCTTCTCTCTGTGTTTCGAAACATAGGACAGCGACGAGCTAAACTGAGCTCAAGGATTTGGTGGTGGAAGGAGGTATATACAATGGTGAAGATATTGAACCATTCTGTAAATAATGAAGATGGAGGGATTAATAAGAAGTATAAGAAAAAGAAAAATAGTCAATTACGTCCCGACTCCATAGCTATGAAGAAAGTGAAACCTTCAAAATCAAACCCTTTGCATCCATTTGGTCTCGTCGCAAATCCATCCTAATTTATGGGAGTAATTAGGTCGCCTTTGAGGATCTTCTCTTTGTTGATGACTTTGATTGCTACGTTTTCGTTGGTTTTGATGTTTCGGGCATGGTAGACTTTGGCCACGCTACCATGGCCGAGGAGTTTTCCGATTTCATATCGGCCTAATAAAAGCCCTTGGCCTTCCTTTCTAGTCGAGTTTTTGCCGGTTGCGGGCATGGCGGGGTTCATGTCGGTGGCGGCATCAACGGTGGTAGCAACCATTGACATGAATTTTGAAAAATTTGAAGTTTAGGGAAAATTATTTATTGCCGTTAAAGGTTTTGGTTTTGAGTTTTTTTCGATGTGGTTTGTATTTAATCTTTTCAGATTTACGGATTTGGGGGCTATGAATTAAGTTTATTCTTAATTTCATATCACTGGTGTTTTTTGTTGTTATGTTTCTTCTGCTAAATTGGACGAAGAAGATGATGAATAGTGATGGGTTTGTTTATTTTGTTTTATAATATATTAATAGATTATATTTGTTATAATTATACAAAAATTCATTTGTTATTAAATACAAAATGGGTTAGTCAAGTCATATTTCTTATGTTAATTAATCCACATAAACTATCACATCATTTTTCTGTTAATTGTTAATGGACATAAGCGGAAAATTCAATTTAAAAAAAAAAAATCAACATATGTAAATTGGTGTCCAATACAGTGAGAGAGAAATCATTTAACCCGCCAAAAAATCAACACAAAATGCATACTCTCCGAGTCTAGTTTTTTACATAATATATATATATATATATATATATATATATATATATATATATATATATATATATATATATATATATAAATTTTAAAGTACTCAAATAGGTTCACTACTTTAAAATAAAAAAAAATCTTTAGTGTATTTCAAACATAGCAATTAATGAATAAAATAGCATCAATCAATTTAAAATATATAATTAAAAAAATGGTCAATTCGTTAAACTAGCATATGAAAATAAACTTAGGTAATATTATAATTTTCTTTAATTATGTATTAAGAAAAACTTCAAAAGCTATAAGAAATACATTTATTGCATAAAACAAACCGTCTTAAAAAGTTACTACTATAAAAGAAATACATTTCAACTACGTCACGTCGAAATTTATTTTTAAAAACAAACTACATAAAGTCAAAGGACCAGTTTGGCGTAAATAGTTTTTATAATATTTTTTTACTTTTTTATAAAAGGAAAACTTAACATGTGTTCTAAGTGCACATGTTAAGCACACAATTCAAGAAAATACTCTCTTAAATTGTGTATATTCTCTTAATTTTTGTATTTGCACTAAGTTTAAGAGAATATGCACACAGTTCAAGAGAATATTCTCTTAATTATGTGTTTAGTATATGTACACATGTTAAGAGAATTCTTTTATAAAGTACTCTTCGATTTTTAATATAACTAGCAATTAATGATCTTTACTACTCTCTTTTTTAATCTTTAATTTATTGAAAAATGTAATACTAAGATATTTTTTGTGGTACATGTATATATATATATATATATATATATATACGCGGAGAGTATAATTAACTAACTAACTAATTGTAGTTGGGTAGTTTCCCAACCTATAATTCAAAATTTTGTCAAGGAAAAATAAATTTTGAGGGACAAAAACGAAATTGTTGATGTCAGGCGAAGTGGGCCCCAAATAATTTAATATATTTACCGCCCATGTCTTGGTGGCACAAAATCTGACGGTACAGATTGGAGTCAAAGAGCAATCTTGGTGGGTCTTTGACCACAAAACACGGGATATTCATTTTTATGCTCGCTTTAATTTGTTTTTAGAACATTCATGTATATCTCTCTCTCTCTCTCGCTCTATATATATCCATCGATTTATCTGTACGCACTTCAAAACATTCGATTTAAACTGAAATTACCATTGTTGTTTAGATAATAAAATACACACTGCTGTTATCTCTCATCTTTGTTATGCACATTGATTTAATCAATAATTAGATACACACCCGCACGTTGCTGCGAAATTATTCATTTTTTTGATTATAAATTTATATATACATTTAATAAATTAAACTATAATAAGGAGATGGAATATTTATAAATTAAAATTTTATTAAATAAATGTATAACAAAAATAACTCATATAATTTTGCTCAAATGTATACAATTACGTAATTATTTAGTTTTGTCAAAAAATACTTGATAGTCAGCAATACATTAAATTTTCCGACTCCATCTAAGCAATACATTTTAAATGACAACCGTGAAAATTTTAGATCTATGAAATAAAATTAATCTTACTGTATAACAGAAAATTATAAGAATGAGATAATTATTTGTGATGTGATTTTTAATGAAAGTGTTAGTCTCTATTTATATGGTGATTAAAAAACGTGTTTACATCAATCACCTATTAATTTGGGATAATATTAATTTTAAAAAAAATAGCTATAATTATAATTACCTTTTAAAAAAAATTGAAAACCCAAATATGAGAAAGAATTTTCTACATGAGAATGGAATAATAATTTTGTGTGAAAATTATATATAAATAAAGTTCAAAAGCCCAAGTATTAGATAATAATATGGGATTCGAATTTTATAATTAACATATTTATTGGATAAATACCAAATTGGGATTGTTGCAAATTTTATTTTTAAAGACCAAATAATCATGTTTCTATGTAGTTGTTGGTTTATATTATTTAGGATGCCAAAATCAAGTTGAATACTAAATCATAAAATTAGATTTCATAATATCCAATAATCAATATTAAAATCAAAAAGTTTCATCCAAATAATCCAAATTAACAACCCAAACATGATTATGCTAAAAAGTCATCAGAAATTAATAAATTTTAAAACCAAAAAGTCATCAGTAAAATGATTGAATGGTTCAAATTAATTTGAACCAGTAAAGTTGTCATCTTTCTCGACTCTGATTTTCTTTTGCAACTTGTTAGTTGACATTTCAACATTAGTTGACAGAGATCCTTGTGCATCATCGTCGCTGATTGAATGTATAAGCATTTTGTTTATATGTGTGATATAATTGACAGCATCAGGTAATGACTCCCCTATATAGATTATAATACCAAAAATACAACAAACATATAAGAAAATGTTGAAAATGTAGGTAATATTTTTTATACCAATTATACATATAAAATTGAGAATACGTAAAAATATATGTGATAATAGGTACATGTAATGATAATACCTGAGTTCCATCACATAAGAAAATTATATGTAAATGATGAGATAATATGAGAAAAATATTGTAACAATTATTGTTAGTATTTGTTTAATATGAAAAAAATACCGTATTATTAGTATTTGTCTAATTAAAAAATATCAATTTATGATTTTGATGTTGATGTTGTAATATTGAGAAATTAAATTAGTTGATAAATATTATATCAATTTAGATTTGTAGTGATTTTATGGATTATAAAATCAACATATTAAAGTGAGATTGATTAAAATATCACTTTAGATTTGGATCATGAGAATGGAATTTAAAATATTAGAAAAAAATCAATAGTTAAAGTATGAGATAATATTATAAATATAATTTTGTAGTAATTTGAGGATATAAAAATCAATGTTTGGAAATTAAAAAAGATATGTTTAATTTAGGAACGATTCATCAGTTTAATTTGTAAAAAATAATAACAATAATTTTAGATTTGTAAAAAATAATAAGAATCTTGATTTTTGTAGTGGTTGTTTAATTAAAAAAAATATCAATTTATGATTTGATGTTGTAATATTGATAAATTAAATTAGTTGATAAAATCATATTAGTTTAGATTTATTGTGATTTTGGGGATTATTAAATTAACATATTAACATGGGATTGATTAAAAAATCACTTTAGATTTGGATAATGAGAATAAAATTAAAAATATTAGAAAAAATTCAATAGTTTAACTATGAGATAATATTAAAAAAATACTGTAATAGTTATTGTTACTATTTGTTTAATATGAGAAAAATAATGTATTATTAGTATTTATTTAATTAAAAAATATCAATTTATTATTTTGATGTTGTAATATTGAGAAATTAAATTAGTTGATAAATATCATATCAATTTAGATTTATAGTAATTTTGGGAATTATAAAATCAACATATTGACATAATATTAATTAAAATATCAATTTAGATTTGGATAATAAGAATGGAATTAAAAATATTAAAAAAAAACAATAGTTGAAGTATGAGATAACATTATAAATATAAATTTGTAGTGATTTTAGGATATAAAAATCAGTGTTTAAAAATTAAAAAAGATGCGTTTAATTTGGGAGTGATTAATCAGTTTAGATTTGTAAAAAATAATAACAATTATTTTAGATTTGTAAAAAATAATAACAATCTTGATTTTGGCAGTACTTATTTAATTAAAAAATATCAATTTATGATTTTGGTGTTGTAATATTGAGAAATTAAATTAGTTGATAATATCATATTAGGTTAGATTTGTAGTGATTTTGGGGATTATCAAATTAACATATTAATGTAGGATTGATTAAAATATCAGTTTAAATTTGGATAATGAGAATGGAATTAAAAATATTAGAAAAAAAATCAATAATTCAACTATGAGATAATATTAAAAAAATACTATAGTAGTTGTTAGTATTTGTTTAATATGAGAAATATACTGTATTATTAGTATTTATTTAATTAAAAAATATCAATTTATAATTTTAATGTTGTAATATTGATAAATTAAATTAGTTGGTAAATATCATATCAGTTTAGATTTGTAGTGATTTTAGGAATTATAAAAATTGGATGCGTTTTCGTTAGTTTTTATGTAAGGAATTTTTTTTAAATTTGGTATAAGAGATGTGGCGGATTGTGTGAATGACACTTGTCAATTGATGGTGTCTATGTACTGTATTTTAATATATATAATAGATTTTTATTTTGCATGAACGAAAAGTGCTTCTGGGATAGTTGGTTTCAAATGACATAAAACAAAATATCCAGAAATCCTGATCCTTATCTTCCGGGCTCCGGCATACAAAAAGATATGAAAGGACAATAACAGTCCGATCACTTACTTTGGCTTGTGACTTGTGACCTGTGACCTGTGACTTGTGAGCATATAAAATGGTGAAGTTTGTTCAACTACCTAGCCCATAAGTTCCGGCGTTCCGCAGATGCTGGCACTAATTTCGATATCAGGTGGTAATAATATGTACTTACCCATTTTTAAAAAAAGGTCATTATTTTTTTAGCAAAATAAAATAAAATAGGAATATACTCAAATCGCTAAGGAACCTTAAAACTATGGACAAATCTACACATAATAATTAAATACTATGTTTATTTATATCATTAAAAAGTGACGTATTACACGAATTTTAATATCATATTCTATTTTTTAATGGTATAGATAGATGTAGTGTTTGATTGTTATGTGTTTATACTTGTTCTAAAACTATTTCGAAATTATAATCTTTTGTCTAATTAGGCATTTATTATAAATTATATAAACTCCATAAAGTAAAAATGTAACACTGGATCCCATATCAGAATGTATAAAGTCACGAGTTGTCCCATATCTGAATATCTTCGTTTGATTATTGCGTGTACAAGGCTCACTAAAACTTTGAGTGGACTTATAGCTCTCAAAGATGACCCTAGTCGTTTGATTACTGTGTGTACAAGGCTCACCAAAACCTTTGAGTGGACTTATTAGCTCGCGAAGATGACCCAGGTTGATATGAATTATTGTGTATACAAGGCTCTCACCAAAACTTTTGAGTGGACTTATTAACTTGTAAAAATGACCCAAGTTAATATGATTGAAATGTAGATTGAGCTGTAGTCTTAACCAAGTTTGGTGGAATGCAAATATTGCTAGTATCATCTCACACTATACAAAAATGTTGATGACGGGTGCATCCTTTTGATGGATCTTTGATAGATCAAGATTAATTAAACTAATGCCATAATTTTCACACCAGATCGGTTATCGAATCAAAAAAAATATCGGATGAATAGATTACTAGTTCAATCATAGTGGTCGAATTGTTGTTAAACCGATGATATCATAAATACATAAAAATATATATTATTACTAACTAATAAAATTTTAAAATATCTAATTTTTTATAAATTAAAATATAGTGAAATTATGTTACAATATTAGTAAAAATATTTAATTTAAAAAAAAATTATACCAAAAAAATATTAAAAAATACTTACAAATCGGTTCACTACGAGTAGTTGACTGAGCAATCATCAAATAACAATTATGTCAACCGATGGTCAACCGGTTCAATCCAGGTTCTAATCAAAATTATTTCACTGGGCCAAACAAGACTAGTGTGGATCGATTTTGGTTTTAACCGATTCAAGGTTCTAATCAAAATCATTTCACTGGGCCAAACAAGACTAGATTATGAATCGATTTTGATTTTAACTAATTCAACCGCCGGTCCGACTCTGAAAACCATAACTAATGCTACTATGAATTAATTCTTATTTAAAACTCGATTTGAACTGAGTTGCTATAATATAATCAGAAACAATAATTTTCGTTACCAACAAAGCTCCAATAAGCATCTAATTCTACACTCCACAATTTTATGCTGACATTAGGGGTGAGCATTCGGGTATACCCGAAAATCGAATACCGAACAGTAAAAAATTGAATACCGAATTTAACACTTTTTAAATATTTGAATAACTATCCGAAATTTAGAATAACCGAATTACCGAATAATCGAATTTGCAATTCGGTTATTCGGTAAATAACCGAAATTAAGAGAGTCAAAATAAATATCCTGTTCTGTCAAAGTTTCAATGCAAGAGTAAGCTAGCAACTCAATGGGACTTTCAAAGTTTCAATACAGTAGAAACTAGAAGCAATCAAGCAAATATGCAGAATTCAGGATGTACCATATTGAAGTGTGTTAATTTGGTAAACTAGGGCACAACATAAAGCGCCATAAGCTTTATTAGTTTATTGCATCTAGACTCTAGTGCTCTGGAGACTGGAGTTGTCTATCAATGGCGGACACAACGAATTCCCCTGAAAAAGTCACAGAGCCTAATTCTCCCTGACCCGTTACTCCAATTCCCCAATCTTATCAGCTCGACGCACCATCACCACCATCATCCTCATCAACGACTCCTCCTCCTACTACCGCTCCACCAAACACTAACCCTAGTCTCGTGGCTTCTACACTGCCTTTCATATCTCAGCCGCAATCACCTTCATTCCAATCCTATGCACCGCCCCTTCAGATATCTGCTCCTTCGCTTTAGGTATCAGCTGTCCCTCCATCTGCCCCATCGTTCTGACCGGTCGTCCCTCCGGTTCCGTTATCGACGCCACCGCAGTGGAACTGTGGAAGTGGAGACTGGAGAGTGGAGACTCACTGCACGGCTGCACTGGAGAGTGGAGAGTGAAGAAACTGAGAGTCCATGACCGAGAGAGACGGAGAAAGTAAATTTTAAGTCTTTAGAGTTAACATTTGTTTTCTAAAGATAAAGAGAGTCAGACTCCTAAGTACCCTGCTTGGCTACCCGATAAAATATCTATGAACTAATGCCATCACTGTCAGATTCAGAGTCTAATATGCCTTAAAATTTGTTTTCTAATTCGGTATTTCGGTTAACCGAATAGGGAAAAAATGAAAACTATACCCGAACCCGAAAACCGAATATTAAATCGGATATAACCGAATTACGCAAAATAACCGAAAAATCGAAATAATATGGTTAAAAATTTTCAATTCGGTTCAGTTATTCAGTTTTATCCGTTTTTTGCTCAATCCTAACTAACATCCAAAAAGTATCTATACAACCTCCACAATTTCATGTGACGTACGTGTAGGACATGTCTGTGTAACTAACTACTCAAATCTGGATTTCATATTCTAGTTTCATCTAGTGATGACTATTATCAAATTTCCCCTATTAACAAAAACATCCCTTGCAACCGAGACTGCTCCCTACTTTGCAATTGTTCGCGCCTGAAATGCTCAATCTGCATGAGCATGACTACATATGATCACCTCAATTATGTGGTCAACAATACCAGAGTGCATATTATATTATCAAAATAAATTGTCGGCATGCTGCGTTCAAGTAGCAAAATCAATAACATGTCTAATAACAAATCCTCATACCTGCTTAATGATAATATTTTTTTGCAACTGCGCAATTGAAACATACACAAGCTTTGAAGAACCTTTCTTTTCAAACAACTCTAGTTCCAGTATGCACATGCACGAAAAGTTGTACATCCATAAATTGTGTCAAGGGTCGATCTCTACAAATATGCTTACATTATTTAATATCAATCTATAATGCCAGGATTGGCTTCGCAGATAATTTTAGTCAGCAATGGTAGTTTGAAGGGGCAGAGAACTTTCAACTTCCTTAGACTGAGAGTTTCTTTCAGCAACAACTTTAGACATTCCAAACATCTAAAATGCATTCAAAAGTTTAGTCAGCAAGGAATATAAACAATAAGGTTAAATGTGAAGTTCAATAGACTGTATAGGTATGGAAGCTGAAGATTTGAAGCTAACCTTTTGGATGGTCTTCTTAAAGCAAGTCTTGTGTTCATCCATTGAAGCATTAATAAACTCGTCAATATGATCCTTTACGTCCTCCAAGAAAGTTGCTTCTTCAGACTTCTTCTTTCTACATGAACTGATGGCTGGTGCCGTAGCAGCAGGTGTTGGTTGCTCTTTTCCTGTTGCCATTCTCAGAAATACCTGACAAAATTAATGAACTTGAGATATGAAAACAGCAGGAAAAGACAATAAGATGATACAATAATTGCTTTGACATGAGCAAAATAAATATTCCCTCCATTCCAAAATATTA
This sequence comes from Hedera helix, assembly GCA_947179155.2. Classification (NCBI taxonomy): domain Eukaryota; kingdom Viridiplantae; phylum Streptophyta; class Magnoliopsida; order Apiales; family Araliaceae; genus Hedera; species Hedera helix. The sequence goes on from OX359287.1 coordinate 33,491,869, forward strand.
TTTCATTATTGACTTTTTGAAGTCAACTTAAAACATTTTCATATTCAAAATTGACATAATTTTCTTTAATTTTAGTCAATACAATGACGAATATTGTAAACTATCTAAAAAATACTACTCATTATAAGATTTATTGTTTCATATTTTTTAATGAATTATTTCAATTTTAAGTTTGAAAATGTCTTATTTTGACTTTCAAAAGTCAATAATAATCTTATAATTTGGAATGTAGTGAGTATTAAGGATAATCAATTGCTTCCAGATGTCAATTTAGAACAAGAGGGAAAAGAAAGCGGAATAAGTAAGGACGCAACACTTCTATTCCAAATGACACATGATACAAAGTTCAAAAAGGGCAAAATACTTCAAAGGAAAATATACTAAACAGAAGGACTATTACAACTCGGTGAAGGAGGTAAACCACATTCTACTCAGCTTATTATAAAGAACCATGAGCTTATTATAAAAGCTGATGCAAGACCTTAAGTAAAAGATTCTAAGCAGCTACTACATCCCGATCAGAAAAGATTCTATTACAAAAGTACATATTGGTAGCCCATGACTTGCTGAACAATTATGATATTGCCAGTGGCCATGTTTCTGGCTCCAGCATACTATCCTGAACTAACAACCAACAGCCAAGAAAATCAAACCATGTTGGATCAAATTTTAATATGGTAGGTGCATAGTTTTTAATTTATAAGATGGAACAGGAATCAGAGCTTAAGAAAGTGTTTCAGATGTATTCATTATGGTAGCTTATGTTATATTTAGATAATTATTTGATATCCCAATTCCCAGCACAAAAACAAGGTATGATGTAGATGTAAAAGGAAGAAGAAAAACCTAATTCTATCAGCATTTAAAAGATAGAGAAACGTTAAAAAGGTTTGGTGGTACAGATTCTTTAACCTTGTCACTGTTCCTTTTCCTGCTTCATTTTGAGGTTCTTAAGGATACAAGTCATTAACATTTTCCAAAAATTACTTCCCTTGCCCTTTCTAGCCAACGCTATTTATTTTCCAAAATATTAATTTACGGAGTTTTTAGTCTTTTATAGGGCAACTGGTGTTCCCCACATCATGTCCTCTACTCCTGGAGCTTTTAAAAGAACTGGCATTGCAACCACTTGACACATATCAGGTCTTTACTTGGGAGTTTTCTCACTTCTTGGTAGACACTCTTCACTGCTCTCACGTTCCATTTGCCTATTCAGCTATACCCAACCCGTATTTTTTCTTTCGTTTTAATAAGTTACATATGATCCATTCATCTAAACATCTTCAGTTCATATGACCGTTTCACATAGTCCAATCCACTGTTAATTTCCTTTCTAAATTTTAGCGGCGTCAATATACATAACCAGCATATTATCAAACATATAATGTCAAAGAAAATTCACCTTTAAGGAACCAATAAATCATAACCAAACACATGATTGCCTGATAGGCATGTTAATCAAACACAGCCTGACGAGCATTTTAATCAAACAGATGGTGGGCATATTGGATTCCCCAAGTTAGTAATACAAGGCGCAGTGACGAATTAATTTGGTATCAAGCTTGATAATGGAGTTTAAAGAATTCATCCTAAAAAAAAATAAAGATAACCCTTGATTCTTCTACAAAGTTAAAAGCAACACAAATTTTAAGAAATGACAACCACAAGTATTAAATCGTAATTTCAAAGCCCTAGAAAAAAGTAAGAAAGAGCGCTAACCGATAGAGGGTCGAAATTCGAGAGCAGAGCAGCAACGGAGGAGAGAGAAGTTAGGGCTAGTAGTTGTCTTGGAGAGGAAGAGAAGAAAATGAAAGGGAATTTTATTGAGGAAACGTTTTCTCCAAGATTCCGTTCACATTGCATTGAATATTTTGTTCAGAAACAGGTTTTTAACCAATATGGGCTATATTATACAGCCTAAACAAACATTGCGTATCAGCCTATAAATTTTAAAGCCACCTAACCCATTCAAAACCCATCCAGGCCCATTCAGATAACTAATAGAATTGGTGGTGAAAAGAGTAAATTGTTACTGTGACAAAAGATGAATATATAAAAATAAATATTAAAATAATATATCAAATTATAATTAACTGATGATGTTTCACCAATTCTCCATACATACATAATGTATCTGCCTATCAGGCAAGAGGGAACTTTAGTGTTAATTCTTTTCTCAATGTAATCAAATCTGATTTGGAATTGATGATATATATAAAAATTATAATTAAATATTTTTTTATATAAACCCTAAAAATAAAAAAATTAACGCTAAAGAGTAAAACTACGTTGTTTGACTGAAATTTTACTAAATAACTGTAGCCAAACTTGACTAAGGTATAACTTAAATTATTATTTTTCACACGCGCGTATATATATGCATATATGTTGCATTTTGCCCTCACGGGTGACTTCAACGAGTTAGCGCTCAAGTTTCAATGTAGGACTCTCGAGAGCTCTGGTCTTGGGAATAAACTTGTGTCCCCAGGCCATGCACTCGATCCCACCGTGGCTTGAAAAGAGGCCAATGAGGCCATGTTTGTGGCCTTGGACTACTTGTTCAAGGCCATAAACATGAACCTTAAGGACATTGGCATATTAGTAGTGAATTGCAACGTGTCGAATCCAACCCCTTCGCTATTCGTCATGATTGTTAATAAATACAAGCTTAGAGGCAACATCTTGAGCTTCAATCTTGGCGATATGGGATGTAGTGCTGGAGTAATCGCTATCGATCTAGCCAAGGACATGTTACAAGTTTACAGAAATGCATGCAGTTGTTGTTAGCACTAAAAATATAACTCAAAATTCGTACTTTGGCAATAAAAAGTCAATGCTGAACTAAAATACTTTTGTCCGAGTGGTACTATTTAACTCATTATAATCATGAGGTTGGGAGATTGAATCTTGACAAGCCAAGGTGAATGTGCATGTGTTTAAATTTCAGTCTAATATAGACAATAAAAAAAAAGTCAATGCTGATACTAAAAGGTTAGCGTGCATATGTTTAAATTTCAATCTAATATAGGCAATAAAAAAAAAAGTCAATGCTGATATGAAATTGTTTGTTCTGAGTTGGCTTGTACGTATTTTAATTAAGTATATATGCTTTTCGAAATTGACAAGGAATCACTTAAGTTTGGTGGCGGTTGATGACTGCTAAGTCATGAGTTTTTATGTGGCAGATTCCTTCTTGGATTAGAATCCTTTTAATATGGCAGGAGCCATATGTAAGATTAGTTTTGGGCCGGATTCAACAAGGTTGTATTTGATAATTACGACTTAAAAGGCATCTAGGAATCTGGAGTATATATCCAGGAAAATGCTATAGCCAATGATGGTAGCCAATGATATGGCCAATGACCTTTGTAAAAAAATGGTGGGACCCATCATAAATGGTGGGTCCCATCATTTTTTTACAAAGGTCACTGACCATATCATTGGCTGGATCATTGGCTCTAGCATTACCCCTATATCCATATATAAATATGATTATGTGGCGTGAAGGCAGCTTGTTTTAAAACCGAAAACCGAAAAAGCTATTCATTAAACAGTGGGTGTTTACTGTTTTGGGCAGAAGCATAACACGAAAGTTTATATTGACAACGGAACAAGAAAATTGAGAGTTTTTGTGAAAGTTTATTCACGGATATTGTCATCTTTTTGGATAAGTTAATAGTTAGAAGACTTCAATTAATTTGGATGATATTGGATGGTGAGATAATTTGAGTTTTCACTTAAAATAATAAAGTATTTTTATACTCTCTTAATTTTGTGATATTTCGAATTTTTGGTCTTAAAACTTGAAAATGATATTTGTACTCACAGTCGATTATAGTGAAATTCTCGAAGCTTAACCCGTAATTTTTACCTCTTAGTTTTAGAATTGATCTCTTGTAGTTGGCTTATTTTATGAGCTTGTTATTTATTTGGTGGAATTGTATTATTTGTTTGGCATGATTTGTTAGTTCTAGTTGGAGAAGTTTTTCCAACCGAAGCTTCTCCAATTTTTTATCAAACAAGTCATCCGACAAGCGCAGAGCCAAGTATAAGCTAGTTCATTTGGAGAGGACACACTGGTACAAATGTGTGTACCAAGAACAAGGCAGTGAAGGGAAAACCGGAGTTTCGTTGTCAAAGGATTTGATGGCAATTGCTGGTGGAGCTTTAAGGACTAATATAACTACATTTGGACCCCCTGTGCTTCCTATTAGTGAACAACTTCTTTTCTTTGGCACCCTTATGGCTATAAAGTTGTTTAAGGCCATTATAAGGCTTTGTATACCGGATCTTAAGCTTGCGTTCGACCACTTTTACCACAACACGTAGAGGCTTCTCGAATGACTGCATCGATTTGGGAATACTTCGTCGAGCTCAATTTGGTACGAGCTGGCGTATATTGAGGCTAAGGGGAGGATGAGAAAAGGCCACCGACTACGGCAGATTGCTTTTGGTAGTGGATTTAAATGTAACAGTGCGGTTTGGGAAGCTATCCGGAACGTGAACATGTCGCCTAATAGTCCTTGGAAAGATTGAATTCAACAAGTATCCGGTGCAGATAAATTCCTAATTTGAGTGTTCATTTGTCACAACATTTTGTGTTACAAGATTATGTTGTTGTTCAGTTTTAATAACTTCAGTTTAAATGATTGTGGAATTGGATTGTAATTTCTGATTGTACCAAGTATGTTGCTGTATTGTAATGTGTATGTTTTGTTACTCAGCATTTATAGTGTTTTAAAGTTCAAACGCATTTAAATTTTTTAGTTCAAACGTAATGTTTGAGAATCAAACGTAATGTTTGAGAATCAAACGTAACACATTAAAATTAATACAATACGTTTATATATCTAAACGTTATCGGTGCAAACACTAATAGTTGAACAAACCCAATATTTTCATTGATTAGCTATAATCTCTGTACTTATATCAGTTATATGGGATGTATTATACTTTTTTTTTAATTTTAAATCTAAGTTGGATTTTAATATGATGTGGTCCAAACAGAAGTCAAGAAGTCCAAGTAGGCGTTTTGTTCTAGAAGAACTATCTAAAATATGATTTTATCAATGGAATACGGCCGACTCATAAATTGATAATTACCCCAACGCGTTCCACTATATTTTAATTATTAATATTCGGAAGCCAATCTTGACTTTCTACAAGGATCTCAAATTATCTTGACTTGCATGTTTGTATATTATGACGTTTCCAATATCTTACATAATCCTTTGGTCATTGGATGGGAACAACATTTTAAACCCCCACATATTTTAAGACAGGTTGTAAAATTACTAATTAAAAACCCTAGGCCTCCGAGCTAAACTTAAGTAGATTGAACAAATAATTTATGCTTAATAACCCTTTAATTACCGAAAATAATTTGAAATATAAGTATTCTTTAGGATCAAGAAAGCCGACACAAGAAAATAAGACTTCGATTTTTATGTTATGTTTGAATTAAAAAAATAAAATTAAGAAGAGAATGAAATGAAAATTAAAACGATTTATTCTATTTCAGTTGAAATGATTCATTCTATATAATTCTTCAAAAAATAAAATTCACAAGTTTAGGAGGAATGAAAATGATTTATTCAATTTTAATAGAACAATTAAATACAACTTTTTATTTTAATTTATATGAATGAGTCATTTTATTATCACCTTTATTTATGCAATTCAAACGTAACAATATATCAAAGTGTCAAATAATTTGACATTATCACTAAATAACTTCAAGTTAAATAGCTTTGTTATTTATCCTGATTGGTTATGTTGATTTCTTTTCCAGGCTGACTAAATTAAAAGGAAAAAACTAAATGCCTTTCACCCACTGCGTGTGACACTCCGTGTGCCGCATTTTTAGGTTAGTTAAGAAAAGTAATCGTTAACTCATATAAAAATAAAACAATTTGACACTTGACAGTCCTACTAAGTAAATTTTAATTTGGTCAGGAAAATACAGAAATAATATTTCAAGATCCGTTATGTGTCCTAGGCCTTTTGTTCTTCTTGACATATAAAATTTTGGCATAACTTTTTAATTCTTAAAATAAAAAAGTTAAATACTACTTCCGTCCCAAATTAAATGCCTATTTTAAACTTTTTAAAATTAAATTGAGCATTTTTAAAACTAATTTTTTATACCATTTTTGTCAAAATCTAAATGAAGAGATTGTAACCAAAAGACAATATATAAAATTTATTATTAACTCTAATATTTATAATTTCAAAAATATATTTATATATACTTTTGAAAATAGTCGATTTGACTTAAAAAAGTCAAAACTAAGTGTTTAATTTAGGACAATAAGCAGTTTGTTGTCATTGTGCTTGATTTATTTGATTTCCTTTTAGGATCCTATCAGTAAAATATTTACCGAATAAGTATAATTGCACAACATTCAAATACTACATTTATCTTAATTATTAAAAAGTGAGATATGTTATTGAAATCTGTATAATGCGCCACTTTTTAATAATTAAAATTGATATAATATTTAATTTTATTTTTGAATATTATGTATATACATTTGTCCATACTTATCCCACTAAATATCAAGTTGAATAGTTTTGTTGCTTCAGTGATTTTTTTATCTTGCTTATATTTGAGATGGAATACAGAAGAAACTCTCTTCATCACCTAGAAGGCTTGAATATAAAAAGAGAAAATTAAAACACCTTCCACGAAAACGTGCGACTCCCCCACTTGAACAAACCGAATTTCTTATACCAATTCTTTATGCCATATTTTTGGTCAAAGCAAACGACAGCTTCTAAAATCCTATATATAAAGCACCATTTGTGAAGGAGCTAACTCACTCCAAACATTCAAATCATTCTTAGACCATTTGCAATATATTTACAAACACTTTTCTTGAATTTCAAATATGGTGAAAATCTTCGCAGCAGTTGTCAAGCCAATGGTTCGTGTTATGATGAAGGGGTACGGGATGAAACCCAAAACGGTGGAAATCGAACCTGGGACCATAATCCGGTATTGGGTTCCGTGCAAATCGAAGACCAATCCGAACAAGCCGGCTGTCGTATTTCTTCATGGTTTTGCGACCGATGGTATTTTCACATGGCTCTCTCAAGTACAAGCTTTATCGGGAAAATACTCCGTTTACGTGCCGGACCTCCTCTTTTTTGGCGGCTCCACCACCGATAAGTCGGAGCGGTCATCGGAGTTTCAGGCCGAGTGTATCGTGAAGGGATTGAGGAGCTTTGGGGTGGAGAAATGCACAGTTGTTGGGCTTAGCTATGGAGCCACGGTTGGGTTCAAGATGGCTAAGTTGTACCCTGACTTGGTGGAGTGTGTGGTGGCTAGTGGCACTCCTATGGAGTTAACCGACTCAATTTCCCGTGTTTCGTTACAAAATATTGGATTTTCGAGCTGGTCGGACTTTTTGTTGCCGGAATCTATTAAGGATCTCAGGACTTTTCTCACAATTGCTAGTCATAAACCTCCATCTCTCCCTGATTTTGCTGCAAAGGATTTTCTTAAGGTATGCATGCGCCACAGTTGTCTTTTTATTTTTATTTATTTTTTTAAAAAAACATTTTTTCTTTCTCTAATATTATTCTAATTTCTAACGCTTTAAATTTAAAGTAAAAAAGAAGGTGCCCTACTACGTGCGGAACTAATAGCTAGTTCAGCCGTCGTGCAATAGGGCATATACCTTCCCCATTTCCTTCTAAGATATGAAATTTAAAATATAAAATAATTATCAATCTTTTTTTAATGTACATGTGTTTTATTTAATATTAAAATAACTATCAATCATTTTTTTTATAATGTAAGTGTGTTTGGTAAACGCTGCAGGAGTTTTTCATCAACAGAAAGGAGAGAACTGAACTTTTAGAGGCTTGGGTCGTAAGGGACAATGAAGCAGCTCCCTGTAACTACACCCAGGTGAACAATATCCCTTTTCTTTCATTTTTTTATATATTTTTTTGTAATAAAACTGTATCCTTTGTAATTAAGTAGAGCAATTACTAATTAAACTGTGTGTTGTTGCAGAAAATTCATTTGTTGTGGGGAGATGATGACAAGATCTTCAACTCAGAAGTTGCCCAAAACATTAAAAGGTAAGTCCTCCAAGCATTAACTTCACCACCAAATGTACCATTCATTTCATTAACCAGCTCCTTCCATTTTGTAAACCTCTAGGCCTTTTTGAATGATTCAATTTTAAATTATATTTTTTTTGTAATCATACAAAATGAGGACGGAAATATATATGTTGATTAACATTTTTCTCGAAATAATAATGGTGGAGCTAAATAAATTATTCTCTCTAGTTTCTACTCCCACCGTTCGTCCTTGAAATGAGAGTTCAATTTGACATTCTTTATTTTTTTTAACACGTATTGAAAACTTTCTAGGACCAGAAATAGAAGTCAAATTGGTATAATGGGTGCGGAGGTGATGAAAGGAGACTCTCATTTTGAGACATACATAATATTGATTAATTAAGTTTTTAGGGTAAAAAGAAAAAAACTTGGTGCATCAAGATGAACTAAATCTAAGTTTGTGAATGATGATGATGATTGCAGGCAATTGGGAGGCAACGCCAGTCTGGAATTCGTAAAGGAGGCAGGACACCTGGTCCAGGCAGATCAAGGATCCGACTACAACCAACGCCTCAAGAATATTCTTGCCTCCTTACAAAAAGTAGATGTTAAATAAATATTAATGAATGATCCACCTCATTCTTTGTACTTTCATTTCCATTTCGATATTATTGAGGTTTGATTTGTGTGAGAATTTATTCAGTTGTGAGATACAAATTTACAGTCTGATTGGTGATTTCTTTTCCCTTTTTTTTCTTCCCTTCCCCATTGGTTTATCGTATTATGATACAAACTTACAAAGGTTTCCAGTGAGCATTAATATAATTAACTCCCTAAATACCTCCTGCATGTATGGAAGCCATTCTTGATATTAATTTGTCATACTCAGGGTACTCTTTGGAGGACACTAAAACTTAAAATAACATGAGTATGCACAGTCACTATATACAAAAAAATTATGTACAGAAGGTATACAAAAGAAATAAAATAAGAATCGGTTATTATTGAATATTTTACACATTTTTGTTAATAAGTAACACACGGGTTTTACTCTTTGTGCACATAATATTATTCGTCCAAAATATCTTTAATTATTATTAAATTGAGAAAAACTTGTCCATGTGACAGAATTTTGACCAAATTTAAGAGTATTTTACTGTGCATAATAAAACCACAAACTTGCTTCTAATTAAGAGGACAAACTGGATTATCTTTGTAGACAAAATTAATACTAAATTTGGCTTTTTTTGGATAAGTTTTGTATACAACATCCAATCATAAAATTAACTATTATATTGATTTTAACCATTAAAAAATAGAGCATGACACAGATTTCAATGTAAAATCTCACTTTTTAATGGTCAAAATTAATGTAGTGGTTAGTTTTGTATACATAGACTTATCACTTCTTTTTTTTCCATTTTCTCTGGTCGCATTGAAAAATTGTTGTGATGGTGGAAGTATCGAAACATTATTGCTATGTTTGAATTAGAGAAATGAATGTGATAATGGAATGAAAAAAAAATTGTATTTGGTTGTTCTATTGGAATGAAATGTGTCATTCTCATCTCTCCAAAATTTATGAATTTTATTCTTTGAGGGGGTTATGAAATGACTTATTTTAATTTGAATAAAATGAATTATTCCACCCTCTATTTAATTTCTTTCTCTATTCCATTCAGTCATCTATTTTATTCTTTTAATCCAAATATAACATAAGAGCAAAGTGGATATATAAACATGAATGGACATTTGTTCTAATTGCACTGCCTTGTTTTTTCGTCATCTTCTTTATTTTCCCCTTCTTTTTGTCCTTTTTTGTCTTAACTTAATTAGTAACACAATTAGAACAACAAAAGTAAGTAGTTTCTTTGGATTTGTTTAGTTATTAGCGTTTGTGGCGGTAACGTTTGCAGCGTTTTACACTAATTTTGGTACGTTGCATTTGAAACTCAAACATTACGTTTGTGAGTTAAATAAGATGTGCTTAAAATAAATTACTATTAGACGAATAAAATTTTCAATTACGCTTAAACTTCCAAATGCTTTAAACGTATCAAACATTGTAAACACTGAGTAACTAAAAATACACTTTGTTTTCTCAAAATATGTTACAGCAAGAAAATGTACGTTGGAGGAGTTCAATCATGTGAAGTAACGAATTCGAATTGCTTTGAGGCCTTTACCAAATTATATATATATTGCTTTATGAAAAAGCAAGGAATTATAGTAGATTAGGTACCATCTCAGTACTATAATTTTAACAAATACTTATAAGGATGTTTGAAAAAGTTAAAGTTAGATAAACTTAAGTCATTGATATCCAAATGAATGTCTAATTTTGAAAAAATAAAGTAAATAGTAGGTAGTGGGTAGGGTTTTAGGCACTTGAGGAACAATAGAATATGTTTTGGTTGGCAACAGCCAGGAAGGGACCAGGGAGACGAGGAGAAGCAACATCTCGAGCTTAAATTAGGAGTATTACGACAAATTGATGATGGGCTCCAACGCATTGCAATAGGCAATAGATATTCGATTTGATTTAATGTTATAAAAACTCATAATTGACTTTCAACCATAACTTATTGGGGGTGAATTCTATTAAATCATTGTGCTAATATATATATATATACACACACACACGTAGGATGTTTATTCATGACAATCGATTATTGGGTACAGTTTCAACAACTAATGTATGGAACATTTTTGATTGTGAATTAGTTATGCCGTTACTCTTTGTGGCAATCTAATTTTCGCGTTAATTGGTCATGTCGCTATTCTTTTTTGCGGCAAACCAATTTTAATTACTTTCAACAATAGATTGTTATGAATAAATTTATATATATATATGTGTGTGTATGCGCGCGCGCATGCTCTCACCGCGGTAAAATCCAATATCTCCCAAAATGAATGATAAACATGTTTGCACTTAAACTCTCAATTAATAAACCATTTTTGTTTTAAAATGAATGTAGCTTCCGATGTCTTAATCTTACTTTGTGTACATTAAAATTTTCATAAACATAATTAGCCATAGAATATCATTGAAAGGTCTACACTAATAGACTACTTATAATTTAATAAACCATTATAAGAAATAAACAAGAACATCAAAATTCACATACTTCACGTTCTTTTATTAGCATTTTATAAAATGATACACGCACGCATACATGTTAGGATCTTGATTTATATCATGACATGCCTGATTCTCGTTTTAAATATTTCTTTCGACTGAAATACAAAATTTACCCTCTAATTTGTACTTTTTTTTAACAAATTTTTCAAATTTCTTTTAGTTTAATTCGCCCTCCAAGTTGTATAAATATTAAAAAGATGACGCTACTGACTTTTCTGTAAGAAAAAGTGACGAAAGTAATAGTAATAGATTTATTGAAAACAAATGTAACATTATATAATTAAATACTAAAACAAATAAACTATGAAAAATTAAATTACAAAATTGAAAAAAATAAATTCTATTTGAGCTAAAATAAGGTTATTTAATGAACTTTTTTTTTTTTAATTCAAGACCTAGTCAAGATTTTTTATTTTTTTTGAATAAAGAACACACATAAATGAAGTTTTAATAAATTTATTGGTTAGAGGTCAGGATAGACAAAAACCTTTAAGGCTCAAAGCCTTTTATTTTTCTTCGCCGTAAAAGATTCTCTCTCCTCCGTTCCCCCAAATCGCCATTTTCATCAGTTTCAAGCTATCTTCTCCCAAATAAAACTCATAAAATAAAAATTAATTTATTCATCCTTTCCTAAATTAAATTCATTTTCTATCAGTTTAATTTCTAAATAACAAAATTTTTAATCTTTTCCCATTGAAAATCTATCGGTTGTAAGCAATTAAGGTCAAGGGCGACAAAGAAGACATTGAAAAAAGGGTTTCAAGTTACGAAAAATAGGGACAAATACATGCAGAAAAAGAGTTTAAAAGTACAATAAGAATAAACACACAACAATACTCTACACCATTAAAAATTAGAATTTGACATTAAAATTCGTATCATGTTCTATTTTTTAATTAATGTAAATAAATGTAGTGTTTGATTGTTGTGCGTTTAAATTTATTCTTAAAACTATAAAAATTAGGGGCAAATAAGGTAGGTAAACCTATTTTAGTACTGTAATTGGCATAACAAAATGGTACCTCATGACGACCATAGAAAATAAAAGAGAAAAAAACTTACCACGTCGGCATTGAAGGAACGATGCAAGTCAAAAGTACATTCAAAAAATTATCAAAAAAAAATAAAAAAAAAGTACATTCAAATTCGTCATTCTATTCTCCTTCCATCTTTTAATTCATTGGTTACCGCTTCTATTTTTTGAAACCCTAATTAAGTTTTCTTCATAATGGCAGTGTTGGTTTACCCATAAATTGTGTAATCATTGGACATGGGTGTGTTGATTCATTTGACGGGGATAGAAAATTCCGACGGGATTTTCTTGGTCCAGACCTCCTAGATTCAAAATAGAAAGAGTTTTTTTTGGGGGACAAAAATGATCTATATGGAGAATTATTTGTTTAATTTATATTTTTTCTCTAATTACTCTAGTGCCCTCATATTTCATATTTGACATGTTCATGGGCAAATTCTGTTTAAAGTCAAGAATATTCCGTTATTTTTTTTTAATATAAATCGTTACTAGAGTTATCTTTTTAGTACTTGTACAACTTGAAAGATAAGTTAAACTAAAAATTTTTTTGAAAGGAATTCGTAAATAAATATAAATAAGATATTCAATTTTACCTGTCTAACTCCATCTCAAAAGATAAATCATGAGAGGAGGTTTTCAACCTATTAATAGTAATATATAATAATGTGATAATTCATAAATGGAGGTTTGCAAACTTATCTATAGTAATATATAATAATGTGAGAGACGGTCCCAAATATAATTATTTCGAGTCAATTTCGTTAGTCACGAGTAAATTTTGTATTTTGAATTGTAAGGTCGAATGATCGTTTTTTCTCAAACTCTTATTCTCCCATAAAATTCTCATTTTCAAGAGTCATTAAACTGCTTAGTCTTTCACAAACTCTTCTTTTCCTAAAAAACTATCATTTATAAGGGTCATTAAGTTGCTTAATTATATCTATGGGTTAATATACATGCAAATGGGTATAACTCAAATTATTCTAGACATTGATGTTATAGAGTTTTATGATAAGCATCCCAAAACACTAGGTAATCACCATACCATTAATATTAAAATAAGTATTATGTATATATTTGTGGGATAATCACCGAAATGCCAATTGATTAGTGGTTTCTATCAATAGAGGAAGAATTGAACATCTTCTATCCTACAAAGTGTTTTACAGGCTCCTCACATGTCAAGCTATTCAAGACATTGATGTTACAGAGTTCTAGATAATCACCATACAATTAATATATATATCATCTGGCTATGGATTTTTACCAATATAGGAAAGAATTGATCAGTTGTTATCTCACTAATAAAGTTTTACAGGCCCTTCTCAGCTCAAGTTATTCAACGCTAGGTAATCACCATACAATTTATATAGAAATAAGTATTATATATATATATATATATATATATATATATATATATATATATATATATATATATATATATATATAGTATGACTTTGTTATATAATATTAGATATTAGATTAAAATTATTACTTAATTAAATAATGCAAGAGATAATTCACAATTTAATTTTTTAATCAATTTCATTAATCACGAGTCAATTGTAATAGAATATGTTAAACCAAATTATTAAATATTTATAAAAAAGTTATACAAATTAACTCGTGTCTTACACGAACTATCAAACTTATATATATAACATCCAAGACCATTCTCACTAACCGATGTGTGACTAATCATTCCTGATCCCTTCAGACTATTAACTAACTGATGTAGGACTCATCATTCTCGGTTCTTTTAGACTCCTAACTAATGTGAGACACATTATTTTCAATCTTTTTAAACTACACATCGTTGTATAGAGAATTTTTGTACATGGCCCACTAACCAATGCAGAGAAGTTTCATATATGACCCACCTACCAATGTAGGGAACCTTTGTACATTGCGCATCTATCGCTCTGTTAATGTGAATTTCGTATAAGAAAACGTAGCTGTCACTCTTTCAAATAATTTTAATAATCGGTGTTACAATTCGTGGATCAGATCTCAATTTATCATTAACATATTAAAGCCAAAAGCTTATGCAACAAATTAAATAATGTAAAGCAGCCAAGTCCCAGGTCACGGGTATCTATTTACTCACCAATCCACCGTTTTTAATCAAACTTCAAAGCATTTTCTCACAAACACCTTTCGTTCATTTCATCCGCAGAGAGCAAAAAATGGTGAAAGTTTTTGCAGTAGTAAAGCCACTGGTACGTTTTCTGATGAAATTCTACGGGATTACGCCCCAATTAGTGGAGATCGAGCCCGGAACTGTAATCAAGATCTGGGTTCCAACTCAAGCCATCAAAAACAAATCCAAACCCAAACCCAAAAAAGTTAAGCCTGCTGTGGTGTTTCTTCAAGGTTTTGCTACTGATGGAATCTTCACCTGGCTTTCTCAGGTCATAGCCTTTTCAGGGAAATACTCTGTTTTCGTGCCGGACCTCCTCTTCTTCGGCGGCTCCACCACCGATAAGCTGGACCGGTCACCGGAGTTTCAGGCCGAGTGTTTGGTGAAGGCACTGAGGAAATTTGGGGTGGAGAGGTGTACAGTTGTTGGGCTTAGCTATGGTGCTACTGTTGGGTTCAAGATGGCTAAGTTGTACCCGGATTTGGTTGACTGTGTAGTGGCTAGTGGCACTGTAATTGAGTTAACTCAGTCAATTTCCCAATCATCTTTGGGGAGGATTGGGTATTCTAGCTGGTCGGAGTTCTTGTTGCCGGAATCCGTCAAGGATTTGAAAGCTTTTCTCTCAATTGCTAATCACAAACCACCATCTCTCCCTGATTTTGTGGCCAAGGATTTTATCAAGGTATGAACAAACTTCTTTACCTTTCTCTTGTTCCCATTTACGTAATAATGCTTATATTAATTGTCATGATTTTTTTCCCCCAAGAAAAGTAAAAAAGGCAGTAAGATCATAGTACTGAATGATAGAACTTTGCTCGTCTCATTTTGCCATATATGTATGTGTCCGCTGGGTAGGTAGTTTAGGAGGAGAAAGTGTGAATCTTTATATTTGAGAAATGCCCTTTACCATTTTGGACATTCCAGAATAGAAAGGTGGCTAACTGGCTATATATGATTAGACACGGAATTTACCACATTACTACGCTTTTTCCAGTCCCCCTCATACCACTAAAAAATAGATAAGGATATGAAAGATTATGGAAATCTAAGATTCTAAATAGCCCAAAATATGTTTGAATAGAAAGATAGGGTCAATTGTGAATCCATGATAGGTAGGCTAAGCCTGTAATTTGTATCTTGATTTTGAAAAAGTGGTCAACATTTTTAAACATCCGAAGCTAGAGGAGTGGTTAGATACATTTGGACGAGATTGTACCATAATTCTAGAATGTGTTTTCCCTCCCCATGATGACAATAATATGAGAGATATGAAGGAGTATAACATAAGGAAATCAAAAATCTAATGTTATGAATCATGAAAGACTGAATTAATGGTAAATCAGTGATAGATAGCGCATATCAGTATTGAATGTTTTACTTGTGTTTTTCCCGAAATTCTTCAATTATGTAAAAATTATTGTTGCTACTCCCAGCATTTTCCTCGTAAATATATTTATATTTGAATTTGTAAAGAATTTAAAATCTTAACCAAAATAATGACTTGGCTTATGGCTGCAGGAATTTTTTATTAACAGAAAGGAGAGAACTGAACTTTTAGAGGGTTGGGTCGTCGGTGACAATGAGACAGCCCCTTGTAACTACACCCAGGTTTACTATACTCTTTGACTCCTCTCTGTCAGAGTGTTTCTCTGAAATCCCTTTGTGGATAATTACTGATTAGATTAATGTGACTGAATTTCTAACAGTTTTAAAACAAATTATTATTTTTATTAATTATTAAAACATGGCCCAATCACCAGTGATGTGGTCAAAAAATAACTTACAAAAAGAAAGTAGCGTTGTGGTCAAATAGTGTGATAGTGCCACATCAAATTGGTTGATCAGTAAGTAACCCAGCTAATTCAGGCTATACTAATGAGTCAAGTACTTGGTTTTAACGAGTGCATGCACGTTTAGAACTTCTCAAATAAATGAACATGTTATTTTTTATGCTAGATTCGAACTTCTCATTACATAACTGGGAATATTTAATTTTTTTGGTCAGACATAACTGAAAATATGAAGACTAGTTAAAAACCAAATTATTTCAATTTGGTAACCGTGCATAGATGATTTGATTATGATACGATCAACAATGATTGGGCATTCATTAATATCCGCAAATGTTTCAACGACATGAATTCTGTGTGTAATTGCAGAAAATTTATCTGTTGTGGGGAGATGATGACAAGATTTTCAACTCGGAAGTTGCCCAGAACATAAAAGAGTAAGTTCCTATTACCTTTAGCAGCAGATGTACCAATTAAACCAGCTCCTTCATTTTAAAAAATGGGAACTTATATGCTGAAAAAACTGTTTCTCTTGATTAAATAAGGAAATCAAAATTTATGCATTTCTTTCTTAGTAAAAAAGAAGGAAATTAAAATTGTCCATCACCGAGCTCTAATTAGACCTTCTGAATTATGTCTGCAGACAGTTGGGCGGCGAATCTACTCTGGAGTTTGTTAAGGAGGCGGGACATCTTGTTCAAGCGGATCAAGGTTCTGAGTATAACGAACGCCTCAAGAAAATTCTTGCTTCCTTACAAAAAGATTTGAAACAAGAATGAGTTCATTCTTTTACTTTTGTTCCATTTCTATTTTTGTGAAATTATTGTGCTTTTGATTTGTGTTCATATTTTTCATAATGTAATAGAGTCACCCTCAGACTGCTGATTTATGTTTTTTCCCCTGTAATTTCGGTTGGTTATCACGATGTTTGTATAAATCTACTCCTAAAGTACATCTTGTATATGTAAATGGAGCTGGAAATGAATTTATTCGAGTTTGTTCATGTAAATAGTGTTGCTTGTCTAGCACTTCTTTCATTTAAATTTTTTGTAAATATTAAAGATGTATAGTTTGTTACATATTTATTTTTAAAATTAATTTAATAGTGATGGTAGGATAATAAACTTATGACGACAAACTAGAAGATATTCATTTGAGGTCGCTGAGCTATTACGCTAGAGAAAAATGAAAAATGAGAACACTTGGTAAAATGTGTAGTAGAATAGTTTGATAAATGTGAATAAGTCACTTACACAACTAACTAAACACAAATTTTATCTTATTATTAAAAAGTGAAGTGTGACGTATAAATTTGTATCAAGTCTTATTTTTTAATAGTTGAGATAAAGTTTGTGTTTGGTGTTTATGTGTGTAGAGTTATCCGACAAATAGTGTACTTACCTGATCATTTTACAAACGGAGTTCTATATATAAAATTTGCAAACTTTAAATATGTGTTTTTTTTTCCCAATATTTATTTTTTAAATAATAAATTAAATTTAGTAGTACCAAGACAAAATAATAGATGTACAATCATTTGAAGACATTATTATATCAATTGCACACTATTTCTCCTGTTTCACGAAAAGAAAATTTCATTTTATTTTTCTTAGTCAATTAAATTTCTAAAATTCAAATTTGATGTGAACTTATTTGATTTTGACTAATACAATAGCTAATAAAATATATATATATATATATATATATATATATATATATATATATATAAGTCCAAAATTGTTATTTCAAAAGTTAAAACAAATTTACATCACAATTTAAATTTAAGATTACATAAATTAATTAACAAATTAAAGCCAAGTAAATCTTTTTTGTGAAAGTAATGGAGTATATTATCTATCAAAACGAATTTTTTTTGTTAAAAATTTAAATAGAATATTTGACAAATTAATAAGACATTTTGTAGGATGTATTCATGACCATCGCCAAAGGTTCCCAATTGGCCAAGGGCATTATTATCATTACCATGTAGAATATATATATGCATGTTCTGTATGCTATAGAAGTTGTAAAGTTGACACTGATCCCATTTGGAGCATTATTATATCATTTTTATTTGCTGTAGAGAAAGTGATCAAGCGAGGAAGAGAGAGAGAGATGGTGAATGTGTTTAGGGTATTGATTCATCGGTGCATGGGCAGGTAAAGCTAGCACCCGGGTTAACACCCAAACTAGTGGAGATCGAGCCCGGGACAATAACCAATATTTGGGTACCAACTAAAACTCATAACAAAAAGCCTGTTTTGGTACTTGTTCATGCATGCTTTTACTACCAATGGCATTCTCACTTGGCTTTTCCGAGTCCTATCCCTGACCCGAAACTACTCGGTTTACGTGCCGGACCTCCTCTTCTTCCGCGGCTCCACCACCGACAAACCAGATCGGTCATCAGGCTTTCAAGCCGAGTGTTTGGCCCATGGATTATTAAAATTGGGAGTGGACAAGTGCACAATTGTTGGGCTTAGATATGGAGGGCTGGTTCGGTTCAAGATGGCTAAGAGCCACCAGGACTTGGTCGAGTCATGGTGGCATGTGGCACGGTCTTGGAGTTGACTGAGTCCATTACGCGGGCATCATTGGCTAAGATTGGGCTTTCCAGTTGGTCCGAATTATTGTTGGTGGTGTTAAATTTATGTAATCAATTGGTACTCATAAATTGCCACGGCTGCCTGACTTCATTTCCGAAGACTTTTTGGAGGTACGGATTGTTGACTCTTTCCACTCCTAGATACACTATATTATAGAAAAGTGATATTTTTACGTGATATAACGATATTTTTTTATATAAAAATATTTAAAAAATTATAAAAATATCAATTTTCTATATTATATTTTGGCAAAAATGGTAATAATTCTCAAATATTTGTCCCTTCATTATATTTATTCTTTAATTTCTTTCCATATATATTTAGAATAAAATTTATCCCAAATAATTAATGAGATAATAAAATTTGTTATAAATAATTATATCGCTAAAAGTGTCACTAACTGAAATTGAAAAATAAATATTGTTAAATTACACTTTTTAATTATATAGGTTTTGATTAATTTTGGGTTTAATTTAGAATCATTAGTTGATTGAATTTAAATTAAATTAAAAGTGCATTTGATAGTCAACATTAAGAAGATTAAGAGAGAACGAAATATAATTCAAGTAGGAATTATATATTATATTTTAATCATATTCAAAGTAGGATATATGAAAAGGTGCATTGTTGTTTGCAAAATTACTTTCTTTAAGTACCACATCGATAAAAAGTAAAATTATTTAATACTTTATAAGCATGCGTGGAATAGTTTAATTTACTTGTGATAATAAAGGAAATGTTTGGATCGGGTCACAATGACGTGATGCAAAAAGATCACCCGCCCGCTACTTGGGACTGGGGTCGGTCGCATCGCAAATCACCCGCCCGCTACTTGGGACTGGGGTTGGTCGCATCGCAAAGTCACATTGACGCTTTAGGCACACTTTACTTTGAATTGATATCAATTTTCAATTTTAAAATATTAAGAGTTCTTTCTTTCTTCTTCATTCTATATATTTTTCATCATTTACACATAAACAAATACTGAGTTTTCAATTGTAAGTTGTTATTACATTGGAAAATATAGACTTGATATATATTTTGAAAGTATATTACAAGCAGTCTTTAACAAACCTTTGTGGTAAGGGACAATAAACACCTTAAGAATATAAACAAATTCATATTAAATTTTTCTGTTCTAATTTTTAAATATACAATTTCATTTTCAAATATAATAGAGAAGATGCTAATTCGTTTTATTACTTTTTACTTTTCTTTACTAATTACTAGTCAAAATTAAATTAAATTATAGAATAAACGTGAAAGTGCATTATCATTGGCGTTATAATATTATCTTAAAATAAATTATAGTATAAACGTGAAAGTGCATTATCATTGACTTTATAATATTGTCTTTAATTGTATGCGTTTCCCACGTCTTCAGATCAGATAATGCACGAGTATTTATTACTCCCTCTTTTTCATTATATAAATTATTTAAAATATAATTATACATAATAAAAATCTTAATAATATTAATATTAAATAATTAATATTAATTTAAAATTTTATTACTATCCATACACTAATTAATTACTCATTCTCATCTCTCTCTCAATTATAGGGGTGTACATTTAATTCGGTATTTCCGATTTTTTGGTTTTTCAGACTGGTCCGAACCGGTCTATTCTGGACAAAAAGAACCAATCCAATAGTAATACAAAAAATTCGGTATGTACCGGTTTTTCAGTACTGAATTTTTATAATTCGGTATTTACCGAACTTTATTTATTTATTATTATTATTATTAATAACAGTAATAAATAAAAATCAACTCAGTAATCCAATAAAAGATTTTTTTAGGTGACTCGACAATTCAAAAGTATTTTTGTTTTTCTATTTTTACGTGTCATATATTAATTTATAATGATTTCTTAAATTCATACAATTAAATACATTGCATTTCTTTATTTTTATTCTTATTCCAATTAAAATGACATATTATAATGACATTATTTAAAAGTTAACAAACTATTACTATTATAAATATTATAGCTCAAATATACTATTATATTTAAAATTTATTCGATAAGTCATTTATGAGCTTAACGGGTGCACGGCGGGCTCGTTCTTCCATCTGCCTATATGTCTTTCATTTAGGAATTGTTTATCGAATAAACAAATTTGTTTAACTTGATGCATGGTAAGTGGTGTTTGAGTTAATTTGAGAGTTACAAGATCTTGCATGCAAGCTTCTTTTTTTACCTATTCTTTTATTGATAACAGTATATAATTTGTTCATCATCATGCTGCTGCTTCTAAATCTATCCTTTTCAACTATCAACAGTTTTATTAATTCTCCCTCCACACCATATCATATATATAGAGATTGGGACATTTGGCCCTTTCATAATAAATAAAAGGTCAAAATTTTGAACACCGATAAAATTTATAGAGATTGTCACACTTTTCTTTTAATAAAAAATTTAAATTATAGTCCGGTAATATTTGTTTTCTACTAGAAGCAAAGAAAATTCATGCTAAGAATTATGATACCTTAGTTATCTTTCCCATGCTTTAAGCATACAAACTAAAAAATGAAATTACTAAATAGTAGTTGGGAGATAACTACTACCTTGCATTACAGAAATAAATAAGGTAAGAGTACACTTTATTCAACTAAAGCAATCCAACCTTTAATTGCCCTATACAACAATGAACTCACCTCATTTTCTTTTATGTGCATTTCATTAATTACTCCAAAAATCCAAATAGAGCACTGTAAAACTTCATGTTTTAGTGTATGTAGTTTCAATTTCTTCATTTCGATCATTCATATATATATATATATATATATATATATATATATATATATATATATATATATATATATTGGGTAATGATTCATAGAATAGATTTGCTATGGATTAAAAATGGACATACATCAACTATAGCATTTCGGCGTCCGCTAGTAATAGTCGCGGACGTCCATTACTATTAGTAACGAGAGAACGTAAACCATTTGCTACTATTAGTAGCGGATGATTTAGTCATCTACTAGTAATAGTAGTGGACGTCGGGTTTTTATTTTTTAATCTCAGTCGTTGATCTTTATAATGAATGGTATGGATGTTATTTGCCCTATTTTTTTCCATAACAAATACTTGTTATGGATCATTCCCCATATGTGTGTGTGTGTGTGCGTGTGTGCGCGTTTGCTTGCTTGCTTTGCATGTGCATGGTGTAAATCTTTTTGCTCTTGTAGAGAAGCAGATAATATGTATACATGTTTGTGAAATAAGACACTATTAATACATTTTCTGGAAAAAGACACAAGATACATTAACAAAGATCTTAGAAGAGAGAGATTAATTTCTACATATTGATAAGAAGGCAACTATTTTTCACAGATTTGCCCAGGCTAGAAGAAACTTGATCATGATGTGGCTTGAACTTCAATGAAACTTGAGATACTTCAGAAGCCTGCAAAGCAAGTAAAAAAATAATGAGACCTATATATATATACACATTAAATCAACTAACTCTTTAAAAAAGGGAAAAGGAGATTAAAAAAAGTAGAAAGAATTATATATTTTAATTAAGTTGATTACATGAATGCAAATAGGTAAATATATATTTTGAAAAGAACTAACTAAAATAGGGGTATTTAGTACATTTTTCCATGCCTCTATTAAGAGTAGCACTGGATAATTATTTTTTTACTCCTATCGCTACTCTTAGTAGTAGTAGCAGACATGTTTTTTAGACGTTGGATCTCGCATTAAGTGGTTAAAGATGAATTTACTGAAATAGTGTACATAGTAACTATTTACTATAGATCACTACAGTATTAAGTATAAACTTCACTCGCGCGCACACATTCATACATAAGGGATGTTAGTTGCAAATAACAAATTCAGAAATTTGGGTGCTGCAAATAATGAACCTGTCTAAATTAATGAATATACATGAAGCAAGATTGGATCTCATGTGGTGTACATTGGATTAGGCACAAGATAAGAAGCTCAACAGAATGTAGATAGATTCTTTTCTTAACTATTTTCAGAGTGGATACAATATTAGATGAATCAATGGACCACACTAATTACAATATCCAATGTTTTAGTGATTAGTTATTAGTTATTTATAAGTGCTTCACCTAAAAAGTGATCTCTTCTCTTTTAAAATTAAAGATATATTTTTAAAGTAATAACTTTTAAATATAATTTTATGTTCACTCTTGCTATCAGTTAAGAATTTAGTGATAATGATGATATTATATAGAAGATGCTATTAACCTACATTGAATCTTTTTTGTGGCATCCGAAAAGGGCAAACTTTAGTTTTGACAACATGCAATAGTTATGACATCATTGATATGCAATCTTCAATATTGTCAAAAACATCAATGGTATCAAATATTGCTCGAATATATAGCTTTACGAGGTCTTTTATCAAAAGACTTTATTAACTTATAAGTACTACGGAGTGGAGAACATAATTAGAATTTCATTATTTAATGGTAAATACAAAGAAGGGAAATACTACTATTTTGTGTGTGTGTGTATATGTATATGTGTGTGTGTGTGTATATATATATATCTATATATATATTCTTCTTCTCCAAATCCCACATCAAATGAAAGGGACACTTCAAATTGTCTCATATACCTGTTTGACCGAATGACTTAAGTTTTTGGGTCGAAAATTAACAAACAGCAAACAACACGAAAGTATATGGTGCATGCAAAGTTGATATTCAGAACAAAATTAATAAAGCAAAATAATAAAAAAAATGATGCTTTATTAAGTTTTTGATGATCAGTAACAAATGGTAACATGAATACTATTAGTAGTATAGCTAGGTACCTTTTTTCTTCTTCTCCAACAGTAGCATTACTGTAGTTGGGAATAGGTACACGGCCGGACTCGATACACCTGAGATCTTCAAGAAGGATGTCATAATGTGTTTTAACATCCTCAGCAGTTTTGCCACTACCAACAGCCTTCGCTATATTCTGCCACCGCTCCGGCGTGTCCTTGTCGAATATCGCAAGTGCCTTCTCAAACTCTTTGTTCTGCTGGGGTGTCCATGTTGCACCGGTACCCCTACGTGAACTTAAAGAGCTTGAAGCCATATATAACTAGCTATTTCCTGCCAAGTTAATATATAGTGAAGCTTAAACTTTATAGTTAAAAATGTTTAATATAAGTTGAATAGAGAGAAAAGTAATCTAAGCTAAAGTCTAAAGGCGTATATATATATATATGGAGTGAGGAATAAATAGGCTTAATGGGGCTGCTTATATTTATACACTAGGGAAAGTAATTAAGGTGGAGGAGGCTTATAGCTGCCAATAAAGAAGAAAAAGAAAATAAAAGATGAAGCGAGTGATTTGGCAGTTTAGACACCACAAGGTGAATTAAGCAGGACAAGGAGAAGCCAGAGAATCAGAGAACACTGAACTTAGCTGAATATATATATATATTCAGTAAATATCTTCTGTATTACTACTGCAGTTGCATCTCAGAGAAAGTGTATGAATGTTGACTTTGTTAGATGATTGAAAATGTTGTGGGATTAGATAGGATATTAGTTCTGAAAATGCTTGGGAATTGTAACCATCAGCTTATTGTGCAAATAAATATCTATACATGCACTTAATTTGATTGGCACTCTCTCCTTTATTTTTTCCCTTTAATTTTCAAGGCTTTTTGCACAAATGTATTATAATTGCGTAAAATATTGATATGTATTGCTTGTATAACTGTAGTACTTCAATTTCACATTAAAATGTGTGAATTTAATTAGTGTGTATAAGTAGCGGTAGACACTAGATTTTTCATTAGCGGGGCTAAATAATACTTCTTTCATTTCATAAAAAAAAAATTCATTTTAACTTTTGAAAGTCATTTGACAACATATTAACTTTTAAAATTAATGTCATGCATGAGATTTTAAAAAATAACAAATTTTGTGATTAATAGTACTATTAACAAACTATAAAATTATAATATTTTTATCAACTAAAATTAATGGAATTCACATCAATTTTAAAGTTTTAAATGCTACTGTTTGACTTTAAAAATTCAAAAAAAGACTCCTTTTATGGAACGAAGAGAATAATAATTATTTAATTTTTTATGTGGGGCTTATTATTAATTATATATTCTTATACAGTTATTTTTAAAATTAAAGATACATTACTAGAATGACAACTTTTCAAATAGATTTCATTACTCAATTTGCTTAGAATAAGGAATAAGAAAACATTAATTTCATGTTACTTTATAGTCTATAATTAAAAATATATTTCTAATTTTAGAACAAAAAAAATGCATGTCAAATTTTAAAACAGAAAAAATAATATACAATATCAATTCCTCAAGTGTGAGAGATAATAAATTCTTGTATTAAATTAATTTTAATCCCTTAATTAACTGCAAATTATCCCTAAAATTTAACAAATACTTAATATAAAAGAAAAATCACCAAAATTCCTGTGAATGATTTAGACCTCACCTGTAAGCATGAAGGAAAGTTGGTATATATCTCCAACAAAGCTAGGAGGTAGGGGCAAGTCAGTCCATGACTTTTTTTAGTGGAGCCTGTGATGTGCCAAATGACCAAATTAATTCATACGACTAAGATATGAATTAAGCCATATTGTGAATTCCATTTGTGCCAAGTCGTTGCTATAACCTTATTGATTGGTTAACCCTATTATGTTCTATAGACTAATTCAAGTGTCGATCACCACTTAAAAAATCAAGCAGGAGTAGAGTAGGTTATTAGGTTATTAATGTAACAAAAGTAATTTAATATAATGGAAAAACATGTTAAACGTAATTTTAATGTTCAGAGTGTTGATCTAATAGAAATAAGGACAAGTCTGCACCAGTGGCTATAAACATGTTTTTTGTTTGGTTATTTAGCTATAAACACGTTGTTCATTGGACTATGGAATGCATTAGTTTGCTCTAGATATATACTCCAACTACTATTTGGGGGTTAAATATTATAAACAAAAGATAATGTTATGATAATACATACTCCTTAGGCCTGAAATGAAAATGAGAACTTTTTATCTTAATTTTTTAATATTAAAATTTGTATTAGATACACTTAAAACATAATTTATTTTAATGAATTCTTCGCAATATTAACTCACAAAGAATACATTTTGTTATTTAAATTTTTTTATTGGTTGTTAGAGTAAAAAAAAAAAATAGCTACAAGTGGGCCATGTATATAGGGAGAATGGATCATATACACATATATGATAAGCTTTGGTTGTCTAAAGTATTCTAGCGATCTTCATATATTCCATGCATGACATCTTGCAACCCCTTAAGGAGAGGTTATTTTATGCTTCTATGATAAATAAACAGTATGCTCTCTTCACTCACATACCTGTGAGGTTCGTCTGTGATGGAGTCTACAGGTATGTGAGGAAGAGTATATTGTTCATTTGCTTCAGAAGCATGAAATAATTTTTCTCCCTTAAGGGCTTAGAATTCAGATGGGCTATAATTAATTAATATTTACATACAAACATATAATATATACATACATGATACATACATGCAATATATATATATATGAACAACAAATTGACCTGACAATATCACCTTCTTGGAGTCTGATCTGCATGTATGAGTAGAGAAAAATCCAAGGGAGGGGAAAGTATTGGGATTTAGCTTGCAGCAAAGTTATATTCGTTTTCAGATCATTGGAATTGGTGTTTCGGATCTTTTTGATGATCCTGAACAACATTCCAAAACCCTTCTGGCTGTCCACCTGAAACCCCACCCTTATACACACATGCATTCTTACTTCATGCTTGTTTGAATCACCTCTCTCTGGACTCATGTAACCATGGGCAAGTACTGGAGGGTCAAATGTCCTTTTATCCCTCAATTTTTAATTTCTTTTTATTGAAATGTTAAGAAAATTTGTACTTTACTAGCTACCCTATATATGTGCATGCAATAACTTGCCCCACCTGGGTCAAGATCAAGACTCGATTCATTAACGACTCGAACTAACTTAAGTTAGTAATAAAGTTCTCCTAAAACACCAGTTAAGTTATCTTAGCAGACTATGCAAAAATCATGTCACAAATTATTGATACTCTTAATAGTAGAATCGAGAGTTTGAGACTTTACATACATACAATGTCTATCCTATATGTTAGAATTGTTCAGGAGTGCAAATGAGCCAATGTATTTATGAAGAACTCGGTTTTTGATCTCATACTTTATACTTGAGGAAGTATCAGCAAAATAGTAGAGTTTGGGCTTAAATCATTTGCAGCCTGACATATTTGTAGCAGGGGAACTCGTAATATTCCTAGAATTGAACTTTTTTAATTGCTCTAATTTATAATGGGGATTAACTGTGTTCACTCTGGACCATATATATATATATATATATATATATATATATATATATATATATATATATATATAAACGATATTTAGAGAACTATATTAATTAATGCTGCATATCAAACAGAGAAAGTGTGGTCCAGTGAGCCCCTGGTTTTGATTAGGAGATTTCATGAATGAAAACCAAATTAATTAAGAACTGATTGATTAAATTTCATATTAATTATCTGTCAATTTCAAGAAAATATATCCCAAACGATGAGGAGTGAGACTCTACATGATGACGAATGTCGAGGAGATTTATATATATCGATCATGAAAAAATAAAAGGGGGGGAAATATTCTCTAGATTTCATATATATTAAGACTAAATTATATTTATTTTCATGCAATTTAAAGAAGAATGTATAACTACAAACTTTGTTTAAATTAAACCTAGCTAGCTACTAGCTAGTAAACAATTAGTGTGCATGGTTGATCCATCAATTTATGAGAGAAAGAGAGAGAAAGAGAGAGAGAGAATGAAAAAGTGGTAGGAACTTGTAAAAGACAAGTGGTGGTCCTTGAAATAAACGCATTGAACTTTTTCCCCTTAATTAGTAACTTGTACTACAAACCAAGCATGTGGTATCAGCTTGAGATTAGTCATTAGCTTTCATACAAGACGCTTTCCTACCTATATAGCTAGGGTTCTTGTGGTCCTTCCTATATAAATTTTAAGCCGCCTCCTCCTCTTCCTTAAAGGAAGTTAAAAGTTTGGATTGATCGATCACTATTAATTGTGAATGATAATTATGTACAATATGTTACATCTTCGTCAAGAATCACTTTATTGACCGATTGACGGCCTTACCTATATATATATAAAGTTAATTCATAGCAATCGCTTGTTATGACTACTGTTTCAACAACTCAAAATTAACTTTAAAAAACTCCTGTCGCTAGAGGCTCTAGCTACAGGGTCAAAAAAAAATTCAAAAGCTTTGAATTTATTTTTTTGCCCTGCCGCTAGAGCTTCTAACAGTAGAAACTCCTATAGCAAAAATGTCTCTCTATTTTGGTTGGCAAAACAGTAACTCAACAACCGATTATTGTAACTGTGAATGCGGCCCCAAATATATATAAGTACGTAATATGTGTGTGTATGTGAAATTAGTCGTTCGACATATATTATATCAAATATTGAGTCCGACATTAATATATCAAAAATTTATGACTAAATGTATTTAATATTTTGAAACCTTATATACATATTCAAGTATATCTTCATGTTTCGATATGTGATTAGTGTTACAAACTCTCTCACTTAAATATTGATATTCCCATAAGGCCATAGCAACTCATAAAATAAATATTATTTTATCATTATTGACTTTTTAAAATCAACTTAAAAGATTTTTAAATTTAAAATTGATATAAATTCTTTTACTTTTAATCAATACAATGATGAAGCTTGTAAACTACTTAAAAAATATTACTTGTTATAATTTTTATTGTTTTATAATTTTTAATGAGTTATCTCAATTTTGAGTTTAAAATTGTCTCAAATTAACTTTCAAAAATTAATAATGAATTAATAATCATATAATTTAGAATAGAAAAAGTATAATTTTTTAAATAATAAATGTAATAAAAAATTATGAATTTATTTAGGGAATTGATATTTTCACAAGGTCTCACTCACATGAGGTAAACCCCACTTACTATTTATATGAGGAAAGTCTTATGAAAATATCAATTTTTCTTATAAAAATATCAATTCTCTTTATTTATAATCAAAAAATGTGACAACTTCATAAAATTTAAATTCGTATTATTTTGATTAAGTAACTATTAAAGAATGGCAAGACAAAGTAAAGAATGAGAGACGAGGAAATAATTTAGACTATGACCTCCTTCCAATTTTTCAAAGCAATAAGAGGTGGAGTTGATATCCAAGCCCATTATTTTTATCCTTAAAAAAGTCATAGTGCTTTAAGGAAGCTTTACATCCTTACATTACACGTCCTAAAAAGTATTTCAAAAATGATTTGTCAAGATGATGGTAGTTATATATGTTTGGTCCCATTACATGTAGTATCAATCCTACACATTTAGTCACCATATTACATCCAGTTTATGTATTGTGATATTTTGATCTATAGATATGCTTAATGAATACTATTTAATAATAAGGATTTAATATTTTTATAAAAAAAATTAATATTTTTACGAGACTCTACTTATATGAATATAATAAATAAGATTCACCTTTATATAAATAAAATCTTATAAAAATATTAATATCCCTTATAAAAATATCAATTCTCTTACTAATAATAACAACAAAGGCAACGAGAGATGAGGAAATAACTTAGACTCTGACATTCTTCCTATTTGACAGGATTATTAGAGGTGGAGGTGATATATAAGCCCATTATATATATATATACACACACACACACACACACACAAATAGGCTTAGGTTTATATTGGACTGAAAAAATATATGGCAAAGGTTTTGAAAATCTACAAATCCGAACTTAAAGATTATGCTCAAGCTCTACTCATTAATAAATTACTTATTAAATTTTGAATTTAAATAGAGCTCTTCTTAAATTAAATTACAATCCTGTCGGATAAAATCTTCATAGAAGTTCGACAAATTTGATATTATTTCAATACAAAACTAGTATAACTACTTTTGATAACTAAAAGTATAGACAAACACTCATAATATGAAAACAAAGTTGCATTCAAAACTAAGCTATTTGTGTCGACTTATATTAATTTGATAATTCTAGCACCTATGCAAATGATAGAGAATAAAATGGTCAAATCTTACCAAGTAAAGGTGCTAAGAGACAAATTTGAACATGATGCTTGCTTTATTATTAATAATCGTATTATGTCGAGCTTAATAATTCATTACCAATTCAATAAACTCGACCTCGTGATAATTATATTTTAACCCTGATATAAGGGAAATAGTGTCTCCTCCAATTTTTGAGTAATTATCAATTAATTTTCATATAAAAGACCAAGAAAACTAGAAGGCACCTTCTACTTATTTATGTGCTACTATGTTGAGTTGGGTCCGTATTGATTGGATAGAAATGATGTTTGCTGGGCCAAAATTATTGAGAATTTCATGTTTATGATTAATGACGAGAAATCAGTCTAATCATACATGACTTCGCGATATAGCAAACATACAGTACACAATCACTTACAAGTTGCATATATTGGCTGATCTCGGATGTTTTTGCTGCTTTTTTTTTAATGAGAAATGCATCTTTGGACCGACTTACTCGTCAATCAAGACTAAATTCTTTTTCGAATAATTTTAAGAGCGTACCCCTCTCCTCCCCCAATATCAGATTGGTGCATTTAAAACAATTCTCCTGAGTACTAGCCTTAAAATTTGAACTCAGAAAATCGAAAAAGAGAACAAATCTCCTTGACCAGCCGATCGACCCAATTTACACAATTATATACAAATTATGTACATCAGGTAATCCCGGGCATTTTTGCATATTGGGTGATTCTGAGTGTTTCAGCATTTAACCTTGTGAGTTTTCTAGTATCCCTTTTAAGCCCATATTCTTTGTAATATGTACATCGTTTACACGAGTGGCTTTCAAGTTTCAACTATAGAAGTGATCTTCTCCTTCTGCATATATATTTAACTAAATATCTATATATAATAAAGAAAATAAAAAAAAAATACAAATAAAAGCGATAGTTTCACAAGTTTTCGCTCATATAAATAGTCAATAAATATCACATTCATAATTCATGTGAGAACATTTTTATGAAAATGTCCATTTATTATACATATACAAACTATATATATATATATATATATATATATATATATATATATATGTATGTATGTATGTCTTTTCTCTAAGGCTATGTTTGTTTACAAAAAATATACTTGGATTGGACTATTTACGTTAATTTAATACTACTTTATACTATTTAATCCTTTGATGAAGGACTATTAATCCTTTGACGAGGGATTATTAGTCCCATCAAGCCATTTAATAGTTTAAAATGAGAGGGACTATTAATTCCAAATTTTTCATGGAATTATATAATCTCACATAAATAGCCTTAGGAATGATAAAAAAATAGTCCATAGGATTATTTAATCCCTCATCATGGGATAAAATAGTTCGAAATAGTATTAAATTAATACAAATTGTTCAATCCCAAATATATTTTTTATAAACAAACGTAGCTTAAAAGTTTACTAAGGCACAAGTCCACGAGCAAAATAATGATTCCAAAAGAAAAGTGTCATCTCATGCCTTCACCCCCACCATCTTTACAGTTGGAGGGCAACACAATCAAAGTTAAAGGACTGGAAGCCACTGTAAACCCCTAATCTTTTCGTACTTGGAATCTTAATGCACCGCCTTTTTAAAGTCTCTAATTACATCATTTTTAAGTAGACTCAAATAAAATTATCGACAACGGTTTAATATTAAAAATAAAGAAAAAAACAATTAAGTGCATTAGTTTCAACGTGTCTTAATTAGGCTCAAGAATGATTCATGTGGTACTAAAATTTTATTAACAAACACATTATTGGTAGACATTTATTGTCACTTTAAAAAAACAGGTGCATTAGAGGACCCCCAACTACATAGTCAACAATGTCATCTATATGATTGTACTATGAAAATTACTGCTAATACTTGGAGGTATTATAAAATAACATACGAAATGAAATGTGCGTGACAAGTACATTATATGGCGATTAAAAGCTGCAAATTTCATCTTTGAAAATAATCAAGTAAGATGTGTTACGAGTGTTTCGTACTATTTCATATCACTTCATACACTGTGAATCACGTAGCTTTTTTTTTGTTTAGATTACATGTAAAACGCTATTAGAAAAAGTTATTGGTACTATTGCCAAAAAAAAGAGTAAGAAACAGTGCTCTCTATTCATGAAATGTACATATCTAAGTTCATACAACATTAAATTAAGGTTTAATATATGCAATTTGACATGAGAAAAAAACTAAGTGAAATAAACAAATACACAAGTCTATGATGTACCTAAAAAGATTGTGGGGTATTATTTGTCAATTTGTACAATGGATTGTCCATGGAAGAATGCGTATCTTGGGAACGAGTTGGGAATTGGTAGGTATTGAGTTATTTTTCATGACCAAAAGAATTGGGACACACCCATATGGGCTTGTGGAATTTGGTAGAGATCTTCCAAACACTCCCCTAACCCCTTGGTCTCCTTTCTTCTTCCCAATTACTTATCTACCTAATTTCTACTATATATTTTTTCTAAACTTGTGTCACATTTCTTGATTACTAAATATCTGAATGTGTTAGTCAAATAACAAAGATCCTTGAAAGATTTATGTGCCTTTTTGTTCTTAGTATTTATCTCTACATGGTCTCTCCTCTATAATCTACTGAGCTTTTTAAATGATCCATATCCTAAATTGCAGCAAACTTCCATATTTTAATGTACATATGTGCTTCATTGTTGTCTTATCAAAATGGGTTTTCTATTCCTTTTAGGAGCTTTCAATAGCCATCTCCATCTCAAGAATTCTTCTTCCTTTTTTCACATTGTGTATTTTGTGCAAACTTTTCTGTGTTTTTAAGCAATAACCTTCACTTCTTTAACTTATTTGTTAATGAAGGATCAACATTTAATCTAGAGTGTATTTTTTCCTTTATTGAACCACTGACTATAATAATTTAGAACAATAGAACATCAGAATTAGAATAATTTAGTCAATAATTTGGCTTGAGATTTTTATTTTTCTTTCTATGCCATTATTGATATATGGTGGTATAAAGCTGACATTAAAAAAAATGATTAGTATAAGGTTTTTGATACATTACTTTCAACTCACTGTTTAATTTATATTCCTGTCTCCTAAATCGGCATACAAATCCAAAAGGAAATTCACAAGTCTTTTCCCAACCGGAAAGAACTGGCCCTAGCACTCCCCTGGGGCAAAGGGTGGTGAGAGTGAGACCCACTTTAGTCCTATCCCCAATAGACTTGAATCTATTTAAAAACTTCTCAAAATCAATTAATTTCCCTATGTTTATTCTACATTCACTTCTTAATTGATTGATTTTTTTCCCTTTCACATTAAGATATTCCGACATCCACGACACGCAGTACAATTAGGTAGTCCTTTTTAGGCTAGTTAGTAGTCCACGGATCACACTGCGCTCGTTAGATAGTCCCCTCTTAAGTAGTCTTTTTTAGACTAATTAGTAGTTCTTGGATCACACTGCTGTGATGCCAAATGTAACGTAGTTGTGCAAGAGAGAACCCAAGCCTATTTTAGCCGGTATCAGTTCTCATACTATTTATGAGAGATCTGCCCCCTCGGATCATGCTGCTCTGATATCAAATTTAATGTAGTTGTCCAAAAGAAAGAATCCAAGCCTATTTTATCCAGCAACAGTTCTCATACTACTGATGTGGCACCTGCTGTCTGGAATTACGATGTTGTGATACCAAATGTAATGTAGTTGTCCAAGAGAGAGAACCCAAGCCTATTTTAACCAGCATCAATAATTTAGCCAGCATTAATTTTCGTACTACTGATATGAAATCTGCCCCCACCCCCTCTCCCTCCCCCAACCCCAACCCCAACCCCAATTAATAACACTACATTTGAGTTCATAACACAATGACCAAATGATTATAAGGGTGACTCTGCGGCCACCAAGTTGTCCTCTGAAGACTTAGCGACTTAGTCTAGTTTCGTAGTGCTTCAAATCACTCAATTGGTCACAAAAATAAACGCTCATATCAACCAAGTATTCCTAAAAGTTCAAAAACAAAAAATAAAATAAAATTATAATGAAAGTAAATGAGAAGTATATCAGTTTTTGCTGTATTTTTGCTTTGTTTCTCCAAGCATGCACATTCTACTTATATCCATAAAAGGATATAGACATACTTTTGGAGCCATTAAAATGTAGAAATACAACAAGGCAGACTAACATGGCACCCAAAGTAGAGTTTTTCCTGCACACATTTTCATCTGTCGTCAGGTAATTGAAATTTACATCTAAAAATAATTCATCCAGATCTGTGTGTTTGTGTAACAAATAGACACCAATTCAACCTGCTATAGTAATGAGCCATCCTTAAAATATGATGCTCCATTATAACATAGTGACACCAATTCAACCTACTACTCATAAATATGATGACCCATTAATACTCTAGCATGAGAAAAAAAATCTTAGATTTGTTTTGAAATTCAATTATTGTTATATATGCTGAAATCATGACCATACCTAGTGGTGATATGTTAATACTTAATACCAAATCCAAGACTCCATGTATATATTTTCTAAGTCCTTAGATAAGGTATTAAATACAGGGACTACACCCGTGTTATCATGATGAGCAGACAGATGCAATCAGTGCCTTTGTGATTGACATGCAACAAAATTAGAATAAATTTAGATCAATAGCTTTGAAATAGAGAAAAACAAGATTGGGGGGCATTATGTATGTCATACTATAAAAATTTTTGAAACCAACAGTCATAAATTTGGTGAACTAATGTTGACTGAATCGAGTGCCAGTCTTTAAGAATTATTGGCTAATAATATCTACCAAAGAAAATGCATCAAAAACATGAACTGAACAAGAGTAAGGGGCCAATAGATTTAAATTTTGTGACAGTATATATGATTAGAAGTAACAGCTGCAAGTGAAATTATTAACTAGAAGACAGAAGAATAGTCATAACTTCATTGATCACTCTTACGTATACAGCTACACACACTGAAGGGGTGCATGGAAATGAAAATGAAGATTTGTTATACTACCTTGGATCTGCTGCTACATTTCAATGGGTCCTAAAAACCCCATCTCTCCATTCCATTATTGTTACATGACCACCATTTTATCCATTACAGAGAGAAATAGAAGATAAGAGGACCTTTCAATAATAAACTATCAATATACATGCAGTGAGGAGAGTTCTTTGTATTCGTTTGCATTAAACTGCATAGGATCTCCACAGAATTTTGGGCTGCACCACCACGAAGTCTCTTGTATACAGGACCTATCATACTCTCATTATTGACACTCCATCGACTTCTTTCACAAACTCCAAACTCCCCCAATTTTTAAAACAAGACACCCTAAAATTTCTTTTAATTTAATTTATTTTAACATTTCATAGCTTTATGAACGTGTTTCAAGTATTTTCCTCTGAAAGAAATCATCGATGAAGTTTCCATGCAATGGAAACTGTTTCTTGAGGGTACAAATGCATAATTATTATTATGCAGGATATCATGGTTTTTAAAATTTTAATATTAGTGTAGTTTGCCAATTTGATTAATTAAACTTGGTTACATATATGAAGCATATGGGGCAACAGAAATGAAAGCATTTAATACAAGTACATTGTACATGAGCCTTAGTCAATTGCAAAATTTAAAGGTGGAAATAACTTGGAGAGGGAAAAAGAATAATACAAAGATACTAGTGGGAATGGAGTAGTGTTCAGTTGATATGAGCCCTCAAAGAAAGTGACAGATGAAATGAGATAGAGAAAGGCAGGTGCCATTTGCCCTTTAGTTCTAGTTTTATAATATATATATATATATCGATACAGATATGAGCAAGAGACTTACTAATAAAGTGGAGAGGGAGATGAGGGGAATGGAAAGCCGATAATGGAAGTAGCCTTCAGCCTAACTGGAATTGTTCCCCACCATTCCTTATTATATTTGGTAGCCCAACCATTCCTTGTTTACATGCTTCAACCTTTCAAAAAATAAATAATAGTCTTCATTAATATGCAAGCAATGATCAAATCAACTGTATCTATACAAGTTTATGTTAATTCAGTGATCATTTATACAATTGCAAAGGAATATATATAAGGTAATTTTACATTTGCATATATTCAAGAAAAAGTATTTGAACTTGCGCTAAACACGGCGCAAAATTAATGAAAAATTAAGTCTTGACATACACTTAGATATAAAGCATGCCAAATTAAGTTAGTTTAGGAAGTCAAAACACAGAGACAAAACCAAAACAAACCTTAATTTGACTTTTAAGTAATTGACTTTATGTTAATCTAATATTAGTTGAGATCTAACAGCAACATCACTTTGAGGCAGATAACTGGGTGGCCTAAAGCTCAAAATTTTGACTTTAAGATTAATAAATATATGGGTTGATGAAAATTAAGTCAAATCTACTGTTGATTGTATGTTATATTTGTTGATAGCTACACCATAACCTGTGGTCCTAAAAGAGATGCCACTCTTCTTTCTGAATTTCTTTCTTTCTTGGATGAAAGAGATGCCTCTTGATCGTGTATGTTATAGTATGTGAATATTACTCCCGAAATCTGCGAAATTAGAGATATATTTTTCTTTTTAATTTATTTCAAAATCGT
The DNA here is from genome assembly GCA_947179155.2 of Hedera helix. Taxonomy (NCBI): domain Eukaryota; kingdom Viridiplantae; phylum Streptophyta; class Magnoliopsida; order Apiales; family Araliaceae; genus Hedera; species Hedera helix. Next base: position 33,528,406 of record OX359287.1, read on the forward strand.
AAATACATTTATGTTTTTAAATTATAAAATCGATACGAAGAATTTAACATGTCATTACATATATCTACATAGACATTTTTAACAAATGTTACGAATGTCTGAAAAATACAAATGGTTATCTTATAAATGTAATCTAACTTTGGAACAGTGGGATTATATGTTTATGTGTATATATAAATCTGATTATCTGCAGTTGGATATATAAATAGCAAAAAATGCTGAAGGAGAAGCTTAAGCCTTTAAATAGAAAGTTAGATACATAAGCATTTCTACTATTATTGACAAAGAAACACAGGTAATGGTTATCAAAGAAAATGTGCTATTTTTAGAAAGTCTGACAAATCAGTAATATCTGCAGCATCTTCAGATACAGATATTTAAAATTATAATCATAATCCATAGATTGGTGTCTTCACGCGCGTTCTTTTTGGGCCAACTTCATAACGGCTATTTTGCTAAACTCCTAGTATAATAGGTTCACTAAAATGGTTTATTTTGACTTTTTTTTATAATAAAAAAAATTCTAATTTATAATTTAAAAAATTGTATAAATTTATTTAAATTATTTAGCAAAAAAATTAAATTTTAATATAACTTTATGCAAATTAAAATATTTACAATTGTGTTGACTAAAAAACTAAATGATCATCCCAAGAAAATTAAGTTCCATGCATAATTATTAAAATTTACAATATGTTATTTGGAATTATTATTTAATATCAAAAATAAAATTTTGAAAAAGAATAATACTGATCCCATTCCTCGATAAAATGTAAGGAACTAATTTTTTCACATAAAAATAATATTTTTATATAATAAAAAATTATATAAAAATATCGGTTTTTAAAATATATTATCCAAAATTATGTTAAAACATGGCATCTTTTTTTGGAACAGACAGGAGTATCAGACTATCAGGTAAGAAAACTCATGCAGTCTAAAGCGGCGCGTGGACGTCCAGGAGGCATCTTTGAGTGGCTTCTGTTTGCGTTTCTCTAACTTTCACGTACCAAACAGCAGTCACAAGGTCATCCCCATACATCATCACCCCCTTATATGTCAGATCCAGTGGGCACAAACACTCTACGTGTAAGTGAGCCCCCCATGCCCCATGTGAACTTATAAGGAGCCCAATTTTTTCCATAAACAAAAGGCCCAGTAGCCACCCGCCATTCCCAAATGGATATCGATTTCTTCAAAAACCCGATCCAATGACCCTTCAAGCCCCCAATCTTTCTCTTTCTTCCGACAAGCGCACGCCGCAGTCGTGTCAGTGTGACAGTGTGATCCCCCTTACCTAGAGGTATATTATGGTTAATTTGATCAATTTTATAAATAAAAAAATAATTAAATTATTTAAATTGATTATAAAAAATTAAAATCACTTAAATTTTTATTACATAATCGATAAGTTATCGATTATTAAAATTTAAATATAAAAAATAGAATTAATATATCACTAAATTTTAAAATAATATATTATTAATAATAAAAAATTAGGTAAACAACTGCTAATATATACTCTCTCTATTATGTAAATTTATCACAAAAGAAAGTATATAATAAATGTATAATTATATAAAATAAATAATTATTAAAAATATATATAAATTATATTATAATATTAAGGCCTTCAATCGTTTTCAAATTTTAAATAAATCAAACTGAAATCGACGATTATAGTTTAAATTTTTTAATTTTATAAGTTTCGATTTTATGATTTTCGATTTAGTTAATTAACGGTTTAGATTAATGCGGTTAAATTTTCAATTATTTTCAATTTTATGTGTGGTGTACCCCTATCTTCCCCCATGGCCAGTCGTTGTGGCTTCATTTTGGCTCTCTGGCCCAGCTCATTTTCTCTCTCCTCTATTACTTCTGGCTACTTTCCGTCAGATTCCGGCAGAGTTTCCCTCCTTATTTATACCCCCACTTTCCCCCCTCGAGCCTTTAAAAAAAAATTCTCCTGCCTTTTTCCGCTCTCTTCCTTTAACAAAGAAAGAGAGATTGCACAAACAATTACATAGATACATATAGAGAGAGAAATAGAAATGGCATGTTTGTTTTGAGAGGACGTGAGTTATACACAGTAAAAATATCCTTTTTATTACTTTCCGCAAAGCACAAAGCCTACGGTACTTTTTAATGCTCTTTTTATCTAACAAAGCAAAACTTGGTGTGATGAATGCTTTACCGGAGATGCTACACTGCATGAACATGGCAGCGAATATGGCCGGAGGAACGGACATAAGTGTGTTCGAAAGGCAAAGAGCTCGAAAGAAGTGGGAAGAAGATCAGCAGCAACAGTTGAGCTTTTACAATGGAAATGAGCTTAATATGTTCTCTATACCAGCAGCTCAAGCTCAGCAATTTCAGCCTTTGATCAGGAATGACTCTGGTTTTAGCGGCCTTGTGAACAGGGCGGTGAAGCCTGATCCAGGTATGGATAATGGGTGGCCTGATTATGGGAAGTTTGGTGTGGATGACCATTTGGGTTATGGGTATGGGAATGTGAATGGGATTGAGTTGAATTATGCAATTTCAAGAACTACTAGTTACCCACCGGCAGTGGCTGCCACCATTGCAGAGGCTGCCGGGGCTGATACTAAACAGAGGGAGGAAACATTGCCGGAAAAGATGAACTCTGCTGTGGGCAGAGAGAGCTTCAAAAAGAGGAAAGCTGATAAGACCCACAACCAAAAGGTTTGTGAAATTGTTACCATTGATCATAATTCTCTCTTACACAACCTTTATTTGATCAGTAATATTTCATGTTCATTGCTCTGTTCTAATAGAAAAACTTTCAAGGCAATTGCTAAGGAAATCTACTGATATATGTACTTATGGGTGGCATATTCAGGTAACTGAGGACGAGGGCATCAAAGAAAAGAAGATCAAAGGAGGTGCCGAAGAGGGAGATTCAAAGATCACAACAGAGCAAACCAAGAATTGTAATAAAAGAGAAACATCAAATGACACTTCAAAGGATAATTCAAAGATTTCTGATGTTCAGAAACCTGACTACATTCATGTCCGGGCACGTCGTGGTCAAGCCACTGACAGCCACAGCTTAGCAGAAAGAGTAAGTGGAATTCCACAGTTCTTAATCAGTGTTAGAATTTTTTCATCTTCAATATCTAACCTGTAAAATGTTATGTAAATCTATGTGAATTATGCAGGTAAGGAGGGAAAAAATCAGTGAGAGAATGAAATATCTGCAAGATTTAGTGCCAGGATGCAATAAAATCACAGGGAAAGCCGGAATGCTAGACGAAATAATCAACTATGTCCAATCTCTTCAAAGACAAGTAGAGGTAAATCATACCATATTTATCACAAGAAATTTTCTGATTTATTTTTCTTTGTACAGTTTCATTTCTTCTCCATACCATAAGTTAATTCAGATGTCTTATAAATATGACAGTTCTTATCCATGAAACTAGCTGCTGTCAATCCGAGACTTGACTTCAACATCGATAATCTCTTCACAAAAGAGGTAAAAACACAGATATCACAGATAGCAATAAAGAATAATTACATCCAAATATTTGTTACTAACTCTGTTTTTCAACATCAATAGATGTTTCCAGCTTGCACATCCAATTTTTCCACAATTGGGTTATCATCAGAAATGGCCAATCCTACCTATTTTCAATTCAATCCATTACAACAAGTGGTTACAAGTTGTGGACTGGATTTAGGAATAAACCCACCTGATATGGCACTTAGAAGAACTATTAGCGCACCCATATCAATCCCAGAAACATTTGTTGACTCATCCGGTTTCAATGTAATTTCTTCTACTCTTTTTGTGTCATCCTTTGTAATAATCCTATATGCTTTAGTTTTCTGATAAAGTTCAACTTGCACTACAGCAAATACAACCCCCTGCAACTTGGGATGCTGATTTACAAAACCTCTATAACACAGAATTTCAACAAGGAAGATCAACAACATATCCAACTCAACTATTTTCAGGTATAGACAACTACTATGTACAATTCAATCTTGAATTTCTACTTTTGCTAGCTCCATAAGAAGAAGGTATACAATGAAACAAACTAAAAATTACTACACAAGATAGAGAGCACAGAGAACCCCACCTATGATAATTATTTTGCTCATGACCAAATGGTCCTCTTTAATACATAAAGTTATTTAGTTGGTATCTTTCTTTTTCCCTGTCTTCCACCCAATATGATATAAAAAAGATAACCATAAATTCCCAAAACCGATCTTCCAGAAACACAAATAATTTCAGTGCATTTTCAGCCTTATATAGACATATAATGACCATCAAATAATTCATATGCTTTATCACGACTATTAACAATGACTATCTACAATGGGTTCCCTATATTGAATAATACATCTATAATGGTTAATATGGTCTGCTTTTGGTACTCACCATTGGATCACGGTGGTTGACTAGAGAAATCAGTGAGATAATAGTCATTGGTTTCAGTCAAATAAATTTCTCGACATCATCTATAAAGATATACACAAAATAATATATGTATATATAGCCTTGGTGCTAATTCTAAAGAGACTGAATATACACAGGTTCCACTGAAGGCAGCAATTTAAAGATGGAGATGTGAACCAGAGCATTGGGCATACAATTCATTGCATGAATTCAATCCAAATGTCTTTGATCCTGATTCTATTTTGTTACCCACAAGTACATACCTTTATATACTCAGTATATAGGAATGATAATAATCTCAATAACACCATCTATCAAGAACAACATTTGTTTCATGTGTACTGTGGTATTGTGGTATATATAAGTGGTTAACCCTACAGCAGAGGTTCAAATCAAGATTCCTAGCTTCAAAAGAAAGAACACAAATTTAACATTTCTATACCCGTAGAAAGACTAAAATCCTGACGCAGGTTACTACTGTGCATGATGTATACTGGGAATTGTACAAAAACCAAAAAATTAATGCTAATAAATACAAAAGAGTGTCACACATCCTCAAGTAGCACAAGCTGTTACTCTGTTGAATGAAACCTGAAAAGCAATATTAAGCACTGTGTCGAAAGGCGGGCGACAAGAGCCAACCAATGAACTGGAATGGTTTTATTTGCAGACAGAATGAGAAATGTTGACTGAGACAAAAATAATTGGACAATAATATCAAGCATATAGTTAGATATATGACTATTGAAAACTCTAAACTCCTCACCTCTGTTGGAGAGGGAGGACAAAGACATCCTACCCTTCCTTTATTAAACTAGCTCATATGGTACTCACGTCCCTAGCACGTTTACAACTATCTAACCTTAGCATTCAAAATCCCTCTAGGTTAGGTTATATGGTTCATTTTTGGAACTTCAACCATCTAACCTTATCATTCAAAATTCTTCTAGGTTAAACAGCTCATTTTCAAACTTCACCAATGTACAAGTAGATAACTGGATTATTAACTAATCATGTAATAATCATGCTTATGTCCCTAAATAAAATCTTATTTGCATCATTGAGCCCTTTTGAACAAAAGACGTTGGCAAAGCAAAAGGTTACACTTCATCAATTAATATATTACCTTTAGTTGTCCTGTCTCTGTCCTTCTTTGTGATCAAGGCTACTAATAGGTGATACTTGAAGGGTAGCTGCAGTTAGAAATATACTAGTAATGGGTTACCTAGGTCTGATCAAAACTTATCTTCATATGACTAGATAACAAAATGATGATTTTGAAGTTTGAATTATATGTCAACACTCAATTCAGACCCGAGAAAAACACTATCCCTTTGACAAATTTTGTAACTGTACAGAATGATGTTTACTATTTTGGCCTTTGAGATGCACCATCATACATGCTGATCCAACCAGACTAAACGATGTTTAGTATATACAGACTTTAAAATTCCCCAGGAGTGAAAATATGGGCAAGGGAAAATCAGAAGTTTAGATGCTTGATCATTCAATACTTAAATATTAATATGGTACCTTTTTTTTTGTTCTTTGTCGGTATTAATATAGTACCTTCTTTTTTTGTTGCTAATTTTAGTATAGTACCTTTACTTGTCTTTTTTCTATGATTTTCTTTGCATATACTAATATAAATTTATAACTCTATGACCTAGTGATAACTTAGAGGGGTTTTGCAAATCCAAATTTGTGGCAGTTTGGAAGAGTTCCTTGCCATATGCTTTTGTTTTCAAAATGGTATGTCCAAATAGTCACCCTGTACTCAGATATGTAACTAATATGTATAGATAACAGTTTTATGTTCTTATTGGCATTGATGACTACAGAAATATAAAGAAGTTTTGTTCAAAGTTACTCCTCAAACCAACTAAACAATAATAGTTCCGACGTATTCAAAGTAATGAATTCAAGTTAATTGGGAAGTACGACTAATATCAAACCACCTTTATGAAAAACGGAGAAGAACACATTGAAACCAATATCAAATCTTATTTGTACTTACCAAAGAACCCAACTATAGTTGTGCATATAGTAGTTCTAATTGTTGCGAATTTCTGTTTTCTACTGTTTCAGGAACGAGTTATATATTCCAAGGACCTAAGGGGAACAACTTTTAACCATCAATCCCTCTATTCTGCACCCAGTCCTTGGAACTCTGTAAGTTCAGAATTCCAAAATTTACCTCTTTCAATATTTCAAGTTATGAAAATAATAAGACATAAGAAAAATGAAATCATGTTCTATATTACATTATTGATTATACTCCCTCTGTCCAAAAACAGGATTGTCATTTTAAAACCACAATACAGTAAATGAAGTTATCAATTTCAACTTCTTAACTCAATTAAATCACAGTATTGATATTAAATGAATATGCTAGGTTTAATCAGTTTAGAGTTTAGACTAAGGGAAAAATTTTGGAGCAGCATGTCTCTTCTAAGCCTATTTCTAGAAAGGGAATTCTCATTTTCAAGACGCGCAAAAAAAAATAAAAAATGGGACTCTCATTTTGAAAGAGATGCACTACATTTAAAGGCAATTTGCATGTGTGCTCATTGCCATATACTTGACATACCCCCCCCCCCCCCCCCCCCCTCCCCCCAATCCTTCCATTCTAAGTCTTAATCCAAAGAAAGGCCCTTTTCGGTGCTGGGCTGTACCAATGGATCGGGGGCCACAAAAGGTGCCTTTCCTTTTTGTTGCATCTTTGTGTTTTTTTGGGCAAGAGCCTTAGCTTTCCTTCATTTTCAAGCCATAAGTAGCAGGGAAGGGGTAGGACAGGCCTCATCCACAAGCAAAGATCTCCTTGATTCTCTTTGCCTCAGTGAGAGATGATTTTGCCTTTTCCCTACCGGGCCCACTTCACCTTGGTGTAAAAATTCTTATTATTCCCCAAGATTTCCTTCTCAACTTTTGATATTCAGTTCCTAGGTATAAAAGCAAAACCACAGAGATTCTCTAAGTAATGAATGACTCCAAGATAGCTCTTGAGCTGATATCTTTTTAGGACCATGGTTTTGTATCAGCTATAGCTTTTGTCCTTACCTCAGCTCTCAAGTTTGTCTGATACTTCGTAAGAGAATCCTTTAAATTCCCTACACAACCCAGAATCAACTTATTCTACAGAAACAGAGGAGAAATATAATTGTATGTTATAACTGACAATTCAAGATCTATTTCAAATCTAGTTTGGTCGACAAGATATCTTCTTCTTTTTATATATTTATGTTCATTTTTGTTAAATTACTATCAACCACCATTCTTCCCTCCTCATTTTAGAGGTTAAGGATAAACTCAACCACCTTCAAGAACTTTAGAGATAAGATTTTTACGTTGTTTGAAAACTGATGAAATCATGAAAGTAAAAACTGACGTCAGGCCAACCCAGTTGCTTTATTATTGCAAGGACATAGGTCCAGGCCTTTTATGCCCAAACATCGCCTTAGGTATCAGTCCTCCTACTTTGGTCCTGAATTCTGTCATCCTGCAAGGTCATAATTCTGAATACTGATTGTTTACATATACAATGCACCATTCCAAAGAAAGATAACTCCCATGCAATATTTTGTGCACAGCCAATTCCTAAGGCCGCCTAGGATTATACTAGATTACACCTAGTTGCAATTAATTATGGGGTAATGCAACATAGTCCGGAGGTTTCATAAAAGGTTTACAATTGCAGTAAAATGGCTGAAGTGATCATCTAAATCAACAGCTTAAAAAATCCATAGACAAAGTATAAAGAAAGAGAAAAGTTGCCAATTTAGCCCAAGGAGAATAACAAGTCTGTACTAACTAAATTCACTAAAAAGACAAAAAGAAGGAAAAAGAAGTTGCATGTGATCCTTTTTCTTTCAGATACTGAACTGTGGTTGCATCTAAAATTAGCACCTTTTTAACTAATAAAGAAAATACTACATATCTCAACTCGAGAAACTTGACAAATACTACAAATCCAGGTCATAATATGTTCACAAATTTCTATTTTGAGGTTCCAAGATGGCTTAACAAGCATGATCAGAATTTGATTAAAAGAACAAGTACAATTATTAAATGGATAGTGTGGATAGCAACACAATTAAAGTAAAATGCTTTTAACTTTTCACAAAGTTAATTACATTACAATTTGATCTGATAACAAATATAGATGACAATGACATTACAGAACAATATGAAAATAACCAAAAACTAATAATCACATCTAGTCTATACAGAAAAAGCTTTTCAGCTTGAATTTATTTTGTCTAAAAGCAAACCTGTCATCACCAAGACTTGCAACGCCAGCTACAGCTAATGAAATCCAGACATGATCCATGGAGATGCAGTGGTATTCCGGACTATGTTTCGTATTTTCTCCTACTTCAATTAGATTACAGATTCTTCTCCAGCTTCTGCAGTTCCTTAAAACATATTCAATCAGACACGAATAACTATTAAAAAACAGAGGTAATTTATGGATTAAAGTAGTCAGACTTCAAACCTTTTGTGGGAACTATTATAACTGGTGCAGCTTTACAATTGTTGAAGCAATACTGACTCACACTTCCCTGCAGTACACTGACAAAATACCAAAGATTTCAGAGAGAGTGAGAAAGACGGAGGGAGATAGAAGGCGAGAGAGTGACCTTTGAAATAAGCTTTTGCCTCTGGAACCCATGACCAAAGCTGCAGGCTTTAACCTTTCTACTTCTTTGCATATTGCTTTACCTGCATCACCTTCCACGATCCGAGCTTTTGTCTCTACCTAATTCAATACAAAAATATTCAATTTTATTTCATATATAAAATAAATATCTAAATAGACTAATCAAAAAAATAAACATCTAAATAGTACTCCTTCGGTCCCATTTTAAATGACCCTCTTCACTTGGTGAACCACGTTTCAAAGCTTAAGAAGGGGAATGCTGACTCACACACCATGGTTTTTGAAAAAAAGTGAGAACCAAGTATCAGAAAATAAGAAGTACAAAGACAGACAAGGTTTCTTTTCTTTTTTGGAAAAAAACAATCATAAAGTTCAATGATGACACTTGTTTTAATATTTCAAATGCTGGTGGATGAAAGTTCAGAGGCAGAGAACTGTCCAAGCAGCTTACTTATTATGTTTAGACAATTAAAACTGTTTAACAAGGAAAACTGTTACTCCCCAAGCAGAGGGTTGCTTCTGGAAAGCCATTAAATAGTTTATTTATATGCTATTTTCACAAATTATTTTACTAGTTCCACAAGATCCACTCCCTTCAAACGTTGTCACACATTATGAGCCACCTACAATTCATGTGAAATTTGAGAGAACCCTTGTAGAAGTAGCCTATTTCCTTATGGAAATCAACATTTTCTAATATATGTGCATGAACCGAAATAAATATATATATATATATATATATATATATATATATATATATATATATATATATATATATATATATATATATATATACACACACACATATACATATACATATGGACTCATTATTTTACTTTGATAGAGAATCATTTGTAATAATATGTTAAAGAATTCCAACTGCTTGACGTCTCATTTTCTTTACTTATTTCCATTTTCTTAAACCATTCAACGGCAAAAGTATTTTCAAAGTTTCAATCACGAATTCAAAAAAAAAAAGAAAAAATCATTGTTTTGGAAAGACGAAGGAATTAGAAGCGGGATTAAAAGAAATTGTCACCATAGCAACTTCCATGGCCTCTAAAGCAAGCTTCTCCATAAGCCCCTGGGTTTCCACGTACACAATCTCGTTCTTCAAACCTATTCAATAAAAAAAAGGTACACATTTCAGAAATTATACGTAAAGTACAAATTTCATGTATATCCAGCTCTCATAAATCATAATTAGATATACATATAAATACACATGCATGTGGACGTACTTGAAACGGCAATGACGAGATGAATGGTATCGGCGAGGCGGCAGAGGTGGACAATGGCCCAATCAAAGGCGTGTTTGCTGCTAGGGCCATGATCTATGGCTATAAGAATATCTCGTCCACGTCGTCGCTCTCCGGTTTCTCTCTCCAATTCCGGCGGCCGTTTCACCGACGGTAGCTCCACTTCCGTCCAGTTGTACTCTTCTTCTTCCATTAACGCCTCCATTTTCGATCTCTCTTTTTTTTTTCTGATAAAAAAAACTATGCTGAAATCGGAATGTGCTATTTTATTTTCGTAGAGAATGAACCGGGAAAAAGAAGACTATTTATCTTAACCACTTCTTAACCGGGTTGGGTTGTGTTGGGTTGATTTTGAGACTTGACCCGCACTTAGTTTATTTACCAACTTATTTTAAAGAGCTTATTTAATAAGTTAAAAGTATTTTGTTTGGCAAAATGTTTTTAAAAGAGTTGATTATGAGATTAAGTTGTTATGTTTAGAAAATTAGCTGAAATATTCTACTTAAAATGTGTAATAAGTTATAAGTTGAAAAATAAGCACTTAAATAATATATTTTTTTTGGCATTTAAAGTGGTGTACTCTATTTATAATTTATTTTAAATAAGTTGAAACAAACCGTATTTTTTTGACTTATTTTTTAAAATAAACTATAAATCTTTCCAAGGTGCGACAAAATAGGCCAAGTAATTCAACCAAAATTTTCATTTTAAGTAGTTATTCCTACTTATTGTAATATGATTTAGAAAGTCTAATCTTTTTAATTGAGACAGTGATATATATTGCCATTTAAGAGATATGTAATATGTTACGTCATTTTTAGAATTATATTCATTTGCCACTTAAGATATAGGCCTTCAAAAAGGGCTTAGTGACCACGAGCGCTACCTCTCGATTCTGTTTCACCTCCCTTCTGTGTAAAAAATTCATTTTTTAGTTCGAAAGAGAAGGATTGCTTGGGATGGGAGTCCGTGTCGTTTTATTTTATATTTATAATTAAATTTTATTATTATGACTATAAATTTATATTAATGTTAAATATCAATTTATAAATATGAAAAAAATTAAAAATGATTTTACCCTTAATTTGTCCATAATGGATCACATATAAGTATACTAATAAATTTTGTGTACTTTTAAATATTCTTTTATAGACAAATATTTGGTAGTCGAAGACATCCTTCTGTAGACCCCCAGATTGTCTTATTGTTTAAAATTTCACGTTAATAGTAATTTAATTTTTTCTTAAATTTGTCAAAATATAAAATTATTCTTCATATTTATTTTATATTTAACTTGTGTACTTTCAAATATTCTTTTGCATACCAAATTTTTGGTACTTGAAGGCATCCTTTTAAAGACAAAGAGAATGTCTTATTTCTTAAAATTTCACTTTAATCACAATTTAATTTTCTCTTAGATTTGTCAAAATATAAATCATTTTCTATTATAATTCAACAAATAGTCTTATTATATATGGCGATAATAACACATGGAAACAAGTAGATACATAAAATTATAAAAAATAAAAAAAATACTCAATTAATTTATTTTATCTTATCATTTAAAATTCGACCTTGTCGCAATTTAACTTCCTCATAAAATATGTCGAACATATAAATCACTTCCTTCGACAAAAAAACCTTATGCAATGAATAACATCGCTCTTTTATTTGATATACACTCATTTCACCAAAAATAAAAGGCTATCTCTTGTTTTATTTTATTTCTAAAATTAAAAATTAACTTAAACCTATTTAATTTTAATTGATATTGATGTATACTCAAATTTATACTATATTTTAATAATAACTATGTAGATCTCACGCGCTAGAGATTTTTTATATTTATTTGTCATCAATTTTAAGCATCATAATTACTTTTAATTTTTTAAGTTAATTATAAATTTAAAAATAAATTAAATTTACATGAACTTAGTTAATTAGAATAAAAAATGATTAATTTAATTTTTTTTAAGTTCGCATTTTTTATTTTTTTTATTGATGAAAAAATGAATAAGTAGTAACAAGAGTTCTCCCAATTTTTTTACCTTTTATTCTTATTTTATTACCCATATAGGGAACTTTTTTATCATTTTCTTTTTCTAGTTTATTATTATTTTTGTTTTAAAATTAAAGATATATTTAAAAAATTTAGAATCAATTTGTTAAATATTAAAATTTAAAATTAATACAAAAAATGTATTTACTTTAAATATAAACAATTATAACCCATTTTTCCAAATTAAGAGAATTATTAGATATACACTATAAAAGTTTGAATTTGTTATAATTAAATACCAGACTAAATCACAAATTTCACCCTATATTTTATTTTAAAATTCAATTTTCATTGTAGATTATATTTTCAATTAAAAGTAGAATAATTAATTTTTTAGATAGAGAATAAAACATTTTAAATTTCATAAAAATTATATTCTATTACTTTCTCTAAGATTCATTTGTCTGTCTGATTAAAATGCTATATGTTACATATCAGACATGTTCTACTTTCTTGTATTAGTTATTATAGATAGCATTTAAATTTTAAAAAAGGATCAAAAATATTTTTCATATAAAAGAAATGTAATAATGTTTATAAATTTTTAATTTCATACGTAAATATTCAAAGTTAACATAATATTAGGAAACTAATTGTGCTTTGTTATAAAATTGAACCATTAATTTTATATTAAGAGTTAATAAGTTTATAGATGTTACTCAGTTTTTATTCCATAATATATTCTTAAAAATTACAAATGTTGTAATGACAACTCTTACTTTCTTGAAGGTTTATTTGTTTGACTAATTAAAATTTTAGATGCTACATATGTCACATGTTTTACTTCTTTATGTTAGTTATTATAGATAACATTTGAATTAAAAAGAAAAAGAAAAAAGAACTAAGCTTATTTTCATATAAATGAGATATAATAATATTTATAAATTTTTAATTCCATATGTAAGTATTCAAAGTTAACATATTATTAGTGACCTAAGTTAATAGATTTAAAAATATGCCCTTCGTTTTAAAATGTAAGGTGGAAAAAATAAATTATAAACCTAATTATTCTCTCATTTGTAAAAAAAAAAATTATTTGTTCAATGAAAAGAGTTTTCTATTTTTAATAATTGGTTACAAAGTCAATACCATCTTTTATTTTGCAATCAATTTGCTATACTTTAAAAAAAAAATGAAAATTAACGTGAAGCGTATAATTTTAAAAAATAATTAATAATTAATAAAGACTATAAAAAAAGATAAATTATAATTAACTAAAATGGTAAATTGGAGAGGTTAAAGAATATTTTAGAATGTAAGAACAAAAATAAGCAAGAGAGGCCAGTGATGAGTAAATTAGCTACTTTGCTTCCCGATACACAATTCGTAAATTTACTCTAATTTTCACTTTTAATATTCTGTGCTTGTGAGTTTTTAAAAAAAAATATTTCATGAAATGATATAAAAATATTAATTTCTTTAAAATTCTGTTTGTAATTTTAATTAAAAAAATATAACAACTTTTTTAATCTTATATTTGTGAGTTACTAAAAAAACAAATGAATTTTATTTTATAATATATTATTACTATCATACTATTACATATTGAATATAACATACGTAATGATTATGTTTTATAAGAAAGGGTAATTACGAAAATTAAATAAATTCATTAAACCTATTCATATTTTCTTAACTCTGTTTTTTTTTATAATTATTTTGGCCAAAAAAAAATATCTAAAAAATATTAAACTCAAATTTTCTTGACTTAAAAAACTCACAAAATCAAAAGTATGTGTCACGGATTAATGTAAGCACACTAAAATTAATGTATTATTTAATTTTATGTAATTAAACTTATCTTTTTATTTATAAGTAAAATAACTTATAAATTATTTTAAATTTTAAATTATATATTTATAATAAGCCATGCTGAACAGAATCCTTCCATTTTATTTAAATAAAAAAATAGATCCGATGACTTATAAGAGTTCAAGTAAAGACTGGGAAACAGAAGATTTAGTGAATTAAATCCAAAAATAAAAGTAAATAACAAAGGGGTTGCAACAAAATACTAGTAAAATCATGAAAATTATGAAATCGATGGCGTGGACTGGGGAAATAACTAAAGAAAGACGAAGAAGGCGCTCAGAAACTCATAAAGAGAATGGATTAGAGGGTTTGTCCTCACAAATTTTAATCAGATTAACGAGATTATTTCATAACTCATCACTGCGCCTTCACACACAAATCACTGAAACATATATACATACATACATACATACATACATACATATATATATATACAAAAGAGAGAACTCAATAACCAACCGTCGTGGCTAGGGTTTGGCTGCGTTTGCCTGTATTTATAGAGGAGGAGAATTGATAGAGCTGGCGCTTAATTACGAAATTACCCTTCTTCTGTCCTGATTTCCATTGACCAAAAGGTCCGAAATATAGAAAGGGTGTGTTTGGCATCTAATTTTTTGCATTTTCCTCTAAATTTGTCAGTTTTAGACCAATTGTACAACTCATTCTAGCTTCATTTCCTTCGCATTTCCTTAAAAAAAAAACTGTCAAACATTGAAAAAAGAAATACTTAAATGTCTTTTATCGTCGTGCAATACAAATTTAAGGTCAATTTTAACTTTTCCCCAAAAATTGTATTCCATTACACTATATTAACATCTCCTTTATTATATCTATACTTTAATTTTTTTATTACATATTTAACGATATTAATATTACATTTAGCAACACTTTCAACGACATAATTATTTATGATAAATTTTATTGTTTATCTAATTATTAGCATATGATTTTGTTGGAAGATATCTCACAGTTCAGGAATACGGTTTTCCTAATAATGATCAGTTTGTTCACTTATAATTAATTACATAGTGTTTTGCTATATACGATCACAAATTTATGTTGATATTAAATATTGACGTATGTAGATACATGGGATATGAGAGATTATAAAGGAATCCTCTATTTTATCGCTTACAGTTTGACAAGAAATTATTTAACATATAAATTATTTTCCTAATTATATGTACAGAATACTTTTGGGGCTCATGGTAAAACTGTTGCACTAAGGGTATCAGAAGATAGAGCTGCAGTCTACAGTTGCAGGATTTTATCTCATCAGGATACACTGTTGGATGGCGCTGGAAGACATTATTACAAAAACTGTTATATTGAAGGAAGCATCGATTTCATATGTGGAAATGCTGCTTCTCTTTTTTGAAGGTTTTCTTATATGAGAGTTATTTCAAAATGAGAGTTCACTTTCAAAAGTCGAATGGTTTTAGGATAGATTTCACTTTAACGTAATCAACAGTCAACCGTACTCAAGATCAGTACTTTCTTGAAGCTTATTCTGGGAAGTTCAAAAAAGAAAGTTGGGCTCTCATATATGGACATAAGAATTGTATGTTTATATGAATTGACAAGTAAATTGATGTACTGACAAGCTTGACCTGATGCACTTTTGTAGAGGTGTCACCTTCATTCACTATCTGATGGAAATGGAAGCGTTACTGCACAACATAGGGATTCACCATTAAAGAATACAGGGCTTACATTTTTGGCCTGCAAGATTACTGGGATCGGGACTGCTCTACTTGGAAGGCCTTGGGGTTCTTATTCAAGGGTGGTTTTTGCTCTAACTTACATGTCCACTGTAATATTGCCAGAAGGATGGAATGACGGGGTGATCCAACCAAGTAGAGGTACTACCAAGGGTCTGAAAACCCGGCTAAATATTTTCGTTCTTCTAATGTTTACATGTTCTTGTAACTTGAATTTATAATTTTTTCGAAATGTCCTCGTCTTGGTAATCAAAAGGATTTGTCATGGATTTTTTGTTTTGACAGAACCGCATTCTATGGTGAATACAAGTGTTATGGACCTGGTGCCAATAGATCAAAGAGGGTTGAATAGTCACACAGCTTATCAAGTGATGCAGCTTCACCTTTCCTGACCAAGAGCATGATCGGAGGTCGTGGGTGGCTCAGAACTTCCCCCATCCACTTTTGCATTTAATTTTCTATATATTTGACTTTTGCATTTCTCTTATTTTGCTCTGTGTATATACGTAAGTTCCAACTAAATTAAATTCATGAATTAAACATTATACTTTATTATGGAATGATGGTTCTGAATTCTGATGATAATGGAACTAGCTAGTAATTTTAATAGAGATATCATGAAAGAATAGCTATTAATATAGGGGAAAAGAATCCTCTGAAAACCAAGCCCATTAAGAGTTGAACAGCCATGAACTTGAAGCATGACAAGCCCAAAAAAACTTAAAAACCAAATCTCAGAATTTCTCATTTCAAATTATAGAATATACAGTGGAAGATTAACACGTATTATCAAACACAATGCCTTTTGAAAAAACAATTACAGGAAAATATCTCCATCAATATGCAAAATCCACTTCATAACAAGAAACCTAAACAAATCTGTGAATAACCCAAACCTCTTGACAAACAAGCAGCTTATAACTCAAAATAAAATTGGAAGAAGGCAAATCAATAACACCAGCAGCAGCACAGCGCCAATCCAACAAGCCCAATTCCTCTTCTTCTTCAACCAATTAGCGCGATCGAGTTCTTTAGTCCCACTATTAATATAAGCTCCAGCATTAGCCACATTCATTTCAATATCATTAATCTGTTCTCCTTGTGTCTCAACCAATACGGCCATATCAAGAAAAACTCCATGTAACTCGATCAAGCTCTTCTGTATCTCTTTTACAGCTTCAAGCCTCTCCTGATTCTCCACTGCCAAATCAAATTTCCCACCTTGGCCTTGTCCCGAAATTATCTTCTCAATCAATTCCTCACTGGGTGCCTCCCCATTGGCACTATAGTAACTTTTCCTAACACCCTCTCTGTGCTCACTGACAATTTTTTCTCTTAAACCCTGAAATTCATTCATCATGTCTCTTAATTTCAGTCTCAACCCATTAGTAACAGAAATTCTTGTTCGATCAATCGGGCTTCCCCGTCTATATGAATCTGATACCCCACGATTAGCCACATTGGATTCATCAAGTGATTCTAATCTTGCTTTAATGATCTTGGCCTTTCGTAGAACAGTTATCATATCGGAATTAATTTGATCTCTTAGCCCTCTAAGAACTTTAGCACTGCAACTGGACTTTGTCCCTTCATTGAGATCTCCAAGATCAAGAAGAAGATTGCTGATTTCTTCCATGTCAGCCTTGATTGCACCCACGTCTTCAAAGAATTTTGAGAGGTTTCTTTCATCAACAGGGTCGAGTTGGCCCATCTCCATATTTTGCCCTGATTCAAGGTCTTTCATGGCCTGTTTCTTCAATTCAACATAACTTAGAAACGATTTTGTCATGAGATCATTCATCTTTACAAAAATCGTTAAAATCCCACCTGCAAAAAACCCTCAATTCTTGATTTTTAGGGAACATACACAATTCAACTCTAATTATACAAAAATATCTATATAAAAAGAGAAAGAAGTAAAACCCTTACGTAGATTCAAGAGAAATGAAAATCTTGATTGGGTTTTGGAGATTCTGGAATTCCGGATTTGGGTAATGGATAAATATTCAATTGAAAATCTGTACCAAAGTAGTGAAATGGATTTTAAAGTAAATAATACTTCATGAAAAACAGAGAACTAATGAGAAAGCAATCAATTGAATTTATAAATTCAGAAAAAATGAAAGAAAAGAAGGGAATTGAAGTGGGAAAGAGAAGAAGTATAGATAACCTTGAAGAATTGGAGTGCCCTTTAACCTGTTTGTCTCTGGAGAGATTGAAAGGTTCGGTGAGGGAAGGGGGTGAGCACAAAGGGGAGAGTGAGGGATCGAGCAGTTTTGAAATTTCAAAACTTGCGAGAAAGGAGTTTATAAGAGCCGTTATATTTGGAAAGTCGAGTTTGCCCATGGATACTGGACCCGACTCATCTCTTTTAGTCATTTAGGCCATAAATTCTAGTACTTCTTAGTACTTCCCCCCATTTTATTTTTTCAAATTAAAGTTTATATTTTTTGAATTAATTTTTTAAATGCCAAATTGAATGATTAAACTTACAAATATAAAAATTTATATTCAGATTCTAAATTATAGTAATATTTAGAGAAAATAGTGCATAAACATTTTGAAGAGCTTTTATTTATATTATAAAGCAACTTTTCGGAACAGCTAATGTCGGCGGTGTAACCGTGTCTCACACTATTATTTTTTTCTCTTGCCCCAACAACTTTATTTATATTATTATTTTATTTTTTTAATGTTATTTTTTTATTTAGTCATTTTAATTTTATAATTTTTTTTATTTTATTCCCATAATTAATTCATGAATCGCATATGTCACTATGTGTTAGAGTGCTAGTCTTAACAGTAAATATGTATATTTTATTTGTTATATCAACAGTGTTAAGACCGGTTCGTGACTAACTTATTTTAAAAGAACTTATAAGTTAATTTAAGTTATGACTTCTAAATAAAAATGTTTGATAATTTAACTACACAATTTTATTTGAACATGCCAAAATAAATTAAAATGCATCATTAAATGTATAATAAATGAAAGGTAAACTTTTCAAACAAAATTAACAACAATTTATTATGATATACTTAAAATTATGAAATAAAAAATGTATCAAGTCAAACTAATGTGTTAACATGATTATATAATTGTTAAAATTAGACATATATATGTATTTAAATAAATAATAAAACAAATAACAATAATGAGATTAACATACATATGTATGCATTTAAATAAATAATAAAACAAACATGTAGAATGTAATTGTGACTCAAATAATACACTATACATATCCCAGTTTGGAACTAAAAGGAATATAGCACAATTTTAGGAATAGTAAATTCCTCAACAACATTGGATTTCTGAAAATAATAAACCTCAATTTAGGATTGCCAAGATCATAATTACATTGCATTGTCTGCAGGTGTCTTTGCGAAGGAAACCGATGTTGCCACCTTCACCATAAGCGCTGTGAATGATTTACGGACATTAAATGAAGTGCTATACTTGAGGCCCCCAGGAAATGTATACTCCCTCAACGAACTGGTTGAGCTTTGGGAAAGTAAGATTAAGAAGACACTTGAGAAAATATACATCTCTGAAGAAGAGCTTCTAAAGAAAATAGAAGGTGTGCTTGTTATCTGAATGGTTTAAGCGCTGATGTATGGCTAATATTCCATTCTTAACTGTGTATTAAAGGCAAGCTCTTACTCTTAGTTCACCCGAACTCAATGATGTTGAAAAACCATGTCATTCAGGAACTCCTAATGATTCCATAGTAGCATCTGCCATCTAAACTTGAGAGAAGCAAGTAGACCAATTCTAAATGCCATGAAGCTCTGATTTCACTGTTTCATTCCTTATGGTCTTTACGTTTAGTTAATTAGAATCTCGAATACATCAGAATTGCCCGTTCTTTAGTCATATATGAAGATTAGAGATGTGACTTCCTCATGTGTACTGTAAGTAACCAAAAAATAAAGGAATACTCTGTCACCATCATTTCCCACTGCATTTAACATATTAGAACAGCATGATTCAGGTTGGTTACTCAGTTAATCTGTTCACGATCACTTACTACAGCTATTCACAGTAACACATTCCTCTAGATCTTGTGACAGCTTTTAACCTTTGTTTGATTATGAATGATTAAAGCAATTTGTTGGATCTTCACTGGCGATGTTTATTTCTTTTTTGGCTTTTCCTTTTCTTTTTCAGTGTCATACAGTTTGCTTTCTTTTAATAATTCTTTTCTTTTACTGTTCTTTTCAAATTTTCACACTAAATGCTTCTCTTTTTATTTCATTGATATTTTAGTAACAATACCTGACTTGTTGCATTTCAGAAACTCCATATCCAGACGACATGGGGATGGTTTTCATATACTCTGCAGTTGTAAGGGGAGACCAGACCTATTTCGATATCGAGTGATCTGGCGGAGTGGACAGGAAGCAATTTTAACCACATTTTGAAATACAGTCGGTGAATACCTAGACACCCTATTGTAAGACTGCATAATTGTGTTATAGACTACACTAAACTTCCTCAATGTATCGGCTACAATATTTGTAGTGTAGAAACCGAGTGAATAATTGGAAGGGGAAAAAAATAATAAATCTAAATTTAGCTAAAATATTGATGAGTTTGGCCTAGAGAAGTATGTAGATGACTAGAGAATCTGGCATTGCAAGGTAGGCCGAGAATGGTTGTGTTAAGACTGCCCCATTGAGGCGATCCAAGGCTGTTCAAATTTTATATTTTCTCTGTCCCATTTAAATGAGATTCTGTCTATTTTTTAGGATACTACTACACACACAACATCCAAGCACAACATGGAACACTATATTGATCCTTACCATTAAAAAGTGGGATCTGACACAGAAATCCGTATCGCTCCACTTTTTAATGGTAAAAATCAATGTAGTGTTTTATGTTGTGCTTGAATGTTGTGTGCTTATTATACTTGTCCTATTTTTTATATCCACATCATTCGCATTCAATTTCAAGCAAGGAAGCTACAACATGCCAGAAAGATTAAAAAAACAGGAACATAAACACATTCAATTTCATCTTCAACTGAATAAACTTAAAGCTCAAGTAATCCCCATTGTTGGCTATCTTGCCAATAAGCAACTTCGTAATCAGGGGGCTGATGGATGTAGGGGCCAAGGCAGGGGTGCACACAAAATCGATCAGATCGTTAATAAATCAAATCGAAAATTCTATAATAAATCAAACCGAAAGTTATAAAACCGAAAATTCAAAAAATAAAAAATTGAAGTTCAGTCGGTCGGTTTTGTTTCTACAAAAACCAAATCGATTGAAATACTTAAAATTATAATATAATTATATAATTTTGGTCATCTTGAAAAAGATAAGTCTACACACACAAACTCCCATCTCACCATTAAAAAATGGGGCCTAGCACGGATTTTGATGTCAAACCCTATTTTGTAATAGTGACACGGGAGTTTGTTTTTGAATTTATGTTTGTAAACTTATTCTGTTGGAAATTCAACTGTGAGAGACTTTCTTGCATGAAGTTCCATTGAAGAATATTTATTCATGTGAAGTGCTCCTGTATTCGAATTCTGCTCATGATTTTTGAGCTTTAAGAGCCTTGGATATATTATATTCCAAATTGAGTTCTCACACCTTAAAGTTCTATGGCACAAGCTGAGGTATATTGTTATTTATACTTGTTTGAAAAGTAGCAATCAGTACTGTTTTAACCTCATGCAGATGCCAGAAAGGCACGTTAATAAATTGCTATGTTACTCACTTTTTATTTAACATGAAAGGACATAAATTGATACTTTTCATTGCTGGTGTGACATCGAGTTTGGAATTCAGAAGGGGTTGATTTTATTGCCATGTCATTTGTAAAAGATGTTTATGCAGTGGAGCAAGTTCAACCGATAATAATCGAATAGGCCATGGAGTAAAAATTTTGATGATTTTAATATTTAATTATTTATAATCGACTTAAATATTATTTTTTTTCAAACTCTGTTGTGCAGCCTAAGCCAAGGTGTGTCACTTGCCCTGTTGCTCACCCTTGCTTTCGGAGAACTTTTGTTAACTTGGGAATACGTGTAAAATAAAGTTGCACAATACACATGCTCATCCAAAAGTACAAGACGAAACCAATAGAATAAAATGAAACTCCTCTCCTTCCGTATAAAAAGACTGCTATTTCCGTTCTAATTATAAAATTATTATTGATTTATAAATTAATTTAAAATATTATTAAACTCAAAATTGAGATATTTCATAAAACATTATGAAATATTAAATTTTACAATAAATATTACTTTTTGAATAGTTTAATTTTTTTAATCATTTTATTGATTAAAATTAAAGAAATTTATGTCAATTTTAAGTTTAAAATATCTTAAGTTGAATTTAAAAAGTCAATAATAATCGTATATTTTGATAAGGGAGAGTACAAAACAATATTTTTTTATAATTTTATGCAGACGTACTTTACTGACTAATTTTAATATTAATAAAACAAGGCATATCATTTTAGAACAAAGTAGTAATGCATGGCATCTTAATTAAATGATCTTCGGAGTTTATTCTGTGTGTATCCCTCCCTCTCCAATCCAAACATCAAGGAACTCCAGAAGAGTAAAACCCATCAATTCAACGTGTCGATGATTTTATTTTATTTTCGGGTGGAAAAATAGAATTGTGCTGTTCTCGCATTTCAATTTCCATTAAAAGATGTATTATAATTATTTCAAAGATTATTGGCCCAACATGGTCTAGAGTGTACATTAACTTTCTATAAATATTATAAATGGTTTAGTTAATTTTGACTCGAGAATAAATTAAACACTCACTAAATGGCTAAAAATACTCCGTCGGTCCAGGAATTGAGTCTGAAATCTTCTCTTTCTGGGATTGCTTATTACCAAGAAATCGCCTGTACTAGAAGAAAAACAACATATGAACAAACTACAATAGATTGTTCAGGAGACCTGTTAAAAGTGAACGAGACGTCACGTCTCAAACACTGACAAACAAGAAGTCTCTCAAACACTGAAAAACGAGAAGTTTTTTAATGAACTTGAGACACTAATGAACTTGAGACACGTGATTATGTCTCAGGATCATAAAATAATTTTTTTTAATAATCCCCTCTTTTCAAAGCTAACTAGTAAAAGCTTCACCAGTAGACATTAGTGATGCAAAGTCCCATAAACCGACCTTATTGAAATATATAGCATGTATTTCAAAGTGGCCAACAATACAATCCTGCGAAGATCAAATGGAGGGAAGGGAGAAAGTAAGATTCCATATGAATTCTATCCTTTAAATTCCAAAATAAAAAGATCAGGTCAGAACTTTTACATAACTTTACAAATACAAAGAACAAGACAATTCGAAAAACTGAATAAAAGCAAAATTTATCTCCGAGTGACCACATACAAGGAGGCTGAATCCGGTATTGCTGAAATTATTTCTACTCCAGCGGCTTGGTGGCATGTTCACCTTTTTCTTTTGTTTCCCACTCCACCTTTTGATGAAAAATCCTTGCCAGATTTTTTACCTTTCTGATCCTTGGCGTTCTTTCCTTTCTTTCCGTTGCCAGCCTTGCTTGTTTTATTTGCTCTTGCATCCTTTTTCATTCTACGATCAACAAGGACTTTGCCCTTTCCAGCCTTAACTTGCACACCTTTCTTGGCTACCACTAATTCCTTCTTCGGCCTTTTAGGGGTTGCCTTCTTGTAAAGTTGGTCGATCATCTTTGACTTTGAACGCTCAGAAATGTCGGGCAGGTCCGATATAGAGTTTGCCTTCTTGCGAACCTTCTCAAGGCTCCTCATTGCTACCCGCTTCTTCCTGGCTTTGGCTTGAGCTACCTTCTTAGCAGGCCTGGCATCAATTTCTTTAAATTGTGCTTTCATTGCAGCAATTTCCTCCTTAGTTACAGGCTTAATTGGCTGCCAATGCTTTTTCTCTTCATCCACGAACCACTTGGGCAGTCCGTCATCATGAAACATGTACTTGTTATAGGCATCATCGAGCATTGTTTCTCTTTGCTTTTTCCTCAGCATCTTCTTCGCATATGCCAATATCTCAGCTTTTGTTTCCACGTCCTCATCTGATCCATCTGAGGATGAGTCATCACTTGAATCTGTTGCTGGAGCAGGGACTATCTCAAAATCGTCCTTTTCTTTTGCTTTAGAAGGTTGAATATGTTGTGTTGAGTTTTTGGTTTTCTTCTTAGGAGATAAGGGTTGTTTCACTGGCTTAGCCACTTGCATTTCATCTTCACTATCATCCTTTTCTGAATCCCTTTGTTCATCCTCTTCAGCAAAAACATCTTGGCTAAACCACTTGGCCTTAATCTCCTCTTGAGTAGGCACGTCTTCATCTAGTGGTACCATAAGTGGATTTGCTTCCTGATCAGCCTGGTCATTGTCAGAGTCTTGATCAGGGTGAACCATGGTATCATCGTCAGCATCCTATAGAACCAGAAAGTAAACTTATCCATCATCACAACACGATGTAACAAAAAGCAACTCTGGCCAATGATGCTGTTTAATCACAAGTATTGGACAGGTGAATTTTCCGGCCCTCAACTCACCCATCTATAATTGAACTATAATTCTCTAATGTAGATAACAAAGTATTCGTACTAGAGTGAAAGAAAGATAAAATCAATGTATCATCTAGATGGAAAAGTTTCACAAATATTTTATGAAGTTGAAGTAGTGTGTATAGGGCATTCTCTTCAAAAGTAATCAGTACAGTAAACCTAAAAATGTAATATCATATGCATATAACTTTTCTACCATTTATTATTTGTATAAAAGAAATAGATTATAAATCAACACAACAAGGTATGTCCACCTCGTTCCTCAACTCGATATGAAAAGAGAAAGTAGAGAAACATGAGTAGGAGCAGCAGGAAATGAGACAACAGAGAGCAAAAAGAAACCTCACGAACCTCAAAAGATTGACTATCTTTAGAATATATTTGTTTTAGACGCTTTCTCTGCTTGGTACTTCCTTCTTTTCTAGCCACATACCGTTCATAAGCTTGATCAAGAAAGTCTTCCAATTGTTCATCATATCTGAAAACAAAATGGATCAATTAGTTTAAGGCATGACAAAAAAATTAACGAAATGTGAAAATTAAATGAAGCAATGTGAAGAGATGGAACCAACCGTCTACGCTCTTCATCAGAGTCCAGGTCACTTTGTGAATTGTCTTCGCCTGCCTTACCTGTTTCTTCATTTTCACTATCTACTACCTCAGCAGTTTCATCATCATTTTCAGTGTTAACAACAGCTGCCAGATCTTTCTTAACCTGAATATCAATAATACATAAGTAACAAAAACTGATAATGCTGTAAATTGATGCAGGTGTATGCATAACAAGTACCCAAAAAAATCAGTTGAAAAGGTTTTAAATCGGAATGACAAGCCAATATTCACACAAGAATAAAATCCTTTCTATCAAAGTCACATTAACTATTCCTTAGGATGATCAATCCACTTTCTTACTCCTAAATGAAACACAATAATCAGCATTTTATTTAAGATAAAAGAAGGAATTTATTAGAAAATAGATATAGCCAAGGTGGAAGAAGTTCACCTAACAATCATAAGTGAAAAGAATGCAGGTCCTTACCCCAATCATTAAGAATACGAAAAATAGCTACAAAATGCGAATAGTATGTCAAGCTGCATCTTACAAAACTTCAAAGGTTTTTCAACAGACAAATAAAACAACACAATGATATGCACAAGCATTTTCCCACAAGTCTAGATTTACAGAAGCTAACATGTACCAAATTTCGTGATCATATAAATATTCACCACTAGAATTAAGATGTAATAGATAAACAGACATTTATCAGCAATCAAAAACTATCAGAAGCAAGAATCAGTGACCTTGGGTTCACAACATTAAATGCCTCTGTATCTCAAGTCCAGAAGATAGTGAAAGAGTACAATACACCACATACAAAATTGAAGAAAAATTAAACTCCATTCACTCATTAGTTATCCTTCCAGAAACTTTTTTTGATTTTGCAAGATAAAGCTTCATCCAATCGTATAGTCCACTACTCAAATTTACTCATGTATAATCTTGTTGTGTCACATCATTCGTTAATTCCAGACAAACCAATCTTAATTTCGAAATTAATTGTTGACAATGATGAAATGTTTTGACGAGAACAAGATCAATTGCCATGCCAATAAGTAAAGACATTCTGAAAGTAACCAGGTAAACCAACTGCGAACACAGATGTCCAAAGTGCTCCCCATATATTAAACAAGTGCTGGAGAGTACCATGACTTTCTAAACATCATCAAACTACGGCCATTGGGGATAAGTGGAAGGGATCCAGAACACCACTCTTGATATGACTTCTCAAGCATAAGAATACAACACAACAACAACAAACTAATAAAAATAAGAAACATATAATTACATGAACAGAACAGAGTGCAAACTGACCTTGATGGATGATAAAGTAAATAACTCATGATCAGTATAACCATCCTCCATTACGTCAACTTGCATCCCCGTTGCCTTTCGTGCCTTGTCCTGGAAAAATTCAAAGGAATAGAAACTAGAATTATAAAGTTGCAACTCAATAGAGAAGTACACCATTACTTCAGACTAGTAGTGTTAGCATTAGCAGTTATGAATGTGCATGATGGTGGTAAAAGCTACTACCCTAGGAGTTGAGACCCAAACTACAACAGGCCTAGGAAATTTAGAGAAACCAGAACCCTCAAAAGAGACTAGAGCAAGCAAAGAAACAATTTCTGATATAAAAATATAGCAGATGTGGGCAATGTTCCAAGAACTAAGCTAAGAACATTTGTTAAATTCATGTCAACCTAGTCTTCAAGGACTAATGATATTATTGAATCTACGCAAATTAATGCTGGTTATACTGCTGATCCACACATTTTCCATCGAGTTTATCTGTTGATCCCGGGAATTTGACCTAGTCTGGCCCGAGAAGCATCAACAAGAACCTTGTCATATGTCTGAACCATGCACATGTGTCGTAACATATTAACTGGCAAATAAAAGCCAAAATGTGGTGGCACAATATCTAAAGTAGTGCCACAGACTCACAGTACTCTTAAATATTAGATGTGTGCCTATTAAACACCAATAACTAATTAAAGGAGAAACTTATCATTCAAAGTATGATTGCCGAAATAATAATAAAT
Source organism: Hedera helix (assembly GCA_947179155.2). Taxonomy (NCBI): domain Eukaryota; kingdom Viridiplantae; phylum Streptophyta; class Magnoliopsida; order Apiales; family Araliaceae; genus Hedera; species Hedera helix. Next base: position 33,555,511 of record OX359287.1, read on the forward strand.
AATAGATATATAAAGCGTATGATTTTAAAATAGCTATATCAGGTCATAACAAGCTCTACCGTATTATGTGGAAGAAAAAGTGGGGAGGGGGTGTTGAGGGGAAGAGAAATTGACAGAGCCAAAGGAGGAAATGGAATCATGAACACTGGGTTCAAACCTTAGCTCTTCTTTTCGCTAGAAGTTTCTTTGCCCGTTTCTTCTTACGATCCATGGCATATGTCAACTCCTCCATTTCATTAAGTACTTTCTCATCCTCATCCTCATCCTCATCAGCACCTTTTCTCTCACTTTCATCCTTTTGAGCTGCAGAAGCAGCCTTGGTTGATGGCGACAATGCCTTTCTTACGTGCATACGCCACCTACAAGGCAAAAGAAACATCATGAAAAAGAACTTGATTAGCTATAGGAATAGTATATATCAAAGACAGAACCTTACAGCACATATTGCATATGTTGCATATACATGGAGCTAGATGCACCAATATAACTTCTTTTCTCTTATAAAATGAGAAACAGAATTAAGAACAAAACTAAACCAACAAATGCCTTGTGTTGGAAGCTAAAATTATTAAGAAACTTGAGACATCATTGAACCTGAAATGTTGGTCCTAATTAAAATGCCACACAATTATCATGCAAATCCAAAGATCAAAAGTTGATTATAATTAAACTACAGCACAGCGGCCACTTACTCGGATACAATTTACAGATCCCACCAAACCCAAGACTTACAAAAGCTAACTGAATATTAACACAAAGACAGTAATGGCACCAAAAACGATAAAGGTGCTTCAGTTTTCTAATTCCCTCCGTTACTAGCCTTTCTCCACTGATTTCTTTTTCACTGTGCTTTACTTCTCTTTAGTTGTTTAAGTCCAATCAGGATTTTGTTTTTCTGAACATTGTTCTGTCATTCCTAACATTATCACATTTTAACTAAATAACTAAGTAGAATACTGTCTAGTAAGTGTAGAAGTTAAGTTGAATTCTGCTTAACTTTCAAACATGCTTTTAGCACCCACTGTAAATTCCTTCGAAAAATATCTCCTCTACTTTATAATCCCTATAACACTTGGCTTCTTGAATTTGCTTGTTAGCAATTCCAATATTCATTCAACAATTTTATGCAAAGTGAAAATGTAAATTTGTGTAGAGTCAGACTGATCATGATTTTAAACAGCATTTAATTAAGAAACAGACACCTGGGTGAGTAATATAGCCTGCTCTATGCATGCCGTAAGCACTAATTCACCAAACAAGTGATTACAAGACCACCCATTAATGTGTAATTAACAATTAACATTTCGTCCAGGTAAAAACGAAAAAAAATTATGCTCAAAGGAGGCAAGAAGAAAGTAAGTGTTACTTCAAAAGATGCTTGAAGTCTTGTTTTCCCAAAACACGCAGATCATCACAGAGAGATTTAACCTGCAAGGGAAACATCAGTAGAAGTTCTTTTGAAGGTGAAACGTAAGGGTCTCTTATATCTAACAAAGAAGGGAAAAAGGACACCATGCTAGTATACCTCCTCTGTGGTTAAAGTATGATCCTTTATAGGCAAACAAGCAGGATCTTCAAAGCTTATGGATGTAACTGAACCAAGGATGTCAAGGGGAGTGTCTGACCAAACAAAATTTGCAGCTGAGCAGACCTTCCTTAAGATCGTAGCTCCGTCTTCATACCTGACAAATGAACAAACTTAGTGACAATCATAATGTCGAAACATATTTACCTAGTATACAAGCAAAACAACAGTTCAAGACATAAGTCTATCATCAAAGAGTAAATAAAACCACTACAGTATGAATAAGATGACATATAAAGAAATTATTTGAATAAGAAAATGCTTCCTTGTCCATGTTTGTGATTAACAGGGTGGGGGAATAATTATCTTATCTTTGTACAATGTTGTCGACAGAGTATTGGATGATGCATGGAAGAGAAACAAACATTAAGTTGTAACACAAAATGACTTGAGAAGTGACCTAACTTTCTGTCTATTAAAAAACTGAACTACTCTGTTCACAAGGATGTTTGAGCCAATGACTAACTCCACAGAATATATCCTGGAAGATGATATTTTTCTTACGAGTGTATCTTAAACAATGCCAAAGTAAAAGGGTGCATACCCGTCACGATGTCTTTTTTGTTTTGTCCCTCTAAGTACATCCATCACCTGAATCAGAACAATTGTACAAACAAGGGTCTCGATTAAATGGAAATTACGGAAAATAAATACAATTAACACTACAAAGATTATAGAATAATTACTTTCAGAGGTTCTTTGCCTCCCTGAAATAGGTGCTTATAATCGAGAAGGCGTGGATCAATCTTTGCAGGGGCCTTATACTTAAAGGCTATGACATAAATTTCTGCAGATGCTGAACGACTAGCCAGTGGTTTGTCCACTTCAACCTTTTCAAACAGCTGCTCGGCAAATTCCAAAGTCAGATATAGCAGTAATAAATTTCTATCTATTCAAGGCATGTTTTGAAAAGGAACGAGATATCACCTGTCTAAGACAATAAAGAACAGCACTGTAGTCTTGAGACCTGAAAACCTGAAGGAAAATGATAGATAAGTATCTTAAAACTCAAGAATTTTTTTTATCAAATTTTACAGCCCAGGGAGGGGTGCTGCAATTTAAGCAAGTATGCAAGCTTCAAACTGATTTACAAAAAAAATATGCAAAAGAAAATTTAACAAGTTCCTGCAACGAAGTTATTTGATCACTAACAGAACTTTTAAGTTACCATTACCAGACATGAATTTGTTCATCAAGTTAAATTACTGAAAAATATAAGAATTTTTTATCCCTTAAGTAACATTTATTGAATCTATTGGATTACTGATAACAGGAGACATATTAGGACCAAAAGTATATATAAGTAAGGCATATTACTACTAGAACTTCAGAAAATCAATGTCTGTTCGTGAAAAACATTAGAGTTCTATTCAACTCCAAAGCAAGGTCCAATACTTGAGATAAAGCTTCAAAAGTTTTTATTCAATTCTAACTTATCTTATTCAGCCTAATGCTTCATTTTGGGATGTTAGTTATAGTGTCATACTAGCATAAAATTAGTAAAATCAGCATAATCAAGCATAAAGATTCAAACTTTAAACTTCATCTAAACATAATCCCAACTGATACAAGTAAAGAGAGAGTACTTTAGTAATGAAGGTTCCTTTAGGTGCCAAAAATTCTGTAGCAAGCTTAACGGAATCGATAACCAAAGCATTCTGACTGGTGGCTTCTTTAGCCCACGCACCACCAACATTCGGCGAGCCGTCGTGAAGCACCAAATCGAAAGCCCTAGAACCGTTCTCAGCCATGAGTTTTTTAATAGTGGCTCTACACTTGGGCTGAGTGATATCTTCCTGAACTCCGATGGCGCCGCGGATGGGTCGAATTGGGTCGAGGTCGATTCCGATTACGAGGCTGCCGACGGGAACGCGCTCGACGGACACTTGCATCCATCCTCCGGGGGCGGCGCAAAGATCGAGGACGGAGCGGGAGGAGCGGAGGAAGCTGAATTTGGAATCGAGCTGGACGAGCTTCCATGCCGCACGGGATCGGTAGCCGTGTTCTTTGGCTAAGTGATAGTATTTATCCAAACGATGCTTGCCTTTCACCTTCCCCATTTCTCTCTCTATCTAGGGTTTTGAGGGATACAGAGGGTGAAGTAGAAGAGATTGAGCCAGTTATGTAATTAGGGTTTTAGGGGGTTTGTGGTGGCACGTGCTGTGCATGTGGTTTTAGCTTAGTACTAATTAATAGATTCTTCCCATTGCATTAAGATTTAAGAAAAATATTTTCCCTTTTTTTTTGTGAAATTAAATTAAAAAATTAAAAGAGTTTCTTTTATCTTTTTCTTTTTCATTATACTCTTTTTTACGTGGCAAGAATACAATAGAATTCCGAAATGTTTCATATGACAAGTTGGTTATATTATATGTCGATTATACACAAATATTATATTCACATCAAGTGAATGCTAGTTGACTAATTATGTATATGATTTTTAAGAGACTTATTATGTGATGCAATAAATTTGACCCGAATTAAAATTATAAAACGTATCAATATACGAAATTATATAAAATTATAAGAAAAATCTATTTATTATATATATTTTTTTTTAAATTATTATTATTAATTATTTATGCAATTGACAATAAAAAAATCGACCGTAAACAGTTGTAATATTTATAGTTTTTCAATTCGTGTCGGTACTGTTGAACATGTAAATAGTTGTAATCAATCTTCTTTTGATTTTATGTCGGAACTTTTGATTTCATATTGGAAGATGCGATCTAATATTGAATACAGTAGAAAGAAAAGGTTTACTTTCTCACTTTTTTACTTTCTTTTATTCTCCTTTTTAAATTATTGTGAGGTGTTCTTTTGAACTCATATTAGATAATCAAGAAAACAATGACCACGGGAATAACAAACCTTTTCAGAAAATTTAATTTCCAACTCCAATCAACAACATAACTTGCATGAAAAAATATTTATAGCCATTGACGAGCAAAGCTGCCCTATTCCCGACACCCCAAGGCCCAAGTACTTCCCTTGTATAGAAATGAAATGTCTCAAAATTCTTAAAATATTTGAAGAACATCATAATATAGCTCAAGAAGCAATACTAAGGACAGCAAATATATATCCTGTCAAATACGTTTCATTGCCTGTAGTAAAAAAAATTTTTAAAAATACTAGTATTTTCTACATAGTGTGAATAACAAGTAGATTCATGGGCAAGACAAGCAGCTGGCGTAACCAAATGAACTGAACTACATGTTTGTAACTCCTTGTCCAAACTCAATACAATGTAAAATACAATCCTTAATCACTATAATAGTTTGCTCCTTCCCTATTCCTTTTAATCCTTCTCCACTAGGCCTACATAGTTATAAACCAGCAAAGCTTCAGTCCCCCCTTGAGCTGCGGCTGCTTGCGGAAGGCTTCTTCCCCTTGTACGTCTGTTACAAAACAAAACACACAATTATTATTTTCACGAACCCAAATCATACAAGATGAATTACTTCTTCGCTGCACCTAATTCAAATATAATCACTTAATAAATATATTTTATACTGCTGCTAAGCTCACCTGCTTTCCAATGTTGAACGGGACATATTTGTACTTAATCATGTGCATGATTTGACGCTTCATTGTAAGGACAAGTAGAACTATCCAATAACACATTAATATAGGCCAAAATACAGGGACATCAAACATTGAAAAGAATGTCATCAGGAATGCCACGCAGAATGCTTTTGTTATAGCATACCTGAAACCGCCACAGAGGAAGAAAAATAATCAGCCACATGCATTTAACAAAATTGATGCAAGCTGAATGACAACCAAAGAAAGAAATGTGAGCTGAACTAAAGTACCTAAACCTAAAAAACTGCATTGCTCGGCTGTGTCAATGTAAATTTATATGCTTATATATCAAGACGTCATGTAGCCAGTTTACATCCTACAAGTGGCGCATAATTACCCAAGTGATCATACCAATTGCCAGAAGCTTTTATAAAGGAACTGAAATAAATAGACCAGCTCATTATCACAAAAGTAAGATAATGAGAAGACAAACAATAAATATTTGTATACTTGTGTGTGTCTATACTTCTGTGAGTAAGTGTATTCAAAGCTATCACTAATTCCTATCATGTGTCTGCCTCGGTAAGTGCAAAGTGTCCACTACTATCTTATCAAATGGAAAGTGCAATCCATGGGCCATTTTGGTATTGTTTTTTAGTCTGTAAGGAATCAGAAACCGCCCTGAAATATTTTTTTCCATTCTACTTTGTAGGGTCTAAAATATTAATACAACTCCTCATCCACATGAATAGGGAAAAGAAAAAAAAAAATAAAGAGTAACTTGAGGGAAATTTCGGACTAAACGAATTACTTTTTGCCACAGTCCTGGTCTGGTGACTAAGAATCTACTTACATGTTGACTGAGACGTCAAATAAAAATGAGGCCACCTATGCAAACCAGCACTAAAACCCTTCAGCGAAACAAATTCGCGAAGAAGTTGGAATATTGCTCTCCAAAGTATCAGTTGGTCAAAAAATATGTGTTACTATACATTGAGAACTAGAGATAATTTTTTGCAGTCTTAAAAAGTGACGGGAGAGAAGTGACTTTTACGTCACCTTTCAGCAATTACAACTAGTAAAGCAAGACAAAATAGCACCAGGCTACCAGCAGCAACAGAACATTGAATATTAAACCATTTAAAAAATGAAATTATCAATATCAACAATCTCAACAAAAAGGTAAACGGGAGTTAAAAAACAATCACCAGAACTTAAACTCTGGGAGACGGCGAATGAAAGGCTTGAACTCGTCAGAACCTTTTGTTGGCAGCATAGGCCCATCCGAAGGTTCCAGTTCTGGGTCAACAAGAGGCGACAAAAACCCAATCAACAAATTCAGTAGATAGATCCCCAGACCATAACTAACAACATAGAACCCTTGAACATAATAAATCCGCAGTGCGTAGAGAAATGCTAGAACTGCAGTCCCAATCCATCTATAAACTGCGTGCGGAGTAGTTTTGTCCAAATAAAACTGGAAGAGTTTCCACACATCATGCTTCCATTGGTTTAGAGGTGCCGCAGCTGAGGCACCCTCATCTCCAACACCCTCCATAAAAATAGAGCTTCACAACCCTATCAGATCCCAAACATAACTTCAATCAGCTCCAGCTCATATACTTGCATACATAATCAAAACAACAAGCCAACACACATTATCAATTATTCAATCCTACTCTTTCTGTTTTCTTTTCCAAAAGTTCATCCACTCCTACTCCATTTGTTTACTGAAATAGGATCAACGTATTACTTGGGAAGCTAGGATATCCCATTTTACAAAATACCCACAAAAAAAAAGTGATCTTGTTAAAAAGACTTGGAAAATGACAAGCACAAAATACCCAAATTTCTTCTTTTTATGTATCTACCCATAAAGTCGGTAATCAAACAGAGAGATAAAAAGTTTGAAGCAGATATAATAAGTAAAATACTCAATATACATGCAATTAGATGCAGATCTGAAATGGGTAGGCCCAAATCATGAACCCTAACTTTAATTTTTGGTTTCTTTACACATACACTACATGAAAGTATTGTGAATAGGGGTAAAGGGATATTGATGTGAACATTATAAAATCAATCAACTAGGGTTTAATGTGGAAAAGTGCGTGCATTGAGCAGAAATAGATATCTTACCTCCGATGAGCGTGGAGCAGATTGATAGGAGAGGGTTTGGAGGGCAATAGAAAGGAATATGGTCGTTTGGTTAGATTGAAAATATTTCAAGCATTTGCCGAGAAATTTATTACTTTCTCTCTCCCCCACGCTCTTAGATATCCTTGCGTCAGCCTGTAGTAGAATAAATAGTACTACAAGTGCGTATATATTTGTAATTTGAAGAAGTTTGTCATTTTTATTACTTTTTTTGTTTTAAATTATAAAATTAATATTATTTTTAAAAAAAATAATTTTAAGTATTTTTAAACTTAAAATTAATATAAATTTATTTATTTTATGTTAATATAATTATAAATATCGTAAACTACTTATCAAGAACTATTAGTTATAAGATTAATTATTTTGAAAATTTACTCAAATAATATCAATATTAAATTTAAAAATGTCAAAAAATAACTTTTAAAAAGTTAATAGTAATTTTATAATTCGAAAAATTATTAGTTTTATTTTAAAATTAAAAATATAATTTTTATTTAAAAATTAATTATGTTTAAATTTTAAAGTGATATTAAATTATACAGTTGTCATTACTAATATATATTAGATAGATGTGTATTAACGACATGTGATTATTACTATATTTTTATATATATTAACTGAAAATATATTTTAAGAAATTTATATAAATAATCGTTCTAATTTTTTTTAAAAAAATTTAGAATCGAAACAATAAATATTCCTCTGATTTTTTAATCTTTTGTTTAGTGTTTTGTCCGGCCTATATTTTTGTAGCCTCATTTGAAAAGGCTAAGAGTTATATGATCATACCTAGGCATTTACAACATGTTGTCCTGTTTTGATAGGTTTTGATTGTTGATTAAGTCATAACAGATTTTAATTTTTGGGTTTGCATATCAGGTCAAATTAAACTTTTCAACAAAAAATTGATTTTTTGAGACCTGGAGGTTAAGTCTTAGTTCAGGTCATTTTCTGCAATTTTTTATAATCAAGATTTTAGAGTGATCTATAATTATGTATAAACTTGTTAGCGGGACAATATTTTCTAAAGAAACATACTATGAGGCAAGTCTCCACGAAAATGTATATAATTTATTAGTTTTTTAAATGGTATATTCTTATATCTTAATTTTTCATCTTATTTTTCTCTCTCTCACTCATTTTAGTTGTAGTAGGAGACAAAGATAGGTAGATGGACTATTTTTTTAATATCTTAAACATATAACAAAGTAAATGGATTACTATTTTATTATTAACTGAATATAGACAAATATTTATAAGACAAAAATAATATTTACAATACTAACATATTAATTAAAGATTATTTTATAACATCGACCTGTAGGTCAGGTTAAGTCGAATTTTTGTGTTCAAACAACGATATTTTTTAAGCCTTCAAATCGAGCCAGACCAACCTGTTGGCCACGATTTTTTTTTTGCATGTTTAATCATACCGATGGATCCATGATCAGTGAAGATATAAAAAGAGAATTGATATTTTAATAAAAATAATTAATAGTTTTGTAATGTCTCATTTATATAAATAGTAAGTGAGTCTTACTTTTATATAAATGAGATATTATAAAATTATTAATTTCTCTTATAAAAATATTATTTTTTTATAAAAAATAGGAAAAGCCGCCTTCAATGAAAATTTAGTTCTTGACCTTATATTTTATATATTTAATGCAAACTAACAAATATCAAATTTTATAATACTTTGATACTTTATACAGAGAAGGTATTATTTTTTCGTGTAAATATGTTAAATTTATGAGATATAAATAGTTTTGGCGTCTATTGACCGACCAAATGTGTGTACGGTTCCTATAAAAATTTGAACTGAACCCTAGTCTAGTCTAGGATGCAAAAAAGGGTTCATTTTAAAGTATGGGTGTCAAACTAAACTCATAAATGAATAATATAAATTGGGCCAAAGCCTATGAAAAAGAAATCAAAATTAAGGAGAGCGAAATCAAGCCTATTTGTAAAGATTCAATCGATCGATACAAATTTCACTCTAAAATTGTAAAAAAATTGAGTTTTGTACAATTGTACCTTAATATTTAAAATACATTAAAATATATTTTAAAAAAAATTGTCAGACAAAATATACCTTTTAAAACTTTTTATTAGACAAAATATACTCCAAAATTCTTTCTATTAAATAAAATACATCCTTAAAATAGGTGTCAAAGAGCAGTGTTCTTAAATTCGAACAGGTCATTTAATCGAAAAAAATATTAAATAAATGAATCATTAATTAAATTAATAGTTGAACTATTATTGTACTAATAACATCATTAATATATAATAAATAATTAAAAATATTAATTATTATTATATATTATATATAATATTTAGTAAATATGTAAAATTAATTAATTTATCTGCACACAAAAAAAATTAAACTTATTTGTACAATGTTTACTTTAGACAATTCAAATAAATACTAAATCTATATAAAAAAATATATATATTAAATCATGATCATAACTCAAGACTCAAGAGTGATAAAATCAAACACAAATGAACATAAATATCTTTATGACACATTCAATCAAATTCAGTAAAAAAAAACTAACTCTATTTGTACAATGTTTATTTTATACAATTCAAATAAAAACTAAATTTATATGAAAATAAAAATATTAAATCATGATAATAACTCAAAACTCAATTAAAAATACATTTAATCAAATTCAAATGCTTAAATTAATAATAATAAAAAAATAAGTAAGAAACCAATAAAATCGATGACCTAATTATCAGGTCGACTGGTTCAACCACCGGATTGTTAGGTTTAACTGAATTTTGGTCAAAATTAATTTTTTATTTGATCAATTCTAACCCAGTCAAAGAGTTTAGCTCTCCAGCAGCAGGGGTCTGAATGCATTAAAAACATCACTTCAAATTTATTAGCCTAAATTTTTAAGACAATGAATGAATATAAAAAAGAATTCTTTTTTTGAAGAGTTTATTATTGAACAAAACTTTTAATTTTTTATTCCAGAGTATGTTTTTCTTTATGTCCCTTCCAAACTAACTACTTCAGCTTCAATTACTCAATTTTTTGAAATAAAAATAAAATATGAAATATTGGGATGGATGGATCACCTAATTAGTGTAGGGCATAAATTAATTCACTGTAAAATTAAAAAAGATAATCTAAAAGAGTTTTTCGAACCAATCCCCCCCTGGGCAGGCCTATCAAATATCTATAAATAAATACATTACCATATTATTACTGCATACTACCCTTACTCTTACATTCTAACAAAAATTAGTGCACACGCTGAATAATAATAATCCAAACATTAAAAAACCATATAAATTCCAATTAATCAAACCAAATAAATAAATAAATAACAGGAAAATAATGAAAATTAAAAAAAAATCAAATATAGATACTGGATACATATAATTAACAAATTTCTTAGACAATCATCATAAATTGGTTTTATCCAAAATTTAAAATAGATATATACGTGATATACATATATACACATCTATTATATATCAGAGAAAGAGGAGCTAACATCAGCATTGAGACTGTGTCGCAATTTTTTCCCCCTATTTTATTTATGTAAGTTTAGTTATTTTATAATTTTATTTTAATTTATTAAAATTATTATTATATTATTATAATAATTACACACGTAATGCGCGTGACGCAAACCAATAATTAATAATAATTGTGGGTTGTTTTCATGTTAAAAAGGTGGAAAAGGAAATAGATAATGTGTTATTATTTTGAGGAGAGGAGGACGATAAGAACACGTTGGTTGGTGGACTAAACACAGCCATGTAGTTTGGTGTATCCGTGCCTGCCAACCAACCCACATGAACAAACACTAGTCGCATTCATCCCTAAACGTTGCTTTCTTAAATACAGTACATGTCTTTATTTTTTAGCCTTCACCAGATAATTAATAAATCAGTCTACTCTCTCAATATTCCACAAATAATCATCATAACTTAAAAAATTTATAATAAAATGTGTTTAAAATTTAAATTTTATATTACAAAATATTAAATCCAATACAAAATTTATACGTTACATGTCGAGTTTATTTTGCAGCCGAGTCGATAAATACTTTATAAGTTTCACAAGTTTTACGTTTTTTGATTTATTTTTAAATACGGTTTAGACTTTAGTTATTTTTATAAAATAATGAATTTTACCATTTGGTACTTAAAGCTGATAATTTAATAGTTTATTTTGAGTATTAGTTATAATCAGTATACAAAATTTATGAATTTAAAAACAAGCAAAGTTTTTTAATATAAGAAAATTGCATTTATATATAATCAAATAAAATGCATGCATGGCCGCTGCAGGTTGAGATACCATCCCATAACTTCATGTAATTTCTTTGTTGTCCAAATAGGCATGAAGACGTCGGTTTTTTTCCTTTTCAAATTATTATTTTAACTTTCACCACAAGTGGATCATATGCTACGTTTGCCTTTTTCTCTTTAATAATTAATACGGGTAAAAATAGTATCTTCAATAATATATATTTTTTATTGGCTATGCCATACTATATATTTTTCGTATTCACTGTTATATAATTTAAGATATATTTTAAAATTATAAATTTACGACTTCAACTGTATGATTGAATTGATTCATCGCCTTAAAAAATAAAAATTGGATAAAATAGTTATTTTTTTGTGTGACTAAAATTAATTTGAAAAAAAATATATTTTTATAAATAATAAAAAATATTAATTCTACATGTTTCCTCTCATCAAAGATTTCACCTTAAAAGAGTTTTATTAATTAAAATATTTTCCATGTAAAGATTAATAATAAGGGCTGAAATTTTAGCAAAGCTCAACATAATTTGGCATAATTTTTAGGAAAAAATGGCAAGTATATATATATATATATATATATAGGAAAATTTTCAAAAACGAACCAAAGACGAACCGTTGTCTTTGGTATTTATGGCGACGGTTCGATCCGTCGTCATAGAGTGCATGGCTATGGCGACGGGTCGAACCGTCGACATAGATACCAAAGACGACGGTTCGTCTTTGATTCGCTTTTTAAGGTTCGCTGGAGTAGGGGACTATATATATATATATATATATATATATATATATATATATATATAATATTAATATTAAGAAAAGCGCACAAATGTGGGCCTCATTTCCTAAAAAATAATTAGAAAATTAAAAGTGGAAAAGAAAGGGAACTCTCCCCTTGGAATAAATTTAAAATTGTGGATGAGGCTTCTCTGTCACTTGTCAAGTCTGTCTCTCTCTCTCTCTTCTCCATCTTCACAGTTGAACTATGTATATGAATTCATAACATAATAATCATAAGATATACATACAATTATACTGAGATTCAGATTGATATTTATACAAATATACATATATAATGTGTATAAATTTGTGTGTGTGGAGATATTCTGTGCTGCCTAGCCACATACTACTATCCAAATATGGAAGGTACACTCAAAACCCACTCTGTGCATATAACTTCAACTATCAGGAGCTCTCATCTCTCTGTTTGTTTCTGCTTTATATTATTATCAGTTCAGTTGATTTCTAAATGAAGCTCAATTGTTTATTCCTCTTTGTTAAAGATCAAACACAAGTCAATTTAGGTTGTGAAATTATGTTTATTTATAAATAGAACTTCCGTATGTTGTGTAAATCTCTTTATCCGCTCTTATCATCAATTGTTAGGGGTATCGGGGAAATGGAATTAATTTATGTTTAATTTGGCAAGAACTTATTTTTGGGGAACACACTGAAACGGGGCCCTTAATTTCTTGCTTGATTTTTTGTATTATTGATAGTGATGTACTTATCCGGGGTTTGGTAGTTGTTGTAGCAATAATGGTTAAAGTATTACTTAAAACTTCTAAACTTTGAGTTGTTATGAGCTTTTGTGCTCTTTAGCTCTTAGGCTTTAACTTACCCTCCTTAGATCAGGCCCTGTTGTTTTTATTTATGTTTCCTGACTATTGCCAAAATTAGCAAAAGTGGACTTTTAACTGAATGGTTTTTTTTAAGGTAATTTTGGCCCAAGTATGGGGATTGGAATCAGGTTATTACTCAAGTTTTGAGTGCCTATATTATTAGCAGTCGGTTTATCCTGTTACTAGCATTTGCGGCTGTAGCGTTTCGATCTCTAAAGTCCAAACGCATTGCGCCATTTTTGGTGTTTGTGAGTTAAAGAAGTTTTATTTGAGACGAACAAGATTTTCAAATGTGTTTGGAAGTCTGAGCGCACCAAAAAACACCAAATGCTCCAAACACTCAGTAACCTAACATACATAGTACTGCACCTAAGCTCACAAAAAGTAATAGGGCTGTGTTTAGCTGACAGCAAGCGTCAAACTTTATCAGTCCCTTGAACATTTCGAAATATAGGAGTACGTCACTCTAGTAGCTGTCTTGATTAATCTTCTGAGTGTAATCTTGTAGTATTTATATTAAGTTTAACTTTAATCCTAAAATCTACAACCTTATCACAATAAAAGGGAATTCAACTCATGGCATTTGTAATATATGTTCAACTCTATTTGCTAATGCTACTAGAATATTAAACTTGGTTACGTATATTCAAAACTTGGTTTTATCTATTTTTGTTTGTTTGATATAGAAACAGCTCTTTCAAATTATATTTCATCTCTTATTCTCTCTCTCTTGTGCTCAGTATCTCATATATCTTATACATTCCTCCTATTCATTTATATCTCATTTATGATATGGTATCCGTTATTTATTCAGGATTGTTAATATGTTTTATTGGTTGCAGTAAACTTCTTGTGAGCCTCTGAAGAGCAACTAGCTACATGTGAACAAACGTTTTATATCCAAACCATCATGTCTGATCGTGTCATACAATCATGTCATGATTCTGGTGAGAGAGCTAGGCAGCCACTGCATTCCTACCAATCTCTGTGGATGGCCGGTGCCCTTGGAAGGGATGAAGTTGATCATGGTACTAAGCAACTCCATTTACCAAGTGGAGTGGAGATTGCATCTGACATTTCTGATTCTGCCAAAGAATTTAGAGAAGTTAAAACCAGAAATTTTGAAATCATAAATGAGGGCCCGATAACGAGTTCAAGAAACTTGAGAGATGATACACCGAGTTCCCAAGAATATCCAATAATCAACATTTCTCAGAAAAGTGGGAGTAATTTCTTTTGGAAAAATGACCAACAGACTAATGACACAAAAGTATTGAAGCTTCAATTTTCCAAGAACTTTGAACATGGTAATACTGCTTTATGTACAAGTGGGAGACAATTTCCCTCAATACCTTCTGTGGCTCCTTTGGAAACTGAAACTTCATCGCAGGAGTGTCATATTCAGCATCAAAGTCTCTCTCAAAGTCCTAAAGATCGGGTGAAGTCTCAAATGATTTTTGGTAGCAGCTTTGCTTTCACAAGGTCTTCGCAGGACGATTTTACTGGTACATCATTTCATGTTTTTCCTAAAGGATTAGATCTTGGAGAATGTAGATTTGATAGAGGAAGAAGTACAGAGCAATGCCTCATACATAGACAAGAAAAAGTCAACCACTTAAGATCCATTTTAGCATCCAAAAAACACTTATCAGATACTAATCTTACAATTTTGGAACAGGATAAGTGTAATTGTCACAACGATTCTACGGTTTTGGTTGGTAAGCAAAAAATGGACAACTGCTCAACCTCAGGAAAATCTGTAATACCATATTTAAGAAAGGATAATGATTCATCCATGTTTCTAAATGATCCTCTTAGGAACAGTGGCCATTCGCTAGCATTTTGCAAAGAAAAGTACCAGAAAGTGCAGAATCATTCTGGTATTGGACTTTCTCCAAGTTGGAGCAGTCCTCCAGAAGCAACCGAATTGGAAACATTACATCGTGGGTGCTGCTTACACACGAAACCAAGTTCTAAGAATGATGCGAAGACTATGGGAATATGCACTTCTGTGGATTCTGTGGAAGGAGTAAGTGGAAGTCTTCCCAGATTTTTTCAGACAATTCATAGTTTGCTAATCACAAAAACGACTGATGTCAACTTGAGTAAAGAAAATCACATTTTCAGGGAGTTGGGAGTACTTGACCAACTAAAAGAAAATTCCTCTAGTGAACTGCACAGTTTCTCTCCACTTTGTGGTCATAGTCAGCAAGGAGTAAAGCTCTGTGAAGGAAAAGAAAATGTTCAAGATGTTGATGCATTTGAAGTTGTTCCAAACAATGAATTATCAACTGAAACGGACACAATGGACATGTCTAATTTTAAAGAGAATCATCTTTCTGGTATGTCTACACTTCATATCTTACTTGTCAACTTGAAAGTATATATTTTATATCTTGGGTTGAAGAGTTGATTGAAGCACATTATTGTCAAGCCAAGAACCAAATGTAAATTTTTTCACCTACCTTGCACAAAAAATAACTTGACCTCCATTATTCCCAACATGTGTGTGTGTGTGTGTGTGTATATATATATATATATATATATATATATATATATTGATTGAAGCTCATTATTGTTAATTGGGAAGTTTTTATTTATTGATTTTTGTCATTTCTTCTATAGTGTTGAAATGCATTTTCAAAAAACTTTTATTTTGCCAACCAATTTTCAGAATGTTACTGTGTTTAATGTTGTGCATAGGTGTAATCTTGATGCTAAACTTGTGATCGTCAATCTTATCTTTGGATAGCTAGTAAATTCATTTCTACTTTTTGATGGTTGCAGGTGGAAATTCTTCCCCATCAAACAAGGTACTCCTTATATGTCTTTTATTCTTTTAAGTACTGTATCCTTTTGGCTAGGTTTTAACACATGCTTGTTTTTGTTTAATCAGACATTCCGGATATTAGTATCTTCAGATTTCTTTATTTATTTTTTCCTGAAAGGTATTAGAATTGTTTATTCACCGTGTGTTGTGCACCATTTGCTTGGCAGGCAAGCAGCTAGTAAGGTCTAAAAGATTAATGTGATTTCTATTAGCTACTGATATTCAGAGTTGGGATTCTGATAATCAACGATATTAGAATGTTAGAGAAACAATATGTACCATTCACCTCAGTGAATCTTATTTGTTGGAGTAGCTATGGATGCTTTGTGTGTTATTGGGGACTAATCACATATCAATTTCCACTTCATTGGCTCGAAAAATAAAGTTGAAGACAATATGTCTTCACTTATGAGCCAGTTAAACTATTTTCCTTAATGGAGTAATGATGTAATCCAAAATGTCTAGATATTATTATATGTTTAACTGTGATTTTGTATTTTTCAATATTAGGATTTGTCAGTTTTATTTAGAAAATTAGGAAATTGTGATCTTAGAATATTTTTAGTTTATTTATTTATTTAGTCTGGAGAACAAGTCATGTACCACAACGGAAGAGGTAAATTTATCAAATAGACTTTTCAGACTAATAAAACCTAATATTGAAAAATATAAAATTAGAATTCATTGAATAATATCTAGACACTTTTAAGTGCTCAAGTAAGACTTTGTAGTGGAAACTTCACTGCAAAAAAACCCGAGGCATAAATGTGAAAGACTGAGAACATACTTTAATTTAAAAAGTGTTTATGATTTGTTTATCGGCGTTGCAACAGCATATAAACTACTTATAAGCAATTTATCAGGAAACTTATAATCTTGCAGTCATATAAATTTATTAGTTTTGCAGGATATCATAGTGGAAACAGATTCACCACCTAATAATGCAATTGCTTCAGCCGGTGAAGTTCGACTCAAACGTCCTATCCCTGAGTTACCTGATATAAACATAGAACTTCCCGCCCTGTCAGTTGAAGAAAACTCAATGGACAATGCAGACCCAAGCACCTCAAAAACTCAGAGTTTGGACATAGATCTACTCCATGCCGAGCAACGTAATAAAGCAAAAGCTGACCATTGCCCAGGCAGTCATCTGGAGCCAGAGTGTAGCAGGAGATGGATTAAGCGTCTTAAGTTGAGTGCGTCAGGTTCCTCTTCTATTGGTACTAAGAGCTTGAATTTGGGGGAAACCACCTCGCATGAAAAAGTAAACAAGTTCTTTAGCAGAATTATTAAAGGCGGGATAACTAACTCAGACCTGACATTGGCTAAATCTGCTGGTAAAGAATTGATGGTGCTACATCAGAAAACAGCCTCAATTAAGAATGGTGAGTCCTCTTCAGTACACAACGTGGATAATGGTGATGATATAACGCTTTCACATTTTTGGATTCAGAGGTGGCTTCATAATCAAGCTGCAACTCCACAGAAGAAACCTGAAACAGTTGTGGTTTGTGAGCCACAAAGTTCCAAGGTAACTTTGGAGGACTTTAGAAAGAAGCAGTTTCCGAGCATAGCTGCTATGGCCCTGATGGGGAAAATCTTGAATGGTTTTCAACCATGTAAGTTCCAGAACAAGGGTTCATTCATAGTCTGGAATACCAAGCGTGTGAAACATACTAGTATTGTATAATCCGGTTCTCTTGTTCAAGACCGGTTGATGAGAAAAACGGTCCTACCTTTGATTAGCTGAATGTGTAATTTCCTATTTGTCTCAGGAAAGATTACTTTCAAGAGTAGACAAATTGATAAAAGTGAAGGAAGGGTCTTCTTCTGGAACAGGTCATATGGGGGAGACTGGCATGTGCATCAGGTCCAAGGACACTGTTGTCTCAATAAGCTCCTTACTTTTTAGTTTGATTTTATTCAAGTTTGATAAACATCTTTAGGATTTGAGTTGGACGGTATGTAATCTTTGCATGGCGGTGATGATTGATGCAGCACTTGTTAGGATGTTTAAACAAAGTCTCAAATTCTTGATGTGTTTACATGCTTTTAGTCGTCACCACAGGGCTTTATGCATTTCTGCTAATCAGAGATGCTTGTGCTTTTAACCATGATGACACGAAAATGGCCACCAATTATATGGTGCCTTGAGTCACTCCGCGAGGGGCAATTTAGACTTTTCAACAATTAAACTAGACCCTGGTTGTTGGAAAGTCCCAACCCATCATGGGAAAAGCTCTATAAATAGCAAATAAACCCTCATAACAGGTAAGAGAAGTGTATACCGGTTACATTCCATGTTGGTTTGGGAACCATATTGAAGAAGATACAACTCTCTTAGTTTTATCATGTTATAACTGTGGCTGCTTAGATGCTATAATTGAGCAACTGATTACATTTGTGGACTAGTACTTTATTTATGTATTGAAATTGACAACATTTTTAGCTGCATCCATATCTTCCTTCACAAACCATGGTTCTTCCATCCATTTCTCATATCACACCCAGCCTGTTCTAGCGCAGCTTCAAAGAAACCCCCTCTGGTGATCACTGAATCCATACATGGTGGAGCAAACTTGATGATTATGTCTCTCAACGTGAGCAATCCTCTTTCTTGCTGTGACTCATCAACCAGAAGGCTAAAATTGCCTTTTTTACGCACTAATCTTTTCATTGCTTGCTTGAGGGTGTCAGTATTCTTGTCAGTAACCGGTGAGTCCATTCTTGGTAGAAATTTGTTTCTCAGAGTAAGACTCCCTGCAGAAAGAAGAGCGCCAAGATCCCGATCAATGGTTGGATCAGAGTCTGCTGTAGAGGTTTCCAGCCGGATAAATTGACCCACAGTTGCAGTCCTAATAAAAGGATTACTGTTATGTGTCACGATTTCAAGAACTAATCATGTAAACAGAAGAAAAAAATAATCAAATGAATGTAAAAGCTTACTTTCTATTGTTAAAGAGGTGATCATTATCTAGAAGATGATATACATCACTGGTCCTTGCACAAACAATGACCATTTCAGTTTCTCTTTGTACTACTGCAATTGCACATAATCGGTTTTCCCACAAAATCCTCATTGCTTCTGCAGTGCTTTGATCCTCATATACCAAAACAGCCCCTTTGTCTTTTTCAAACCTGAACACAGAACGAGAGATAGTAAATGAGCGAAGTGTTTCAGATAAATTTTCGAAGCTTTTGTTCAAAAGCATTTGTAACAACCACCTGCAATCCGATAGAGGCTTGTCTACTATTGTAACACCCCCTTCCCGACTAGTGGAAAGGGAGGCTACGCACAAAGGAACTCTAAGCAGAATGTCAAAATAAAAAGGAACTCTCTTCACACTTGCCCTTGAATCCCCTTGCAAACCTGCCGGAAGAAAAACACAGCATGAGCCAAATGCCCAGTACGGATAAAGAGTACAAAAATAAGAACTGAAATTGATTAACAAAATCAACTGAACCAAACTGAGATTAACAAAATCAACTGAACTGAATAAAATAATCTTACTGAACTAATCTACTCAACTGAAACTGATTTACTGAACTGAAACAGACCCACTGAACTGGACTGACTTACTGAACAACATAAAAGGCTAAATTGAATGGTTGTGTTTATTTCATACCGAGCTCAGAACAAAACAGAAATATACCTTGTCACAAAGACAAGTCAAAATACTGCCACACAGGCAGACACACATTGGACTGCAGATCCAAATGTATGCAAAATCGGAAAGTGTGTTCGGCACAAACAACACCAAACCGCAGAACAGAACAGAACAAATAGCTAGGGTCGACCCATACGCCTCCCACAACAAAACACCAATTGGCCAACTCCCATCGGAGCACACAAAATGGAGACGCCGTGGACTAATCACACTGCCACGGAAGTGTCATGCCTCGGTGCCAAGAGGACATGCCTGTGGTACCCCCACGGGTGGTTATAGCTCAGGTATACCCTACGGTACTTTCTAACAAAAATATCATGTCACAACGAATGCGACACAATATCACAAAAGGGGTTCTAATACGCACATGCTAAACCGAAACAAATCGACACAAAGTCTCCCAATTATACTTGCGTGTACGTTTCTACAGAATCAAAATAAATACTAGACATGCTTAAGAGTACAAGATAAGTTGTGAATATCTAAAATCAAACAAAACTATCATATGCATTTGACTATGAACAATATATCGAAAAAAATATCCAAATTCTAATGAAGAACAAAACAAACAAATTAAAATCAAAGGAATATTGTTGAAGGAGTACGGAATCCGTACCTGGAATACACAATGAAATATCCGAAATTATATTGCAAAACTGACTCGTTAAATTCCCTCCATCGGAACTAATTAAACAAAATAAATGAATTGATAAATAAATAGTTAATCAATTGATTAAGTTTTATACCTTTTCTCTCTCTTAGGCAAATCTGAAATCCTTCCATTCTAAATAAAATTATACCTAAAGTTATACATACACAAATATTCTAATCATGGTAACGTATTAATAAATAATAGTTTTCTTGTTCCTTCCGAAATACATATAAGTATATTTTCAAAAATATTCTTTCCATTTTTAATTCTATTACAAACAAATATTTTATTATTATTATTATTATCTGACAAAACTTTAAAATTACAAAAATATTAATTTAATATTCTAAAATGCTAATTACTAACAAAGATATACCAAAATATATTAACTAACAAACTAAATAGCATACAAAAATTAAAACTACAAAATTAAAACTAATATAGAAAATTAAATAATTGCACAAAGAAAGAAAAAGAGACATACCTGAAATTATGAGGTTCGTAATCCGCCCACGTCCTCGACACCGAAAAAATATTTTAACTATGGAGGTCCTTACTAAAAAGGTCCTCACGCAAAAAGGTTTCCTCACATTGAAAAAAGTCTTAATGGTTGGTGTTAAAATAGGAAGGGGGTATAGTCATATATAGTGAAGGAAAGAGAGAATAGCTTTCAAAATGGGTGATGTGGGACTTCAACGAAACAAAAAAAAAAAAATTGACCGGGTATTATAACTATGCTATCGAACCACTCGATTGGAGAAGCAGGTGGATTACTGCACCCTCCATATATTACTACGAATAAGTGCGTATAGTGTCGATATTTGTTTTGATTCAAATTATCCAATACAATCAAAGGAATAAGAGTAAAATGAACTTCATCAATCCAAAATGTAGGCACATGAAGGTCCATCGATTGATTCCAACGTATGGATTTGAATGGTTTATGATTGGTAGAATCAAATTTTATAATGTCTTTTATGGGAGCACCATATATGTTGTTCTCGTACATCACTTAATCGCATAGCTCAAGGAATCCTGGGTTCTGAGTTCCAATACTCGGAGAAAAATAGGAATAACATAACACTATAAATTACATTCAATATCCATAATCTATGAATCAACTATTTAAAAGGTAAGTGAGTGTGAGGTAGAAATGTTTACTGTACATGCTGCAGTTGTATTCCCGTGTCCAAATATATGAATCTTATTCAACTTCTTTCACTTTATGTAGTCTCAGGTAAATGGTTTCTATTGAGCGTTTTTAAGTATCTCTTATTATAAAGAGTGATACTTTATTGACAGTTATTTTATGGGGGCGGTTTGTGAGAATTTATTGACAGTTATTTTGATGATTTTGGGCCACATCTAATCTTAAAAATCTTTCTCCTTTTTTATTTTTATTTTTTATTTTTCCTTTTTCATACTTTACTCATTTCAACTTCCCTCATCTAATTGCCCACCAAATTATGCTCTCCAACAATTTTACCCATATCTGTTTTATCTTATAAAAAATTTCTTCTCTCTCTTCTGTCATCCTCTAATTTTTCTCCTCTCACTTCCTCATTCATTTCAAAATTATATATTATTCAAACTTAGTTAATTGTGTACTGACAATTATTATGGAGTTCAAATTTTTTTTTTCACATTATTGTGTGCTCATTGTTATGGAGTTTTTAAATTTTCCATAGAAAGATTGAGTTCTTCCACAGAAGACATTCATAAACATCTTCACCCATATAAAGGTTATTTCCTCTTGCTTTCATCTATCTTTAAATATTACTTTTTTGTTTTTATGTTTTTTTCATAAATATAAAAAGTATATTCTTCATTTTATATATATATATATATATATATATATATATATATATTTTTATAATTACACATGGAACACGTGTATCTCCGCCTACTAATATATATTAAGGTTAGCCCATGACTTCTTTTTTATTTTCTTATTTTTTTTGTTAAAGTAAATTTTAGCTTTAAATTTCAATATTAAATAATAACAAAAAGTTATGAGAGAGAGAGAGAGAGAGAAGTGGTGTGTACCAGAGGAAGAGTTATTGATGCTAGGAATAGAGGAGATGGAGACGTGAATTAAAAAGAGTTGAAGGGCACTGTCTGAATCAATTGAAGATGAAGATGATGATAATGATGGTTTAGTGGGTTTAGCATCATCATCATCTTTATCTCTATGGAGACTACAAATATGGCATTTGTTAGGATGAAAAGGAAAAATATAAATATACACAAATCAAACGCAATATCTAAATACAATATCATCCCACAATTAAAAAGTGTTGTGTGACAATGGTGATGATGATGTTGTGTTTGAATTGTGTGTATGTATACTTATCCGGATGAAAATATTCAGGGCCGGGTTCAGGTGTTGGCCAGTATCCACATTACATTTAGCATCCAGTTTAGGTGCTGACCCACATCAGAATTGTACTTGGGGCCCGGTATAGGTGCTGGTCCATTATAATATATTCTAATGGCTTGACTTTCTAGAATAGTCAAAGTCCTCATTTACGTATGATCCAGTTTCCTCATATTGGAGTAATAAGAAGACTTATTTTACAGTTATAAGGGAATTCTAATCAAGATTTTTTCTTTTAATTGGTCTCGGACGTGTATGGACAAAAGATGCTAAACAATTATAAATATAGCCATAAGTTGAGGTCAACGATACATCTAAATTACATTTATTATTATTATTTTCAACAATTTAAACTCTCCATTGTTTACGTTTTTGGCCTGTACTGATTCTCACATCGAAATTATTCTTCGACGGCCCAAGCCGTCAAGTTTTTGGTGTGACCATTAACTGCTACCTGTGCAAATTGCTTGTTGTTGGGTGATTTAGACAAACATACAAATTTTGGTGTTAATAACCGTATGTTTTCTCAACAATTCCTCCCTTTATCTCCTTCACTATCTTTTCTATTTCTCTTAAATTCATTCTCCAGCTTCTTCCGGTTTAATATTCCTCTTCTACTTCCTTCGGTTTAATATTCCTTTACAACAGCTCCCTCCCTCCGTTGCACCTTCTCTCTATATATACTTCTTCCTTTGTGAGATGCAATTTCGTTTCAAAATTATTCATACATTTTTATTTTATTTTTAGGCTACAAAATTAATTTTAAAAATATCATTATTTTTATTTCTTACCCTTACTACAGTTGGATATTTTTAAATAATGTAAGAAATACATATATATATTTGGTGAAAAAAGTCTTTTTTCGAAAAGGGTGGGCTAATAAGAGTATAAGTATCTCCCATATAGCAAATTTTTCAATACATGGCACCAAAAGAGAACCAAAGCCCCATACATACATACAAATAGTGGTCATGTATGAATGTGATATGAATTAATACCTCTTCCTCTAAAATTTAAACAATATGAACGAGTGAAATAATAGAAAATTAATATCAAATTATAAGATTAATATAATTTTAAAAAAAATTAATTTTAAATATTTTTAAACTTAAAATTAACAAGAATTTATTTAATTTATAACAATATAATTATAAAAATCATAAATTACGTAATAATTATAAAATTTATTATTTTCAAAAGTTAAATAAATTATGTCAATTTTAAATATAAAAATATCTCAAATTAATTTTTAGAAAGTGAATACCGATCTTACCGAGGGGAATAAAGCTATTTATCTGTCATTCAGAAACTCAAAAAAGTTCAGTACATGCTACCATCTGCAGTTTTTATTGTTATTCTCCTATTTGACCTTACAACCCAAAGTATCAACTGTTTCATAGGAACATATATTTTACTAAAAGAAAGAAAGAAAGAAAGAAAGGGAAAGAAGTACCCAGCTGATGCAGCCTTCATGTTTTATTCCAAAACTTCTATTTATGCCCTCATATTTACATACACTAGGGGAGCTTCTCGCTTCAAATTTTACAAACAAATAGGTGATCTATAGTCCTTCGTTATTTTCTTTAAGTTTGCAAACAAACAGGTGATTTGTAGTCCTATTACTTTCTTTTATTTTGTTTAGCATCAAAAAGAGCAATTCTATCACTTTCACAATCAAAATGATGCTTACAACTCGCACAATTATTTGATTGTTGTCTTACGATGGTGATCCCCGACCTAATATAGAACCCTTTCTCTAGTATATTTGCTTCTTGAACACCCTGGTAGGCCAAAACATTTAAGATAACGCATAAAATTTGAATTTTATTTGACTTGGGAGTGTTTATGTTTGAAATTTTGGATGAGCAATCAAGCTTACATCTTTATTCATGATGATCGATCACATCTTTGCCAAAGCCCCATACATACATACAAATAGTGGTCATATATGAATGCGATATGAATTAATACCTCTTCCTCTAAAATTTAAACAATATGAACGAGTGAAATAATAGAAAATTAATATCAAGTTATAAGATTAATATTAATTTTTAAAAAATAAATTTTAAATATTTTTAAACTTAAAATTAACAAGAATTTATTTAATTTATATCAATATAATTATAAAAATCATAAATTACGTAAAAAGTAATACTAATTATAAAATTTATTATTTTTAAAAATTAAATGAATTATGTTAATTTTAAATTTAAAAATATCACAAACTGATTTTTGGAAAGTGAATACTGATCTTACCAAGTAGAATAAAACTATTTATTTGTCATTGATCAACTCAAAAAAGTACAGTACATGCTACCATCTGCAGTTTTTATTGTTATTCTCCTACTTGACCCTACAACCCAAAGTATCAACTGTTTCATAGGAACATACATTTTACTAAAAAAAAGAAATAAAGGGAAGGAAATACCCAGCTGATGCAGCCTTCATGTTTTATTCCACAACTTCTATTTATGCCCTCATTTTGACATACACTAGGGGAGCTTTTGGCTTCAAAATTTGTAAATAAATAAGTGATTTATAGTCCTTCGTTATTTTCTTTTAAATTTACAAACAAAGAGGTGATTTATAGTCCTATTACTTTTTTCTACTTTGTTTAACATCAAACAGAGCAATTCTATCACTTTCACAATTAAAATGATACTTACAACTCACACAATTATTTGATTGTTGTTTTACGATGGTGATCCCCGACCTAATGTAGAACCCCTTCTCTCGTCCATCTGCTTCTTGAACACCTTGACAGGCCAAAATATTTAAGATAACGCATAAAATTTGGATTTTATTTGACGTAGGAGTGTTTATGTTTGAAATTTTGGATGAGCAATCAAGCTTACATCTTTATTCATGATGATCGATCACGTCTTTGCCAATCTTTTAACACAGTTACTTCAAAAAGATTATGATAACTTTGTCAGAACTAGTTATTAATGTGTTAGTAAAGTAAACAGAAGATTCAAGATTATTTTATTACTTGATTTTTGAGTTTCGTCCAACCCCAATTGGGACTTTCCCCTCTGCCATAAGAGATGCTATCTTTGATAGTAGGCTGCTCCCAACATATTATTTACTTCATTACCAAAATAATACTTCCCTCAGTCTTTATTACTATTTTAGGTAATCTCAAATTAAATATATATTTATTTTAAATAATTTATTTATAATATTTTTAGTATTAATTGTCATACTTCTATTCTCTACGCATATTTATAGATTATCATTAGTCATGTGCAGAAAATATGCAATTAAATGAAAATTTAGATATGAACAATTTTATCATCTTTCTTAATATGCGTAAAAAGTTAATCAGAACTTTTATCCTGAGACGAATAGAATATTAAAGACGGAGGGAGTATTAAATTTCAATTTATGAGTTTTTCGTAATAAAGTTTACAAGATGTTATACATTTTAATTATTAAAAATATTTTATTTATATATTTATGATAAAATTCTTGGCACTTTTTTTTATTATAAAAAATTACTCCCTCCATTTTGAAATATAAGTTTAATTCTGATTTTCTAAAATCAACTAATCATATGTTCACATTCTTAATAGGATTTATTAAATATTGAAATAATAAATTTTATAATTAATTATATTTTTTATAGATAATTTATAATTTTCATAATTTGTGTGGAATGATTTGACAAAATTGACGAAGATGTGTACTGAAAAATAAATTTTGTTGGGCTTAATAAAGCTAATGGCCTGAAGCCATTAAAATTTCCCCCTATTTTATTCAGCAAATGGGCCTAGCCCATTTATTTCTTCTTTTCTTTTCCTTTTCCTGCTTTTATCAAAAGCACCGTCTTGAGATCTCTCCTCACCAAAACCCTCCCTATATCTCTCTCCTCTCCGCCCAACAACGCACCACACTACCTTCATCATCGGAGACAGTGCCGAATTTCTCTTTCCGAACTCCATTTTCAGACCAAATTCAAGGTGGGTTGTTGAGATTCTAATGGTGACTTTTCCCCCTTCTAATTTCTATGACGGAAATCAGGGTTTTAAGCTAGGATAATGGATTTTTTTTTTCTAATTGCAACTCTCTCTTTTTCTCTCTGTTTCCATTTATTTGCGTTACATGAATTTTCTTGATACTTTATTTTGATTTGGCTTTGTAGAATTTATATTTCCTTGAAAGCTCGATTTTGGTTTGGGTTTAATTGGTTTGCCAGTTTTGGAAATTCGGGACATTGAAATTAATGATACCGATAGTTTTCGTAGTTATACATAGATATGTAATTGTTGGTTTCTTTTACTTTTACGTTACTTTAGTTTTCAAAGCTATAATACTACTAAGGTAATTGGGTAATCTTGTTTACATGTACAGAAACTTGAATATTATTGGAGGCATTTGTTTTTTCTTAGTTTCTGAATGCCATTGTTATTTTTGCTTACATCAAAATTTATCTGCTATGACTAGCTATTTTTCTGCTTTTTGGTGGAATATCATAACTGCATTTGCTGTTGTTCAGATGTTCCATTTTGAATTGATTATTGCCGCTAACTCCTAAATGTAGTGCAGTATGTTTGTTGGGCAAGTATATTTGAAGCTATTCTGCCCCTATGTTTAAGCTGTTTTTGTACTTTTGTTAATGCGAGCAAGTGCCTCATCAAGGTGTTGTACCATGTGCTAAATGACGTCTACCATGCTCTAAAATTAACAAAATCTGCTCTGGAAATAAACACTCTACTGTTCTGTATTTTGAATTTGTGTTTCAGTTGAAGTATTGAATTTGCATTTTTTGTGAACACTGAAAATATGAGACAG
Source organism: Hedera helix (assembly GCA_947179155.2). NCBI lineage: Eukaryota > Viridiplantae > Streptophyta > Magnoliopsida > Apiales > Araliaceae > Hedera > Hedera helix. The sequence goes on from OX359287.1 coordinate 33,583,029, forward strand.
ATAAAGAGGATGAAAATAAAGAGAGACGAAGAAGAGAACACAGAGAGGGAGGAGGAGTCGAAGAGGCTGAAATTACTTCAGCCATCTTCTTCTTCGTCACCTCATCGCCTTGCATTTGATAATGCGCTGCTTCCACTTGCTACTTATGATGATGACGATGATGAGGAAGATGATGAAAAAAGAGAAGAGAAAAACAATATTAAGGATGAAGAGGCCAAGGAAGAGGAGGAAGACGATGATGAGATGGGAGTAGACCAAGGTAGGCGTAATCGGATGATTGAGCTTCGGAAGGACTGCCCGTATCTTGATACTGTCAATCGCCAGGTATTCAATGCATTTTTTCTGGTTGATGCCTTTCCTTATTCCTCATCTTTTATTTTTGTTAGGTATGGGCTTATAGTTCAATAGTTAAAAATTTGCTGCAGCATCTCCCTATTAATGCATATGTTTAGATGAAAGTTGTTATTAAAATTTAGTAACCTTTATCACTATAGGCTTAAAGTTCATGATTAAGAAACCCTTAAAACACCTTTATTAGTGTTTACTATTAAATACAATTCATCAACTGTATATGTTGAATGAAGGTCTTACGTCTTTTTTCACGCTATTTTTTTGCCTGAAAGATCACTATATTAATCTGTAAAGCCAATACGTGGGAGTACATTAACATAGTGAATTATTGCTTAAAATGTGTAAATTTACTTACGAAGAAGATTTATATTGCGAGAAAAAGATGTCAACTTTTGTTGCGAGTAGACACATCAATAAATTACCCATGTATTTGTATGAATTTACAGACATGTTTTTTTAACAATATATAGGACTCATTTACTTATGCTTTGTGCGTGTATCGTAGTTATTAGAAGTAGAACAGGCTGTCAGGACCATTGAGGGGTTTGGTTTTGTCATGGGACAACTGCTCATTGTGTTACTTAACAGTTAGGGTATATAATATATTATGTATATTAGGCTTATATTATACACAGTACTCCTCTACTTTTCTTCGAGTGGTTGTACCATCAACTGGTTGGACAATGAACCGTGACCCTCTATCTGTCAACCGGTTCAATCTCTGGTACGGGTCTGATAATTTATGGTGTGTATGCATTCTATTAGTCCTTAGTTGGAAACTGTTGTATGTAAATTATTATAATTTGTACTTGTGAGCATCACATTCTTCATTGCATAGTTCTGGTTTTTTGTGCTTGAATTTTTAGATTAACTTGGTTGCTCATCAATGTATGCAGGTTTTGGATTTTGATTTTGAAAGGTTCTGTTCTGTATCTCTGTCAAATTTGAATGTATATGCATGTTTGGTTTGTGGGAAATATTTTCAAGGAAGAGGACAGAAATCTCATGCATATACTCATAGCCTTGAGGCTGGACACCATGTTTACATCAATCTTCAGACAGAGAAAGTTTATTGTCTTCCGGATGGATATGAAATCGATGACCCATCATTGGAGGATATTCGACATGTCCTGAACCCAAGGTTTGCTTATCTATCTGTTTGATTGTTTTTACTTGCATATTGTATGTTCTCTTCTGGCAGAGTTTTTTTTTCGGTTGTGGGGGGAGGCTGTTTTTTGGGTGTGCATGTGAGCAGATGGGTTCATCCATGAATATTGAAGTAGAAGGATAACTTGCTTCGTAGAAGTTTAAGGAGCCTCTACATTATTCACCATCATGAGCTATATTCAAATCATCTTTTACGAATCTTAATATTTTTGAGCAGTCCGTTCATTTGATGCTTTTGAGTATTTCTTTTTTCAGGTTCAGTAGGGAGCAAGTTGATCAGCTTGATAGAAACAGGCAGTGGTCTAGGGCACTTGATGGATCTGATTATCTTCCTGGAATGGTACCCCGAGTCGTTTTTACTTATAAAGGCTTAAAATTATGTTGCCAGTTTTTTTAAAATAATTGTTGATGTCCTTTCTTGTCAATGTTTAGGTGGGACTGAATAACATCAAAGAAACCGATTTTGTGAATGTCACAATTCAATCTTTAATGCGTGTCACTCCATTGAGGAACTTTTTCCTTATCCCCGAAAATTATATACACAACAGATCTCCTCTTGTTCAGCGATTCGGGGAGCTCACACGTAAGATTTGGCATGCCCGGAACTTCAAAGGACAGGTTTGATCCTGATGTCTATCCATTTACTTATAGTTATTATTTGTTTATTTCCTTTGAATGTTTTAACCTAAAATTATTTATCTGTGCAGGTGAGCCCACATGAGTTTCTTCAGGCGGTTATGAAAGCCAGTAAGAAACGCTTTCGAATAGGTTCCCAATCTGACCCTGTTGAGTTTATGTCGTGGCTTCTTAATACTCTGCATACAGATCTTAATACTTCAAGGAGAAATCGCAGCATTATCCACGAGTGTTTTCAGGTTTACCTAGTTTTATGATATCAATATGTTATAAAAAATTTGTTTAGCTTTGTTTTTATTAGTCCCAAGTGCATTTAGATCGCATTTTAATGATTTCCAGGGAGAACTGGAGGTTGTGAAAGAAGTTCATGGCAGAGCTATTGCTGATAAGAAAGAGAATGGAGATGTCCTGAATAATGGCAGTGCTGGAGATAGTGTAGTTGAAGTAAAAAATCTTGTCCAAGAGACTAGCAGAATGCCATTTTTAATGCTTGGCCTGGATTTACCACCGCCTCCTCTTTTCAAGGATGTGATGGAGAAAAATATAATCCCTCAGGTATATATCTGTCTTAAATGTCTTTATTTGGTCATCATTTACCAAGTGTTGAGATATAAAGCCCCAGATTGGGCAATCTAAGTCCTGAGCTTATTATATAATCCTAGGAGGCTACTCCAGTTGTTGCCAATTAATTTTGAGTCGGATGCTTCAATATGTTATGATAGCAGACAATTCATTCGTGTATGAGGCAAGGACCCACATGCTCCATGTCACCCAATATTAGTTATCCACATTAGGGGGAGTGTTTTGCTTCCGCTCAAAATTACGCCACACGTTGGTTGGCTTCAACACAAAGTATGTCATTCATTTCTTTTCAATGTTAGCTATGGTCTAAGGTCTCAATTGTTGGCGAATATTCTTTGAAAAAGGAGTACATGTGTATTTCTTGGTTTCATATTTTTACATGTTAATGAAATTCATAGTGGCATTGATTTGATCAAAAATGAATAGGAGAATGACACAGAAATATGGATGAATTACTTAAAGATTCTAAAACTGTGCCAAACAATAACTTGTTTTTCTCAAGACATGTTTTTAGTATCAATGTATTACAAATCATGTTCAATAAACAAATTTACAGAGAAAGTTCTTCATTCAGGGAGAAATCATATGCGACTACATTATGTTTTGAGATATCTAAGTCTTATGTATGGAGATGGATTATATGCAACTAGATTATGTTTCGAGATACCTTATGCCCAGCACTTAAGTTGGGATATAAATTTATTTTCCCCTGATCGAAAATTACCAGGAAGTAGAATTCTAAACTGTAAGGGTATTTTGTTAATTAGTCATAACATCAGAAAGAAGGAAAAATTGTAAATGCGCTATATGCATTTCTAGCAATCGTATAGAGCTATCCAGACTAAGATGAATATGAATTGGCTTATGTGGTTATCTGTTGGTTGAGTAATGTATACTGGAGCACATTTCTGCTCCATCAAATTCTCACCAAACCCAGGAAATATATAAACCAATATTTGATAAAAATAAGCACTACGAGGTCCTTGCTTCAATTTTTTTTCTCTTTTTTCTGGCTTGTGGAAAATAGTTTTGATTTTTTTGTATGAGTAACCTAATCTCTACACTATTGAAGTAAAGTAATTATTTGCATGAAGGTCATGTAGTAGCACGTTTGTTTTTAATTTTCCCAAAGGTCATGTGTTAGTAGGTAGTGGTTGGTGCCTATTTATTTTCTTTTGACGGCATTGTAGGTGTCCTTCTGAAGTAGATGCTGAAACTTGCATATCTTCTCTTGATCTTTCCAATACTGCCATGTGTTTTGTTTTCAAAGAATTTTATGAGCTGATACGTGGACTGATCTTGACCTTGTGAAAATGGTTTTAGGTTCCACTTTTCAACATACTGAAGAAGTTTGATGGTGACTCTATCACAGAAGTTGTGCGTCCTCATATAGCAAGGATGAGATATCGTGTTACAAAGCTGCCGCAGTATCTAATACTCCACATGCGTCGGTTTACCAAGAACAATTTCTTTGTGGAGAAGAATCCCACGCTTGGTGAGTGTATATTCATTTTGAACAGTAACCTCACCTTAGTGAGTATGTTGGTATGTCATTTTTTGCTAGGATCAAAGTGCCTTATACCGACAGAAGCTCATTTGGAATGCCAAAAAAAATTAAAGTAGGATATGGTTACAGTTTCCTCACAATTGATGCATAAGCTTTTACTTATTCAACGAAAACATAATTGGTGAAAGAAGAAGAAACAGTTCATCTTAAATTTTTTACTTCGGAAATATTGCAATTTTAACCGAGTTGTGCGAACACATAATTACACATTCTTACAAAGTTAAATTGAGAGGGACAACGATAAAGATGGGATAGGGTGGGTCGACACACATTGGATAGTGTAATTAGTTATCATATATAAAGGTCATAGGGCACGGTCAAGTATGTATTACTTGTAGTGGTCAATAGTCTTTTGAGGTTTTGAGCCCTATAATTTTAGTACAAGATTCTGTAGCAGTAGTTTTTTTTTCATGTTTACAGGCACTACTCCCTGGTAATCATCTACATAGCTCTAAATACTAATTCCATCATCATTTCCTTTTTATATTAATATCCATACAAATTTGATGCGTATATCCTTGCTTCAACTTTTCCTTTTCCACAGTTAATTTTCCTGTTAAAAATCTGGAGCTGAAGGATTATATCCCGCTCCCAGCCCCCAAAGGAAATGAGAAGTTGCGGTCCAAGTATGATTTAATTGCCAATATTGTACATGATGGGAAGCCAGGTGAAGGGTCCTACAGAGTTTTTGTACAGCGGAAGTCGGAAGAATTATGGTAATTTGGAACCACTTTTCATTTTAGAAATATGGTTTGAATTTCCATGATTTAATTGACTGATAACTCTTGTTGTCATCATTTTTTCAGGTACGAGATGCAAGATCTACATGTTTCTGAGACTCTTCCACAGATGGTTGCACTCTCTGAGGCATATATGCAGATATACGAGCAGCAGAAGCAACACTACTAATGGTAGCAGTCTTTTTGTTGTCAAAAGGAATTTTTTCTTCTCGAGTAGAGAATGGATTTTAAAATGTCTAAAGTAATGTGATACAAGGATACAGCTTCATAGTAAGTTGTGGCTATTTTGGACTCGAGTCTGCCACTAATTCCCCTTCAAATTATTGGAATAGGCAAAGGATTGAGTTGATGATAAAGAAAAAGTTTAATATTCCCTCCCCCTCCCCCTGCCGCCCCTTGTATGTACTTGTGAAGTAAATCTTCTTCTTTTGTCTCACTTCTTTCCCCAACACTGTTTCTGAGTTTTGGACGGAAAAGAACAGAAAACTTAAATTAGAACATAAAAGAAAAGAATATAAAACTTAAAAGTTTTCTTTTGTGTTATTTATGAGTTTTTAATAAAAATAAATAAAAAATTTAAAAATTTTCTTTTCTAGTGTTTGAGTTCGAAAAGAAAAGAAAAATATTATTTTTACAAAATTACTCTTTTGTTGATTATTTTGAATTACCAATTATTTCTTACTTAAAAATTTTCTTTTCTTTTGCGGATATTTTTTATGGGAACTTGTTTTTTTGACAATAATAAAATAGGAACTTGGAGACCCACATAAAAACTTCTAACGTGTTAAATCAAAATGATAAATGAAAAGGCATGAGTTGTAATCTGTTCCCTTGAGCTCGTCCATAAAATGAACAATTCATCCATTCTATTTGTTCACTTCAAATTTTCTTTCTTTGAAGTAAGAAATTCATTTGTTATTTCGTCATATTTTTCCTATACAAGTAGTCATGAAATTAAAAAAAAGTAACACGTATATATAAATAACACACAAAACAATAGATAAATAATAAAATAACAAATTTAATCTCATATTAACAAGAAGCAAAATATCATTCAAGATACATTACCAATACTCGTCAAATCAAGTATACAAATTTGTGATTACTTTTTTTTTATTACATATCTGTTTTTGGAACATGTATAATTGATGAAATACAAATAGACGGAATAAGATCCCAAGACGAATAAAGCATGGAAACGTTATTTAAATAGGGTCGAATTGCTACGCTTGATTAAAAATTGAGGACATGCAAGAGCAGATAATATAATTTTGTTGACAAACACGAGTGCAGCAAGAAGAGTAAGAAGAAGATGGAGGTTAATTTACTTTGCAAAGTCGATTGCAGATGCCAAACACAGAGAAGTTTCTTTCTCTCTATCGGTGTAGGTTTAGTAGATATGTAATAAAAATAAATTGAGGACATGAGTTGTAATTTAAAATTTATTATACTGAAAGTTAAGGATAATATCGGAATTATAAAAATATTACTTATCCCGTTTTTTTTCCTGTTCAAATCTTGTCAATTTTAGATGGAAAACTTTGACAGAAAAAGTGGCCAAGTTTTTTATCCATTTTTTTTTTCTCTTTTATGTTTGTTAAAAAACTTAGAAACACAAGAATTGGACAGAGAACTTATATTTTCTATCCATTTTTTTTTCTTTTCTGTCCATTTTAAAACTCAGAAACAGAGTTTAAATGAATTGAGGATGGGACAAATAGTTGTTCTTGTGTATTATTTGCATCACAGCTCGTTCCCTTGCCCGTTGGCTTCCTATATATATATATATATATGATTGACGAGGAGTAAGTAATCTGCTTTGAAAGTTGTTTATATGATTTTATTTGTAAGATCGTAATTCAATTTTACCTTTTTCAAAATAAAGAAATTTTTAAATTTGAAGCATCTTTTATTTTACACTGCACCTTTATACCTTTTAGGACTAAAACAGTTGATGATGGTACAGTCCTATCTTTTCCTAATGCATTTCCGTGCCTATAAATATTACTTCCATTATTTTAAAAAAAAATCCTTTTTAATGTGAGATAAATGATGAGTTAGTTAAAATTGTCACTTGAAGGGTTGAAACATCTGGAAATTTTTTGTTAATGCAGACTGCAGGCTACATATTACATCAACCAGGGTACGTACATTAATTTCCCTAATTCTTGACATGGTGAACCTATAACATGATTTAGAGGGGATATCTAGACTAAAATTTTGACATTTTAAAAAGATAGCACAAGAGTTGAAGCACTATATATATATATATATATATATATATATATATATATATATATATATATATATATTCCTAATAATTGCAACAATTTAATTAGCCAAAGATTTATCTTATTCTTGATTTGAAGTTAACTGAATCATAATATTAATTCTACATAAAATATAGTGGAGGAATCCATGGGAGAACATAAACTTGGATACTCGAACATGCATCTTATAATATTCCAAATATTTTCCATATTTAATTACCCATGCATGCATGCATGATCCATGCCACAAATACTTTCTATACAAATTAATGGCTGCTTAGGATATCCTAAACCTAAAGTGATGAGAATCCCGATTTGACGTAGAAGGCAATTAATAGTCCTATGCTTAATTATTCGAGATTATTCTCAACGTAGCTAGGATAAGTGGAAACTTTAAAATAAGTGGCTGCCAAGTGGCCAAAAACTCTAAATTATTAGGCACACTCTTTCATATCTCCTTTATAGCCCTTTTTCTTCTTCTTCTTCTTCTTTCCTCCAAGTGTGTGTCTGTGTGATTGCTCATGAATCACATTTATCCAACAACTCCTATAACCATAATCATCCAACATCTTTTAATTAGTAGCTTCGTTGATTCTTTGGAGTTTAAACATTTTGATAATTGTTTAAATAATTGACTTAAATATATAATAATTATTTAAGAAATGAAACTTTTGAGAATAAAAATTTGTAAAACCCCGGTGTAATTTGGTAGATAATTTAGGCTAAATATATTTCTCAATTTGTAATTATTTTAACGCAAAGATTAATCACAAATGTTTCTTTACCACGAAAAAGAGAACACTTTTCCCAGTTTGCGGAATAATAGAGGGACAACGCAAGTCACGTGACCAAACAGTACCCGAAACAAAATCATAAATAAATAATAACCAAAGTTCTATGTTCTTATATTACGTTTGAATTAAAGGAATAAAAAAAATGGAATGAATGGTAGAATGATTCATTCCATTTCAGCTGAAATGAGTTATTCCATACCATTCATCAAAAAATAAAATTCATAAATTTGAAAAGGATGAGAATGGTCTTTTCTATTCCAATAGATCAATCAAACACAATTTTTTTCATTTAATAAGAATGAATCATTCTATTACCATCTTTATTCTTTCGATTCAAACGTAACATTAAATTCTAGAGAGAGAATATTTTTAAAAAATGAGTGTCTATACTCTATTGCATGCTGCTCTCTTTAGATAAGTAATAACAGAGTGAACTGCTTCATGTCTAAATCAAAGGTCCCAAGAAATAGCTGAAAGTGGGAAAAGGGTTTAAATGGACCCTAAACCCTAGCCTCCACATACCAACGAAACAATCATCTTTTAATAAAGAAAAAACTCCATAAATCTCGGTAGTCTCTCATTGAAAACTTAATCAACAACTTGCATACTATAATTGAGCCTTAAACAATTCTCAGGCTCCACATCAATAGTAATTTACATCATAAATTTTACTGCAGGTCGAAAATACAAATTATTTTGTCGCTCAAAACTTAAGTTATTATTAAATGAAAATAAAATTTGAGGCGTAAATCGATGATTTTAAGCTTAAATTATATAATTCAATTTTATGATTTTACATATATATATATATATATATATATATATAAACTTCATAAGATTACTAATTATTTTGTGGTTAAAGTCTGTTAAGCTAGGCGTATTTTTTCTTTTCCAATAATAGACAAATAAAAAAGGACCGAGTCCATTATTATAGGCCTGGGTGGGCCCGTGGGCTTTCTTTTAGTAGGGGCAATTGTGGAGTCGCGGTGAAGTGAAATCTTCAAAAGGCGGAGATTTTGGTTACGTGGCAAATTTCTTAGATGGTAAGGAAGGTGTTTTCAGTCCAATCAAACTCTTACATTTTGGGTGGAAGTTTGCCACGTGGACCTTTCTTCTAAAACTTGTCTTCCATCTGTGAATTGAGAAATGATATCCATATTATAAAGTAGCTTTTTAGAGCCTTTTGTTTTTATAATTTTAATTATATTATTATTTTATATGAATTTTTTTATTATACTATTTAGTCCTTTAAATTTACACACGTATTGCTTGTACCATCTAGTACTAGCATATATTGAGAATTTATGTGAGAATTTATTATCAGTTAGATATAAATATATTTTGTAATTATAATTTGATTAAAAAAATATAATACATAACAGAACTCTTATAAATTTCAATAACACTGGCAAATTTTCTATTTAACAATTATCAGTATGGGGTTTTATTATAAATTATGATATTGTAAATATTTTATTATTTTTTATAAATATATTATTGAATTTATTATGTAAAACGGTCCTAATAAAAAAATAATTTTCTTTTAAAATTATATTATTTAACTTATAATAAAATTTTACTTATACTTTAATATAATTATACTTATATTTAATCAAGGTAACATATTCAAGTTATACAAGACAATCTATGCGAAAAAATATTTTCCTCTCAAACTATATTATCTAAATTATAATAAAATCTTATTTAATAATAGTAATAAATTAATATTAAGTAAGATAATCTCATGATTATTTTCTTGTAAATTATGTTACTATTTTTATTTTTGACTCAATTGAACAGAACAAAAGATCTTGTTGTAGAATTATAATATTATTATGAATGTTTTGAAATTTATTTTTGCAAATTCTTATTAGATAGAGTAATTAATTTTTAATTTTTATTTAATAATATAAATATATAATTGAGTAGTATATTATATTTTTACTTTAGTAATAATAATAATTATATTATCTAAATAATAATTAAATCTTATTTAAATAATAAAAATTATATTATCTAAGTAATAATATAATTTTACTTAAATTTGTATTTATATTGTTGTGTGCGAGTGACTATCAGCCACCCCATTCTGTATTACAGTAAGAGAAAGGAAGAGTGAATAAATACACGACCAACCTCCCAAACTTTTGCCATTCAAAATCAAGCAGAAAAGAAAAAAGACAAAAGAAGAGGGAAACAAACCACCCACCCTCCCCCTCCCCCTCCCTCACCACCACAACCAGTAATATTCTCACACTCACACAGCATCACTCTCTCTTCTTTCATCCTGGCCTTCTTTCTCTCCTCTCTATGATCACTCCAAACTCTTGATCCTAAACCAATCCCCTCTTGAGTGAAATCCCCAAAATCCTCAAATCCCATTCCAATTTAGGAGATTTTAAAACAACCCCACAAAAATGGAGTCATTTGACATCAAACTTGAAAAGGCCAATGCAATCTTGAGGTACAAAAGACTTGAAAAGATGACTGCTTTATTCAGGTTCATGGAGCTCTGCATCTTCCTCTTCATAATCTCAAGGATTTCCACTCAATTGCCCTTTGCTTTCAAACTCTCGGGTGATTTTTTTCGCGGTCTCTCCATCACCATCTTTAGCCCTGGCTTTATCTTCATCCTTGGAAATGCAATTGTCCTCATTCTCTTCTTCAAATCTGACCAAATTCCATCTCAAGAAAGCAGAAGCATTGATTTTTGCAAGGAGTATGATGAAAGTTGTGAAAAGAGAATGAATATCAATCACATAGAGAACAAAAGCATGAAACAGGAGAAACAGAGCAAGTGTGAGGAGACAGAAGCTCTTGCTGATTTGTGTAGTTCTGAGGATAAGAAGATGCATAGGAGTCACTCGGTGGATTTAAAGAGATACCATCATGAATATTCTCGCCGGGACTTGAGGCGATCGGTGACAGAAAGGTGCAGGAAAAGTGTGAATTATAGCGAAGGAGTCGATTCATATGCAGAGGATGAAATGAGCGGTGATGAGTTCCGGCGAATGGTAGAAGCTTTTATTGCCCGGCAACAGAGATATTTAAGGGAAGAAGAGTTCTCAGCTATTGTGGCTTTTGGAGCATAATTAGATCATGGGGAAACAGAGATGCCCTGGTTTCTCTCTGTTTTTTTTCATATAAAAACTATATTGCTAATTAATTAGAAGGCAGTGTATATGATAATTACGAACTTCTTTTTATGCCATGGATGTTGTCTAGTTAAAAGGTAATGATAACTAAGGAAATTTTCTGTATATATTTTAAAATTTTCATACTCTCTTGTATTCTTGAATGTCAGTCAAATCAAGATCTTATTTTTTTTTTTTTTTTGAGGTGGACAATAATTCAAGGATTGAAATCGAAATGGCTTGATCAACATCTTGTTAGATGCCAAATGAAAATTCATATGGAAAATTGATAGTTTCGCAAGACCTCACTCACATGAAAGTGGACCTCACTTACTAACTTACTATTCATGTCATGTGAATGAGGTATTGTGAAACTATTAATTTTTCTTATGAAAATATTAATTCTCTATATCTATACAGCTAAATTAGAGATTCAGATTTTTGAAAGAAGGAAAGATGGTTAGTCATTTCTTGCATATTGATAACAGGGAGGGGCTTGGCAATGTTTTTGGATAGAAAAAGGAAGGAAGTGGGAAAATGGGAAGAATAGTAATATTCTATATTCTTAATATATAAAAATTAATGCCATTATGCAAATTGCCTTTTGAGTATTTGAAATTTCACTTTTGCATTATTAAAGAAAGTATACAGTAAACTCAACAAAGTGGTGATATTGTTTGGCAAATGAGTCACTTCTTTCACAGCAGAGGCTTCTGGATCAAGAATTTAGAAAAAAGTTATCTTTATCTTGATATTAAACTAGTAAACCTGATTAATACCTAAAAACAGAATCATAACCCTGATTAGGACTCTTTCTAAAGTTAATTGCATGGTGGATTGTTGTATTTATAAATTTTATTTTTTGGGGAAGATATGAAATGACTCATTTTAGCTGGAATGAAATAAATCATTTCACTTGACATTTTATTTTATTCTCTATTCATTCCTTTACCAATTTCATTCATTAAATCCAAACGTAAAATTAGTATTGAAGTCCAAGACTCTTTTTAATACCAAAAATAGAAGACGTTATTTATTAAATTTATGTTCAAGTATATCTTATACAAACCTTAATATTGCGAAGAAAAAAAAAAGGTTAATAAAAGTATAACTCTCTTTTTATTTTTTGATTTTTTTTTGTTACAATTTTGAAACTACGTCCCGAAGGCAAAGAGATGAAGGTTTGTAAAATAAAGTACTTTTACACTATAACATAAAATGAAGCTAATAAAAGAAACACTAAAATGAGACTTGTAATTGAAGTTTAGCCTTGTTAATAAATATGAATGGAGAAAAACCAAAAAGCCACCATGGAAGTAGAGCAAGTGCTAAGAATGAATGGAGGAGATGGAAAAACTAGCTACACCAGTAACTCCTTAATTCAAGTTCTCTCTCTGCCATGTTATTCTCATAAATATTAACAATGTACACTACTTTATCAACTTTTTTCAGCTAATATAATGTGCATTCTTTGTTACTAAACTTTGTTGTTATTTTGTCAGAAACAGGCAGTGTTAAAGGCAAAGCCCATAATATTGGAGGAGAGCATTAAAGAGCTATTCTGCAACAACTTTCAAGATTCTGAGTGCATAAAAATGGCAGATTTCCTAGTGAGGGATATAATGGATATGGACATAATCAACGAAAAGAATATCCACAAGGCACCAGTGTTTCAAGTGTTCTTGAATGATCTTCCAGGTGATGATTTTAATACAATTTTTAAGTCATTGCCTAGTTTTTATGAGAAACTGCACCAAGAAAAGGGAAGGACTTTGGTCAATGTTTCCTAGCTGCAATGCCAGGGCGGGTCATTTTATGGAAGGCTATTTCCTAATCAGTTTATTCACTTCGTTCATTCTTCTCATTGTCCTTCTCAGGTTAGTTTTCTTTGATCCTTCTTTACTGAGATTATATGATTGATGGGATACAAATCTTTAGGAAAAGCGAACGGAAGATCTAACAGAATTTAATTTCAACATTTCTCTTTTATATCATCTCTTCTCCTAACACAAGTTTTAGAAAAAAGTTATTCATTATAGCCGTTCTGCTTGATATTATGTTGATTTATTATTTTTCTGTTGCATAATTATATTTAAGAACATGAATTTGATCAGAAAATTTTGTATTTAGTGAAAACTAAAATGAAATAATTATGTTTAAATATAAAAGTAGATTATGTTGAGGTATCGCGTGATAGTAAAGTCTCACATCGAAACATAAAGAAAAAAATTAAGGACATATATGCTGTAATGGATCGTAGACGTTTTACCTTTTAGGTCAAGATTTGATTTCAAATGAGTATATATGAGTCGAATATTTTCAACAATGATAGGATTATCATACAAAATGCAAAGTTATCTCAGTTTTATGCTATGAATTTTATTTACGTAGATACATTTATTACACATCTTAGCCTTGAGAGGCATCCCCTCGACCGACGGGGCTTTGGGAGCCTTGGGCTATGAGTTCCTGGCCTCGGCCTTCGGACTTGCAACATGGCCCTTCTTGAGATGGAAGTCAGGACTGTTGTACTGCCAGTATATACTAAGCTTTAAAATTTATTTTATTTCATTACACAATATACACTAAGGTGCCAATGAACGTATGTAACTCATAAAACAGATAATAACTTGCCCTGTTTTAATTGATTATAAATATTAATAAATTTTTAATATTCAAATTTCACCACCGACTTGTTAACTATGTGTCATTTGTTTCTAAAGGTCTTTTTTTCATAGTAGGAAGCTTATAGTTACTATATAGAGTCTTTGCTAAGTATTGAACACTTGTCTTGAGAGATGAACTCGTATATATGACGTTGCACAATAAAGAAATAAGTATTAATGGTTTACCTATTAAGATACTTTTAGTCTCCTTTTTATCGAAAAATGTTATGATGTCCGAGAGATTGCCTGGAATGCTACATTAATCTCTCGGACACCATAACCCTACTCTTTATTATCTAACAATCTTAATTTTCAATTATGCGAAAATGCTACATACACCTAAACCTAAACTGTGAACATATATTAAGGGACCACGCCAATTTCATGCTTGGTGACCAGTACCTAATAAAATGCTTGCAGGTCCTTGAAGGCCTGATTGACGAAGAAGGAACCCATTTAAACAACGGGAATATATACATAGCAAAAACAAGCTCAGGTAGTGTGGTGAAAGCATATTATGAAGCATTTGAGAGGGATTTCAGATTCTTCCCAAGGTCGCGTTCCGAGGAGATGATGGAGATGATTTCTGGAGGTCGTATGATCCTTACAATAGTTAGTAATGATGATCATAACAACGTTTATGTTAAGAAAACAAATGTCTCACGATATAGAGAAATTGAAAACTGAGAATGAGGACACAATTACACAACACAAAAATTATAGTAGAAACTCCAAACTGGAGAAAAAACCACTTTCATCACCAAAGACAACCAGAGAAAATTCACTATGTAAATAATATTACAATCACTAACACTTTCAAAAAAAAATTCACTTCCACAAGAAAGATAATTCTTCCAAAAGAATTTTCCCACACAAAATTCTCTAACTCTTGGATACCTCTTATCCTTCTATGCTCTCGGATCTCTCTTGCTTTTGCCCGACTCCTCTTCTTGGGGTATTTGAAATGGGAAGCAAATGCTTCCTTTTATAGTACAAGAGAAGAGACAAAATCACACATATCATAGAGCCAATTCAAGAACCAAATACATCCAAAATAAGAACCAAATCTTGCATTCAAGAACTAAATCTTGCAATTAATAACTAAATCTTGCAATTGTTGACAAGGCTCACCATCTGACAAAAAATGAGACAATCTTCAACAATTGGTATTTTAACCAATATCCTAACAATCTCCACCTTAGTTAAAATAAAATAATCACCACAACTTCTGCTATTATTGTCTTCACCAGCAGTCATAATTCTCGGTATAGAGAAATATCATACTCCACCATAACGAGTACACACATAGAGAATCAACCATTCTAAAAATTTTCATGTTGAACAAACTTGCTGAAAAAATTATGGTGTTACTTCCATATTGGCTTTCCAAGAAGTTCATCAGCCATCGACATTTAGAACACCACACACCTTGCATCAATGTCAACCAATGCCCGTATGCAAAAGACCCGCTAATAGTAACACATCCTCTTTTATGGCAATTTTGGATACTAGCAGCATGCCATGAGGATGTTCATACTTTTTCAGTAAAGATCGGGATCGTCTCGGTCACTATGGGTAGACATAATGTTAACTTGGAGCTATTTGCCGAATTAGCTCCACCTTTCAGATAATTTCTTTTCAGGTGCCCAGATTGTCCACACCACCAGCAAATCGATTTCTTTTTTCACAGAGTTATTCTTTTTCCAATTTCCAGCTACCATTGAAGCTGAGTTTTCAGGTGAAATGTTATATCCACCACTCAACCTCTTCTCTTCAGAGAAAATTTTACCGGTAATTTCTGATAACACAATTTTCTCCTTCCCATGAATCAAAATGGGCTTCACGTGTTCGTAAGAATTTGGAAGAGACCAGATGAGCCTCAACACTATATCCTCATCATCCATCTTTACTCCAATGGACTCCAATTCAGAGACGATACCATTTAAGACACTAAGATGGTCAGAAATGTATGTGCCTTCATTCATACGCAAAGTATGAAACTGTTCCTTAAGATATACCTGATTGTAGAAGCCTTTTGCTTGATACATTTCTTCAAGATTCTCCTAAAGCTTTAATTGGCTTTTGAAATTATTTGTACATTAGCTAGAACATTTTTGGCCAAAGACAAATGAATCATACTCACAACTCTCGAATCGAATTCTTCCCAATCTTTATATCTCATACCAGATGCTGAATCTTGTATACTGGAATTGGATGCCGAATTTTGTTTACTGGAAACAGGGGTCAATCGCCCCTTCAACGCCTTGTGTAACTTACATTGAATCAGCACATCTTTGACTTGAATTTACCACAAGCCAAAATTGATTCTCTACGTCGGTTTTCATGCCAAACATTTTGCTTAAAGAACCAAACTCTGATACCAATTGTTAAGAAAACAAACGTCTCACGATATAGAGAAATTGAAATATGAGAATGAGGACACAATCACACAACACAAGAATTATAGTAAAAACTCCAAATCGAAGAAAAAAACACTTTCGTTGCCAAAGAAAACCAAAGAAAATTCACTATATGAATAATATTATAATCACTCACACTCTTAGAAATTTTCTCACATCCACAAGAAAAATAATTCTTGGATACCTCTTATCCTTCTATGCTCTCGGATCTCTCTTGCTTTTGCCCGACTCCTCTTCTTGGGGTATTTGAAATGGGAAGCAAATGCTTCCTTTTATAGTACAAGAGAAGAGACAAAATCACACATATCATAGAGCCAATTCAAGAACCAAATACATCCAAAATAAGAACCAAATTTTGCATTCAAGAACTAAATCTTGCAATTAATAACTAAATCTTGCAATTGTTGACAAGGCTCACCATCTGACAAAAAATGAGACAATCTTCAACAATTGCTAATTTAACCAATATCCTAACAGTTTATTCTTCTGGTAACTGTAGATGTACTGTCTAGGAATTATTAGGAATCACACTAAATGAAATGGCCCTAAAGGCATCATTATTCACTACGTCCAAAAATGAGAGTTTCAAATGACTTCTTTGATTTTTTTAAAGCGTATTAAGGTCTAATCAGTTTAGAATTTTTAATTTATTATTATTATATAAATCAATGCAGGGTTGATTGAAGAGTCAAAATTGGACAGTTTTAATCTGCCATATTATGCACCTACTGCAGAAGAAGTAAAGCATGTAATTCAAGCAGAAGGGTCGGTCAAAATCAAGAGATATGAAACTTTTAGAGTGGATTGGGATGCTAAAGTTGCCGCTAACGGTAACCAAAGCTTGCTGCCTGATGAAAATATGAGAAGTAAACAAGTGGCAACGAATATAAGAGCTGTGGCAGAATCTTTTCTAGAGGGTCATTTTGGAGTAGAAATGATAGAAGGTATGCCAAGAAAATAGATGATTATTTAGAGGTGAATAAAGGTGAGTGTATAACTATGGTCATTTCCGTGATCAAGGATTGAGCAAGTCTTTGTTTAAGTTTGCAGGATTTCATTGCCCAGAATATTTCGCAGAATATCGAAAAATTATGTCACTATCAATAGAAGGCAGATTAATTAATAGCCCTCACATTAATATAGTTTAGCATGATTCTATAATCGATTTTACGACAAATTTGATATCTAATTATGTTTGGGATTTAAAATGCTTCAAGGAGAAGAGACAGAGAAGTTGCATAGAAAGGACCGGAGAAATTTCGATTAAATGCATGAAACTAGTTGCATAAATCAAGTAACTTTTTTTAAATCAGGAACTTCAAACTTGTCCCAAAATTTCAAATTTACTTCAAAGCTTTTGATACAAAATTCCAAATCATGTCACTAAGCATGTTTTCTGATATGGCCACGCCTTCTGCAAAAACATTTGTGACCACAGCAGCTTCTATAGCTGCCTCAGCTATGCTAATCCGGTCCATAACCCAAGATTTCATACCCTATGAGCTCCAGTTTATGAGACAGGGATTCACTTAAAGCTAAATGATGAGCATCATCTTTTTCCGGAAATAAAAGATCTGCTAGAGAAGGTAATGGCGACTCCTGCACAAGTCGCCGAGCAGTTACTACTAAAGAATGAAGACCCCGAGGTTGCACTTAAAGGCTTAATTGAGTTCCTCCATGAAAAGACGAGGGAAAGGGAAGAACTAGAAGCAAGAAAATTGTGAGGAAAAGATGGGAAAGAAATGGAGGAAACTAGGTAACAAAGTGCAGCATTGGCTCAAGTAAGAGCTCATGATTATGAGACGAGGATTCATTAGCAAAATTATAATTTTTAATGCCATCATAAAAGAAGCCTTTTAACAATGGGATTGAAGAAAAGCAGTTGAAAGCTCAATGTGCTTCCCTTTTGGATTCAAATATGACTTTAAAGAATTGATGCCAATTATCAAAGATTAGCTCACCCTTGTTCTCATCACTTTACTACTTGCGTCTATTTATTGGTCATAATGGCCTGAAATATCTCTCGTCTTGTTGTATGCACATTTTTATAGCCCTCGGACCTTCTCATTTTCCCTGGTGCAATGCTCCTCCATACAAAATTCAAATATTCACCGAGTCAAAGTTGCATGCCACTTTAGGAAAAGGATTTGACTTCGCAAGTAGAGATTGGAGAAAAAGCTAGTTTTATGAAATATATGATATCTCTCAGAAAAGAAAACCATTTCACAGAAACTGTTTAAAAGAAGCACGTTTCTAGTCAACACAAAGAACTACTTCAATATTATAGATGAGTAAAAGGACTCTGAAATCAAACCTAACTAAGAGTCCCTTTAAATTACACTCCTATATACTCCATCTATTATATAATCATTATTCTTAAATAATTTTTAACCTTAAAATTAACATAAATTTTTTTAATTTTAATTAATACAATAACAATTATTATAAACTATCTAAAATATATTATTTATTATCAATTTTTTTATTTCATAATTTTTAACGAGTCATCTCAATTTTGAGTTTGAAAATACTTCAAATTGACTTTCAAAAGTCGATAATGATCAAATAATTTAATACGGAAAGAGTATTTTACAAGCAATATTTTACACAATACACACAAGTAGTTTTAAATCATAGCATAAATATTAATAACACACTAGCTTCACTTCAAGAAAGCTAGTAAAAAGAAAAAATCAAGACGCGGCCTGTTGGTTCAGATAAAATTTTCACTTCAGGTATTATTTCAGCTCCATATTTTTTAGAATTCATATTACGCAGTCCAAAATTTGCTTCTATAGAACTCCATTTCCTTATTAAAGTAACTCAATAGTATGGTAACAAGTTTTTTCCGAATGCGTTTATATTCATTCATCTTGAATGAACCTATCTGTCCTGAACAAACAACAGAATTGTAGTTGACAGCAAGGCAATAGAATTTTAGTCCACAGACATTTCAAACCATAGAAAAAGAACTGAAATCTCTTACACAATGTCCAACACACGACACAAATCTTCATCCCATTTAAATATTATGGGCAAGGGGGAACAAACACAAATACAAAATGAAAACTCCGGGAGAACAGTTAACCAGAAAGTCAGATCACGACATATCCTAAATCACCTTAGAACCACGGATTGTATGTGCGTCTAAAGGATTCTCAGTTCCTACATATGTGATGATTATAAGTATACCCGCCTAACATTTTTTTTTATTTTGAATATAGATCACTGCAAAAACTCCAAGTAGCTGTGCCTACATCAAGGATTAATAGGATCAGTACTTCAGTTCATATATCATTTGAGGAGGGAGGGGGGCGCATGACATTAAATATAAATCATCTAGTAAATGCAAAAAGGGAATGAGAACCACTAATAATGAAGTCAGTGAGTTAAGAATAAACCATCTTGTAAATGCAAAAAGAGAATGAGAGAACCACTAATAATGAAGTCAGCGTTTTTCTTAACACACAAGGGTTAAGATGCTTCTACAAAAGTTAAATGAAAAGGTAGTGACAAGGCAAAATACAATTACAGACAAAGTAAAATTACAGGCAAAGTACACATGATGCTCTGTACCCTATACGTAAGAAGGCCAATGCTGAATAGTTCCATTACCCTATAGGTAAGAAGGTCCAAGCAGGACCTACACATCATGTAAAAGACCAAATGCTCAGATAATATTTCTCGGTCAATACTTACCAAATGAGTGATTTAGTAGCGCCAACGATTATCATATTCATCCAACACTGACAAGTTCTCTTTACACCCAAAAAAATTAAATAGAATACTGCATGAAAATTAAAATGGCTACTATATTATTATCTTCAAACAATATGTGAGTTATCAGTTAATGATTGAGAAACTAATTTTGACAATGACAATGACAACTTTCTGAACTCCAACCAACCCTGGAAGCATAGACCTTGGTAAACAGTGGATCATGATTGTTCCAATACTTTTTAACAAGCATTATCTCTTTGTTTTAATCCCTATACAGTATATAGTATTTCTTTTGTACAGTACATATTGAAATAGTCATTGAAGAAAACATCAATATAATGGAACCAATTCGTGTAAAGTCCAGTGATATCATAATTTCTACCAGAGTTATAGTAGATTCTTGCATCAATGAGTATAAAAACAACCCTCAGGCAACCCTCAGGCATACTTGAGGTTAGCAAGATAACTGGAAAATTAAGATATAATGCTTGCCTGAAACACAACTGCTTAAAAGGAGGTAACAGTCTTCATGCTTCCTGATAGTCGATCATTCTAGACTGCCATTTTCATTTCAATTTTCTGGTGGGGATCATAACCAATGAGTTTGAAATCAGCTGCCACAAATGAATCTATGTTCCTCTTCTCAGAATTGATCTTCAAAATCTGCGTGTAATTTAATTGAGTTCCAAAAATGTAAGAAAAGTCAGACAATGAAGCTACGAAGAAGGTGACCGTGTCCAATTCCTAACCCATAACATTTTCAGTAGACTAAAAAAAAGGATACAATAAAAGCTTAAAAAAATACCTAAAACACGCACATCATAAGGTTTTGATAAGTAATACTTACTGGAAATGGTTTAGGTAACTTTTGGAGCTGCTCCTGCAGAGGTCTGACATGGTTGCAGTAGACATGAGCATCCCCAATAGTATGGATAAAATCTCCGGGAACAAGATCTGCACAAGATATAAGGAAATCAAAGAGATGTTTTTAAGAGTTAAGACAATCTACGGTCAAGATAATCAACAGTAACCAGACTGATCTACAAAAACTAAAAGTCTGTGACTAGGGAAACTGATCCTATTTTGCAGTAAGCAATGCAAGAACTCTAGCATTGCACAACATCACATAACAGACGATCAAAATTTAGCCTCCTACGCCTTAAGCATACGTAGCAATAATCAGCACAAGCAAGAAACTAGTCAATGGCCATGTGAGTGCATACCGCAAACATGAGCAATCATGCATGTTAAGAGAGCATACGATGCAATATTAAATGGCACGCCTAGGCCCATATCAGCAGAGCGCTGATACATTTGACAAGATAACTCGCCTTTGGCTACATAGAACTGCAAAAAAAGAGAGAAATTATACTTGAAAACATCTAAACACCAAATAAACACTCATAAACTGTTGTAACAGTAACCTGCGCAAACATGTGACATGGTGGAAGTGCCATTAGTTTGAGATCAGATGGATTCCAAGCTGAAAGAATAATCCTCCTGTCATCTGGATTATTTTTTATCCTTGAAACAACATCTAACAACTGATCAAATCCCTGGCCGGTGTAGTCAGCATGCATATCAGTATACCTATATTTGACAACTTCTACAAGTCAACAATCAAGGTCAACTTCTGCATCAAATATAAACCTAATAACCAGCCTCTAAGAAATAAGGTTCACCACCTTGCACCAAAGTGCCTCCACTGAAAACCATATATTGGTCCCAAGTCACCTTCTTCCCTGTCGACCAAACCAATACTGGAAAGCGAAAGACAACGATATCAATCAAGAATTGCATGAGAAGTAACATCACACTGAACTGAAGTAATATGTAGTAGCCAAATACCTATCAAGATAGTCCCTAGATCCATTGCCTTCCCAAATATGAATGCCCTTCTCCTGTAGAACCTGCAAACTACAATAGATTAAATGAAGCCCAATTGACATCTACTTAACACTTAACAGGCAAGGGAATGCCTATATTGGCACTTGTACAGCTTTAGAAACAAAATCAATCAATGCATGCTTGAGGAGATGAAACTATACTTTTGTAAGAACATGTTACCCCGGTGTGGGGAGGGAGGAATATAAAAAACTTAACACTATTGAGTATAATCCTATACATGCAAAAGTTGTAACTAATATGAGAATTTAGTTCTGATAACCAAAATGAAGAAGTTCATCAAAAACTAAGAGTCAATATGTTTATATGCATTCCGCCATGTCAAAGACCATACACACAAAGTCAAATAATGAGTATGCTTCTTGAAGAAATTTTCCATTAGGGAACACAAAATTGAGGATTTTTCCCTAGAATCTTGATATGTTTTATGATCTACCAACAGGGAACCTCTTTCCGCTTATAAATAACTATGCATAAGGTATATCAACCCATTAATCACAAAGTAACCTTATCAAGTGCAACCACACACCAAATAGAATATTCAAACAATAACATTCACAAAACACGATAATCGCATAAATGAAACCACAACTTTCAAAATTATCTAATAACTCCTAAACCCCCTGTATTATGGAATGCCAAAGTGATCTAGTCCGCAAAAGCAACTACAAATACGCTTTGATAAGAATTTCTATTTAAGGAGTGCACAGGGCCACATAAAGCCCTTGGAGATAATAATGTGCATACTAGAGAACTCCCACACACTGGTTTGAGTCCTCCAAATTTAAGCTTTGGAATTCCTGCAGGCTTTTACTTGAGCCTTAAGCCTCAATTATAAAGCTGCAGGAACTTAAAACTGGATGCATAGCAAAAGTTATCTGTGTTCAAAATACAAACAAATTAAACAACCAAATGAAAGCTATATTAGATACTTGACTAGAACAAACTACTATCGTTTAACCTTTACTATAATATATAACAGAAGTAGAAGTGTTGAATATGCTGGTTTCAAATTTCCTGTCAGACGCATAGTCCAATATTTACTGTTAAGATATCATTACCTTAGCATTTGTTGAACCGCTGATGAACCACAGAAGTTCTTCAACAACTCCTAGCCAAAATACTTTCTGCGAAGTCAAATAACAAATACATATGTCAACCTATACACTCGGAAGTAAGTATGAAATATAATCCATTTACATAACAGTCCAGCCACATTGGTGAGAATTCATGAAAACATCAACAACATTGGAAAACAGAAGGAAACTATACACAAGATGGAGCTAGTACAGTTCCAAAGTTGTAACAAAATTAAAAGTATAAATTATAGAGAAAATACAAGCCTTAGTTGTAAGGAGCGGAAAAGATTTGCGCAGATTGAAACGCATCTGTCGACAAGTAAAAACAGCACCATAAAACCCATCAGTCCTGACATATAATATGATTCCCTCAAAGCATCAGTGCATAAGCAAAAGTGGAA
The DNA here is from genome assembly GCA_947179155.2 of Hedera helix. NCBI lineage: Eukaryota > Viridiplantae > Streptophyta > Magnoliopsida > Apiales > Araliaceae > Hedera > Hedera helix. Next base: position 33,606,461 of record OX359287.1, read on the forward strand.
AGCTGTTTTTTTGTAATATGAGCTAGCATTACCTGGCAACCAAATATAGAGATAGTACCGGTGCGTGTCCTGTCATCCTTTGACACGCCATTTGAAATGATATTTTCAACCATTCTCAGATACATATACTCCTCATGTTTCTCAAAAATCTTCTTCGGGAGAAAAGAGAACTTCTGTATTTCAAACTTACCAGAATCCAAGTTAGTATCAGATAACAGACCATTGGACTGAGACTCGACTGCAGAAATCCTCACACGAACATAAGTTGTAAAACAATAACGAATGTTGTTTTCCACCAGTGGAAACGATGAGTACCACGGCTGAAAAACAGATTCATCTAGAGGAGGGATGAAGGTATCACATTCAACGCGTTCCTCAATTTGTGTGATGTGGACAGCATCACATCCAGGAGCATTGAGAGCTTCCCTGCATCGAGAAGATAGTCCATGAAAAACGACATCAAAAGGAAAGCTCCTTAATGGAGGAATGAACCAGTAAGTGTATGTACCTATATATCTGGCCACCTCCTATGACAAACACTTTCTCAATTGAAACACAATAAGGAGACGCTGCTAATAATTCCAAAGCAGAAATCATGCTTCCACAAATCACAACATTCTCGGCAGTTGCAATATCAAAACTCCCTGAACGAGTCAGAACAACATTAAGACGATTAGGCAGAGGCCGATGCTCAAGGGGAATACTTTCCCATGTTTTTCTTCCCATTATAACTGCATTCTTTTTCACAGGATCTGACGTGGTCATGGTGATATCCTTGAAATATTTTAGGTCAGAAGGCAATCTCCAGGGCATTTTACCATCCTTACCAATACCCATATTTTGGGTTGCAGCAACCACGACTTGATAAGTCCTCTGCGGATCATGATGTGTAACGCCACTGCCATTAGGAATACTCATGAGGGTGTCACCAGCCATAAGCAAAATAAGCGGTTGGCAGAGAGAGAGGTTCAACGATGAGGAGTGACTAAAACTACAAGACCAACTTCTGCGCAAGCGCAATGAAGCCTGAAATTTAGTTTAAAGGAAATAATTAATTGAACTCAGTTAAATATAATAAAAACAAAGGTAGTAAGTCCTCAACTGCTGTGAATTTTTTGTTTTGGGGGGGGGGGGGATGCATAAAATCTAAAAACAAACAAGCTAAAAAATTTCAAGGAAACAAAAATACCTACTTATCAAAAAATAATAAAAATAAATAGGAAACAGCAATAACCCTTAAGAAGAAATCTCAAGCTCGATCAATTTTACCAGTGGATACATATAAAACGAGAGAAATGAACCTAAAACACCAAACACCATAGTTGTCACGGCACCACGACGAGACGCGGCGATAGTTGACCGCCAAGACGTCTAAGAGATAAAGCGCCCGCCATGGCGTCCGTGGACGCCAAGTGGTTAACAATGTGTAATCTATACATTATTTATTTTACTTAAAAAGTATATTGAACAATAAAATTTTATATGCATTAAAACTCAAAACATAATAACTTACACGATGGAACATACTTAAAAACACAATTATATGAATACTTCACAATCAAAATTCAAAAATAAAACACTTTAACATTAAAAACTAGTAGAACAAGTCAACAAACACTACTTAGAAAATAAAGAATCAACCAATTCAACATCCATCACACATTACAAGTCTAATAAGTAATATATAAAAAATAACTTAATCACTTAACATAGGCCAACTACTAAAGTGTAAGCCTTGACAACTCGGTGTCCAAGGCGTCACCTTGTCCTTCTCTAGCACCAGGACGCCTACACGACGCCATGACAACTATGCCAAACACTGACTTATTAAGATAACAAATAGGCCCTAACCTACTCAAGTTGAAATGAAAGCCTGCACTAAGACAAATATACGTTCAGCACGAGGGCAGTTCTAATGTGCCTTGTGATAACTATCAAATTGAGGAAATTAATATATCAATATGCGCAAATCTTCACTAAAGTTGTAACTGAACATCCCCAAAGTATAAGTGCACAAAAGAAGAATGTATTAAATCATAATTCTGAAATTAACACAAATATATGAAACAAAAATATAATCGGAAACAGATTTTGGACAAAGGAAATGGAAAAAGAAGTTACAGATCGGAGAGCAAAATGTGAGACGGATGAAGCTTGAACGAGATTTTAGGTGAACTCCAAAATTAATGTTCGAGAGGAATTACGGATGTAATTAGGGTTTCACAAAAACAACTATTCACATCCAAACATTAATTGTCCAAAGCAAAGTTGACCAGGAACTAAATTAGTTGAATTCAACAGGAAACATTTATTGGAATCGTCAAAATGCTATAAGAAATTACCAGTCGGAAATGAAAATAATCCAAAAGCACAATTAAACAGGAATAAAATTAATTTAATTTAATACGAAAAAGTTTTTGAAATCATCGAAATGCAGTAAGATGTTACCTATCGGAGAGCGAGGTGTGAGATGAACAAAATCTGGGAGGGGAAATAAAGTCGACTTCCAAATAATTGTTGGAAGAACTTAAGGTTTCACATGCAACACTTGTTGTATGTCAAGTGTCAACGGCAGTGTGTGCGAGTGTGAGATCTAGTAGCTCAAAAAAGCAGTTTCGGTCTCTCTCTCTCTCTCTCTTAAATACAGAAAAGGTAGACTAGATAGAAGAGAACGGAAACGAAGAGACACAAAAATCCAAAAGCTCGGTTGACATGAAATTAAATTATTAAAAAATTATTTAATCGGGAAAAAAAAAAAGATGTCAGAATTAAATAATGGACAACAAAATGTGAGATTAACAAAATCTTGAACGGCATATGATGTGAAATTCCAAAATCACTGGCTGAAGAGTCGCGGATGGAATTAGGTTTTCACACTTAACCTTTTCTGTGAGTCAACGGCAAAATCAGTTTCAATCTCTCTCTCTCTTTCTCCCTTTCTCTAATAAATATAGAGAGAGAAAAAGCGACTATAGACTATAAACAACAATTATTGTTAAACTCAACAAGAAAAATTGGGTTAGATCAAGAAACTTTAAGGCTGGCTAGATGGATAGAGATAAAGTTTTACCTATAGACAGATAGATGCATATAAATATATAGAGAAACGGTCCAAAATACCAACACAAACAAAAAATAAGATAATGAAAATAACCTACTCAAATTGCCATCAAACTTTGCACGAAGGCAATTCTAATGCACAGGTGCTTGTTATATATATAAAACTGATATAATCAGCAACATAGACCCCGTTAACAAAACCAAAATAGAAAAGAGTACAACAAAACCAAAGCAAAATAAAAAATTAATCTAAAAAAATGGCATTCAGATATCATACTAAAATTAATTAGGAAATCACGGTTTGTAATGGATCTGCTCATGGAGTCTAGCAGAGTATGCGGTGCATAATATAATAATCATCCCCTGAACAATTTGTGCATTTTGCCAATTTTAAGCTATAATATGGTTATAGCTTATTTGTAACCTGCACTTATTTTAAGATATGAGCTATAATCTTACGCAAATAACCTGCAATAAATGCGCCTATCATAATTAGCATAATAAACATCATTATCATGATCAAAATTGCTAACGATAAACTATATTTTCCAATATAACAACATCATCTTAACATCACTTCAATTTAACAATTATCAAACTGAGATGAGAAAAAAGAAGAAAAAAATATAAGCAAATCTTCACCGAAGTCCTAACTGAGCAAACATGCAAAATAAAATGCAATTATTCATTATTCTAACAATAAGTTAATCGGAATAACAGATATTGAAATCATCGAAATGCAGTAAGAAGTTACCGATCGGAGAGCGAAGCGCGACAGGAAAGAAATTTTGAGTGGACTGTGAATGTTGAGAACTTATGAGAGGAATTGTGGTTGAAATTAGGGTTTCATAGCATCAGCATTTGTAGTGAGCCAGCAAAAGTGTGTGCTTGAGAAAAACAGCAGCTCAAAAAGCGGTTTCGAATTCTATCTCTTTCTCTTTCTCTTTCTCTCTCTAAAATACAGAAGAAGATGCAGAGAGAGAATAAAGTAGATAGAGAAAAAAAGGTCGACGCAGGACAGACAAAAATACAAAGCACGGTTGACGCGGAATGCCGACGAGGCGAGTATAATGTCCTTGAAGTATAAATTCTGCTCAACTACTAGTGTACTAAAATGCCCCTGCCCCTGTTTTCAGACATTTATAAGTATTAAATTCTAAATTATTAACTTTCTTTTGGTAATATTTGACTACAAATGGAGTTACTTACAAGAAGGGGTGGCAATTTGTCGTGTTTTCACGGTGATCTTTATCCTTAAATGAGGTGGTAATTTTGACTTTGACCAAAAATGAGCTTGAAAAAATAAATTACTGAATAATTAATTATACATGAGAATGAAGAGAGAATGATAATTACTTTGCCCTGTCCCAATCCCTATAGCGTCTAAATAATTATATTTTAATTAAATTTATATATACTTTTATATATTTATATAATTAAAATATATGCCTTATATACATTAATATATAATTTAATATATTATTATTATTATTATTATTATTAAAGTTGTTTAATTTTAAATATCTATTGTTAAATTTTTTCCATTTATGGTGTTTGAATATTTTGGAATTTAAAGTGGATATATTGCTCATCAGTCTAAAACCCAAAATATTTAACATTTTATATTTGGTAATATAATTGGTTATGTTCAATATGAGAATGAAAAATAAGAAAATAAAAATAGTTTCATCCTTTTTCTTTTTTGTGAAAAAAGAGACTGAGAGTTTATTAATCCTTTAAATCATTGTGTACAAGAGGATAAATTCCATCAGGAACCTCTTCAATCCAAAACAAAGGATTAATAAACTCTCATGACTTTGCTTATCATTTTGTAATAAATCATAGATGAAAAATATAGAAAAAAAATAAGAAATAGGCAACTCTCTTCCTTCTTTTCTAATTGACTCTTTATTAAAAAAATATAATTAATGTCGCGTTTGATTGAATAAAATTAGTATAAAATTTTAATATTATCCTTCAAAATACATTAGAAAAGATAAAATATAAATAAATTATTATTTAATATAAGAATAATATGGTAAACTAATGGCTTGTTTGAGAAAACTGAAAATTAAGTTGTGAAAATTTTAAGAGCCGAATGAGTAGAGTTGAAGAATTTAAGTTACTTAAGAAACGACAGATCATATGTATCATTTGAAAATTAATTAAGAACTTAATTAGTATACCTAAATTTACTTTTTTACCCTTGGACTATTTTTTAAATTGAATTAGAATTACCAAATTCCAAAGAAATTGCTACTTTTTAAATTTTAAGAATTTACAAACAATTTAGAAGAATAGTCAAAAGAAAAATTACGGAAAGTTCAAGATAAACTTAATCATGAAACGTCTATACTAATTGCTAGAAAATAAACTTAAACTTGTAACTATACACAATTAATAAAAAGAAGAAATTCCTACTCCATCCCAAAATGAAAATTTATTTTTGAAAGTCAAATATTAATTACTGCATAATCATTGTTAAAATTGGTATATATTATACTCATATATAGTATTCCTTTAAAGTTTGGATTCCTCATTTTTCGACAACCCAAAAAGCTTTGGAGAGTAACAACCATAATTAATAAGTCTTTCAAATTATAAAATAACAATATTGTAATTTTTAAAAATAATTTACAATATTACCTATTGTGTCAACTAAAATTAGAAAAATAAAAATCAATTTAAATTTTAAAATTTTACAAATTAATAAGTAAAAAAAATAAAGGACTCTTTGTGAAACATCTTATCAAAAGAATAAAAGTTGAGGGAGAAATCAGAGATGAGTACTTACTTTTTCTTTGAAGAAGGAACAAGAACTTGAAGACAATATTCCTTCGTTATGTTTGAATTGAAAAAATAGAATAGATGAAGGAATGAAATAAAAAAATAAATAAAATGAATAATAAAATGATTCATTTTATTTTAATTAGAATTAATAATTTCATATCCTCTCTCAAAAAAAAAAATTCACAAATTTAAGAAGAATAAAAATGATTCATTTCATTCTAATAAAACAGCCAACCACAAAGAATGAGTCATTATACTTTCATTTTCATTGTTCAAATCTAAACGTAATATAAAAGTTTAACTCATATACGATAATTATTTTTAATCCCCCATGACTGAGCTCCTTCAGTTCGAATATATTGACTTACCCATTTTACAGTTAAATTTTAAGACGAGTTTATTAGTTTAAGTAATATGTATTATAGCATAACAAGCCAACTTAATTCCAAAGTCACTTAATATATTCAATTTTAAGAGCTTAATTGAGTTGTCAAATAAGTCCTACGTCATTAATATTTTTTTTTAAATTTACAAATAATAAATAAAAAGAAAAGTAGAACTCAAAGATAAAGGGTAGTTTGGGAAATGAAATAATTATGGAAAATATTAACATTCAGAAAGGTACGTAGCCTAAAGCTGTGTGCTAATGACTGAAGGCGGGAAATCCGCATTCAACAGCTGATATGATGACACGTGTAGACGACTTCTTGCCTTTTTTGGTAAGTATTAAGGTTATTGCTTGGGCGTCTCGTGTTCTTTAAACACACACAAAAAAAATTATTTGCGTTAATTTAATATTTTAAATATAATTATTTTTTATTAATTCACATAAATTAGTTATTATTGGTTTTAACATTATTTGATAATGAATTATATAATTTCGAATGAAGGGGTGATATTATATAATTTTGGTAGAAATATTAAAGATAAATATAACACAAAAAGAGGATACAATAGCTTAGTCTCGGGGAAAAATAATTTTAGGCAAAAAGGGGAAATACCCTCCAGTTTTCGACATTTGGTCATTAGATTTTTAAAAAATTAAAATTGAATCACTAAACTTATAAAAATTATTAATTACCCCATTCCTAATAATATAGAATAACATAATATATTTAAATTTATTACTAAAATTTTATTATCGCATCACGCTATTAAATTAAATTAAAAACTTTGTCTAGTAACCAAGTAATAATAATGAACCATTTTTCATTTTGAAACAAAAATCTGGGTTTAAGAACCCCCTCCTATAATGACTCACATACTCGTATTATCCGAAAACTTGTAGGCAAGATGAACATTAACCACTACAACCCTTGATTTCAATATCTGAACCCAAAAATGATGAAGCCAATGTAATACAAAACCCATATACTAGTGTTTTTTTTTTAAAACAAAAGGGCATTTATATATTTAGGTCTACGACAATAATGGTTCTTTTGGCTCAAGATATTTCATAGCAAAGGGAAGTCTGGAATAGGCAATTTCCCAACTGCATGTGATTTCTCTCATCTTTAGTTCTCCAATAAGATTCAAGCATCAATTATTATTACAATACATGATATCCAGGTGGTCCAACGCTGCAAACACTGAATGAAAGAATTAGAAGCAAAGCGCAAATCTGCTTACCCTGCTAATGAAGTAAAGATGACACGCCTGAAGGAACTATACCTAGAGACCCTCAAAGTATCTCATATGGTCTGCAAAAGTCTCCCCATGCCGAATTTTGGACACTGATCCATCTTCTTCAACCTACAAACCATCAATCTCAAGATCCTCATTACTTCATTTACAAGAGAAATCAAAAATCCCACTAATAGATAATAACTGTCACTGAAAAACATACAAGCACACGGAAACTTTTGACTAAACAAATATCTGTGAATACAAAGACAACAAGAGGCCCAAAAAAAAACAATGAACACTTGCTGGAATATGAAAAATTAAAAATAATTTCAGGCTGTTTATATAATGATGGCAGAATTTCAAGAAGATATGCCAAATTGTCATTTGCAACTTAACAGAAGTCTAGAAGAGAGCAATTTGCTTTCAAGTTGGGGAAAAAATGAAAAAGGAAAAAAAGAACACCCTCTACTTCTCAATGCAGGTTTACCAAATAAAAGGAATATAACAATATAACTTTGTAAGCAGAAATTATTTGACGCAGTCCTTGGCTCGGGTGGTGAGGAGGTTGGCATTATTATCTATTTTTAAGTTCAAATTTTGTCACAAGCCAAAAAAACAATAAAGAAAAAATAGGCAAAATATAATTAAAACTTTAAAATCACACACCCAGTATTCAGGGGGCCTCATCTTGAGATTGTATGTTGATGCCATGCTCATGCAGTAAGCACCTGCATCATGAACTACCAGGCCAGAACCCTGAGAAAACCAGTTACCAATCAGTGAGATATACAGAAGGAGAAACATTGTTCTCATCATCCCCATTAAAAAAACTAAAACATTACCCTAGCTGGAGTGGGAAGCTCCCTATCCTTTCCCAAGAAATCTGCTGACTCACAGACTGGACCCACCACATCAAAAGTAGAAACCTCAGCATCAGGTTGTGGAGGGGAAACCAGTTCTATGTGCTGTAAATTCAACAATTTTGTTACGCCCAAAAGGTTTTAGGAAAATAACACAAGAATATGTCACAACTAGCTTATAAATATTAAAATAAAATATCAAGGTAATGGGATGCACTAACGTTTTATGGGACTAGAAATGACAATAAGTAAATTTTCCATTAGAATTATAGATATGGTCCAACTCTTCAAGAGTGCCATCAATATAATGCAATAGCACTTAACATTCCACTAAGCCAACAAGCAGGTCAATTTTTAATAAAATATCTCAGTTTCAACCTTCAACCATTACGTCTTGTAATAATGTTAAGGTAATTTATTGTCTGCAAACAAAATTCTCAGGCTGTGAATTAAAAATTTGGTTCCAAAACATGCCAGGTGTCCACAAAAGCGTATTTCGGCCAAGATGAACTGACGTACACCTATTTATTAATATGTCTTCCCACATAAAAATGCACCTATACGTCCAATGTGGCAAATAAGGTTTACCAAAGTAGAGACTTGTTGTATACAGCAGTTCACCAACGAAGAAATAACACCTCTATTTAGCTTAGGTTTTTTTGGGTGTGTATGGTGGGGGGAGGGGGGATTGTCAATTTTTTTGAGATCACATACAACAACTGTGAAAGACATTGGAGTACTTCTGCTCAAGACACCTGCTCTCCAAGTACTTTGATTGGAAATCCATTACAGTTATAGTTGAGATATTTGCTTAAAATATAAGCTGATAGTAATAGAAATCTTACTTGATAAGCATCATAGAGACTAGGACGGATGAGTTCAGCCATGCTGCCATCAATCACAACAAAATTTTTGGCGCCATTAGTTTTTACTCCAGTGACTCGATTAACCAAGCAGCAAGTATTTGCAATAAGTGATCTCCCAGGTTCAATGATGAGATTGAGATTCCGAGAAAGAACCAACTCCCTAACCTACAACAACAGCCATGAAGTATGGATAAGTCCTTGAATAAGACCGTTTTTGCATTTATATATTCAAAGTATGTTCTGCTGTCACTGTAGCATCTCTTTGAATGTAAAGTGAAATCAAGATATATTTCTAATATTGCAGCTTCACTACTAAATAGATAAACCTTTGCAATGGAACGTCTCCACCAGCCACTGAAATACTACTTTTTACCTACCAAAGAGTTCATGCAATTTACACGTGTAGATAAGAATTGTGGTACTTACAGTGTCAATAAGATCTCTAGGTGTGGGAAGTATAGCTCCAGTATGATAATAATCAATCCCCAAACCACCTCCAATATTTAGGTAATCAATTTCAAACCCTTGGGCTCGAATTTGATCAATGTAGTTCACCATAAGGACTGCAGCATCTCTGAAAATATCTACCTGATAAAAATAAAAAGATGACACCTTTAGTACAAGAAAACAATATTTTAGGCATCATAAGTTGATTGTATAATTGAAGATATATGGAAACATCAATTAAGAACAGAGATGAAGGAAGAAATATAATAATTAATTGACACAGTAAAATGCATAAATGAAGGGGAAAGAAGAAGAAACAAAAGATCAAATAAAAGCATAATAAAAATAAATTAAAACATGGGAAGAATAATTCAGAAACATCCATGATTAAGAGCCGATGACAAACTACTGAAACAAAGTTTAGTTTTTCAATAGGTACAAAAGCAAACACACCCCCCCCCCCCCCCCCCCCCCCCCAACCCACCCACAAATATGAGCATGATAAATCATTTCAAGTAATTGAAGTTTTATAGTGTTTTCATTGCCTCTAATTGTGCCCCTTGTAAGTCCAATAATAATATAAAAGGAGGTTGAATAGATTATTACTGTTTAAAAAATTACCTTGGCCTTTTTAAATTTAATTAAATTAATTGTAGTGCGATAATTAAATTTAGCAATTATAAATAAAGAGACACAAAAGCAATTACATAAGACACAAAGATTTAGCTGGTTCAAAACATACATCCCGGGTATGTTGCACTGTCCAGTCCCAACCTCCTCTCCAAACTTGGGATCCTATCATTATCTGTAATAGTAAATCACTCCTTTAACCAAGTGGAGAAACCTTTACAAAGTTTTAAAACTCAACTTTCAACTATACACAACTAACTATCTTGGACAACAAGTTTTTCGCTCATTCCTCAAGCTTAGTTAACATATAAATATAAAATAAAATACTATGGAGAGGATACTAAATTTTTCTATTTTCTTTCCTTAAGACCTATTTGTTAACATCAAAATTAATTCCTAGAGGCCTCCCTAACACCCCTTAATCACATAATATACAATGTAGAAAACAATTGGTTAACATGGTATCAGTAAAAGAACGGTGATATGAAAGGGGAACACATCAAAATCTCTATACACATCAACAATGTCCCAGAGCATAACCTAATCTAAGAGAATGTAGAAGGATGTGTAAAGGTTCTCTTTAGTCACTCAATAAGACTAAAAAGGAGAAATCATGCTCCTATAATAATGTAAGCACCGTAACAGGTATGAGTTCAAGCAACTCAATGGTAATCAGATGGAACAACAACTCGTGACCATAGAAAAGTAAGTAATTATTTTGCAATAAGGCAGGATATGCAAGTAATGCTTAACGACAGAAGTTCAAGTTCCGTAATGCCTGGCAAATGAACAGATTCAATCCTTGATTATTCAAAGCTCATTTCATCTAACTATAACCTTGAAAGGAAATTGTAAAAACTGATGGAAAGAAAGCAGAGTTCAGCCAGAATACCTTGGTAATGGTAGACCCAAGATGGCAATGAGCCCCAACAAGCTTCAATTCATTAGGATGGGCCTTCACAGCATCTAGAAACCATTGTAGTTTCTCGTTTCTAATACCAAATTTGGAGCTCTTGTTTCCTGTGGCAACATAGGGATGGACCTACCAAAATGTTATACAAAAATGCAGTTAATGCAAAACTGACAGTTACAACAATGAGAAATTGATGTTTTGGCTAAACTTCTGATGGAAGGAAAAGAATTAAAAAATGTTTGCAAGAAGTTGGAAAATGTAGTCAAATTCCGGGGCCAAATGTTATCGTCCTCATTAACTAACTGAACAACATTTAATTTTTATCCTACCTGTGGTGAGGTTATAGAGGAGACTGATTGTCCAAGTCTCCTAGGTGGAATTGGTAGTGTGAAGATGCTGGAGGAAGAAAACATAGTGTTAAAGGAGAGGTTTGTTACCATTAATACTAATATATGTTTCATGCACTACTAGTGGCATTGTGGCAAAGGTGATGGTAGTGGTAGATTGTAAGTCTTGTGATATTGCAGGGTTTACACTGTGTTTTGACCTTTAAAATGGACAGATCCTGTCCAATTCTCGTGTTTGAGAGTTTTAAAGGGAAGAAAAATAAAGTAAAATAAATCTTGGTCATTTTCTTTCCAAAGTTTTATGGACAGATTTGGACGGAAACTAAACAGCATAAGCTAATATTTTATAATCCCTATACAACCACTTATTTACAAACATAACAAGATTTACAAAGGGTAAAGTGGTAATCTAACTTCAAATCATTAGTTTTCTCTCCTTTTATTTTATTAACTGACAAACAAAACTTATAAGTTTTCTATTCTTAATTTACGTTCTTTTCTTTTTTATCCAAAACTTACAAACACAACACAAAGGTGATTTCAGAATGCATGACAAAATCAAAGTCAGAACTCAGAATGCCTCAATCAAAGTATTACAAAAGACACCCGTGCTTACTAGTTTTAAACTTCTGCTTAGAGATACTGATCCTTTTTTTTTTTGAAGGGTCAAATGGCATAATGGACCCTTGTTCTCTAATGAAGACAAACTTGACAGTACCTAAACAATGACCCCGTCTAGTGATTTTATCACAATCATTAAACTTTATTAACATAGTCCATAGCGTCTAGTACATTAAACTTACTGAGCTTAATAAACCAGTCTAAATTTTTTTGAAATTTCAACATATTATTTGCTTAATACTTGTGCAACCAAATCACAAGAGTTATTCATTATAATTAGCAACATATGCCTCTATATGTAACAACCGCTTACCTGAGGGTCCACATCTGGATTAATTCGAAGGAGTACATTGACCTTCTTCCCAGAAATTCTTGCAGCTGATACAATATTATCCAAATCAAATTCACTATCAACATTGACAAAGACGCCTTCTTGGGCAGCCAGCACCAGATCCTCTAACAGCTTTCCATTTCCATTGAAGATACACCTGTTTTCCAGAGCTAAGGGTATTATGCATTTAAAAAAATCATGGCAAATACACTAGAAACAAAAAGGAAATAAAATCCTGTAAACTGGTAGAGTTTTGTTTTATATGGTAACTATTTGAAGAAAGTAGATTGTAAGCTTATATTAGTTCATTTTAACGATTAGGGGAGGAACCTTTAAATCATTTACTGCTTTTATATAAAATTGTCATGCTCTAAATAATACAAATAATTATATAGGAATTACATATCATTTTCTATGGCATCTGAAATTTGTGACTATGCAAAACGCATTCATTCAAAAATGCGTAAAAGGTTATTCTGGTCCTGTTAATTTACTGGATGGTTATTTTGTTCCTCACATTGAACGAGTAATGTATCCTAACAAAATATTATTCCCACCGTCCCAATTTAGATGAGCTGGTTTGATAGGCACGTAGTTTCAGAAGATAGTTTAGAAAGGGTGTAATGAGTGCTTTACTTTTTCTTACAACCATTTCTAACATTGGATAGAGAGATAAAAATAAATGAATGTTAGGATAGAATGAGTAACTTAGGCAATCCAAAAATAAAAGGAGCATGAAGGGAGTACTCCCTCGGTTCTATTTTATTTGTCGTTAGAGACCAATGCACAGCTATTAAGGAAAGTAATGATATTAAATTCAAATTACTATATTGCCCTGATATTACTTTTTCATGGATGGAAAGCCAAGCCCAATTCGACAATCATTCTCGATAACCCTCCTTTTATCCGTTAAATATTCTCCTCTCCATCCATTTTTTTCTTGTCCCTTAATTATCTCTCTATACATATCCTTAATTATCTGTCTCTATACATATACAGCTATTTATTAGTTTTGTAAACGTAAACTGGGGCAAACGTTTTCGCTCTCCAGTAAGTAATAAAAAATTAAAAGTTTTTTTTTTGTTCAAGGATGCATTGATCATATTGAGACAGATATCAAAGTGGTGTCCTTTATTTTCCATGGAATTTTTGTAGAAAACATACATGAAGAGAGAGTATATAAAGAATCCATGGGAGAACGTATGACAAAGTTGAAGGGGTTGAACCCATCCTGAGCGAAGTTTAGAAATCTGATAAAGAAAAAAAATTGGGAACGCAAGTATTGGGAGTAAAAGAAAGAGAAAAAATTGGGAACGTAAGTATTGGAGTAGGAGTATTGCACTTGGAATTTGGAAATATGAGATATTTTAGGGGTAATCTAGTAAAATAAGAAAAAAAAACTCCTAGAAATTTGAAAACGACAATTAATTATGAATCAAATATTTTTTCTAAAACGACTAATAAAATGGAACCGAGGGAGTACTAGGTACTAACTAGAATGAGCAATGGCCTATGTTTGTAGGCTCAAACAAAACAGAAATGATATAAAATGCAAAGCGCCTCCTGACCCACGGCTCTCACCCCAACAACCAAGAAAAAACTTCTCTTCTTTCCTCAGGTGGATTTACAGAAACCCAAAAAACCTTTTCTGACAGCAAAAATAAGCATGAAAACACTTTATCATCACCAGAACTCGAGTGAGTTATGTACTTAAACATTATGTTAAAGCATAAGAGTTACATAAGAGGTTGTAACATTATGTTATGAATGTCTACGTGAGCTTGTCATATGGGGGCAGATCCCACGTCAGTAGTATGGGATACCAATATGAGGTTGATATAGGCTTGAATCTCTCCTCTTGGACAACTAGCTTTTCAGGAGAAAATAAGGGCATTCATAACATTTAATTCTTAAATTTCCACGGGTTTAATAAAAATACAATCTTTACAAAACAGAAGTTAAATTACATTACAAAGATAAAGTGCATTTTGACACACGCATGCATATGTATGTACAGCCATAATTTAGTAAAAACTTTGACCATAACTGCTCTTAATTTCTAGTGAAGTAAAAGAGCTGTGGTACAATTATTTCTTACATTTCTTTGAATCAATGAATACGAAATATGATATTTTCCCTTTTACCTAAGTACTAAGAAAAATGCAACCTTGACAGCAAAATACTTTAAAATGCTAACATAAACTAAAGAACATTATTTTGTTTCTTACTTGGTAGGATCAAATCCAGCTCGAAGTGCCAGTCTGAGCTCATTGCCACTAACCAAGACAGCCCCACAACCCAATTTCCTCAGATGCTCTAAAATCTTGAAATTATTATTAGCTTTAATTGCGTACCCAATAATCGAATTTAAACCCTCCAAAGCCTCACTATAAGCCTCAACATTCCTGGTGATTTGGGCCTTGCTGTACAAATAGAAAGGCCTTTTATCAACTGTTTCCATTACATCTTGGACCTTAAGACCCTCACAGTACAAATACCCATCTTCAGATTTGGTGAAACAATGCTTAAATTTTAGGGTTTTTGAATCAGAAGTCGAGGTTTTCGCAGGGTTTTGGGACAATACTGCCCTTAGATTTAGTGTTGTAAAGCTAGGGTTGAAGGGAAATATGGACTTTGAGACAAATGGGTTTGTTGAGAATTTTACAGATTTTGAAAATGAAGGAGAATGAGAGATGAAGTGAGAAGCCGCCATTGTTAGAGTAGACGAGAAGCATAAGATGAAGAATTTGGAGGCTGACAGAGGTTTTATTGCGCGGACAATGTAGACAAAGGGTTTTGGTGGAAATGCTTATGTTACCCGCAGGGAATCTAGTATGGTTACATGCCACTGAGTGTGCTACAATAAAAATTAGCGATTAGCGACGTGGAGAGGTATAAAAAATGTAACTATACTGAATACTCCCTAATTTCAACCTAATTATATTTTGGTGTGACCAAAAATAAATACTAAAAATAATGTATAATTAATTCTTTAAAAATTAAATAGAATACTAGGAACTATCATCAACAAATTAAAAAATAGTTCTGCTATTTTAAAATAAATGAGTTGATTTAAAGCTTGTTTTAACAATAAAAAATTAATTTAACCCCATTAAAATTAAGATATTTTCTTACATTAAAAAGAAAAACTACACAAGTGTTTATAAATCTCTTATATTCTTTTTTTTTAAATTGAGGTGCCGACTGGTGTAACTAAAATAATGAGATTAATTAAGCATTCGTTTTAGTCTTGTCACCATTTTCCAATTGAAAATAAGGGTTAGTTATCACAACCCCTTAAGTCAATGTCAGTCGTAATCAAACATCAAATATATATATATATATATATATATATATATATATATGAATTTTTTTAATGTGTGCTTTTAGGACACAAACTAAGCGTGAAAAATAATGTATAATATTATTTATTTATGTAGGCGTACTAAATTTAATGTATAAAAAAATAATATACTAGTGGACCCCGTGTATTGAATTCAGTGCAACTATATAAAAAATAATTTTTAATAGATCTCATCTCTTATTTTTTACGCTTAATGTGTGCCTTTAGAACACACATTAAGCGGACATATATATATATATAAAAAGATCATGTGTGATAAGATAAGCACATATTTAATATAATTATATTCATTAATTTCATAACCAGTGATACTCAAAATGAATGCCTCTGCAGGAAACATAGATGATAAGAAGCGAGTGGATCACCACTATGATGAAATCGAAGATTTTATATATCAATAAATAAATTGACTATCAACTTGGCTCTGAAGTCATGGATACTGCTCCTCTGGACATGAATGAATCCCTTTTTATTTGAAAGCTGATCATGATACATCTGTAGTCGAGAGTATCGAATATAAGACACACTCTTCTGATATAATGAGATTGATTTTTTATTGAGAAGAGTATAAAATCTGAAGAGAGTGAGGTGAGATGATCACAATCCTGTTAATAGTAAAGACCAGCCAAAGCGTACCTCGAAATTATTTGTAATTAATGTATTTTCAAAATTTGCTAAATTACCCTAGAAGAATTTAAGAAAGACAAAATGATATTATTGTAGGCTTAAATATTTTTTTTTTTGCTGTATTCGATCTCAATTTATATATACATTATTGTACTGAATTTTTTTACAATCGAGTCATTGTACTCGAATTATTTTACAAAAAGTGAAGTTTTCGTCAAAGACCGTTAACCATTTAACAGAAAAATAACGTAGCAATATTAAATATCATTGAACTGGAGGTCAATTTATAGTTACATCGCTGAAAGAGAAAAATAAATAAATAAATAATAATACCCTCTCCGTTACTCACAAAAAAATATTAGTTTTGTTTTTTTAAAATTAATTTGAGGTATTACAAAAATAAATTTTAATTTAATACTACTACTACTACTAATAATAATAATAATATCATCTTCGTTACACACAAAAAAATATTTTTGCTTTTTAAAAATTAATTTGAGGTATTTTAAAAATAAATTTGATTGAATAATAAATTTGAGGTATTTAATAATAATGTCTTTTGCTTATTATTATTAAATCAAAATTTATTTTAAAAATACCTCAAATTAATTTTTAAAAAGAAAAATTAATCTTTTTTTCTTTTTCTTTTTTTTTGTGTAATGAAGATATTATTATTATTATTATTATTAAATTAAAATTTATTTTTAAAATACCTCAAATTAACTTTTAAAAAGCAAAACTAATCTTCTTCTTTTTTTTCTAACGGAGATGGTAATATTATTATTATTATTATTATTATTATTATTATTATTATTATTATTGTTGTTGTTGTTGTTGTTGTTGTTGTTGTTGTTGTTGTTGTTGTTGTTGTTATTAAATTAAAATTTATTTTTAAAATACCTCAAATTAACTTTTAAAAAGCAAAACTAATCTTCTTCTTTTTTTTTTCCTAACGGAGATGGTATTATTATTATTATTAAATTAAAATTTATTTTTAAAATATCTCAAATTAATTTAAAAAAAGCAAAACTAATATTTTTGTGTGTAACGGAGAGAGTATTATTATTATTATTAAATTAAAAATTATTTTTAAAATATCTCAAATTAATTTTAAAAAAATAAAACTAATCTTCTTCTTTTTTTTTCTAACGTATTTGGTATTATTATTATTATTATTATTAAATTAAAATTTATTTTTAAAATACCTCAAATTAATTTTAAAAAAGCAAAACTAATATTTTTGTGTGTAACGGAGAGAGTATTATTATTATTATTAAATTAAAAATTATTTTTAAAATATCTCAAATTAATTTTAAAAAAATAAAACTAATCTTCTTTTTTTTGTGTAACGGAGAGGGTATTATATTATTATTATTAATAATAATATTATTTTCTCTTTCAATGATGTAATTGTAAATTAGCCTTTAGTTCAATGATGAAAATAATTTTTAATACTGTGACGTCATTTTTCTGTTAAATAGTTAACGGTTTTTGACGAAAATTTCACTTTTTTGTAAAAAAAAATTCGAGTACAATAACTCGATTATAAAAGAATTCAATACAATAATGTATATATAAATTGGGGTCAAATACAGTGAAAAAAAATTAATTTAACCCTATTATTGTTTCGTCCCCCAATTAAAATGTGCATCGGATATATACTTGAATTAAAGAAAAATAATAATTTTCTTGATATTTTATAAAATAAATACGAAAATTTATTTTTGACAAAATTATAACAAAGTCCATCCTACACAAA
Organism: Hedera helix; assembly: GCA_947179155.2. Classification (NCBI taxonomy): domain Eukaryota; kingdom Viridiplantae; phylum Streptophyta; class Magnoliopsida; order Apiales; family Araliaceae; genus Hedera; species Hedera helix. The sequence goes on from OX359287.1 coordinate 33,624,702, forward strand.
TCTTATTAATATTTGAAAAGAAATAAAGTTGTTCAAAAAGAGATACGGAGCAACAACAAGAGAAGATGATAATTACAAACAACTCTTTGGGATTAATAAAGACAAAGAAAAATAGAGCGGGGCGGTTGAGATATGAGAAGAGTTGGTTAGGATTGCGTGGGAAAATACCTGTAATTTGAACGGAGTGGCTCCCATTTCGCGAAATTTCCTCTCTTTACTCTCTCTCTAAATATATATATATATATATATATATATATATATATATATATATATATATATATATATCAATAACAAATAATATGTTGAAGATTTTAAAACAGATCATGGCTGCTGATTACACCTCGTCAAATGGTGGGTGTATCTAAATTAGGTTATAGTTATTTAGATGCATTAGTAAGTGCCACAATTTGTGAGCTTTATTCGGAATTCAATTTAAAAACTCTGCTCCTCATTCTCTCTCAAAGCCCTGCATTTTTGTCACAAGTAATCTCTCTTTCCTTTATTTTTTCCTCTCTACAATTTTCTTTCAGAAAAACACTAGATTATTTCCCACAATCCACAAATCATTTGTGTAAGCCCTTTTATGATTCTTGTTTATTCAAAGCTGTTATATTTGTTTGTTAAATTATGTTTTTGTGTAGATAGAACTAATGGGTATTGATCAAAATGTGGAGAATATGCATGTGAGTGTGCTTTCAATGATTTTTTTTTTTGGGCCTGAAATACTTATGCTTCATTATGGGTTTTGATTATATGGTGAAAACTATATTAAACATGTTTATTGGTGATAATTTGTTTTATGCCTTTCTTTGAATATTGAAGCTTGTTGGGAATATTTTCTCTTCTGTTTGGTTATTCGGTTTTTGGGAGTGTATTTATAAAAGAGATGATTAGTTTGAATCTGTATTCCCTGTCTAACTATGCAAAAAGGATGGTTGTTAGATTTTGAAGCTTCTTTTTTATTTTATTCCAATGTAATGATTTGATGATGGTTACAAGGGCAGTTAGGTCGTGTTTTCTTTGCAAATCTTTTTGACTTTAAATATGAGCTTGTAATGTTTGGTTATTTGTCTATGAGAAGTTTGTGTTTTTTCCCCTTGATTGTATTTCTCCCTTAGTTATGTATTGTAAAAGGTGCAGGCATTCTGCGACTGCAAAAGTCTGGCGTGACCAAACTTGTGTATTGCACTTATGAGTGACACAATGTCTGGACCTCTTGAAAGGCCCTACAGGCCAAGTAAGTATTCATTCTCTTCATTTGTATTTACTCGGCTCATATTCCATCTTTGATCTTATGAGAATTTTGTAGACTTGTTTGAAGATTCTGACCTAATTGTTGAAACTAATATGTTAAAGATTGCACATATGTATTGAGATGAATGTGTTTTTATCATCTTGCCTATTTCTTGTATGGTTTGTTTGCGAGTCCTTAATTTGTTGATGGAATTGGTGAACAGGTCTTGAAAAAATTGATATGGAAACATCTGAGGATGAGAGGAAGACGAGGCTCGGGTCTCTCAAGAAAAAGGCAATCAATGCCTCCTCCAAGTTTAGGCATTCCTTGACCAAAAGGGGCAGGAAGAACAGCAGAGTCATGTCTGTTGTGGTTGTGGATGAGCATGATGCCGAGGAATTAAAGGCAGTTGATGCATTACGCCAAGCACTTATCTTGGAAGAATTGCTACCCTCAAAACATGACGATTATCACATGATGCTGAGGTTTATTTCTTTTATTTTTTCCCCCTTTTGTTACATTAATATTATTGATTCTATGGCACAAGCAATTCTTTGTGGTAGTCATGCACATATGTAGACTTAAATATTAACTCAATATTAGATGATGCTTGAATTAAAACTAGCCTGTATAGAACCATTCTCCTTGAGTGACTAAGAAATTGACTGGGCGTGGCAACTTGTATTATGATACAGATTTTTGAAGGCCAGAAAATTTGACATTGACAAAACAAAGCAAATGTGGACTGATATGATCCAATGGAGGAAGGTATTCAGTGCAGACACTATCATGGAGGTATTTATACATGGAAAATATTACTGATCATTGTTTTAAAGTATATCTAAATAGCAACCTTATGATGGAGCCATATTATATGAAACTCATAATATGCATCTGAATATTGTGTTCATCAATATTTTGGTTAGGATTTTGACTTCAAGGAAAGAGATGAGGTCCTTCAGTATTATCCTCAAGGACATCATGGGGTTGATAAGGATGGACGACCAGTATATATCGAATGTCTGGGTAAAGTTGATGCTACCAAGCTCTTGCAAGTCACAACCCTCGACCGCTACGTTAAGTACCATGTTCAGGAGTTTGAGAGGACCTTTATCGATAAGTTCCCAGCCTGCTCCATTTCCGCAAAGAAGCAAGTTGATCAGAGCACAACTATTATTGATGTACAAGGGGTGGTATGTGAAGATCCTTACTAATACTGAGTCGATCAAATAAAAACCTTATTTTATTTTAATGTGACTGATTTTTAGATTAATATAGTCAGGAATATTGTTATTGACATTTTTATATTGACAAAACACATTCCATTTCTAAATATCGCAACCTTTTATAATACAACTAACTGTCCTTGAGTGGTGTGCTACCCCTGTAATGTCGTTGAACATTGCTCGAGTTTTAATTGGTTCTCTTATACAATCTGAAGAAAAATAAGGCAAACTAGAGATTTAGTGTACTGTAAAACTGAAATGAGTTACTAACATTGTTAATGGCACAGGGATTGAAAAGCTTCAACAAAGCTGCCAGGGAACTTATCCAACGTCTTCAGGCGATTGACGGTAACAATTACCCTGAGGTACTCATTTTTGTCTAATGCTACTAGTTTCTGTATTTAGCCTCGTATGTATTGAGGCTAGATTTTAACTCCCAAATGCTTGTTTATTGCAGACCTTGTGCCGCATGTACATCATCAACGCTGGTTCTGGATTTCGGCTTCTATGGAACACTGTGAAATCATTCCTTGATCCAAAGACCACTGCCAAGATCCATGTAAGTTTATATCATCTGTTTAAATTAGTTCCAATACTGGTAAGTTCCACCTACTAAACAAGTTATTGGCTTTGTTTACCAGGTTCTTGGAAACAAATATCAAAGCAAGTTGCTTGAGATAATTGATGCCAGGTACATTTTCTTTTGACATTGGATTTGCTATTCTGTTACAAGTTTCTAAACAGGACCCTTGGGTTTATGACATATTGGCTTATATGTATGGATTTTCTACTAATCTTTCTGGGACCTCACAACGCCTTATTTTCCTGTTTTTGTATCAGTGAGCTCCCCGAGTTTTTGGGTGGTACATGTACTTGTGCAGATAAAGGTGGTTGTATGCAGTCCGATAAGGGACCATGGAATGATGCAGAAATCATGAAGGTCCTTTCAGTTTTACAATTCTAATTCATAATATTAATTCTTCAATACTTGCTATGTTTCATACTGAAATTATCATCTGATGACCCAGATGGTCCATAGTGGTGCACACAAATGCACCACAAAAGTTGTGATCCCAGCAGGTGATGAGAAAACTATTTCTGAGGACGAGCATGCTTGTTCCAAGGTATTTACTTAGCGAGAAAATGGGTTTAAAACTACCTATTTGAGTGCAATTTCTGGAATTCTCAGCCTGACATGGTATAGTGGTCTCTGCAGTAATAACTTTCACAATTTTCTCTCATATTGTAGAGTGTTTCTTTCAAGTTGGGAACTGATGCATCCAACCCTTCAAGGGAGTACATTGAGCATCCACAACTCTCTCCTGTCCATGAAGTAAGTCATCTAACTCTTGCCATATATAAGTTTTAAATCAAAATCGAGAACATGGATACAAGGTGACATGACAATGATGACATCCATACAAACCTGCTTGGGTAGGATCAAGACTCAACAAGTTTAGACATTGTATTTGTGTCACCACCATTTTATTAAACAAATAAGAAACATATGTAACATTCCACAGCTTAGTGTTTCTAAGCCTTTCTAATGTGGCTGCAACTTACCAGAATTTTGATATTGATCATTAGTAGAGCCTTCTATACTCTATTAGAACAATGTCAATTCAAATATTATATCCTTCTAGATTTTTTATAATTGGCTTATTACACAACCCCCACTCCCATTTAAAAGAAAATAAAAATTACAGGTCCAGGAAGCCAAAAACATTCCTAGTGTGCGTGGGCACAATGGCTACATACCTATGGTTGACAAGGCTGTTGATAAAACTTGGCCCAAATCAAAGCAAGCTGACAAGCTAGCCCTTTCAAAAGGTATATAATTCATTGATAGTATTTTTCTTATAAATATTTAAGGTTTCAAAAAATTTGTTGTCAGAGTTGATATTCATTCCTTGGGAATCTGAAGTGTACTGAGATATCTGAAGGGTATTTTCAAATCAACTCTAATTTTGATATAAACTCTTTGTTTTCCCTATGGAAGCTCAAAACTTTTTCCCCAGCCATGCTGCTAGCAAGTCTACTGATGGAATAAGCAACCAGATTTTTAGTGGGGTTATGACTTTAGTTATGAGCATTGTGACTATGGTCAGACTGACCCGCAACCTGCCCAGAAAGCTTACAGAAGCCACCCTCTATTCTAGCTCTATGCGCGGTGGTGTTGAAATGATCAAAGGTCAGGCACATCCCTACAAGTTACCTGCACCTGCAGTCTCCAACGCCGAATACTTAAATATGATGAAGCGCATGAGTGAGCTGGAGGAGAAAGTCATCCTTCTCAGCCAGAAACCAGCATCAATGCCCCCTGAGAAAGAGGAAATGTTGAACGCTGCTTTGGCTCGTGTTGATAACCTGGAGCAACAGCTTTCAGCGGCCAAGAAGGTATGCATTTAATTTTCATTTCACGAGTGTTGTGTTTGATCCTTTTTTTTGTCATTTTTTTTACCTTCTGAAATTAAATTTTGTTTTCGTTCATATGCAGGCTCTTGACGATGCCCTTGTGCACCAAGAAGAGCTTATTGCCTATGTCGAGAAGAAAAAGAAGAAGAAGAGGTTTTTCGCTTTCTGAATGCAAAGTCGAAAATTTTTCTGGTAAGGTGATCAGAACCAGTTTTAAGGAAGAAAACTTGTGGCAATTTTGAAAATGTTTGGGAAATTCGTGATTTTTTTCAGCACCATTGATGCTATCCAGTAAATCCATTGTTTGCTTTGTTAAACACTTGATGCAAAGCTTTTGTATGATAACATTCTTTTCAACTGTATCAAACTATTTGGCATGATTCCTATGTAACCCTGGACACCAAGTGGAGAGGCCAAGCTATTTCTTCTGAAGCTTGACATTGATAATGACATTCTATTTTTAAGCTTCTTCAATAACCATAAGATTTGTACACACAAGCAGCACTTGTGTTTTTATTTTCGGTGGCCTTTTCATGTTACCTGAATGCGACCCACACTACTAATCAAACGGTTCAAAAAAATATGCGACAGAAAAATAATGCTAATTGTAATTTACACCAAGCTCAAGGCTGCACAAGTTGTCGTGATTATATACTTATCTTTGCCAAGCAATTAGCTATTCAAATAAAGATCATTCTATCATAGTAAGGCACCACTGCAGAGAACCTGATACCCTCCCGGTTGGGGCATTTCGACACCAGTCATTTCGGATTGGAGAACTTTTTAATTAGGGTTCCAATGAAATTTCTGGATCCAATGTTCCTAGTATCAGACACTTTGTGATAACTTTGCAGATGTCATTAGCAGTACATTGCCTGCATGACTTGCTCCTACTGAAAGGCGAATATCCAATTTGTGTTAAACCAAAATCATAAGGAGCAAGGGTAAGCAAAATGACCCTCAGAGCTGGCCATAAATCTAATAGCTAAAAAGCTCCCTGGTAAGTAACACAATTCATTGCAAACATTAAGAAATGGTCTGAAGTTTTTCAGCATACATTCACAACTAGAAAGAGCAAGAGCAAACAAACTCACCACACAAATTTTCAAATGATAAGTATTACATCTCAATGTGATATTACATTGTTTGAAACAAATCCTTTGTAAAATCAATGAAGAAGATCGGGTAATATGCAAGAAACCATATGTATAGAAACAAAGAAATTCGGAAAACAGCTGATCAAATCCTCGCACATGGTATCTTCACCTTCACCAGCAAGACTTCTTCTTCTGCTTGACACATGGAAAGAAATATGTCAGCCAAGTATCTTACCTAGAAACTAGACTCTCTGTGTGTGGGTGAATGTGTTAAAGAGGGTAAAGACAGAGAAAGGGGCAATAGAGAAGTGCTATCATATGCATACAAGTAACACAAAAATATAGTGCTCCCGTATGCATTTAACACAGAAATAACCAAATCACTTATCAAATACAAAGATATAATCAACTCACCCGGAATTTTGCTTCTACTTGACTGTCTATGTAAGCAAGCAGTTCCTCTTGCCTCATCAAAGCTTCATGCAGAGCCTGCTCAGGAAGAAAAATGTAAAATCGAGTACATACTCTACAGATACTAAGCAACTGAATAATAGCTCGTAGAAGAGAAAAGAAATGGCCTTTAGAAAAATGAAGTCATCAGCTAAAGATTCTTTGAGATGAACAAGATGTTAGTATGAATGCAAACTTGCAAATGACTATAGATTAGGCATAGGTAGTGTATGAGCAATAGCAGGAACAGTTTAACATCAAGTCAACAGCAGTGAACTTTGTTGCACATCAAATGGATAAACTTAAGTATCTTTAGTAGGTGAAAAAAGGTCTCAAGTACTAGAAGCAAAATATTATCTAATGGCAGTTGAAATAGTAGAAGCATCAAATTTCAATCATAAGCATGACACCTTTTTTCTTCCCATTTTTATTCATAAACCCTTTCACATATTGAAACCAGCAGTAAAAGCATTGACAATCGCTGGCAAACAACTTATTTGTCATGTTACTTGCTTCAAATTATTTCATTTAAGACTAAATCTAGTCTTCTGATCATTGTTTTCACATTATGATGAAGCATATTCTAGAAACATATAGAACAAGTTATTAAAAAAAAAAAAAAAACTATTGTTATCAAGGGCTTTGCATCACCTAGAAGCCACATGGGCGCTGAAGGTGTTATATTCAGCACTCCAATGACACACACACACACACACGTGTGTGTAAGTGCAGAAATTTGACAAGGTTTTAAGCAAATGCAACCCAGCACTTTGATTAAGAGTTCAAGTGCAATTGATATATAAGGCAAATCAGCCCTCCACATCATTATAGACCGAAGGACATGTATGGCTACACGGAAAATTTTAAACTAAACCAGCAGTCATTTGACAACAGTTGGTCTGCATCAAACAGAATAAATCCATCCATTAACGAGTTTACCTTTTTGGTAGCAATTAATTCTGCTTCTAGCGCATCCACACGACACACAGCAGCATTCAGCAATTCCTCTTTCTCATATGGCATCTCAGATGGCTTTGCCTTGAGAGTATCCACTTTCTCTTCAAGTTCACCTAGTCTTTTCAGAACAGAGGAGAGGAGCTCCGTCTCCGTAAATGTTGGAGTTGGTGAAGGGGGGCGGAATTCCTCCTTGGTCATTGTATCAAAGGCAAATTCCTGATTATTTTGATCATGATCAGATGATTTTTCAGGAAGTTTCTTGGTTACACGGCTTGCCACTGAATAGAAGAGTGTGTAAAGGGTCATGAGGAAGGTCATGAGCATTGCCATAATCCCAACATGATGTCTTTCTGGTGCCTTTAGAGTAGCAGGTAGTGTAGGTGGTGTCCCTGATAAAATAGTTTAAATTATATTATTGCACATCTCAAATTAGTATCAACATATGTTGAAAGGAACAGCAGCAGTAAGAAAATCCTGTAGATAAATGTCCATTCTTTGTTTAGGCATCTTTATCCAACATATGACAGATGGCGCTGCTACATAAGCAGTACTTTAGAAACAGGGTATTACTACTGCCGCCAGAATTTTTTATCCTGAAATCTTGGGGATATGTAACATTTGCATCAAGGATTGAGATACTTGACTTGATATCAATTGATACAAGTATAAACTAGTTGTAAATCAACAAGATGAATCAGTTGAATTAGGCCCATTTTGGAATGGCCATGGGAGCAACATTCTTTTCCATGAAGATATTTCGTCATCTTCTTACTTCAAAGTTCAAACTTTTCTAATAATGCATTTTAGTTATAAAAAAATTCAAGCTTATCTTTTTATCTTTATAAAACCAACATACTGTGGTTTTAATCAATAAGTAGAGAGGGACCAGGGACGGATCCAGAAAAAATTTTCAGCCGGGGCAAAGAATATCATGCAGTCTGGTCCCAATATCATGCGTGGGAGGAACGTGCTAATTTATATTAATTTTTTATAAATATTTAATAATTTTCTATTAATATATATTTATTATATATAATATTAATAATTTTGGTCAACATATTTTATCATAATTAAAAATAATTAATTATTTTTTTTGCTAAATAAAATAATTAATTTAGGTCAAAATAATTAATTACTCTTAATATTGTGCGATTGGAAAATATAAATTAATTATCAAGAAGGAATTTTTCATATTTTTATGTGCATAATTTGAAAGAAATTAATTGTATTTATTTGATTAAAATTATATATAATTTTTAATATTTCAAGATAAAAAAAAATTATTCTTCATCCATAACTCAAGCGAATTAATTATAGTTATTACACCAAATTAAATATAATAATAATCATTTGAGTTAGTTAATCAATTAAGATGAGTTTAGTGCATATAAATATTTTAAATACACTTAAATTTTTGTTCGCTGAATAATAAATAATTTTAAGATAATTTATTTTTAACACAACTTATTTAATTAACAAATGTTGTTATTGGGATCAAATGCATTGTACCAACAAGTTTAGACGTGTAACAAACAAACGGTCAAGATCTTACTATTGTAAAATAAGTCACACCTCCCAAGTCAGCTTACTCCACACACCCATCAATTACCAATAAAGAAATATCTTTATTTAGTGCACTCTGTCCTCTCTCTTTTTTAACTCAATACTCTCTCTCTCTATCAATAATGATCAGATCAGTGAGTCAGTGACGCCTTCTTCTCCTTCTCCTTCTACCATGTTTCTGGAAGCCATTAATAACCTTCATTCTTCTTCTTTGAGGTCAATACCCATCTCCAAATGGACCAAATTTAATACCTATCCTACGATTGCAGACCAACTGAAGAAGACAACCGCCCCTAGTTCCTCCTCTGGCTGCCGGGGCAGCCGGGGCACTTAGTTGCCGGAAGAAGAAGCTGACAAGCAGTGGCCGGTCGGCGGCTGCCGGGGCACTTGCCCAGGTATGCCAAAGCCTGGATCCGTCCCTGAGAGGGACATACAATGGCAATACCAGGTTTTGAGTGGGAGGTACCAAAATATATAAGAACAAATATTAAAATAAAAACTATATATAAAATCATATACACAAGATTTAAATGTCAATTTTTTTATTAATAACACTCCTTTAAATCACGACATTTATCTTTAAATTGAATTTGTAATAAAATTGCGAGTCATTTTTTTTAATGTACAACATCAAAGAGTGATAAGATATATATATATAGGACGGTTAAAAAACATACTTCTTAAATATTATATCTCTTTAAGTAACATATCTTTCTCGAAACAACGTTATTTTGAAGATTCTTCGATGGTATTTTGTTAAGTAAAAGGAAAACAAGTGGGGCTGCAGAAAATGTCACATCATGTCATATCTTCTTGTAATATATATATATTTTTAAAATAATCTTTAAAACGACGTCGTTTTGATAAATGTATGTTATTTAAGCGAAGTATGTTTTAGATCCGTCATCTCTCTCTCTATATATATATATATATTGCATAAAAACCACAACAAAATATTTTTCACTTATATGTTATACTTCAAAAGAGGGTAAAAAGTGTCAAACCTATACGAAAACTTGTTCAGCTCACCCTTAAGAATTATATTACAACAAAATAAATAATTGTAAAGACCTAATTTATGATTTCTAATCTATATTGAAGAATCCTAATTAATTCATATATTTTCGGAAGAGATGCGATAACAAAAATATTAATAAAAAAATTCACAAACTCAAATAAAAATATACTCATCACATTTCTTAACTTTAAAATAAATTATGTACTCCCCGATAAAAATCCTTATTATTATTTTAGGTAGTTCCAAGTTAAATGTCTACTGACCTTAAATAATCTATTTTTTACAATAATTTGTTTATATCATCTTTAGTATTAATTGTCATATTTCAATTTTCTATGCATATTAAAGGAGCATCACCAGTCATGTGCAGAAAACTATGCAATTAAATGAGAATTTAAATATGAACAATCTTGTCGTTTTATCCTTTTTCTTAATATACACAGAAGTCAACTAGGATTTTTATCCTATGACCGGAAAGTAAAATTAACAGTAAGCTTGAGTGGTGGAAAGAGATTCCGTAGCGAAGAGAATGTGTGGTGGATGAAATTTGGGGGGGAAATATAAATAAAGACTAAACATCTAAAATTTGTTTGGGAAAGGAAAATAAACAAAATGTTAAAAGTAGTGTTTGTTAATTAATAAATTGAGGTTTAACTACGTACTAGTCAAAAAAAATTAAAAATATGGGTGGGGCCATGGCCCGGCCCCCACACTCTATGTGGCGCCGCCACTAGGGACACATTTATGTTAATGGAGTATGAGGGCATTCAAATAAATTGACTGATATTTGTATATGCATCAAACTACCCAACACAAGCATGCAAAAAATCCCTGTCCAAAACAATGATGGTAAATTGATTCAGACATTTATAAATGTCCCATCTGAAACGATATTCATATTGTTTGTAACAAGGAAAAGATGAAGATCTCAGACATGTAGTAGTATGAAAAGACTTTTATTCTTTGTTAAGTTATGTAGCAAAATGTGAGCTTGACCCTAACCTTTGGAAGCATTAAGCTTTTTAAAGGATGCTTGCTTCTTCCATCCAGCATCAACAGCTTTATCAACCATGGGTACGTATTCATCATATCCTGAGAAGGGACCAGTATAGCTTACTGATCCAATTACCTTGGCCTACATTTCAAAAGAAGTAATTCATAAAGTAAATAGCTATTGAAAGAATCTTGAAGACCTTTGATGAAACACCTACAGGTAAATGCATACTAAATTTATCCAACCAACAGAAGTAATAACCAGAGAGGAAAGCTGCAATAAGTTAGATAAATAAACTCGACAACTTTTGACATTTATCCCAAGATAAAACAATATAAGTACGCAAAAGGGAGAAAAATCATATTAATTATGCTTCATGCCACTCTTATTTATGTATCAATAACTTAAGTCATGAAAATGTGAAATTTCAAAAAACGTACTTCTTCACGAACAGGAGTCAACCGAAGATGTGAGTAACTCCTCGCAGCTTTTGGAGAAGCAATATCTTCAGCTTCAGATCCTGACTCAGCAGTGGATGTATCACTGCCTTTAACCTGCTTCAGTAGAATAGGGGAGAAAAAATTAACCACCATAATCAGAAACAGAAAAATATGTGTTCGAGAAAAGTAAAACCAAAAAATGAGGCCATACCATTGGGTAGTGAGGCTTAGCATAAGCAACTACCTTCCCCTCACTGTTTAGAACTTTAACGACCTGTCTGGTACGTCCTGCTTCCCCATTACGAACCATCTGCAAAATAATGTACATTGAAGCAAATTTTCTCACTAAAAAATAATCTCAGAAACAATCATTGAAGTGAAAAGTCTTCATAAACCATTATGCTGAGTCTCAATATAAGATGTACAGAAACTATCAACAGTTAATGAAGAAGAGTAAAAGTAGTCGAAGTGACGAAGTCGGTGCAGAACCTTCAAAATATCAGGATTTTTCCATGGCCCTTTATCAGAACGAAGACAACCACCTTGATCTGCACAAGTACAGGTGCCACCCAGAAATTCTGGCAATTCACTGTACGAGTCCAAAAACCTCATGAATTTTGAGAATAATCAATGTTGTTGTGAACAATAAGTATGCGCAGAGAACGTAGACTCAGTTACCCACACATTCACAAAAAGATGAATGCTACACCCAATTACCTGCAATCTATCATCTCAAGCAACTTGTTCTGGTACTTGTTTCCAAAAACCTACAGACGGCCCAAACATAAATAAAATGATTCAGTAAATTGATGGGCCCGGAGGAGGGGGGATTCAAAAGTAATGCGTTCAAACGATGGAAAAGAGTATTATAATACATGAATCTTGGAAGTAGTTTTGGGATCCAGAAAAGACTTCACAGTATTCCAGAGCAGTCTAAAACCAGGACCAGCATTGATGATATACATTTGGTGAAGTGTCTGCGACAATGGAAATTAGTAAATCGACATTGATATCCAATTTAATCTTGATTCCCTATATCGGAAATTAATAATTGAGCATTATATAACTGAATAAGAAAATAATATCAAGATTACTTCAGGGTAATTGTCGCCATCAATTTTCTGGAGCCGCATAATGAGATCCCGTGCAGACTTTGTGAAATTCTTCAACCCCTGAAATTTAACAATAAAAGCAATTATAAATAAAGATATCCAGATTGTATGATGATACTATGCATGAAATGTATAATACTTGAGAATTGTCAACTTAAGGGGAACATACCACGCCTTGAACATCTAAAATTGTTGTGCTTGAATCAATGTGCCTTTTTGCGGCAATTGAACAAGCAGGAAACTTAATAGCAAAAGTTTTCTCAAACTCCCTCACATGATATTTTATATATCGATCCATGGTTGTAACTTGCATGAGTTTGTTAGGGTCAACTTTCCCTAATCTTTCAATGTATACAGGTCTTCCTTCTTTGTCCACACCGTGATTACCTTGCGGATAATACTTCAAAACTTCATTCAACTCCTTAAATTCAAAATCCTGATGTGAGCATCAACAAAGGGAAAATGTCAAATTTTAAAATGACAAGGGAAGCAGCATTGACACATGCCCTTCAGAGCCTCACATCCTGACAATTTGGAAAACCAAACAACAAAGTCGAGCAAAATGTAGATTTTATTACCTCCAAAATTGTGTCAGCACCAAAATCCTTCCTCCATTGAATCATATCAGCCCACATATGCTTTGCTTTTTCAATATCAAACTTCCTTGCCTTCAAAAATCTGAAAAATAATACTTAGTTTTACAACCATAAACTGGGTAAACATTCAAGCCAGAAAAAATTGTGGTTAACAGGCTAAACACAACCGGTAACTATAAGACGTGTTTTTCAAAAAGAACCAACTACAAGACATTTAGATCCATTAATTAACAGTCTCAGTCCAAAGATTACAAGCTAAACTAAATGAAAGAGGTGAAATTTGCTTAAAGCCTTAATAATTGACATCTTTGAGTAACATATAGAATAAACCTTTTGCTTCATCTTAGAAAAGAAAAAAGAATTATATATCTCCTGTTTTAGCAACCCAAAATAGCCATCCAGTATGCAGATCAGTAAAAGCTTATCTTGGCAATCTACAATAGTACCATAACAAAATTTTCCCATGCTATAATGATTCTGGCAGAGGGAGAGGCTTTATTGTTTATAAGTAGCACATAACAAAGTAAAGACATGGACAGCCACTGAGATGGTCGAAGAACTATGTATTACACTCATTTCCATCAAATAATGACGTAATGACTAGTTACTCAATATCTATTGTACTAAAAATATTTTAAACTTCACTATCATAATGTAGCGCAGTCTATTTGCCAGCCACAATAGAGGAATACAATCTATAAGAAATGCCATCAAAAAGTCACCAGCATTTTCGAGCTCAAACGCTAAAATTTGCTTGCATTAAAGGATGATTTTATCAATAATCCCTGTGGTTCTTTTTAAAGTCTTAACAATATTGACTACATCCAAAGCTAGCAAAGGAAAGTGTCATTTCAATAGAAAGGTTCAAGGTGAGTACCTCAACATCATATGATAATCATCATGTTGTTCAGGTAGCAATTCGTCCAAGACCAATGCTTGTCGAAACGCATCTACTGATCGTAGCTCCTCAGCATCCCGAATATCTTCAATTGAAACGGAGCTAACTCGGCCATCACTCTTTCTTCTACTGCTTTTTTTCTTGAGAGAATGTTTGAACTTGGAAGATGCATGTAATGCTTTCTTTTTCAGCGAACCAATTCTCGTCCTTCTTTCATCCTCTGAGTTTTCAAAATCAGATTTTCTTTCTCTTCTCTCCTCATTACCAGAGGATCCCTCAAAACCTATCAGACGGACAAAAATAATTATATTGTATAGCAAATTATAAATAAATTAATATATATGTAAAGGGCTGATGATACAAAATCGAAACCTTTTAGACAATTTTTTTCTCAACACATGCTAAAATGATAAAGACAATGGAATTGCATAATGTTAGCAAATCTCAATCAATTCAAGCCTCCTTAACGAGGACTGTTAACTAAATCCTCCTAACTACCTTGGACAAGTATTAGTGAGTTTCCAACCAGGTGACAACTACAGACAAACCTTATAAGCCAAAATATGGTGAAAAACCATATACTACATGCAAACTTATAGACTATTGCAGCAAGAAATTTGGGCGAACATCTACTTAGGATTCTAGGTAGATAAAAATAAAAGAAGAGGCGCTACAAATTAAAACTGCAAAAGTTTAGTAGGTACATATGCACAATATTACAAGCCCGATATGATAAATTCCATATAATACAAAAAAAAAAACTCCTCTCCCCTATTAAGTGTTAACATGGACCATTTCACACTTTACATATAACAAATTCTCCTTCCAGAATCTTATATCGACATTTTATCTCATATAAATTGTTAGAAAAGTAACAAACCTCCAAAAACAGAATAACAATAAGAAAAAAGAGGAAATACAAAATTTCATGCTTGTCACAAAAAGCATCTAATAACAGGCATCCTGAAGGAAACCTAGCTTCAAATACTACACATTTCACTGAATTTCAACACAATATAAATCCCTATCTAGCTTCATTCAGCTCAATAATAAATATAAATTTCACAACTTCACAAAATAATATATATACCCACCATCTAAACCAACAGACCGAATCAAAAACCCCTAATCTCAAAAAGAAAACACTAATTCCAAAGATATCAAGAAGTTAACCACAGGCTCAAAAAGATTCATTTTTTCCGCATAATAACACACAGTATATACAGTAAAACCCTAGCCTGAGCGAAACCAAACCACAATCCCATCAATTAACTACAAAATTAAGATAAATAGCAAACGTAAGTGATCAATAAACACGAAAAGTAAACTCACATGGCCTAGCGAATCGATCCAGGGGTCCAGACATCTCTTTCGTTTATCACCAAAAATGAAGACAAACAAAACCCTAATCGTAACTATCAATCACAGCAAAACAACAGGAATCAGTAGCTAAACAAACCTACATTACGATCAAAAACCCTCGAGAAATAGTTGGGACGCGCTAATTTCGAAATTGAAGTACTTCTACTCCTCCCCAATTCAGTTTGTGAAATTTTCCCTCACCTCAAAACTGTCTTTCTTTCACGAATCACGAGGTTGATCGGACGGCAATAAATGTATCTGCCAAAATTAAAGCTGATCTGTGAACTGTAACCGATTTTATCAATACATTAAATGCGGATAAATAGATGCTAATAAATTACATAAATAGATTTATACTTATAAGTTATATATATCACCGACGGCAATGAGAGAGAGTAGAGAGTAGAGAGAGAGAGAAAGGGGGCGTTTGGAGGTATTTATTGAGAGATGTACTATGTAGTATGGTGGATAACGGCCACGTGGCGGGATGAAGGACGGATGGATTGAGGAATCTGCCGGCGGTGGGTGTACTGAAATTCTTGTAATTGAGTTATAATTTGGTCTCCGCCGGTGAATTGTTTTTATTGTAATGGTTGGTTGACTTCAAAGTTTTAACACATGGTCAAATGATATTTCTTGGGATACGATAAATAATGATAAGGTTTTATTTTTTTGTAGAAGATAATTCTCCTTTTTTATTTTATTTTATTTTATTGCTAAATCTCTTCTTTTTCTTTTAATTTTTAATAGAAATTGAAACCCTATTTACTATTTATAAAAATATTAATTTTTATTATAAAATTTTCAATCCTCTTTTTAATTTATTTTTACAATATAATTTTTGTTAAAGATTATAGTAAGAAGTTATGATATATTATTGGCTTGCTAGTTTTCTTACATAGTAATAACTGATTATTCAAATAGTTAGAAATTTTGTTTGTATTACTTAAATTAATTGCTAAAATAACAATGAAAAGACTAAGGTAAGTCTGAATTACTTTGGAGATAGAAAGAAGATTAATGTAAGTTTTGTTTAATCCCTCTGGTTCTTATCTTGACCTTTTATTTACGTTTTTTTAAATATTTATGATAATTTATATTTTTATAAATTGAATTGTTATAATATAAGTTCTAAAAATATAAATGAAGAATAATGATTTTATTACTATCATATGTGGTAGTAATATTGTTGAAATATTACGTTTATTATTTAATAACTTAAGGAAAAATAATATTCTCATCGTTTCAGATTTTAAGATCATGTTTAATTTTTAAAATTTAATTTAAGATATTTTTAAAGTCAAAATGAGATAATTTATTAACAAATATAAAATAATAAATTTTAAAATAAGTACTTATTAGATAATTTATATCGAATTGTATCGATTAAATTAAAAAAAAACATCAATAATAAATTTTAAAGTATTTTTAATTATTTTTTAAAATATTAATAATAATCTTATATTTTAAACTATAGAAGTATATCTCATATGTCTGTACTTTATGAACGAAGGAAGAAGGATAAATCTTGTGAATTGAGTACTTACTCCATAGTCCTTAACTTACTCAACAATAAATACATTATACATGTCACGCTTTGAGTAGTTACTTCTTTTTCTGTCTTCAAGTTAACATGAAATATATTTTTTCAAGTTAGAACCTTCTTTTATTTTTTCAACTTAGAAACTTCTATTGTCAAGTTAACGCTTAAGTTATCTTAGTTTGTGAAGATAATTGATATTTTTACCGGTTGATTTAATATTTTTGTAAGTAAATATTATTTTTAATTAAATTATAATTTTTAACTAAATTATAAAGAGTTGGTCTAGTTAAAAATTGGACTACTTGCGAAAGTATCACACTAGCTTACGAAAATATCAATTCTCTTTGTAAAAATAATAGTTGAGATAAAATAATTTATATTAATTTATTATTATTTTAGACTATTTATTTTTTTATTAATTCGTTATTTAATCGCATAAACTATATTTAATAACTTCTAAGGTCATTTGATAAAGGTTTATAACCCAAGTAAAAATATAGTATTATATAATCTTTCTTTTGAGGTATAAAAATAGTTTAAGAACTAAATAACAGGCTAATTATAAAATAAATTAGTCTAAAATGATTATAAATAATTACATCTCACTTATCATTTTTTGCAAATAAACTTGTCCTTGAATTAAAAGAACCATTTTGATATCATACAAAACTTAAATAAAATTCTTTTCATGGAGTAAAGAAATTTTAATGTTATATCCATCACCGGTTATGCAGCTACAATAATTATGGATTCAGATTCTCTGTAACGAGTTTCTTTAATTCTCTGTGCTGAGATCTTTCGCGACGATTTTTAGGGTTTATTACGACGGTATATCTCATTGTCGTAATCCTATAAAAAAAAGACTATAACGACAGTACATATAATCGTCATAAATTTTAAAATTTGTTATTATAAATTTCAATACAAAAAAATAAAATAAAAATAATTACAATAAATCTCATGCCAATAATTATTTACCATAAGTAATGGGTTGGTTATTTGTGCTTCATTTTGAAGGGGTACTTTAGCCAACCTTCTTTTTAGCAATCTTTTATTTATTTATTTTCCCTCTCTTTCTTTCTATTTTACCGTTATAGGGAGCGTCCTACGCGGGGTAATTGACACAAACATTTAAGTAGGACCGTTTCTTTGTTTTTATTCAAAGCAAAAGAGGAAAGAAAAGATAAAATAAAGTATATGCAATTGTCACTACTAGAAAAATAAGAATACGTGACGGAATTTTGTGACAGTTTTTAAAAACAATCACAAAATATAGTAATTTGTGATGGACTTTTTGAGCAATCACAAAATAATAGTATATATGATGGCTCTTAGTGATGGCTAATTTTGTCATCAATATATTATAATTGTGATGGTCATGTCAATCACCAAAATTTTCACGCAAAATAAAAAAAAAATTGTGATGCATTAAGCCATCACTTATTGATATACTCTTTTCGTGATTGCATTTAAGCCATTACCAATATTTTAATAAAAGAAATAATCAAAACAATATTTTATGACGGCCATGACAATCATTAAAAAAAATAAATTTTTGTGACGAAGTTTATTTGCAATTACAAAAAGAAGGTATTTTGTGATGGAATTTCCAAGCAGTCACAAAACAATAAAATACATGATGACTCTCAGTGATAACTAATTTTTCCATCATTATAGAGTATTTGTGATTGCCATTGCAATCACCAAATCTTATGTGAAACTAATTTTATTTAGTAAGCCAACTCAAATATGTTTCATTTTATATATTTTTTTTAAATTATAACATTGATCTGGGCTTTGGTGTAGTGGTAATACTCGTTATTTAGTTTGCAAATGGGGTAAGGTTTCGAATCCTACAAGTATCATTTGATACACTCAATATATATAGTGAAATAAATTGTCCGTAAAAGGAGATTCACGTTCTTACTTTTGATTTCTAAAGTCATGTGTTTTTTTGTGATGACTTTGACAATCACAATAGATCAATAGATTACTTGTTAATGTGATTATATTAATCATCACAAAAACACTAAGTGTTTGTGTGATTGTCAAAACTGTCATAAAAGGCTTTCATGATGAGGGTATACAAGACGGCCTCCGTAACGACTAAAGTTATCACAAAAGCTTTTTGTGATGATTTTTTGAATTTATATGATGGATTTGAGCCATCACAAAAGGCCATTTTTTTGTAGTGTGTTGATTAAACAATAATAATCAATACTTATATATTTAAAAAATAAGACTTGAGATTAACTTTTTAATTAATTGAAGCATCAATTGAATTAATTTGATTGTAATTTATATTATTTTACCGAGTTGACTTGATAGTATTAAATGTTTAATTAAATAATTTTTAAAATTTTAAAATTATTAATAATATGTATATTGTTAAGATATTCATGTCACATTCATGTCTGTTCGTTTTTTGAGTTTTATTAATATATCGGATCATAATCACAATTAATAACGAACTTTATAAAATATAGCAAACTTACACTCGGTACAAAATAAAATTCACTATGATTATATATTTGAACTATTACTATTATTTTGAATTTTATAAATTGTTATGTTATTTTGATTACAGAATTTCAACTACTAATTATGCATAAAAATATTAAATTATCAATAAAATTATAAAATAACAATTAAATAAGGCACATGCTAATAAATTAATGTTTAATTAATTTTTTGTTTTCTTCTTTGTTAATAGTTGGCTACAAGCTACTTAATTGAGATATCTATTACTTTTTTCGAATTATAAATTTATTATTAATTTTTTAAAAGTCGATTTGAGATATTTTAAAATTTAAAATTAATATAATTTATTTAAAATTTTATAATTAATAATAATTTTTAAGTAATATATGATATTTATAATTATATTGACATAAATAAATAAATTAATATTAAATTTAAATTTAATATATATATATAATTTTTTAAAAATTAATATTAATATTATAATTCAAAAAAGAAGAAGTATATTATAATAATAGAGGTCTTTGTTCATTAACCGGACCTTCCATAACAATGCTGTTTTGTCTGACCAGTTCATGATTTAATATGTATAGCCTGCCAAAAATGGTACAGATATACATTGACCTTTATAGACTGTACCTCTGTCATTCTCGAATTTGGCTGGAAACAGCACCTCCTTATGTCCCAAAATCAGAATTTCAATTGTTTTTCTATTTCCGATTCTTTCTGATTAAAGTTGTACATTTGGACAATATATAATCATATATTCATATTGATAATTTCGTCTACTACTAAATTTATTGGGGCTTAAACTAATATAAATTATTATCTTGAATTAATTGCAGTTTTCTATTTTGGAGATTAATTTTAAAATTTTTATAATTAGATTATTAAACTTTTAATTATTTTTACTTACATTTAATTTTACATTCTTGCTTATTAAAGCAATCAATGCTTATGTGTAAAAAAAAAAAATAATTTTAAATAATTTTTTGACATTTATTAAATGTCAAAGGGTAAAAATTCATTAAGTTTATAATTTTTTAACTCTTTAATGTTTAATAATTATGAAATTAAAATAATTTTGTAACCACCTAATGGGCGGTCCATGTCATCAATTTATGACTTGTCATGTCCAGTTAAAATTAAATTAAAAAGTTAATCACTTAATTACAAAAATTAATATAAAAGCAATTTATTGGGGAGGGGGGGAGGGGAGAGGGGGGAATATGTTTAATAGGAGAATAAAAATCTAAGTACGTGGTAGTTTTTTACAATAGGATTTTTTATTTATAAATGGATAAGTTTATAAACATAACAATCACAAATAACATTAAATACTACACTCATTCTTATTATTAAATGATATTATATGGCACAATTTTTAATACCATACAATATTATTTAATGATAAGAATGAGTATAGTGTCCGAATATTATCACCGATTATTGTATTTGTATCTTTATCCTTTATAGATTGAGGCATTTACCAAAAAATTAATTTATTTCGTTAAAAACTCAATTAATCACTTCTATAGATAAAGTAGAGCTTCGCCAACTCGATGTTAAAAAGTAAAAACAAAATGAATTCTTGATCAATACAACTCGATAAATCATAATCGCAATAAACAAACGAAAACAGATTTACATTACTTATGGAATTTCGTTTTCATGGAACATATTGAATAATTTCATATCATACCAATAAAGAGGTTATGCAGAATTAAAATTTCTTAGCATGGCAACGTAATTAAATTATTCTACGTAATAGTGTAATCATAGCTCTGATACTAAGTGTTAAATAATTATATTGGAATTGTGCTATTTTATATAATAAATATAAATTAAATTAATTATTACAAGTACAAAAATCGAGAGAAGATATCAAGCATGTAATCGCGATCTCTTAAACTTAAGGATGAAAGTCTTTAATTGCATCTCTCAATCTTAAAATGAATGTATGAATATGTATAAAATACTTGAGACAACAATTGTGCCAAAATAATATTAGTAATAATATTTATGGGTTATATAACTATCAAACTCATAAATAAGATATATAATTAAATTAATGTAATATATATAAATTCAATAATTTTATAAATAGTAGAGATCGCATAAAAAATTATATTAAATTAAAATAATCTAAAATGATCATCATTAAATAGGAAAGGTCAATATTTTCTGTGCTAATTCAAGCGTTTTCTCGTGGATATACTCTTCATATTTCAAAGTGACAGGCTTATTTAGCTTTTTACTCTCTCTTTTTTTTAAATTTCTAACATTAAATTTTTGAACTTTTAATTAATTTGTTAATAAAGAAATTATATTAAAGAATTTTCTTTAGCATCCAGGACCAACTCTTTTAATCTTTCCACAAAACAAATTATCACAAATATTTATATTTTACATGAAAAAAGAGATACTCGGCTTTCGATTTTTTGTAATTTATGCATTATTATATATTATATTGTGATTAAAAATATAACTTTTATGATATAAATATAAAACGTCTTACATAAATTAATAAATTATCGTACCACTTAAATACTTTACTTTTAATAATAAAAAAATAATATTTAAAAGTCAAATGTGTTTCTGATGTTGGTCGACATTTCCAACAATGATAGGGCTCTTAAGCTAAGGACTAAGTAATTAATGACATTTAATCACTTTGTAGAGCAGCCTGAAAATTACTTTATCAAACTTTAATTCTATCTTTTGACCAGATAATGAAAAACGTGGTGCATGTATTCCATTTTATCAATATTAAGTACACGTGACACACCCTAATATATATGTTTGCATAATTTTTTTAAAAAGTATAAAAATTAAAATAATTTGAGAGAAAATTACGAGATGTGAGAAGTTACATTCAGTTATAATTATTCTTATAGATGTTGTATCCTTCTTTTCAAAAATATAAAATTAATTTTATTTTATTAAAATTAGTTTGAGATATAAAATGCATTTAATAAAATTTTAAAAACTAATTAATCATATAATTTTACTAATATTTGTTTAATAATTTTCAATTTTCCTTAATGTATTATCCAAAATCAGATAATTTTATAATTTACAATGAAGGAAGTATATAATTTTTAGTGCCGTAAACACAATGATACGATTTGCTGATAACCACAATTTGAAAACTATTTAGATAAGTAAATGTATTTGAATAATTTGAAGTGGACCATATTTGTCAAAAGATATATGCCATGTCACTTTTTATTATGACTGTCTCTCTTCTTTAGTTTTGTGATCCCATGTATATAGCTAGCTATACACGCAGTTATGTTGGCAACGGAGAGAGATTACATAAGAGTCATTCATATCTACCTATATATATATTCGGTGACGAAGCTGGCTTTTATTATCGGTGCAGTCAAAATTAAAATAAGGCTAAAATAAGTTAGGGGACAATATCACCGACCTAATTTTTTTATAAATAATTTTGTATTTTTAAATTGTATAATATATATATGTGTGTGTGTGTGTGTGTGTGTGTGTGTCACCCTCAAATCTGGGCCCACACAGCCCAAACTTGAGTTGTCAAAATACTACAACAAAATTATTACAAATTAGTACAACGTTCAACAATACAGTGTATAACAATACACAACTAAGTCTTCACTATTATTGCCACACTATTTTACAACACGTGAAGACTATGATAGTTATCCCTTGGACTCCCACTCCATTCCCCGGCCAGACCCGGCTACGTTCTCATCTCCTGTTGAAAAATAATAGAACAAAAAGAAAGGGTGAGCTCAAATAGCCCAGTAAAAATTTCATGACTAAGATAATGACGAATAAATTATCATTAGCCTTCAACAGTTGAGTTCTTGATAGAATACAATAGATTACAAGATTTATATCAAAAACTGCAGTTATATTCTTGAACAATATTCAGATCAATAATAGCAGCGGAATGAGCAATCTATTAGAAGAATAATGCAAATTATAATATCCACTCGCTTCTCTTTTTTGGAAAAACATCATCAATTTTATCATTTGAAATACCATTAGTTATGATAATACAAATCACAGTTCCTGGTCATAATCATGCAAATCAACAGTTCATCTTTGCACTACGGGCCAAAGATATTCAATATAACACCAACGGTCATGATTATACCAGATTCAGCCTTTGGTCATAATCATACCAAACAATAGTTCATCTTTGCACTACGGGCCAAAGAGAACATTCACCACGTGTCATAAAAGACACCGAACAGATGTATCGTCTTTAACCTATTATATCGTCTTTAACATCTGTTCAACAATTATATCGTATCTGTGCCCCCCCCCCCGGCCATAGATATTTACAACAACTTGATTTTGGATGATTAGAATGATATAAATGATTAACAGAAGAAACAGGATAAATAATAAGTATCAGAAGTTTACTTTGTGCAGATTCAAATAATTTCCAAATTGTCAACATGATGTGGAGTGAAATTCAAAAATGATATTCAAGATCCACAGTTCAGAATAACGGTTACAGTTCAATAGAAAAGTTCAGAAAATAGGAAGGTTCAATTGAAATGATGAAGTGTAACTATTATGGAACATATAATATTTTCAGGAATTATAGAAGCAATAGTTCCATAATAAGTTTCGATTTAGCTGTATGAAAGAAAATAATATTCCTTACCGTAACAAGTTTGATTAACAAAAGGTGAAGGAAATTAATATCCCTTACCATAGTAAGTTTGAATAATGGAAGATGAAAAAGATGGTATCCCTTATGAGTATAAAGAAAATTAATATCACTTACGAATATGAAAGAAAATGATATTACAAACGAATATGCAATAAAAGTGTCATGTGATAATTCGTGTAAACAAATTATTTCCACAAAAGACAAATAAGAAATAAATACAAATGGTTATTCACCAACAGGCGGTAGTCCGCGCAGTAAGGTTATTCCCACAATTTAATAGAATTTGAATACGAAGAGTTATTCACCAAACATGCGGTAATCCGCGCCGTAAGGTTATTCCCACAATTTAATACATGAAAATAAATGGCACAAGAAAGAAACGATATTATTTTCGAGAATCAAATAATGATAATCCCTTCTAGTAAGAAAGAACATAATATCCATTTATGATGATGAGAATGATATCCCTTACCGTAGTAAGTTTAAATAATAGAATATGAATGAAGATGATATTCCTTACAAGTAAAAAAAAAATGACATTCCTTACCTTAACACGTGACTGGATATTGATTTAAATGAGGTTGATCAACCTATATATTTATAATAAAATTAGTAATTACCACATATAAATTTCAAAGTGTATGATAACTCGTATAATATGAACTATCAAAATTATATATATTTAACATAATTTTTGTAGTATAATATAACTATTTTAAAATAGTTTTTAAAATAATATTCCAAAGAAAACTTTTAAAAATGAATCTTTTCAAAGAAGAGTTTTCTAAGGGAAGATTTGTGAATACCGTGAAAAATAGAAATTTATGAAATTACTACTATTTAATAAAAGACTTACTTGAAAATTTTCTACACTCTTATTGGCTTTCAAACACTCAAGATAACCTTACTATTCTCAGAGAAAACTCATAAAATTCTTATAGAATTTTTTTATATTTTAGGTGTGATTTTTCTATTCAACTAAACAATCTATTTATAGGAGGAATAAGGGTACTATGCGTGGTTGTTGGCAGCACGTGTGACGCCCCCAAATCTGAGCCCACACAGCCCAAACTTGAGTCGTCAAAATACTACAACAAAATTATTACAACAAAGCACAACGTACAACAATACAGTGTATAATAATACACAACTAAGTCTTCACTATTATTGCCACACTATTTTACAACACGTGAAGACTAGGATAACTATTCTTCGGACTCTCACTCCATCCCCCGGCTAGACCCCGTTACGTTTTCATCTCCTGTTGAAAAACAATGGAACAAAAGAAAGGGTGAGCTCAAATAGCCCAGTAAGAAATATCATGACTAAGATAATGACGAATAAATTATCATTAGCCTTCAACAGTTGAGTTCTTGATAGAATACAATAGACTACAAGGTTTATATCAAAAACTGTAGTTAAATTCTTAAACAACGTTCAGATCAATAATAGCAGCGGAATGAGCAATCTATTAGAAGAATAATGCAGACTATAATGTCCACTCGCTTCTCTTTTTAGTAAAAATATCATCAACTTTTATCATCTGAAATACCATTAGTCAAAATAATACAACTTCACAGTTCCTGGTCATAATTATGCAGATCAACAGTTCATCTTTGCACTACGGGCCAAAGACATTCAATATAACACCAACGGTCATGATTATACCAGATTCAGCCTTTGGTCATAATCATACCAATCAACAGTTCATCTTTGCACTACGGGCCAAAGACATTCAATATAACACCAACGGTCATGATTATACCAGATTCAGCCTTTGGTCATAATCATACCAATCAACAGTTCATCTTTGCACTACGGGCCAAAGACATTCAATATAACACCAACGGTCATGATTATACCAGATTCAGCCTTTGGTAATAATCATACCAATCAACAGTTTATCTTTGCACTACGGGCCAAAGATATTCAATAAAGCACCAACGGTCATGATTATACCAGATTCAACCTTTGGTCATAATCATACCAACCAACAGTTCATCTTTGCACTACGGGCCAAAGAGAACATTCACCACGTGCCATAAAAGACACCGAACAGATGTATCGCCTTTAACCTAGTATATCGCCTTTAACCTATCATCTGTTCAACAATTATATCACATCTGTGCCCCCGGCCACAGATATTCACAACAGCTTGATTCTTGATGATTAATACAAATAACAGTGATACAAATGATGAACAGAAGAACAGGATAAACAATAAGTATCAGAAGTTTACTTTGTGCAGATTCAAATAATGTCCAAATTGCCAACATGATGTGGAGTGAAATTTAAAAATGATATTCAAGATCCACAGTTCAGAATAACGGTTACAGTTCAATAGAAAGGTTCACGTAAATAGGAAGGTTCAGTTGAAATAATGAAGTTCAACTATTATGGAACATATAATATTTTCAGGAATTATAGAAGCAATAGTTCCATAATAAGTTTCGATTTAGGAGTATGAAAGAAAATAATATCCCTTACCGTAGCAGGTTTGATTAACAGAAGGTGAAGGAAATTAATATCCCTTACCATAGTAAGTTTGAATAATGGAAGATGAAAAAGATGGCATCCCTTATGAGTATAAAGGAAAATGATATCACTTACGAATATGGAATAAAAGTGTCATGTGATAATTCGTGTAGACAAATTATTTCCACACGAGACAAATAAAAAGGGTTATTCACCAACAGGCGATAATCCGCACCGTAAGGTTATTCCCATCAATTTGAATACGAATAGTTATTCACCAAACAGGCGATAATCCGCACCGTAAGGTTATTCCCATCAATTTGAATACGAAGAGTTATTCACCAAACAGGCGATAATCCGCACCGTAAGGTTATTCTCAAAGATTAATAAGGAATGAATACAAAAGGTTATTCACCAACAGGCGGTAAACCGCGCCGTAAGGTTATTCCCACAATTTAATACATGGAAGTAAATGACACAAGAAAGAAACAATATTATTTTCGAGAATCAAAGAATGATAATCCCTTCAAGTAAGAAAAAAAATAATATCCATTTATGATGATGAAAAGAATGATACCACTTACCATAGTAAGTTAGAATATGAAAGAAGATAATATTCCTTACCTTAACACGTGACTGAATATTGATTTAAATGAGGTTGATCAACTTGAAAAATTCCTGCACTCCTTTTGGCTTTCAAACTCTCAAAATAACCTTACTATTCTCAGAGAAAACTCATAAAATTCTTATAGAAAAATTTTATGTTTTAGGTGTGATTTTTCTATTCAGCTGAACAAGCTATTTATAGGAGAAAATAAGGCACTATGCGTGGTAGGTGAACAGAAAAAAAAATTCAGCAGAGGCTGCTGCGCAGCCTCCACCAACCCATTCCCAGCAAACACATTTCTCACATTTCGTGTGGGCTCCACAGTGGGTCCCACATGTTTCTTACTATTCACTTACTATTCACGTTACTATTCACGTCACTATTCACGTTACTATTTCAAATAGTAAAATTAATTATTTTATTTTTTTATTTATTTATTTATTCTTCCTGTGAGTCCAACATATAAAATAATGTTACCATAATAATGTAAGAAACACGTTACATATTTTTATTAATTTAATAATATAAATTACAGTATATTTGCTACTGTGACAATTATTAGATTCAACAATTTTAAACTACAGTGCACCAACAATTATTGACTCGATGATATGAAATACAGTGTAATGACAATTATTGAATCAATAATGCAAAATATTGTGTAGCAACAATAATTGAATTGATAATATAAAATATTATGCAGTGACAATTATTGATGAAATGATGCGTAACAGTTACGGTGTCAATAATATGAGACACTGTGCAATACCGTGTGCTACTGTAGAATACCGTGTGCCACAATAAAATACCATAAATTACCGTATGCTACTATTCTTTTATCACCGGTATTTTAACAGTTAACACCGTTGACTATTTTTATTTAAAAAGGTTACTTCTGTCGTTTTCTATATCCGACAATTATTCCGTTGTGGGCTCCACCAATAATTAGTTATTTCGGCGCCGTCGTACGGCCCGAATATTCCCCGACAAAACGAATATTCCCCGACAAAAAGAATATTGTCCGACAAAATAAAATTTACACATAACATCCTTAACTTTCAATTTTGTCAATTTAACCATTTACTGTTTCAGGAAAAATATATATGAAGAAAAATTAAATTTTGTATTTCATAAATTCGGGGTCTTACAACCTCCCCTCCTTATGAAATTTCGTCCCCGAAATTGACGTACCTTGCATTTCGAAGAGGTATGTATACCTAGACTTCATCTCAGATTCTAGCTCCCAGGTCATTTCCTCAATATCTTGGTTCCTCCATAAAACCTTAACTTGAGGTATAACCTTTGAGCGTAAGATCTGCTCCTTCTTATCTAGGATCTTAACAGGTACCTCCTCATACGTTAAATCTTCTGCTATAACGTCTGGTTCTAACTCAATGACGTGGTTTGGGTCCTTCACATATTTACGTAACATAGATATATGAAAAACGTTATGGATGCGAGACATACTTGGTGGTAGGGCTAGTCTGTAGGCTACGGATCCTACTCGATCGAGGATTTCAAATGGGCCAATAAATCGAGGGTTGAGCTTTCCTCTCTTTCCGAATCTCGTAACTCCTTTCCATGGAGAAACACGTAAGAATACACGATCTCCGACGTTGAATCTCTCATCTCTCCGATGAAGATCGGCATAACTCTTTTGTCGTTCTTGTGCTGTCTGTATTCGTTGTCGGATCATTTGGATCTTTTCGGTCGTCAAGCGTACCAACTCGGGTCCCAACAGTTTTGCTTCTCCTACCTCATTCCAACATACTGGAGAGCGACACTTGCGTCCATATAAAGCCTCGAATGGAGCCATACCTATACTTGCTTGGTAACTGTTGTTGTAGGAAAATTCCACCAATCTATCTACGATGACCCAAATTGCATCTAAGCCTTGAGAAACTTTGGGAAGACCCGTCACGAAATCCATATTGATGTGTTCCCACTTCCATTCGGGAACCTCAAGTGGTTGTAATGGACCCTTAGGTACTTGATGCTCTGCCTTGACACGTTGACAAGTTAGGCACCTTGAGATAAACTCTGCAATCTCCCTTTTCATATTGTTCCACCAAAATGTATGTCGAAGATCTCGATACATCTTGGTACCTCCTGGGTGGATTGCAAACGGCGTGTTGTGTGCCTCAATCATGATTTTATGCTTTAATTCAGGATCGTTAGGAACACAGAGTCGAGAGTTGACTCGAAGTATTCCTTTCTCGTCGATTCTTGCTTCGGGAATGGTACCTTCTTGTACTTTTTTTATCATGTTTATCAGTTCCGGATCGGTAGCTTGAGCAGCTTTAATTTTATCGATTAAAGCTGGTTCTACTCGCACGTGAGCAATCTTCGAGTGGGTCCCTGGTGTCTTTAGCTCTATCTCCATCTTTTGCAAGTCGTACAAAATACGCTTTTGTGTTGTCAGCAGTGCACTTGTACTCGCATAAGATTTTCTGCTCAAAGCGTCAGCTACAACGTTCGCCTTTCCCGGGTGATACTGGATTGTGTGATCATAATCCTTCAACAGCTCAAACCAACGTCGTTGTCGCATGTTGAGTTCCTTCTGGGTGAAGAAATACTTGAGACTTTTATGATCCGTATAGATATCCACTTTCTCTCCGTACAAGTAGTGTCTCCAGATCTTCAACGCGAAAACGACTGCTGCCAACTCTAGATCATGAGTAGGGTAATTTTTCTCATAATCTTTGAGTTGTCGAGAGGCATAGGCTATAACCTTTCCATGTTGCATAAGGACACAGCCTAGACCTTTGCCTGAAGCATCGCTGTATATGACAAATTCTCCCGATCCTGATGGAATGGTCAGAACAGGAGCTGAAACAAGTCTCCTCTTAAGCTCTTGAAAACTTTTCTTGCATTGCTCGCTCCATATGAATTTTGTGCTTTTCCGAGTAAGCTGAGTTAATGGAGTGGCGATTCGAGAAAATCCTTCTACGAATCTCCGATAATAACCAGCTAGGCCCAGAAAACTTCGGACTTCGGTTACTGTCTTGGGTTGTTCCCAATTTAGTACCGTTTCAATCTTCGCAGGATCGACTGATATTCCTTGACTAGAAATCACATGCCCAAGAAACGTGACCTCCTCAAGCCAGAACTCACATTTCTTCAACTTGGCATATAATTTGTTCTCACGGAGCTTCTGGAGTATCAATCTCAGGTGTTGTTCATGATCCTCACGACTTTTGGAGTATATGAGGATGTCATCAATAAAGACAACCACAAAATGATCCAAATATTCCTTGAATATTCGGTTCATCATGTCCATGAAAGCTGCAGGAGCATTGGTTAGTCCAAAAGGCATGACTAAAAACTCATAATGCCCATAACGAGTTCTGAAAGCAGGCTTTGGAATGTCCTCAGCTTTAACCTTTAACTGATGATATCCAGAACGGAGATCAATCTTGAGAAATGTTGAGCACCTTGTAATTGATCAAACATGTCATCAATTCGAGGTAACGGATACCTGTTTTTGATGGTGACATGGTTCAATTCTCGGTAGTCAATGCACAATCTCATACTCCCGTCTTTCTTCTTCACAAATAGAACAGGAGCACCCCAAGGTGATGCACTCGGACGAATGAAACCAGTATCCAACAATTCCTGTAGTTGGACTTTTAACTCTTGAAGTTCAATGGGAGCCATTCGGTATGGAGTTTTGGAAATGGGCTTAGTACCGGGTTCAAGATCGATACAGAATTCAATTTCTCGGTTTGAGGGTAAGCCAGGAAGTTCCTCCGGAAAAACGTCAGGAAACTCATTAACAATGGGAATATCATTCAAGTTTGACGTATTTTTGTTCAAATCAGTGACATGAGCTAAAAAGGCTTGACATCCGTTTTTCAATAATCGAATGGCTTTATGGCTAGAAATAACAGTTATAGATTTCAATGGTTTAGTTGCTTGAATTTGCATGACAGGTTGATTAGGAATATGAAAACTAATAATCTTATGAAAACAATCAATTTTAGCATGATGGGTAGTCAACCAATCAATTCCTAAAATCACATCAAATTCATGCATCTCCAAAGAAATAAGGTCAACAGGTAATGTGAGGTTGTTGATTTGAACTAGGCAAGATTTATAGACAGTAGATGTAATGGTCATTTCTCCTAATGGGGTTTCAACTGATAAGTCAAAGTCCAAATTTTCAGGAGTTAAGTTTAAACGCTGAGCACATGCAGGTGAGATAAAAGAATGGGTAGAGCCAGTATCTAACAAAGCGTAGACTTCACGAGAATTTATGAATAGCTTACCGGTTATCACCTCGTTCGAGTTTCGTGCCATTTGGGATGTCACAACAAAAGCTCTCCCTTGAACTACAGATTTTCCCTTATCCGCGCTAGCTTTTGGTATCATCACTGCAGCTGGACTTGATTTTGTGGCAGGACAAAACCGCGCAAGATGACCCTCTTTCCCACAACTGTAGCACTTTTTGGACTGCAGTGTACAGTTTGGGCTGATGTGACCTTCCTGACCACACCTATAGCATCTCACTGGTGGTCGATCTTCTCCCCTTGAAACTGGGGTCGGTGCTGGTGCTGGTGCTGGTACTGGTGCCCTTCCATAATTATTATGGAATCTCTTTCTTTTGAAATTGTTCCCACTGGATTCTCCTCTTCTGTTATTTGATGTGGAATTACCACCGAAGTGTTGGTTACCTCCTCGATGGTTCTCGTTCCTGTGGTTGTTATCATTTCTCTGATCATTGACTCTTGGCTGTAATTTTTCATCTGTTTGCTCCACCCTTTGAGCCCTATCAACAACATCTGAATACAAACTAAATTTATGAGAGCTAAGTTGTTGACGGATTTCGAATCTTAGACCACGTAAGAACATCCGACTCATCCGTGCTTCGTCATCTACTAGATGAGTCGCAAAACGAGACAGTTCAGCAAACTTAGCTTCATATTGAGAAACTGTCATGTTTCCCTGCTCCAGCTTAATGAATTCCACTTCCTTTATATGGCGGATGCTTTCTGGGAAGTACTTTTCATTAAATAGCTCTTGGAATTCTGTCCAAGACATCTCAAGTGCTGAAGGGTGGATACGTTTTACCGCTTCCCACCAGTGATCTGCCTCACCTCGAAACATAAAAGTAGCAAAGGGCACCTTCTGATCATCAGCGCATTGTAGGACATCAAGTATTTTTGTCGTCTGCTTCAGCCATGCCTCCGCTTTGAGTGGGTCAGGCTTCCCGTGGAATTCAGGTGGTCCCAATTCTTTAAATTGCTTGACAGTGACCATTCTCAAATTACCAGCATTTCTACCGTTATTGTTAACTGGATTTCCTCTTTCCTGATTCTGCATGAACTGCATGAAATTCCTAAAGAATCCATCATTCATCATGTTATCAGGAATATTATTTCCTGAGTTGGCAGGAGGATTGTTTGTGGCTTCTTGATTTTCGGCTACATTCGCTTCGGGTATTTCATAGTTAACCACTTGATTTCCAGATGCCATACTAAACTGTGGTCACAAAATAAATGTTAGTTCAAATAAACTGACTCATCACTTTATGTCCCTATAT
This sequence comes from Hedera helix, assembly GCA_947179155.2. Classification (NCBI taxonomy): domain Eukaryota; kingdom Viridiplantae; phylum Streptophyta; class Magnoliopsida; order Apiales; family Araliaceae; genus Hedera; species Hedera helix. The sequence goes on from OX359287.1 coordinate 33,657,378, forward strand.
TCAAATCAACTCATTAGATAATAAAATCCAATTTAGGTAGGACATACTAGTGACTGATTCTATTCGTCTCTCCCCTCCTAGTTCTAACCCCAGATCTCCATTAAAGACCATATCCCTAAGCTCTGATGCCAACTGTGACGCCCCCAAATCTGAGCCCACACAGCCCAAACTTGAGTCGTCAAAATACTACAACAAAATTATTACAACAAAGCACAACGTACAACAATACAGTGTATAATAATACACAACTAAGTCTTCACTATTATTGCCACACTATTTTACAACACGTGAAGACTAGGATAACTATTCTTCGGACTCTCACTCCATCCCCCGGCTAGACCCCGTTACGTTTTCATCTCCTGTTGAAAAACAATGGAACAAAAGAAAGGGTGAGCTCAAATAGCCCAGTAAGAAATATCATGACTAAGATAATGACGAATAAATTATCATTAGCCTTCAACAGTTGAGTTCTTGATAGAATACAATAGACTACAAGGTTTATATCAAAAACTGTAGTTAAATTCTTAAACAACGTTCAGATCAATAATAGCAGCGGAATGAGCAATCTATTAGAAGAATAATGCAGACTATAATGTCCACTCGCTTCTCTTTTTAGTAAAAATATCATCAACTTTTATCATCTGAAATACCATTAGTCAAAATAATACAACTTCACAGTTCCTGGTCATAATTATGCAGATCAACAGTTCATCTTTGCACTACGGGCCAAAGACATTCAATATAACACCAACGGTCATGATTATACCAGATTCAGCCTTTGGTCATAATCATACCAATCAACAGTTCATCTTTGCACTACGGGCCAAAGACATTCAATATAACACCAACGATCATGATTATACCAGATTCAGCCTTTGGTCATAATCATACCAATCAACAGTTCATCTTTGCACTACGGGCCAAAGACATTCAATATAACACCAACGGTCATGATTATACCAGATTCAGCCTTTGGTAATAATCATACCAATCAACAGTTTATCTTTGCACTACGGGCCAAAGATATTCAATAAAGCACCAACGGTCATGATTATACCAGATTCAGCCTTTGGTCATAATCATACCAACCAACAGTTCATCTTTGCACTACGGGCCAAAGAGAACATTCACCACGTGCCATAAAAGACACCGAACAGATGTATCGCCTTTAACCTAGTATATCGCCTTTAACCTATCATCTGTTCAACAATTATATCACATCTGTGCCCCCGGCCACAGATATTCACAACAGCTTGATTCTTGATGATTAATACAAATAACAGTGATACAAATGATGAACAGAAGAACAGGATAAACAATAAGTATCAGAAGTTTACTTTGTGCAGATTCAAATAATGTCCAAATTGCCAACATGATGTGGAGTGAAATTTAAAAATGATATTCAAGATCCACAGTTCAGAATAACGGTTACAGTTCAATAGAAAGGTTCACGTAAATAGGAAGGTTCAGTTGAAATAATGAAGTTCAACTATTATGGAACATATAATATTTTCAGGAATTATAGAAGCAATAGTTCCATAATAAGTTTCGATTTAGGAGTATGAAAGAAAATAATATCCCTTACCGTAGCAGGTTTGATTAACAAAAGGTGAAGGAAGTTAATATCCCTTACCATAGTAAGTTTGAATAATGGAAGATGAAAAAGATGGTATCCCTTATGAGTATAAAGGAAAATGATATCACTTACGAATATGGAATAAAAGTGTCATGTGATAATTCGTGTAGACAAATTATTTCCACACGAGACAAATAAAAAGGGTTATTCACCAACAGGCGATAATCCGCACCGTAAGGTTATTCCCATCAATTTGAATACGAATAGTTATTCACCAAACAGGCGATAATCCGCACCGTAAGGTTATTCCCATCAATTTGAATACGAAGAGTTATTCACCAAACAGGCGATAATCCGCACCGTAAGGTTATTCTCAAAGATTAATAAGGAATGAATACAAAAGGTTATTCACCAACAGGCGGTAAACCGCGCCGTAAGGTTATTCCCACAATTTAATACATGGAAGTAAATGACACAAGAAAGAAACAATATTATTTTCGAGAATCAAAGAATGATAATCCCTTCAAGTAAGAAAAAAAATAATATCCATTTATGATGATGAAAAGAATGATACCACTTACCATAGTAAGTTAGAATATGAAAGAAGATAATATTCCTTACCTTAACACGTGACTGAATATTGATTTAAATGAGGTTGATCAACTTGAAAAATTCCTGCACTCCTTTTGGCTTTCAAACTCTCAAAATAACCTTACTATTCTCAGAGAAAACTCATAAAATTCTTATAGAAAAATTTTATGTTTTAGGTGTGATTTTTCTATTCAGCTGAACAAGCTATTTATAGGAGAAAATAAGGCACTATGCGTGGTAGGTGAACAGAAAAAAAAATTCAGCAGAGGCTGCTGCGCAGCCTCCACCAACCCATTCCCAGCAAACACATTTCTCACATTTCGTGTGGGCTCCACAGTGGGTCCCACATGTTTCTTACTATTCACTTACTATTCACGTTACTATTCACGTCACTATTCACGTTACTATTTCAAATAGTAAAATTAATTATTTTATTTTTTTATTTATTTATTTATTCTTCCTGTGAGTCCAACATATAAAATAATGTTACCATAATAATGTAAGAAACACGTTACATATTTTTATTAATTTAATAATATAAATTACAGTATATTTGCTACTGTGACAATTATTAGATTCAACAATTTTAAACTACAGTGCACCAACAATTATTGACTCGATGATATGAAATACAGTGTAATGACAATTATTGAATCAATAATGCAAAATATTGTGTAGCAACAATAATTGAATTGATAATATAAAATATTATGCAGTGACAATTATTGATGAAATGATGCGTAACAGTTACGGTGTCAATAATATGAGACACTGTGCAATACCGTGTGCTACTGTAGAATACCGTGTGCCACAATAAAATACCATAAATTACCGTATGCTACTATTCTTTTATCACCGGTATTTTAACAGTTAACACCGTTGACTATTTTTATTTAAAAAGGTTACTTCTGTCGTTTTCTATATCCGACAATTATTCCGTTGTGGGCTCCACCAATAATTAGTTATTTCGGCGCCGTCGTACGGCCCGAATATTCCCCGACAAAACGAATATTCCCCGACAAAAAGAATATTGTCCGACAAAATAAAATTTACACATAACATCCTTAACTTTCAATTTTGTCAATTTAACCATTTACTGTTTCAGGAAAAATATATATGAAGAAAAATTAAATTTTGTATTTCATAAATTCGGGGTCTTACAACCTCCCCTCCTTATGAAATTTCGTCCCCGAAATTGACGTACCTTGCATTTCGAAGAGGTATGTATACCTAGACTTCATCTCAGATTCTAGCTCCCAGGTCATTTCCTCAATATCTTGGTTCCTCCATAAAACCTTAACTTGAGGTATAACCTTTGAGCGTAAGATCTGCTCCTTCTTATCTAGGATCTTAACAGGTACCTCCTCATACGTTAAATCTTCTGCTATAACGTCTGGTTCTAACTCAATGACGTGGTTTGGGTCCTTCACATATTTACGTAACATAGATATGTGAAAAACGTTATGGATGCGAGACATACTTGGTGGTAGGGCTAGTCTGTAGGCTACGGATCCTACTCGATCGAGGATTTCAAATGGGCCAATAAATCGAGGGTTGAGCTTTCCTCTCTTTCCGAATCTCGTAACTCCTTTCCATGGAGAAACACGTAAGAATACACGATCTCCGACGTTGAATCTCTCATCTCTCCGATGAAGATCGGCATAACTCTTTTGTCGTTCTTGTGCTGTCTGTATTCGTTGTCGGATCATTTGGATCTTTTCGGTCGTCAAGCGTACCAACTCGGGTCCCAACAGTTTTGCTTCTCCTACCTCATTCCAACATACTGGAGAGCGACACTTGCGTCCATATAAAGCCTCGAATGGAGCCATACCTATACTTGCTTGGTAACTGTTGTTGTAGGAAAATTCCACCAATCTATCTACGATGACCCAAATTGCATCTAAGCCTTGAGAAACTTTGGGAAGACCCGTCACGAAATCCATATTGATGTGTTCCCACTTCCATTCGGGAACCTCAAGTGGTTGTAATGGACCCTTAGGTACTTGATGCTCTGCCTTGACACGTTGACAAGTTAGGCACCTTGAGATAAACTCTGCAATCTCCCTTTTCATATTGTTCCACCAAAATGTATGTCGAAGATCTCGATACATCTTGGTACCTCCTGGGTGGATTGCAAACGGCGTGTTGTGTGCCTCAATCATGATTTTATGCTTTAATTCAGGATCGTTAGGAACACAGAGTCGAGAGTTGACTCGAAGTATTCCTTTCTCGTCGATTCTTGCTTCGGGAATGGTACCTTCTTGTACTTTTTTTATCATGTTTATCAGTTCCGGATCGGTAGCTTGAGCAGCTTTAATTTTATCGATTAAAGCTGGTTCTACTCGCACGTGAGCAATCTTCGAGTGGGTCCCTGGTGTCTTTAGCTCTATCTCCATCTTTTGCAAGTCGTACAAAATACGCTTTTGTGTTGTCAGCAGTGCACTTGTACTCGCATAAGATTTTCTGCTCAAAGCGTCAGCTACAACGTTCGCCTTTCCCGGGTGATACTGGATTGTGTGATCATAATCCTTCAACAGCTCAAACCAACGTCGTTGTCGCATGTTGAGTTCCTTCTGGGTGAAGAAATACTTGAGACTTTTATGATCCGTATAGATATCCACTTTCTCTCCGTACAAGTAGTGTCTCCAGATCTTCAACGCGAAAACGACTGCTGCCAACTCTAGATCATGAGTAGGGTAATTTTTCTCATAATCTTTGAGTTGTCGAGAGGCATAGGCTATAACCTTTCCATGTTGCATAAGGACACAGCCTAGACCTTTGCCTGAAGCATCGCTGTATATGACAAATTCTCCCGATCCTGATGGAATGGTCAGAACAGGAGCTGAAACAAGTCTCCTCTTAAGCTCTTGAAAACTTTTCTTGCATTGCTCGCTCCATATGAATTTTGTGCTTTTCCGAGTAAGCTGAGTTAATGGAGTGGCGATTCGAGAAAATCCTTCTACGAATCTCCGATAATAACCAGCTAGGCCCAGAAAACTTCGGACTTCGGTTACTGTCTTGGGTTGTTCCCAATTTAGTACCGTTTCAATCTTCGCAGGATCGACTGATATTCCTTGACTAGAAATCACATGCCCAAGAAACGTGACCTCCTCAAGCCAGAACTCACATTTCTTCAACTTGGCATATAATTTGTTCTCACGGAGCTTCTGGAGTATCAATCTCAGGTGTTGTTCATGATCCTCACGACTTTTGGAGTATATGAGGATGTCATCAATAAAGACAACCACAAAATGATCCAAATATTCCTTGAATATTCGGTTCATCATGTCCATGAAAGCTGCAGGAGCATTGGTTAGTCCAAAAGGCATGACTAAAAACTCATAATGCCCATAACGAGTTCTGAAAGCAGGCTTTGGAATGTCCTCAGCTTTAACCTTTAACTGATGATATCCAGAACGGAGATCAATCTTGAGAAATGTTGAGCACCTTGTAATTGATCAAACATGTCATCAATTCGAGGTAACGGATACCTGTTTTTGATGGTGACATGGTTCAATTCTCGGTAGTCAATGCACAATCTCATACTCCCGTCTTTCTTCTTCACAAATAGAACAGGAGCACCCCAAGGTGATGCACTCGGACGAATGAAACCAGTATCCAACAATTCCTGTAGTTGGACTTTTAACTCTTGAAGTTCAATGGGAGCCATTCGGTATGGAGTTTTGGAAATGGGCTTAGTACCGGGTTCAAGATCGATACAGAATTCAATTTCTCGGTTTGAGGGTAAGCCAGGAAGTTCCTCCGGAAAAACGTCAGGAAACTCATTAACAATGGGAATATCATTCAAGTTTGACGTATTTTTGTTCAAATCAGTGACATGAGCTAAAAAGGCTTGACATCCGTTTTTCAATAATCGAATGGCTTTATGGCTAGAAATAACAGTTATAGATTTCAATGGTTTAGTTGCTTGAATTTGCATGACAGGTTGATTAGGAATATGAAAACTAATAATCTTATGAAAACAATCAATTTTAGCATGATGGGTAGTCAACCAATCAATTCCTAAAATCACATCAAATTCATGCATCTCCAAAGAAATAAGGTCAACAGGTAATGTGAGGTTGTTGATTTGAACTAGGCAAGATTTATAGACAGTAGATGTAATGGTCATTTCTCCTAATGGGGTTTCAACTGATAAGTCAAAGTCCAAATTTTCAGGAGTTAAGTTTAAACGCTGAGCACATGCAGGTGAGATAAAAGAATGGGTAGAGCCAGTATCTAACAAAGCGTAGACTTCACGAGAATTTATGAATAGCTTACCGGTTATCACCTCGTTCGAGTTTCGTGCCATTTGGGATGTCACAACAAAAGCTCTCCCTTGAACTACAGATTTTCCCTTATCCGCGCTAGCTTTTGGTATCATCACTGCAGCTGGACTTGATTTTGTGGCAGGACAAAACCGCGCAAGATGACCCTCTTTCCCACAACTGTAGCACTTTTTGGACTGCAGTGTACAGTTTGGGCTGATGTGACCTTCCTGACCACACCTATAGCATCTCACTGGTGGTCGATCTTCTCCCCTTGAAACTGGGGTCGGTGCTGGTGCTGGTGCTGGTACTGGTGCCCTTCCATAATTATTATGGAATCTCTTTCTTTTGAAATTGTTCCCACTGGATTCTCCTCTTCTGTTATTTGATGTGGAATTACCACCGAAGTGTTGGTTATCTCCTCGATGGTTCTCGTTCCTGTGGTTGTTATCATTTCTCTGATCATTGACTCTTGGCTGTAATTTTTCATCTGTTTGCTCCACCCTTTGAGCCCTATCAACAACATCTGAATACAAACTAAATTTATGAGAGCTAAGTTGTTGACGGATTTCGAATCTTAGACCACGTAAGAACATCCGACTCATCCGTGCTTCGTCATCTACTAGATGAGTCGCAAAACGAGACAGTTCAGCAAACTTAGCTTCATATTGAGAAACTGTCATGTTTCCCTGCTCCAGCTTAATGAATTCCACTTCCTTTATATGGCGGATGCTTTCTGGGAAGTACTTTTCATTAAATAGCTCTTGGAATTCTGTCCAAGACATCTCAAGTGCTGAAGGGTGGATACGTTTTACCGCTTCCCACCAGTGATCTGCCTCACCTCGAAACATAAAAGTAGCAAAGGGCACCTTCTGATCATCAGCGCATTGTAGGACATCAAGTATTTTTGTCGTCTGCTTCAGCCATGCCTCCGCTTTGAGTGGGTCAGGCTTCCCGTGGAATTCAGGTGGTCCCAATTCTTTAAATTGCTTGACAGTGACCATTCTCAAATTACCAGCATTTCTACCGTTATTGTTAACTGGATTTCCTCTTTCCTGATTCTGCATGAACTGCATGAAATTCCTAAAGAATCCATCATTCATCATGTTATCAGGAATATTATTTCCTGAGTTGGCAGGAGGATTGTTTGTGGCTTCTTGATTTTCGGCTACATTCGCTTCGGGTATTTCATAGTTAACCACTTGATTTCCAGATGCCATACTAAACTGTGGTCACAAAATAAATGTTAGTTCAAATAAACTGACTCATCACTTTATGTCCCTATATTCAAATCAACTCATTAGATAATAAAATCCAATTTAGGTAGGACATACTAGTGACTGATTCTATTCGTCTCTCCCCTCCTAGTTCTAACCCCAGATCTCCATTAAAGACCATATCCCTAAGCTCTGATGCCAACTGTGACGCCCCCAAATCTGAGCCCACACAGCCCAAACTTGAGTCGTCAAAATACTACAACAAAATTATTACAACAAAGCACAACGTACAACAATACAGTGTATAATAATACACAACTAAGTCTTCACTATTATTGCCACACTATTTTACAACACGTGAAGACTAGGATAACTATTCTTCGGACTCTCACTCCATCCCCCGGCTAGACCCCGTTACGTTTTCATCTCCTGTTGAAAAACAATGGAACAAAAGAAAGGGTGAGCTCAAATAGCCCAGTAAGAAATATCATGACTAAGATAATGACGAATAAATTATCATTAGCCTTCAACAGTTGAGTTCTTGATAGAATACAATAGACTACAAGGTTTATATCAAAAACTGTAGTTAAATTCTTAAACAACGTTCAGATCAATAATAGCAGCGGAATGAGCAATCTATTAGAAGAATAATGCAGACTATAATGTCCACTCGCTTCTCTTTTTAGTAAAAATATCATCAACTTTTATCATCTGAAATACCATTAGTCAAAATAATACAACTTCACAGTTCCTGGTCATAATTATGCAGATCAACAGTTCATCTTTGCACTACGGGCCAAAGACATTCAATATAACACCAACGGTCATGATTATACCAGATTCAGCCTTTGGTCATAATCATACCAATCAACAGTTCATCTTTGCACTACGGGCCAAAGACATTCAATATAACACCAACGATCATGATTATACCAGATTCAGCCTTTGGTCATAATCATGCAGATCAACAGTTCATCTTTGCACTACGGGCCAAAGACATTCAATATAACACCAACGGTCATGATTATACCAGATTCAGCCTTTGGTAATAATCATACCAATCAACAGTTTATCTTTGCACTACGGGCCAAAGATATTCAATAAAGCACCAACGGTCATGATTATACCAGATTCAGCCTTTGGTCATAATCATACCAACCAACAGTTCATCTTTGCACTACGGGCCAAAGAGAACATTCACCACGTGCCATAAAAGACACCGAACAAATGTATCGCCTTTAACCTAGTATATCGCCTTTAACCTATCATCTGTTCAACAATTATATCACATCTGTGCCCCCGGCCACAGATATTCACAACAGCTTGATTCTTGATGATTAATACAAATAACAGTGATACAAATGATGAACAGAAGAACAGGATAAACAATAAGTATCAGAAGTTTACTTTGTGCAGATTCAAATAATGTCCAAATTGCCAACATGATGTGGAGTGAAATTTAAAAATGATATTCAAGATCCACAGTTCAGAATAACGGTTACAGTTCAATAGAAAGGTTCACGTAAATAGGAAGGTTCAGTTGAAATAATGAAGTTCAACTATTATGGAACATATAATATTTTCAGGAATTATAGAAGCAATAGTTCCATAATAAGTTTCGATTTAGGAGTATGAAAGAAAATAATATCCCTTACCGTAGCAGGTTTGATTAACAAAAGGTGAAAGAAGTTAATATCCCTTACCATAGTAAGTTTGAATAATGGAAGATGAAAAAGATGGTATCCCTTATGAGTATAAAGGAAAATGATATCACTTACGAATATGGAATAAAAGTGTCATGTGATAATTCGTGTAGACAAATTATTTCCACACGAGACAAATAAAAAGGGTTATTCACCAACAGGCGATAATCCGCACCGTAAGGTTATTCCCATCAATTTGAATACGAATAGTTATTCACCAAACAGGCGATAATCCGCACCGTAAGGTTATTCTCAAAGATTAATAAGGAATGAATACAAAAGGTTATTCACCAACAGGCGGTAAACCGCGCCGTAAGGTTATTCCCACAATTTAATACATGGAAGTAAATGACACAAGAAAGAAACAATATTATTTTCGAGAATCAAAGAATGATAATCCCTTCAAGTAAGAAAGAAAATAATATCCATTTATGATGATGAAAAGAATGATACCCCTTACCATAGTAAGTTAGAATATGAAAGAAGATAATATTCCTTACCTTAACACGTGACTGGATATTGATTTAAATGAGGTTGATCAACTTGAAAAATTCCTGCACTCCTTTTGGCTTTCAAACTCTCAAAATAACCTTACTATTCTCAGAGAAAACTCATAAAATTCTTATAGAAATTTTTTATGTTTTAGGTGTGATTTTTCTATTCAGCTGAACAAGCTATTTATAGGAGAAAATAAGGCACTATGCGTGGTAGGTGAACAGAAAAAAAAATTCAGCAGAGGCTGCTGCGCAGCCTCCACCAACCCATTCCCAGCAAACACATTTCTCACATTTCGTGTGGGCCCCACAGTGGGTCCCACATGTTTCTTACTATTCACGTTACTATTCACGTCACTATTCACGTTACTATTTTAAATAGTAAAATTAATTATTTTATTTATTTATTTATTTATTTATTCTTCCTGTGAGTCCAACATATAAAATAATGTTACCATAATAATGTAAGAAACACGTTACATATTTTTATTAATTTAATAATATAAATTACAGTATATTTGCTACTGTGACAATTATTAGATTCAATAATTTTAAACTACAGTGCACCAACAATTATTGACTCGATGATATGAAATACAGTGTAATGACAATTAGTGAATCAATAATGCAAAATACTGTGTAGCAACAATAATTGAATTGATAATATAAAATATTATGCAGTGACAATTATTGATGAAATGATGCGTAACAGTTACGGTGTCAATAATATGAGACACTGTGCAATACCGTGTGCTACTGTAGAATACCGTGTGCCACAATAAAATACCATAAATTACCGTATGCTACTATTCTTTTATCACCGGTATTTTAACAGTTAACACCGTTGACTATTTTTATTTAAAAAGGTTACTTCTGTCGTTTTCTATATCCGACAATTATTCCGTTGTGGGCTCCACCAATAATTAGTTATTTCGGCGCCGTCGTACGGCCCGAATATTCCCCGACAAAACGAATATTCCCCGACAAAAAGAATATTGTCCGACAAAATAAAATTTACACATAACATCCTTAACTTTCAATTTTGTCAATTTAACCATTTACTGTTTCAGGAAAAATATATATGAAGAAAAATTAAATTTTGTATTTCATAAATTCGGGGTCTTACAGCACGCCAGTGCTGAAATTGGGCAGGAGAGGCTGCGCAGCCTCTGCGCAGACGAATTCAGCGAATTTTCAAATTTGGCACAGTAACTTGCATAGTAACATCTGAATATAATAATATTTTTCTAATAAAATAAATAACCTTTTATTGTTATATTGTCTAATAAAACAAACAATTTTATGAATATAATATAATAATCAAATTACCAAATAATACTACCATACTAATAATTCATAATAATGCAACAATTACTGTGCCAATTATTAGGTTTAATAATTTTAACTACAGTGCACCAACAATTATTGATTCAATGATATGAAATACAGTGTAATGATAATTATTAAATCAATAATGCAAAATACCGTGCAATAACAATTATTGATGAATACTGTGCAATGACCACGTTATCGGATCAATAATATGAGATACTGTACAATACCGTGTGCTACGGTAGAGTACCGCGTGCTACGGTAGAGTACCGCGTGCTATAGTAAAATACCATAAATTACCGTATGCTACAATTTTTTTATTATCGGTATTTTAACAGTTAACACCGTTGACTATTTTTATTTAAAAATGTTACTTTTGTTATTTTTTATATCCGACAAATATTCCGTTGTGGGGTCCACCAATAATTAGTTATTTTGGCGCCGTCGTACTTCCCGAATATTGTCCGACAAAATAAAATTTGCACATAACATCCTTAACTTTCAAATTTATCAATTTAACCACTTACTGTTTAAGGAAAATATATATATATATATGAAGAGAAATTAAATTTTGCATTTCATAAAATTCGGGATTTTACAATATATATATATATATATATATATATATATATATATATATATATATATATATATATATATATATATCCTCTTATCGAACATCTGATAAGTTTTTTTAATCATAAATTTATTCATAAATACTTGGTATTTTAATTATTTCAAAAATTAATATAAATTAAATTATTATTTATTTTAATAAGATTAAAGGGGATGTATATATAAAGGAGTGCAAGTGATATGAAATTGAAAAAATTATAAAAAAATATAATTTGATCCCGTACAATATATTTTTTTTAAAATTTCAATGGGGTCAATTTAATTTGTTTATTACACCTAACAAAAAAGTAATTTATCATATATTATAAAATATATATTTTTTTCAATGGAGTTAATTGACTCCACACTCTATAATGTAGCTTCATCCCTATATATATTGTACCTATAAGGTTTTGGAATTAAAATCTAACATACTTTTAATGTATTATTATTAAGGCTATAATTAAAAAATATTATAAAATAAAGGCTATAATTTATGTAATGGATTTAGTTCCTACCCAAAAAGAAATAAATAAAATATAAAAAATATTTGAATATACTGACTCGATATATAACTACAAAAATAAACAATAAATATCTACAAAATTAAAATAAAAACATATTTAACTCCATTGTCACCCTTTGTTGTTTTTCCAAATTTATTCAAGTTATGTAAACCTTTCAGGCTTAACTCAAAGTTCATTTATCAAATCCCACGTTAGAGCTCGTCCCGACCCTTCCTAAAATACATGTTAGGAGTATAAAGTTTCTGGTCGTTGACAATTGCTATCTTCACTATTTTGATATATATAATAATATAATAATTATTTATAAAATGATAAGTCTTAAAAGACAATTAAAATATGAGACCCACTATTTTATAAAAAATTATTATATAAATCATTACGTATAGCAAATTTTTTATCATCGCGAGTTCAATAGCAAACCTACCTGGTCTATGTATTAATTAGAAAATATCACGTCATTATTATTATATTTTTATTTAATTTTAAATATATATTTTGGAAGGTAGTACCTTTTAAAAAAAGTAATTGTTTTAAAAATGCACCCTCTCATCTCATAAAAGATAATTTAAGTAAAAAATATACTATTTTTTTTGTCGCGTTAAAGATTTTAAAATATACAATTTAAATGTCAAATAAAATTTATTTTACCCTCAAAAATATTTTAAGTAAGGTCCATTGTTTTTAGAAAAATATTTATACTCTCTCATATATTTTTTTCTTTTTTAAATTATGTGTAAAATATATTTAAGATATTTTTATGAGATAGGGGAAATATTTGATTTTGGTACAAAAAATGCTTTTTTATATTTTCTTTTGGATAAATATTATATTAAAGAGTAAAATAAAATAATATATGTTGATAAATTTTATGACGAATATGAATTATAACTAATATGACACACGATGAATGGAATAATAATTTATGATTTTTTAATTATTATTATCACATGTATTTATATATGTTTATATTTAATATCAAAATAAATTTATTATAATATATAAATAATTAGATTTATTGACAATGACTAACTATTTGGGAATAATCCAAAAATAATAAAGGTACGTCCGTGCAACGATTGTACAGACGGACACGAGCCTAAAAACGTGCTCCACCGCCACGGTCGGCCGACAGAACCACCTCTCACTGCGGCATTAAAAAGCACAGAGTCCATAGTAGCCAGAACCTTATGAAATGACACTTTGCCCCCTCCCAAATATTTTGCATGATCATGCCACACTTGGTTATTTCGGAAACAAATGCGCCGGCACCTCCTACCTTAGATGCTGAATCCTAGAGGTCCAGATTCCAAAGTACTTGAATTACCTAAATTATCCTCCAGCCAATCATATTTCCTTTAACTATTATTCATTGTGTGTACTGTATATTGTCAGAAACTCAGAATCAAATCACCTCGATAAGTGTGCCTTCAGAGTTGAAGTTATAAATAGGAACGATGTCGTTTCAGGCCTTGCCCGAATAAAAAAATATCAATATTTTTACATGATCATCTCCCATATAAAAATGAAATACGTCTCAAAAGAGCGCGCATGATTCATGCATGTAAAAATATCATTTCTCAAAAAATAAAGTAATGAAACGTAAGAATTTAAATAAGTCTAATTATGTTATGATTTATTTAAAGAGAGGATAAATAAAATCATATGGGACTCGCATTTTTATTTCTATCTTTCTCTGAATAAGTAATAAATTATCACAAATATTTGATAATTAATTTTATTTTTGTTAATAAAATTAAACAATTTGGTCAAACTTTTATTTCTTCAATAAGTGAACAAGATAAAGTTTAAAGGGAGAGGGGGAAATAAAGCTCACAGGGCAAAAGAGAATAGGCGGGCGCATTATTTATTTGCTCATCACTTTCACGGGCACCTGGATTTAAAAAATATAAAACTTTACTGTCGTTTTTTAATATTTACTTTCACTAAATTTAATCACGTAAGAAATTATTTAGCAAATTTTCACATGAAATCAATTACATATACATACATACATATATATATATATATATATATATATATATATATATATATATATATATATATATATTTTATTTTTTTTAAGTTTCCATGGTGGTAAAATTTTTCCAATACTTCCTTTTAAAAAGGCATTAACACACGACATATGCTCCTCCATTAATGCCAGATGATGAACATTTGTTAGAATTTGCCAAAAGAAATTAATATTGCAGTAAAATATTTATTTTGGACACCAAATTCTCTAAATAATAAAAAAAATGCTTAGCATCACACATTTTGAAAAGTTTAATTAAAAAATCAATCCTTTTGAATTATTGTTAGACTAATAAATTTGAATAATTGTTAGACTAATATATGAATTTGGATCAACGTTATCTTTCGTCTTGTATTATCTAGTAATAAGAGTTTAAATATTATTGAACAAACAAATCTACATGCATAATATGTAAATATAAAATTAAATATTATATTTATTTTAATTATAAAATATAACATAAATTTTAATATTATATTTTATTTTTTAATAATTTAAATAAATATAATATTTAAATATTATACACTTAAATCTATTCTTAATAATATCAGCGGATGCATTACTATAGTGTAAGGGGCTCACTATTCTAAGAAAAAATGAATTTTGAGAGGTCAGAATTAAAAATAAGATCTTACCCTGTTTACGAGCTGTAGTACTTTTACTAGAAACAACTTGAGAAGGTAAAGTAAGGTAAGGTAAGGTTAGGTCAGGTAACGTTGCTCCACAGCTGGATGTAGACACTTATGGAGGTTTCTGTGTCCCACCCCACATGTCCCATCACCCTTACCCCACACCTACTTTTTTTAGAGAGTAGATTCCAAAGTTCCTTTTCCTCGCTTTATTTCTCTGTTTCTTGATTTTCTTACCTCTACTTTTTTCTTATTTTTTGATTCGATAATTCCCTTCTCACCACTGATTTTGTGCTATAAATCCCACCCCAAACTTCTTCCCAACTCCCTTCCCCCTTCTCCTCTTCCCTCTCTTATTTATATCATCTTTATTATAGTCATTTTACTCCATAGTTTCCATTTTCTTGAAGCTATTTTCTCTGTGCTTTTGCTTTGCAACTATTCCATACACCAAACTCACTGTTATTCTTGATATCCATTGGGTTTCTTTATATTAGGCTTGATGCTCAATCTATTGTTCTTGATGTATGAAATTGATGTCTCAAATTCTTAGTGAACTGTTTGTTTCTGGTTTTATGATAAATTCTACATACAGGCGCAGGACCCATTTAGTTCAATCTTTCTCAGTTGTCTTCCTCTACTGGCTGTACTTTGTTTCATAAATTGACCCTTATCCTCTGTATAACTACTATTAGCATTATATATATTTATATTTATATATTTCTGAATTACTACTACATCTAGTTATTTTACAATCTGGGTCCTGCTATTTCTGTCTTTTTGTGCAATTTTCTTTAGTTTTAATGGCTTCCTCCAGTGGAACAACCACCACCACCTCTTCAGGGTCATCTCTGCTTCAGAAATCAGGTTCTGAAGAAGATCTTCAGCAATTGATGGCCCAGAGGAAGAGGAAAAGAATGATTTCGAATCGAGAATCTGCAAGGCGGTCAAGGATGAGGAAGCAGAAGCATTTGGATGATCTGATGGCTCAGTTGGCTCAGCTCAGAAAGGAAAACAACCAAATTATCACTAGTATGAGCGTCGCCACCCAGAATTACCTCAACATTGAAGCTGAAAATTCAGTCTTGAGAACTCAAATGGCTGAACTCACCAACAGATTGCAGTCCCTTAATGAAATCATCAATTTCTTGGATGCTAACAATGGCACTAATTTTGGGACAGGGGAGGAGCCTACTTACAATGTTTTTACTGAGCCTGCTGCTGATTTTTTCATGTTCAACATGAACATGAATAATCCTCTGAATTATCATCTCTATGCAAACCAGCAGCCTATTATGGCTTCTGCAGACATGTTGCACTACTGATCTCCAAGGGATTAAGGTTGGCAAGTAATAAGAAGTAGAAGGATATGATGTGATTATGGGGTTCTTGTAAATGGGGGTTGGTTTTTGATTGTGGATGTTCAAGAGCTACTCTAGTGTAATTGTTCTCTCAAAATAATGATTATCACTATATTATTTACCTTGAACTCTTTGCTCAAGCATTTCATATTGGCTACAATAATTCAGTTCTATTGGTTTGACTGATAATATCACACGAAAACATCGTAGAAAGTCAAATAATGATTCAAGTGCAAGTTTAAGAAATTTATATGGAGTATATTGAAAGTAGCCCTATCTTAAGATATCCATAGTTTGAAATATTTAGACTAATTTTTTAAAGATTTAAGAGGAAGACTCTTTCTATGTCCCTCTAATGTCTGAAGAATAAGTTAAGTACACAAACTTATAACATTAATTTAATCTATATTATTAAAAAATAAGACATGACATTAAAATTTATGTCATGTCTCACTTTTTAATAGTGCAGATTAAGTTAGTTTTGAATTTGTATTCTAAGTTTGTGCCATGCTCCAACAGGCCAGAGAAGTAACAATCCTAGAATTCATATTTCATTTCAGCAGACAGACTAAATTTAGTCCATAACTTTTTTCGGTGAAGCTGGCGGACTATATCAAGGAACTAGAATTTAGTGGATTATAATTTTAAATATATTTAAATGGAAAGGTGGAATAATGATTAAAGGAAGAAAAAACATCAACAGTAATAAAATTAATGTGGTTGAACATGAATAATCTTTGAACTCAGATTTCGCCAAATCCAAACAGCAAAATGAGGCTTCCTTCCTTCCAAAAGAAATAATAATTTGTAATATAATTATATTTTATTAGATAAAATAATTACTCTCCCTGTTATAAAATTAAAAAAAAAATACATTAATAAAATAATAATTTTTAAGAATAATCAATGACTTGAATCTAAATTTAATTATTTTAATTTTTTTATATTATAATCCGTGAGATAGTCTATTTATTTAAAAAATTGAAGACTGAATATCTATTAATATTATATATACTAAATATAATTCATAGAATAATTTACCTGCCGGAGATAGCCTCACCACCTTGACCTATAGAACATAATATATATACATATATATATAAGTTCCACGTGCAGGCAAAAATGTTTCCAGTCAAGTACTTGAACACAGTGCCCTCCCCTCCACAACTTAATTAACGCTTGTGAATTAGTAATTTATTAAGACTCTTTATTATACTAAAACGTTATTAGCAGACAGCATTAACGTGATCGGATACTCTTGGGAAACGATGAACTTAATTAAAAACGGAATGATAAATAAAGTTGCAAAATTTTACCAGAAATTTATAATTAAATAAGAGATTTATTAGAGAAAAAATGTTAAATAAGAACATAAAAGAATACCGAAAATCTTTGGACCAGAGGTATTATCGAACTCATGATATCGATGAAATTGAGTGATTAAACATTGACAAAATAAAGATAAAATATATGCGTGCGTTTAAAATTAAAAAAAATTCCGGGGTTACTTATTCGTCCCCAATCGACATATTTATTTCATTTTATCATCTCCTTGTATAACTCTCAGTAAGTGATTTCCTTTTTCGTCTATAAACTTTTTCCCAGAAAATAATCTTTATCTTTATATTCCAATAACTTTTGTGCCTCAAGTAAAGAAAACAAACACCACAAAATCATTAAAGATTCTTGGGTGCAAATGCAAGCAACCCACGATGACATTAGCAGCAAGTAAACAAATGCTGTCATGTCTTAGTCACAATCAAATGCTTTTAGTTTATAGTTCCGTAAGCACATACCTAATTATTTTCAAGAACCTTTCTCTATAAGTTGCTTATCAATCACAAATCACTAGCCCTTTTGAAATTCTCAAAAATGCCCTCAAACTATCTTAGTCAAAACAACCAACGCTTTAAAGAATGTGTGCACGCATAATAAGAGTATCACCTAGGAATGGCATAATCGGCATTTCAAATAATTTATGATTTAGTTTAGGAGATAATGATGTATAGTTTTTATAAATAAAGACCAAGTGAAATTCCTGTTTTGTGGTGCCATACGCTTGCACCTTTCACTAGGCAAGGTTAAAGAGCTAAAGCCACTCTACGTTGCATGATGTTGATTTATAAAGAGAATTGAACTTTCACAAGTTAATTTGATATTTTTACAAATGTGTCCCGTTTGATCTTGTAGAAATATCAAATTAGCTCGTGAAAATATCAATTTCCTTTATAAATTATAATAGGAACCGGCACACATCTTGATTACAGAAAGACTATGCAAGAAACGAAAAGGTTAGAATTAAAAATGAGGAGGAGAACCATGAATGTAATTCATCATCCTTTAAGAATATAACATCTTAGACTTGATACTCAAAAGAGAAATAAAGCAAATGGGTTTTCATCTTTTATTGATTTGTTTAGTGGCAGGGCATTCTCACTTTTCAAGCATCTCTAATGCTTTAAGCAAAAAAAGAATATATATTTTAATTTGCCCCACTAATATAAGGACCAAATTGCTAATTTATCTTTTTACTTGGCGTATTAAAGCAAAAAGAGGTGTTTAATGGAGAATCCCAGCTAAAACCAAAATTATTAAGTCAATCCAAAAATACATTCATGACCACCACCATGCTTGGGCTAACAAAAAGATTGATTTTTGTTATTACCCATTTTTATGATCTTCCAATAAGAGAAAGATGCCTGCCTCTTCATTGTTTGAAGCAATGAATAAGTATCATTTTGGATGCTTGCTAACCACTGTCATCTTCTATCACTATATGCTTACTATTGAATGGTTCAGATGATTTGAGGAAAAGTTGCCCTGTTCTAGGTTTTTATTTAGTGGGTGATTAGAAATATTTAATAAAGTCTTGATTGCAATAAAGTAATGCTGATTAAGTTAGGCAAGGGTAAATTAGAACTTTGAATAGTAATAATACAAAGAAAAAGGCAAAGTCAAAAAATATACTTGAGATTGGACTATTTGTATTAATTTAACACTATTTTGGACTATTTTATCTTGTGATGGGAGATTAATAGTATTTTAAATAGTCCTACGGACTATTTTTTTTTTTAATCATTCTTAAGACTATTTATGTGAGATTATATAATCACATGAAAAATTTAAGATTAATAGGTTCCCTCATTTTAAACTATTAAATGACTTTATGGGATTAATAGTTCAACAATAAGAGATTAATAATCCCTCATCGAAGGATTAAATAGTGTAAAGTAGTATTAAATTAAAATAAATACTTCAATTCTAAGCATATTTTTTATAAACAAACATAGTCTAGGTGAACATTGATGGACGGTGAAGAGTGCTTGCTCGACTGAAATGAAGTTTTCTAAATTCTAATACACACACAGATCTTATCCAGCAGAAGGAGATTGATTTTATGCCTGTCGCCATATTCCGTAGTTGATGGTGAGGAGTAGGCTACTTTAATGTTCTGATCACCTTTACCAACATAGTGAAAAGGGGGAGGGAAGAGCCAACTTATTACAGTTGATTCTGGTTGTTTTAGAAAGAGGTGAAATTTTTTGAAATGCTCCAAAAGTTTGGCAATAAAATTGAAATATTGGCCTTTTTTCTTACTAATCTTTCATTAATCCCTATAGAATATAGTCTCCGACGAAACAAATTACAATAATTCGTCCTCACATATGAATTAGTCGACATTTTTCATAGAAAGACAGTCTTATTATAATACCCAGAAAATAAAATAAAATATAAGATAATAAAATAATACTTAAAAATAATTTAAAATGTTTTATTTGAACTTTATCTTTTATTTGGGTCAAATTATAATTAATCTACTTGAACTAATAGTAATTAATGAGTAACATTAATTTAGTAAAGTTGGGCCTTATTTGTTACATTAACTTGATAAAATATTGGGTCTTAAACTAATTTAATTCAATTACGAACTTAATTAGTACCAATATATTATGTTTAATCTTAATGATAATCGCGTTAAAATAAATATATAGAGAACGAGTGGGAAGAGGAAGTTGATGGCTGCGCTGCGAAGAAGAAGAGAATCATATTATTTTGTTCTTTATCATGTAATTTTTTTGATGGTTTTGCATATGATTAATACACCTAACTGAATACATCTAATTAGATTGAATATTCAATTGATTTCAAGGTAAATACTATTCATTTAGAGGGGTCATGTGTTGCTAGATTCGTTTAAATTATTATATAATACTTATGGGTTGTAGAATGTGATGCTTTGCAGATTTCTTTTGCTTTTGCTTTTTTTTTATTTTATGACTTCCTCGAATTTTGGGATTACCCGTGAACAAAGAATAATTATTGAAATCAGTGTTGGGTTATTATGACTATTGTATAATATTAATAATAAAAATAATATAAGAATCAGATTTATAAAATAAAACAGTACAACAATGATAATAATATTATGAGTCTAAAAAAAACATTAATTAGTAATTTAGCATATAATTTATTAATTATTTTATTTTGTTTAATTAGTTTGAACAAAAGGAATTTAACCGAGTCATATTTGGAATATAATTTTTTGGGTATACGATTTTGTATTCCTTTAGCAAAAATTGTTTTTAAATTTTGATTTATTCGTTTTGATTATCGTTTAGAAGTTAGTTATTGTTTCACCTGATTGTTCCTTTTCAAATTCATGTGATAATTTTGCCTTGACATTGATACTTAGAACACATATTTATACTATTTGAACTAATTCATCATGTTTAGTATTTATTGTGATATCTGTAGAAATGTACATGTTAATATAATTTGAAGACTCTGTGTGTTGATTCGTTTTGGTTTGACATATACACAGTAGAACGCATTTGTGTTGATATTGTGTCGCAATTGTTGTGACATAGTATTTTGTTAGATTATACCATAAGGTATACCTGAACTATAACCACATGTGGGAATACCACATGCATGTCCTCTTGGCACCGATGCATGACACCTTCCGTGACGGTGTGATCAGTCTACGACTTCTCTGTTTTGTGCTTCGGTGGGAATTGATAATTTGATATTTTGTTGTGGGAGGCGTACAGGTCGGCCCTAGTTTTTGTTCTGTTCTGTTCTATTATGCGGATTGATGATATTTGTGCAAAAACACCTTCCGATTTTGTATACATTTGGATATGCAGTAGTGTGTATGCATGTGTGGTAGTATTTTGACTTGCTTTTGTGGTAAGGTATATTTCTGTTTTGTTTTGAACTCAGTATGAAATAACACCCAACTATTTGATTTATCATATTATTTTGTTGTGTTAGTTTTGTTTGTTTCAGTTCAGTTAATTGCATTACTTGTTTCAATTTATTATTTTGTACTCTATATTCGTATTGGGCATTTGACTCATGCTGTATTTTTCTTTTAACAGATAATCAAGGGGTTAAGGGCAAGTGTGATAAGAGCTCTCTTCTTTTTAATGATTTAGATATATTCTGTTTAGGTTATGATATATTAATTTATTTGGAGTTGTAATAATTATCTTATATTGTAGTTTGAACTAGTTTGACATTTTTAAGATTTGATTTGTGGCATTTATTAGTTTTTGAAGTTATTCATTTTGGTGTAATAGAACTCTTCATTTGTTTTGTAGTTTTATTATGTTTTGTGTGTAACCTTTTTTTCTATTTTGGAGAGGGGGTGTTACACTTATAACTATAAGAAAGCAAAACCAAGAGAGGTAAAAAAATGTTGGTACTCAAGAACATGTGAGTTCAGATCAACACCCAAAAAGAAAAGGACCTTGAAGCACAGAAATTTTATCTCTTCGTTATGAAAGGCTTCTAGCTACCCAGAGATTATAGAAGACTACAGAATATATATATATATATATATATATATATATATATATATATATATATATATATATTTGATAGGTTTCTTGCTCCAGAATATACAATATGTTTGCATGAAATCAGACTATAATTGAAGTAGATATCTTTCGTTCTCACTGGATACTGTATCTAGTAATTTGTCCCACCTCTGAGTTAAGTTTCAGGGAATCCCTAAAGTGACATATTGCTTTCACAAATCATACTCTCATGGACATAGGCACTCCCTTTTTGCTCCGCGCGACAACTTTTCCTCTTCGGTTATATGTTATAAGGTGGAATTAATTTGCGAGTCACCGTCCACCAAGTCGGTATATTCCATCCCTAATTATATCCCTCGATAGTAACGGTTCTGTATCAGTTTCAAGAAAAGTAGCAGTCTCACATAAAGCAAGTTTATCACTATTGTAAAGATGGTCCATGGACTTGAATTAATACAACCTTCTCACTTTGGTGAAGTAGCTGGATGCTTTCTTCTTACATTTAATCCAAGAACATCTCGGAAAGCTTAGGGTAATACCCCTCATCTGTCAACCTCTCATGCTCCTTTAATTAATTTTTATCATATTTTTTTCTTCTTGAAGACGACCTGAAACTCCAGCTCTAAAGTCATCACGTACTTTAGACGTTAGTTAAAGTAAGTAGATACATTTCTTTCTTTATCGGTGCATATTTTATGAGAATTGATATTTTTACAATAAAAAATGATAGTTTCACAAGCTCCCCTCTCACGTGAGCGTGAGGCCCATTTACTATTTATGTGAGAAGAAACTTGTGGAACTATCATTTTTACGTGTGAAAATATCAATTCTCTATTTTATAATGTCCAACCTCATAGTAAAACATGTACACGAAGTTTAGTGAATCCCTCAAAGTGACATAATGCTTTAAAAAATAACATCTTTATGGACTTAGGTACTCCCCTTTCTGCTCAGTGAGCGTGCGACAACTTTTCCCCATCCAGTTATTGTTATAAGGTGCATGGAAATAATTTACTCGTCATAGTCCACTAAGTCTAGAATCTATATAAAATTTTCTACTGCAAAATGACCTGGACTTGAGCGTTTGCCTGGATATTAGTTAAACAACTTCCTCTTATACAGTTAGTTATATGTGATCATCATGTGTACAAGTATACATATTGGGAAGAAAGAACAAAGTTCAATGCTTTAAAGTTGTAGGGAGTGTCAAAGGCAACTTACAAAGGTGATCTCATTCTGTTTGATCCAGCTCCTTTTTCCACGAGCTTCCAATATTTTTGCTACAGAATCAGGCACTTTCCAAACAAGATCCCTTTGCCCCTAAACGGATCTTTGGAATCACAATTGGCTTGGAAACAAAGAATGACCTGAAAGTACGTACGTTTCCTCAGTTCAGCAGCACAATTATAGTTGGCGCATAAAGAACTAAATAAAGACTCATCATATCATCAAATATTTATTGACTACACTATGAATTCCATAGAACTCGCCTTTCAAACTGTTATACACCAAGTCAAGACAAGATGCTATTAACATAACTGATGATATTACGTTGCATCATACAATGGGATTCGTAGAATGTACTCAATTTATTGCATGCAATATATAAATTGATTTTCGCGTTCACAAATGTTGTTTTTCCTTTGACTAACTAGTCTTTTTTTTTTTGATAAAGAGGAGTGTATAAGTCTTATGTCCAGACTAAATTTTCTCTGTCCCGAACTAGGCTCTTTCCATGACCATGGTACTGCCTGTAGTAGGATTCGAACTTAAGACTTCCGAATTTAAGGCTGATCTCATGCTCTCCCCTTAACCACTTAGGCTGACTAACTAGTCTTCATAACCCACAAGAGCACTCCCCACTCCATAAATAGCCAACAATCCATCTCATTTTATTTTATTTTGCAAATAACATTTCTGCTCAAAGATGTCCCCAATCTCGAGCTCCAAAGTCATGGACAGTCCCGGCCAGTAATCTCATTCCTTATAATGAAGTCGCTTTACTAATCATTAATTATCAATTCACTAACCACCACATTTACCCTACATGCCATGCCATTGATACTATGCAATCAACACTCAGCAAGTGCAGTATATATATACCTGAAGGCTGAAGGTCAATTATTTGACATTTTTTGTTGGGCTTTGTTTGAAATTCGAAAAATAAAAACAGTAAAAAATACGTAGGCTGTGAAGGTTTAAAAAACCCATGTTCATGGTCCATGTATTGTGACATCTTTTAATCCCTGCTCAACTAAAGAAATGTATCCTCTTCTTTTTCAAATTTTAATTTTAATTTATGTTAGGAAACATGATCACAACTACTAAACAATAATAATCCTTGTGCCCCAAAGAAAGAGTTTTATTTATTTATTAATTTTTAGAAAATAGTCTCATATCGTTTGATAATGATATGCTGCTTAGTTAAAGAAATGTATCCTCTCGTATTATTTTCAAATTTTAATTGTAATTTATGGTAGAAAACACGATCACAACTAGTAAACAATAATAATTCCTATGCTCCAAGGAAATAGTCGTATTTATTTATTGATTTTTAAAAAATAGTCTCATATTGTTTGATGATAGTGCACGACATAATGTATATATGATCCATAATTCATCTCACATCAATTCACCACACCAATGTAACATAAATTGACCCAACAAGAATGTAAGATTACCTTTGTACTCAAAAAGTTCACATATTAGGTTGAGATTTTACTATATTTATTAATACCTCTACATTTTTGAATTTATCCGACGTGAGATTTATGTGAAATATTTCAATACTAAATTTACAACTTATTCATTATGTATTCATCATTAAATCAAATACTCAATGAATTAAAGATAAACATGGAACCATATTATGTCGGTAATGAGCCGAGTGCCCGAGTTATTTCATTGACACGGTGTTGTCACATAAATTGTTACAAATGAGTCGAGATTGAGCTCAATTTTGAAATTAGTATAACAAATGAGCTGGATTTAAATATAAATATACATGGACTCGGATGAACTTATAAGGATATCGAACTTGCTTAAAATGTGCAGTTGTGTAAAAATGTATTTGTGCATATCTTAACAACTAAAGTTGAATATCAGCTCATTTGATATTGAAAACTGATATTTTTATATGTATTTTTTTTATATTTTTACATGATTCTCTCTTTACATGAGTATAAAATAGAATTCACCTTCATGTGAAAAAGAATTATATAAAAATATTAAAAACACATATAGAAATAAAGCTCTCCTTGATATTTATTGATATTTATACATATATTAAGTTGATTGGGACATGGGGTAAAGTTTTCCCCATTCCAGTAGATAAACATACTACTTGATTCAGACATTTTGATCTTCAACATCAAGATCAACATAGCTGTGGTAAAATTCTGTGCTTGGGCCTTTTGTATTTGGTGGCGGGGAGAGGGCCGAGAGTCTTACAAAGGTCCGGCCCAATTTCAGCAAAACTTACTAACGAAACGACGTCGTTTATTCTCGAAAAAAACACGATTTTGATAATTATCTCCTCGGAAAAACCTTGAACTAGGTAGAATGAAAAACAGATCCGTTTTTTCAGAAACAAATTCGATTTGAGTTGGATTTGTGTTCATAGCGTGCGAGTTCTCTTCTCACGATCCTGTAAGTCGAATCTCAATGAGTTTCATTTACATGATACAGCTGATCTAAGTTCTGCTTCAGTCACCTGTAATTCTTCAATTTGTTTTGTGAATTATGCATTTATATTGAATGTATAGGTTTGCGTAGTTGTTTAGAATTAGTAATTGTTGTAAAATTGCTGAAGCTGTTATGCTAATTACATTTCTGATATGTCTTAAGGATTGTGATTCCTTTTGAATGCCTATGCTTTATGTGTTTATTGTGGAATCAGTATGCTCTATTTTGAAGTCTGAAAAAGAAAGGAAAAAGAAACCAAGGAATTAAATCGTAAAATTCCTTTTTTCCCCCCTGCCTTTTTAAAGAGTACATGTTTAACAATATCCTGATATATGTAACATACTGCTCCTATATGACAGTTTTAAACAGTGCTTTACACTTAATTTTAACATTTGTACTTGGTATTATTAGTTTTAAGAGTATATATAGTGTATATATTAAGAAGTTTTTTTCTTTTTCTAGTTTCCTTTTTCTCCCCCTATTTTTCTTTAGCTCTCCAAGTTCCAAAAATCAAATATTTATTTTTCTGATTTGAAATTGACAGTGGCTTGGACTGTGTCTGTATGACTAATTTGCGGTAGGAGAGATGTTTCCATAGAAACGATAATTTATGTCAGGATACCTCTTGTTTTTGTGTCTGTCTGCATGTGTATTTTTTTTTTTTGAGGGGTGGGGGGAATGACTTGGTGGAGCATAACTACTTTTAAAATTTACTTGACTTTCACCTATTTTGAGTTACTACAAGCGGAGCCTACTCTTTTATCTTCTCTCTCTCTCTCTTACACACACACACACACACACACACACACACACTCACTCTTGACCATCTTTTTGTTGAAACGTTAAGAGAGTGAGGAAAATGAAAGAAACATGGAAACATAAAGAATTATAATTCTTTTAACAATGCATTACACTTGTTAGTATTATATTTGGTATTGAATTTTTTGAAGTATATGACGTTGGTTTTTATAATTGTATTCATAGTGATTCCCCCCGTGCCTCTCCTTTTTCCCGCTTTTATTTTATTTCAGAAAAAGAATGAAAGAATTTTATTATTTGTAGTAGTAATCTCTATGAAATTTTGTCATCTTTTTGTCTTGGTTTGTATATGTATCACTCCCTTATATGTATCATAACATACGGGAAACAGAGATAGATTTCTGACATTCTCATTTGTTTAATATTATCTGACTAATTTGATCTTCTTTGTTAACAATTTTCGTTTTTGAGTGACAAGGGTTTGTTTTTTGTGTGTATTTAGACTAAGCTTATAAAGTTGTAATTTGTGAGATATGGTGAAGGAGACCGAATATTATGACATATTGGGAGTCAGCGTGGATGCATCTCCTGCGGAGATTAAGAAGGCTTACTACGTTAAGGTAAGGCCTCCACCATATTACCATTACTTTGTTTGAGTTATTGAGTATGGATATCTGAATTTAACAATTATAAATACCCAAGCAATGGAAAACATACAAGAGAACGAATCAATCCCTTCATGGAACAGAAAAACAAAGACATCATTTCACTCTGTTATTATATTCTAAGTTCCATTTTATGTTTCTATTGGCTGGCATGCATGCTTGCATGCACGTGTGATTTCAAATTTATTTTAATTATTGTTTCTTTTTCTTAAAGCAATGTGGCTAGTACCACACTAATGTACATTGTTATGCTAGTTCAGTATCCCCAATGATTGCTCAGGAATTTATTTCTCAAATTGAATCTGAATATACTCCGGAAATGAACTTTATTTTACTAGTTTGAAGGGTGTGAAACTTTGGTTGATCATTTTCTATTTATTCTTGTCGAATAAATTTTGGGTTTCTTCATGATATTTGACTAACCGCAGAGAATTATAAACGAAAACTAAGACATCATTTAAAGTTGAAACAATTTCATGTGTTTTGTTTAGGCAAGAGTAGTTCACCCTGATAAAAATCCTGGAGATCCAAAAGCTGCTAATAATTTCCAGGTAATATATTCTATTCAACTTTCGTTTTTTTTTGTTGGCATTATAAATTAGAAACTAACATTTCTATCATCTTCTTGAGTATATCATCTTGATGATGATCAATTAAATTGTTTTTTCGGTCATTATTTTTATTATGTTGACATTGAAATAGATTATGATACATTTTCCAGAAATATTTTCTATAATATTACTTCCAACACCTTCTCACCTTAACTTTTAGTCTTCAATACAATTCTGATGCCGTAATAATGAAACAAGTTGACCAATACTTCTTTGCTTTCATTGCTTTCTTCTTCTTTTTTTGCTATATATTTGCTTTCATTTCTTGTTGCCTGTTGACAAAAAAAATTTCTCTCTTTTTCCTGGTTATGGCTCACACACAAAGGTACTTGGGGAGGCTTATCAGATTCTGAGCGACCCTGAGAAGCGTGAAGCATATAATAGAAATGGAAAATCTGGGGTACAGGAGTAAGTATGCATATCTTGACGTAGATAAAAAGTTGCATAACTTTTATGTTGTAATTGGGCTCTCTTAAAAGGGTCCATTTTCTATTCTTAGAATTAATGCTCTTGATATTCAATAGCTTCGTAACCTCTATTAATTAATTATTGGGAAACCAACATTTTTGTCATGTTAGACATTAATCTTTTATTACTTCCTAATTAATTAAATTTTTGTAATCCTCTTATAAAGTAACTTTTTAGAATGAATTTGCATGAGCATGTGTAGATAATCATAAAATAGGAACATGCTTACTAGTAGTTGAAAACTTTAGAAGTTTCTTCTGAATTGGAATAGATATGGAAACTTGGTTTTGCCAAAAAAAGGAGGAAGAAAATAAATGAAAAGTCAATCACAATAAAATTATAAAAGATATGCATCTGCTTTTAATCTTTTTAGATAAGAACTGTATTTTGTATACTCATGGGTAGTATAATCTGTCACCCCACGGCAATTGAAGCACTTTAAGGACGCCTTTTCATGCTTTAGCTGAAATTTGTGTTCCACTCCCATACTCAAGAAGTTAAAGTTGTGTTTTGACTAGTCTAAGTCCTGAATTATATTTAGGGACAGCTAATGATAAACCATGGAAATTTCAAGATACTCAACATGTATCAAACCAGGCCTCCTTAAGTAGCATAAAAAATTACTAACCCAATACCCCTCACAAGATTTGAACCCTTGCCACTAAAGCTAAAATGATAAGCTACACATATACTTGTTCCAATATTATTACTCTTTCTAAGTGCATATATACCTCTCTCTCAATATGATAGCTAATAGTTGTGTTAAGGCTTATGAAACTCAAATGAAGTTAGCGTACAATATATGCAAATAATATTTTTAAATTTTCTATTGACAATGTCATGCCTCCCTAAGTATCGAGTATTTTAGACTTTACTGCTCTCTCATGCACTCTGTGTCTCAAGTATTTTAGACTTTGTCTCTCACTCCTTGACTCGCACTTGCACCAATCCCTGTATTAAGAATATTTGATGGCAGAGATGCAGAGTTGGGCTCTAAAAGAATTCTGTTGAGTTATTTTTTTTCTTTTTTCGACTCAACAGAAAGACAAGCTGATAACTATCTTTACTCTTTTGTTTTTCTTCTTAGGGACTCCATGATGGACGCTTCAGTTGTTTTTGGAATGCTATTTGGGAGTGAGTTCTTTGAGGATTATGTTGGACAGCTTGCCTTGGCTTCTTTGGCATCTTTGGAGCTTGAAATAGATGCAGAGGTTCCTGAAGTTAGTTGGCAGAAAGTTCGAGAGAAGATGAAGGTATCATTTGTTTGTTTTTAATAACGCTTTAAATAATCTTAGATACACTATAACATCATCATCACACAACTTTTAATATACAGGCATTACAAAGGGAGAGGGAAGAAAAGCTCATAAAAATTCTGAAAGATCGCCTGCAACCATTTGTGGTAGGTCAAACTGATGAGTTTGTAAACTGGGCAACATCTGAAGCCCGACATTTATCCCAAGCTGGTAGGACATCTTCCTTGACTCTCCTTATCAATAGTATATATAAGCTGCTTTTGTGTTGATCCTATAGCTTGAGGAGTCATCCTAAGTCACTATCCACAAATCAATATAAATTCTGTCAACATTTCAAATCCCAACAGGGTTGATTACTTGATGTAGCCTAACAGGGTTCAAATCCCAAAAACTTTTATTTGATAAGTGAAATTATGAGAAAATTTAATAAGTAATAGCTCTAGTAATAATTAATTTTACATATCATTTAACTATTGTGTTGATAATACCAATATTATAAGGTTGGTTGGAATTGGGAAAGTGTTTAAATAGTCCTATTTTGTATTGAAGCATATAAATATGTAAGAATTTTTTTTGATCAGTGAAAATATTAGTACATTTAATAGTTAGAAAGTATAGTTTTTTTTTTAATTTCTGATGATTATTAATTATTAGAAAGTCCATTGTGGTGATATAGTTAATTTGAATATGGATATCAAGTGAGTTGTGACTGAAAATTATTTTGGTTTATTCCCGAAGAATATTTCCATGCCTACAAGTTCTGGTGTCACAAAATTGTCATAAGCCGGTGTTCCGTCATTTTCCTTTTCAGCATTCTTCACGATTTACTTGTCCTAAGCTCTTAGCATTTTCAGCTTTTGGTGAGCCTATGCTACATACTATTGGTTATATTTACACAAGACAAGCTGCAAAAGAAATTGGAAAGGATAAACGGTATATGAAGGTACCATTTTTAGCAGAGTGGGTACGAGATAAAGGTCACATGATAAAATCGCAAGTTTCAGCGGCTTCAGGTGCAATATTTCTTAATAGATTTTAGAGCTGCTGATCTCTATTTGAACTTTCAAATGAACCCAACAAGCTTACTGTTCCCCTTATGCGTAGGTGCTGTGTCTTTGATTCAAATACAAGAGGAGATGAAGAAGTTAAACCAAGGAGAAAACAAGGAAGACACCGTAATTAAAGCTCTTGAAGAAAAAAAAGATGCAATGGTTCAGTCCCTTTGGCAGCTTAATGTGGTAGATATTGAGTCGACTTTATCACGCGTCTGCCAAGCAGTGAGTTCCAGCATTTTCTGTTTAGCTCAAAAAACAAATAACAATATTTTGGTGATTGTAACATCATGTTATTATTATTATTATTATTATTATAATTATTATTAACACAATTTCTTACAAGTTTCACCTTAAAATTACTTATCAAAAATAGCATGGAAAAAGTTTCAGAGAGTCAAATAGATGGTTTTCCACCTTTAAGTTAATCTCAACAGAAATGAATTAAGCAGGTGCCCTGAAGCCTTATGCTCAAAATGTTTCTTAAAAGTTAAAAACATGATAGAGCCATATTGTTGTACTCCTTCCGTCCCATAGTACGCCCACTTTTCCTTTTTTATCTATCCCAAATTAATTGCCCAATTTCTAAGTTTGTATTATTTTTGTTCATTTTTTCCCAAGTATACCCTCCACAATTTCTAGATATATTTAATTAGTTTAAGGGAAAGTGAAGCCATTAACAACTTGGTCATCTTGAAAAAAATAAAAAGTTGAATAAATGCTAATGTTAATTATGTGAACAAAAGTAATTAAAGCATTGGAAATTGAAATATATTTATGTATTGAATGAAAGAAAATGAGTTGGAGATATTAATTTAATAGGGGTATATTAGGAAAAAAATTATTTCCTTGATTTGTGTCGTTTAAAAAATGGGCATTTAAATATGGGACGGAGGGAGTATTTCTTTTGATTATATATGGCATATTTTATGGACATTGTGAACCCTTAAATTTGTATCTCGTCTTTGACACTACTATAGACATCCTCAGCCTGCTATACATTGAGATTGAAGTATGCCTGACATGTAAATGGAATTGACATACTATTAGCTCAAAATCTATTGAGATCTGCATTGACATGAATTCATTTTTTAACAAAATGAATATACATAAGACATGTGAGTAAATTAAAATTATTCTGCAATCTGCATATCAGGGGCATTGTCTTATGTATGTGAATTGTCTAGACGAATTTAAGTATAACATGACCTTTCATTGGCAATAAGCATACCAAGTCTGCCAGCCCCAAGCTCTTGTCTGTTGAGGTCCATAGTGGTTAATGGCCTTTTTATTAACCTTTAAACTTACTTGCATATTAGGGAAGTGATTGTTGCTTTTGTTCCACTTCAGGTTCTTAAAGATACTAGTGTCTCAAAGGATGTCCTCAAGCAACGAGCCAGAGCAATGAAAAAGCTTGGAACGATTTTTCAAGTAAGCATTGGTGCCTTGACCATATTTCTATGTGACTCGTACTGAAATTGAATTGGTCTCAACTCTTACATATTAAAAAATTCCTTTTTATAAGACTGTAAAATAAAACCTTGAAACTTTCTTTCCTGCGCTTGTTACTCATTTATGAGGTTGGTATGAAAGTGCTCCTCTAATCTTGGTAATTGATGTACATTCGAAAAGGATTATTTGAAGAAATAATAAAGTAGTAGGACCTTTCACCGGTAATTAGGAAATGAACGAAACATGAAGAAAGCAAAAAATTTAATCATAGCAATAAAAATGAATGCTGGCTCTGTGACTTCTTCCCAAATGAGTGTCATGTTTCAAAATGATATGTAAGCCGCAAGTTGTATGACGTGCCAATGACACATTTAGGTTGTGTTTGAATATGGAGATGTGAAATGAACTGAATAGGAAATTGAACTAGAATTTTCTGTTTAAGCTTTATGTTACTTGTCAAAAATAAAAGTATGTAATAACCCTAATCTGGATTTCAATCACATGAATGAGTGAATTTGGGAGCTTTCTATGGATGAATTTGAAATGCCATTATGAAAGGAATTATTCTCAAGTCCTTGAAGGATTCTTCTTGTACAATGATCATGCCAAAACATGTGTATTCTAAATTTTTTTCTTTAGTCTTTCAATTGCCATTCTTTTATGTTTTCCTAATTCCATCATTTTAAATCC
The DNA here is from genome assembly GCA_947179155.2 of Hedera helix. NCBI lineage: Eukaryota > Viridiplantae > Streptophyta > Magnoliopsida > Apiales > Araliaceae > Hedera > Hedera helix. The sequence continues at coordinate 33,690,182 of OX359287.1, forward strand.
ATACATTTTGCCATATAGAACCATAGATATTGTATTTTTCATATATTTTTCTTTCTCAAAATTGTGAGATGCTAAAGAATAATTTTGGTAAAGTCAATATAAAATAATTTAGTATCCAAATGTGTTGTCTGATGCCTAAAAATCTATGCACTTGTTTTGGGCGGATGGAGTAATGATTAGTAATAGAAAAGATTTTAATTTTTCCTATTATAGTTAGTAACCTTTCCCCAACAAGCGTGGTGGGTGAAATCTAACCTTGAGATTATTTCTTTAAGGTCTCAGCCATTTCACCCATGGCTTAAAGCAATAACAAGATTATGACTGCTAGACGGATTTGTTCCTCTATATTTTCGTTTTTAGGTCTGTGTCAAAACAAAATTTTCATAATCACGTTCTTACTAGTTTGTTTTATAGTAAGGGACTTTTTCTAAGAAAATATGGATTGCCAGCCTTGGACATTTCAGATGGGATCTTCTTTAGTTGAATTTCCTGTTGGGATATTTAGCGAGAGCAGTAAATGAATGTGAATCAATATCAATGCACAAAACAGTTGAATGCCATACACATTAATGATTCTCTTGAGTCTATTTATTTATAACTTGAATTTTCGTTATCTTCTAAAAATTCAAAAAAATCAGGTATCAGTTTGAGTTTGACTGAATTTGATGAATGTTAGTTCTTTTCTCTATACCATCTTTAGGTTGGCATCTGTTCTAGGAGCAACTATTTCTTGTGTATTTCTAGTGTCTAGAAATAGATGATCCATCTGAATGCAGCAGGTGCCCCATATAAGATTTACTACGTTCAGATTTCTCGAAGTTGGTTTCTTGAAGTTATATGCTACCTTTAAGCTTGACCTCCAATTGTGCAAGTTAGTTTTTACAATTTTAATTTTGTTATTGAAACTAGATTTTCTGGTTCGGAAACTGTTAAATGTACAAAGATTGTGCCATGTTACAAGGGAGTACTTTTTAACAAAAGAAAAAGAAGAGCACAATCTTCAATGTAATGGCCTGGATTTGCAGAAACTAGCTAAAAAAATATGAAGTATTGCGACACAAATCTATTCAGCATTTACGGCACTATTTTTGGATGATATAACATGCAAATTCTTTACTTCTTATCAGGGTGCCAAGGCAATTTATAGTCGAGAAAACAGTCTCCGCCATGAAAGCGACAGCCTTGTGGATTGTGCTACTTCATCCAAGTGATGAATTTCTTGTTCCTGCTGTAATTTAAGTGCTGTATGCTCTGAATGTTTGGTTTGATCTTGTATGATTCATACTCATCTGTTAACTTAAAAATATCCATGCAATATAGTAATGTATCTTGTAAGATTGATTCATGAGTACCAACTTTCAAGTATGTTGTTTACAAATTGCACTTTTAATATTTAATTGGTAAAGAAAGAACTGACAATGAACCGTTGGTTCTTCGATGGCCTTTTTTCTCACTGTTATTTATTATTTTGCTTTCTGTTTTATTTTAATCTTAAAATTTAATTATTATTCTGCTGCAATCATCCGACTCGCCCCTATTGTTTAAATTTTGTCAACATTGGAGACTATTTTGAGCTCAAGTCAAGTAATGAAACCTACAGGGGGGAAAAGGCTCATCATTTCTAATTCTGCCAGTTGGTTTCAGTTCTTTTTAAAGCAATAATTCACAGGTGAGCCCAGTTTTGTTCTAGTGGCCAGTGGGTTCCTTGTTATTGCAAAAGCATATTGTTAAAATAATAAATGTCGTTTAAAATGTTAACTATTGTTTAAACTTTAAATGTCGTTAAACGTATATTGTTATGATAATATTATTTTTGTTTTAGAAATATTAGTTATCTTTTTTCCCTGGATGTGGTATTTCTCGACAACCCAAAGGGTTAGGATTTGAACCAATGCTTACGGCAGCGGTAGTTGATCCGGTAAGATTTGGACCCAAGTCTACGGCAGCGGTAGTAGACCAGCGCGCCTATATGATTCTTGAGTTGCTCCCACCTACCTATATGTGAAAGTATTTGATCTTTTCAGCTCATTTGTCTACATGCTCGAGTAATTACATACCAAACCTTTGACTAGAAATAAGTATTTAATCCTTTTACCTCCTTTCTCAAGATATTTTAATAATTTTATTTTGCCTTGATAGAACGCTCTCAATTAAATTTAATTATAAAAGGAGGGGGGAAATTTCCTTCCTGGTATTGAAAAACATTTATATACTTTTCAGCTCATTTCAAAAATACCTCGACCCAATTACACAAGAAATAGGCCAATTCGGCAGTTTTTTGGTTCAGTTTTTGGTGAATTAGCATTCTCACAAGCTAATTCGACAATTTTACTAACATATATTACAGTTTTAATATATTTTAATCTTTTGAATTATTTGATTTATAAAAAAAAAGACATTCTCATAAGTGCTCATTGCCATTCTTAAACAGACAATAGAGAAATCTTAAAAACCTGTCAAAGGATATGATCGAATTATGAGATGGCATTTACCATGGAAAGCACAATTCACTTGAATTTGGGGAGCTGTCTTGACACAACTTCACTAGAAAAAGAGGGTCAAAATTGATTAAGTATTTTAATTGTCATAGTGCTTCTCTTTATTCTCCACCATTGTCCTTTCAATGGTATTTGGTGCCTTGTCCTTGTCGTTTTGGATATATTGAAAGCACTAGTCCCTCAAAATACTATTTTATGGCTACCTAATCTATCTACAAGGCAGTTCAAAAGACAAACTTGACCCTACTCACTTAGCCCTAACTCTCGGTGCAGTCCTGTTTTTCAGCTTAGTTTGAAAGCACTAAGGTCCAATTCAACGTTTTCTAACCTCAACGTGTATATTTTGTAAGATATTCATTCATCAATTCAAAGCTTACACTTGACTAAAGCATCCACAGTTTTCTTTTACACATTTGAAATTGAAAACAATAATATTAATGAAATTTTCATTAAAAAGGTAACATTGATGGAATTTTAGCAGAATTTTGTAGTTCCCTTGAAGTCAATACATTGATACAAGCTTAAGAATTTTCTATATTATTACAGTATAGTATTTAAATGAAAATAGATGGCGAGTCTGATCGAATTGATCCGGTCGGTGATAAATAAATTATCTATTTCTCTTTTGATTCCTCAGAATTTTTTTTAGATAATGGAAGCCATAAGTTAAGCAAGAAACATGTTAAACTAAGCCTACCTATAATTATATTTTTTTTTCTCTTTCGGCTAATCAACTAGAGGCAAAGAAGTAATGAATAAATGTTTTTGTGGTCCATGATGTTGGAAGTCAATTAGCGTACAATTTTTTCTATCTTTTTAAGCTAAACTCCTCTTTATATAGGTAGTGCACCCATAAACCATTCGGGCATGCAGATGAACAAAAACCACATCAAGCACCTATAGTTATTTTAGGCTTATTAGAATGAATAAGTATATGTATACAATATCTAAATATAAATATTATATTTATCTTAATTATTAAAAAATAGGACATGATATTAAAATCCGAATAATGACTTACTTTAATTTAAATCGTTAAAATAGATGTAGTGTTTGATTTTGTGTTTGAATTTGTGTATGTAAACTTGTTCAAACTGTCCAAAAACTGTTATACTCCATATATATGCATCGGTAACATAAAAAAGTCTCATTTATTAAAAAAAATCAATAAAAAGTCTCATTTCTTTTTTTATTCGTGTAAAATAACATAATATTTTTAAAATTATCATCACAATTTTATTATTATACCATTACTATTAAACAAATTAAAAACTGAATAAATATAGGATACATATGGAACAATTTTTTAAAAAAAATTTGTGAATTTCCCAAATGAAGCTCTTTTGTGGAACAAATTGTGGGCCATTTAACTTCCAAGTGTCCAAGTATATTAAATAAGTAAAATAGTTATTTTTAATACTTGTACATTTACACCACGCCCTCCCCACCCCCCTTTTTTTCTGTTTAACTCATTATGGAACGATTGTTTATCAGGATACGTTAATTTCTGCTAGTGGCTAATATGATAGCTAATCAAACTTTTCTACAGAGATATATTTAACGGCAAAAAAAGCTGTTATCAGGAAATTATTGATGCCCTCTAACTAATTAGAAGGGTCCATATCCTCTATTAGGTTAATTAAATATATTAATTAATCCACTAACTCCTTAGACTTAGAGCCCCAACAACAGCAAAAGTGCTTTGCCTCACCTTTCCAACTTTAAATTTTTAAGTAAAAAGCAGAAATAGGGATTGCATTCTTTTAATTAAATTATCCAGTATTGCACCAGCTTTATCTCCAAGAATTCTCTGACACTGTAACCAAATATAATGTTCTATTATTCTCTGGAGTGAGCAAAAATTAAAGCTTAGAGAGAGATTATCAGAGAGAGAGAGAGAGATTCAACCAAAATTTGTGAACATGGGTAGTGTCATGCTTGTCAAAAAGTTTGGTCTCCTTTTCCTCCTCATTGCAGTGTCACTTCTATCAACTTCTTATGCAGGTAATTTGGTTTCTGAATTGATCAATAATATATATTCTTGAGTGTTTATACTTATAAAAGGGAAAGAACATGCATGCAACAAAAGTTCAAAGTTAACCTGCTAAAGAAAAAATAATTATCATTTGTTTTTTCGTTTTTGGTTTTACAAAATCTTGATTCATATATGAAGCATATGCATGGTGATTCTCTTATTATATATATATATATATATATATATATATATTCCTATGATTTAAATTAATCTTCATGCGATCAAAGAAAGTTTCAAATACAATTAATTAGATTTATGGTCTAGGTAGTAATATGCAAAACATTAACAACGTTTGTTAGTGTCTGCCATGCATTAATTATCAATGCCTAAAATGGCTTCGCAGGCCGACGATTGAGGTATGTCAACAAGCTGGAGGAGGAAGCTGTGGCTGCAACTTATAAGGTTTGTCAATGATCATAACTAGCTAGAGGGAGATTTTTATTACTTTTACTTTTCTTTTCTTTCTTGTCTTTCGATCTAAAACAAAAAGGTAAGGTGTCAAAAAGGAGGAAGCTGTGGCTGCAACTTATAAGGTTTGTCAATGATCATAACTAGCTAGAGGGAGATTTTTATTACTTTTTCTTTTGTTTTCTTTCTTGTCTTTCGATCTAAAACAAAAAGGTAAGGTGTCAAAAACTTTTACTTCCACTCCAGAAATGAATTAACATAGATTATGATGCTCAAGTTATAACAGGTTGATCATTTAGGTGTATTTTGCTGATTTAATTTATTTATCCAAGGAGTAATTTTGCTGATTTATTTTCCGATTTCTACTTGAAATATATATATATAGGGACACGAGCAATTGCACCTTGAGGACATTAATAGTATCCGCGGAAGGCTTCTTAGGGTTAACACCAAAGATTATGGAACATACGATCCGGCGCCAACCTTTGTCAAGCCTCCTTTCAAACTCATTCCAAATTGATGGTTTAGGGCTAGCTGGTCAAGACCAAGAGACGGACAGTTTGTGCAGTATAATCTGAATAAATAAATGATGCGATCCTTTATTTAGTTTATAGTGGTATGCCTATGCCTGTAGAATTATATACATAAAATATTATATGTCCTAAGTTTTGAGGTGTTGCTAGGGTTTCCAAAACCCTAGCTACTGTATGTGTTGCTATATATATATGTATTACTTTACATTGTATGTTTATATATATATGTAATGTTTATACTACTCCAGTTCAGTTCATGATCATGAAGTACTGGATTGTGTTTAAAGTGATTTCTGTGTAATTTTGGGAATTTTTAGACTTTATTTGCATCGTTTTAAACCAAAAAATAATAAATCATCGATCATAAACTAACTCAGAAAATATAGATATAATAGATTGCACATATGCCATGGTATTAATTAAAATTCTTTACAAAAAAGCCAGTCAGAATGATTGGTTTGAGTGGATTTAAGAAAGAAATAATAAGATAAACCTTGTGTTTGTGATGAAATGCATTCGGAGATTTCTGTATGTATGTTTCCTACTTGCTATATACTTATCAGATTAAATATCATTCAGCTTTGATCTTTAATTTGCTTTACTTTCTTTCTTAATTTCTTCATTTGTTTTTGTTTTCATTAATTGTTACTCTAATCATTGTTAGTATGAGTATGATGTATATAGTGATGCATGCACACTATATTCATTTTTCTCTAGCCAGCCAATTAAAAAGATACTCCATCCGTTCTAAATATTAAGATTTTCTAAAAGTCAATTGTAAACATTTTCAAACATGATTCATTTAAGTCTCGAAAACAATAATTATAACTAGTATTATTTTTTAGGTTATTTATGATGTTCATAATTTTATTGACATAAACTAAATGAATTCATGTCAATTTTGAGTTTGAAAAATATTCGAAATTAACTTTTAAAAAGTCAATATTGACCTTATAATTTAGGACGGATGGAGTATTTAAGAGAGTATAAACTCAAAAAGAAAATTTGCATATGGTGTTTCATTCTGGATATTTAATTGAAACCCTTATTCTTTGTTACAAGAAAATGTTAGTGTGTGTGTGTGTGTATACTTACTTGATCTATTATATTTTCTAAAAATCTAAACCTGGGATAGTTAATTAGGGTTTGCTTCAAAATTTGAATGGAAAAATCTTTAAGCTGGTACTCGCAAGTTTTGAACACATATATGACAATTGACAAGTGTGGACATGCATGTTCAGTCAAGGTCTGACGTTGAGCAATGGGTGCAGTTTTAATAATTGGTCGTTGACGAACTCTTGGATCGTTTTCTTGGGTATGGTTTGAGTTTCAAAAATGCAACAATTTGTCTTAATTAGTTATACCTTCCCCTACATTAGACGACTAGTGTAGATATATGGTTTCTTATGGTACGTACGTAAAACAAGAATTATAGAAAGCCTACGTACGTCGAGCTAATTAAGGTTTATATACTAAATCTAAAACTCTCAATATAATTTGCAAATGCATGCGCACAAACTAATTAATTATACGACCTCAGTCTCGAAAAGGGGGAAAACGTTATTTGTTTTTAAGTTAATTTTTTTCACAAATATTAACTTTCATCGCTTCAAAGTGTGACGTTAATAAAAAAAAACTGATATTTTTATATAAAAAAATTGATAATTTCACAAGAATCTCGTACATAAATAGTAAATAAATTTCACGTTTATGTGAATGAGATATTATAAAAATATTAATTTTATCTGTAAAAATAACAATTTTTTAATAAAATTTAATTGTGGCACGCAAAAGAGGTCCACAACAAAAATAAGACTTTCTTTTCGTTTATTTTTGGACCCAAGCAAGTACGTTATGCAAGTTGAGGACTGTAAACAATATGCCCTGGTTCACCCAAATTAAAAATAAAATAAAACTTGCTTAGCAAATATTGAGATTATTTCTCTTTGTTTTTGGATATACACAAAGAAAAGTGACAAAAGATGAAGAACGTCAAAATATTATGCAATTACCGTACTGTTTCTATATAAGGCCGAGTGCATGAATATGAAGCCCAAACGACTGATAAGCAGAGCTCATTAGTTATCCAAAATTATTAGTACCTGACGGTACATTTTCTCATATAAGTAATAATTAACTCGTCTGGCCCAAAAACCAAGACATGTAATTACATTTTGAGACGCAAAGGAAGGAAGTCACAACAGATGATTATAACATGCAGGCAGGCTAGTCACAATAATTAAATAAAGATGATATCACATCATTTTATATATATATATATATATATATATATATATATATATCATTTACGTGAAGAACTCAATCTCTAGAATTTTTTTATAATAACCTCTTGCCACATAATTCATTCTTGTTGTGATTTAACTCTAATAGTCTAATGAATGCATTTGGTAAGATTTCATAAATCTATTGTACTTAGAATTGGATCTCCGGTACCTTATTATTCTTCATGTAGCAGCTAATTATTTATTTAAATAAAAGGGGACAGTTTTAATTAGCAAATTTCAATATTTTGGGTGATTGGTTATGTCAAAACTTTTCCCCAACCTTTTCCTAAACATTCTCAAAAAATTTCCAACCTTCCATGGAATCAGTCATAAGGTAAAGTTGACTTTTTAGAAAAGATAGATGCCTAGAAATTAGAAAGTATGTTGGCAATTAGAATCTCTCGATGTTTATTTACTTCCTAAATTATTTTCTCATTTCTTTCTCAATACCATAATTAATAAGATAATTGATATTTTCATACAATAAAATGATAGTTTTACAATATCTCTCACGTGAATAAATTTTTTTAGAATACAATATAATCTCATAATTAAATACATTCAATATAAAAAATAGCCTATCTGCGATTGTTATCGGTCACTGATAAGTATCTGCGATCAACTAAAGTCGTTACTAGTGGTTGTAAATTATTTGGTTGTTAGATGGACGCCGATGACCGACATCAACGATCGACTTATCACGACCGCTAATAGCAACTGCCGTCGTTGCTAGTCTCAATCAACATTCAGAGTAACACGACGCCACGTGTCAGCGATCGCAGTGGTCATTGATAGTATCGGTCGCTAATGGTATCAGCGATGGATTGTCGTCACTGATAATGCGATCGCTGAAACTTATTAGCTGCCGAATGCGGTCGCTGATAATAAATAAATAAAAAATTATTTGTTTTGTAGATTTCTCAAAACAAAATTGTACCTATTTTATATTCCAACACATAACAGTTCATATATATAAAGTAACTCCAACACACATGTTAATATCAATTTCATTCAATATATCTAAATATATAATACAATCCATCCGAATTGAAATATAAATAAATCAAAGTAAAATTTATATACAATGTCATCACATTAATAAACAACATGCATACAGTCATTAAAAAAATAATACAAAGGTAGAACAAGATCAAGAGAATACAAAAAAACTTCTCATGCATCATTGTCCAAACGTTCCTGTAACAAAAGAATAAAACATGTTAAATATATAGTGTATATGTGTGATTAATTTGATTGTACGAAATACGATTACCTCGTCGTCATCATGCTGCTGTGCTGTTGTCGCCACTGCATCTGCTAACTCATCATTTATATCCTGAAATCTCATTTCTTTTTAAACTTATACAAGATTTGATTCAACCTTAAAAAGGCCTTGCCCTAACTTTTGAACACTCCAGAACATGTAAATTAAACATATTACATCCCCAATCCATTACAATATTGCAAGCACTGGACAAGTCTGCCAATTAATGTGGTCTCATAACCTATAAATTGTATGTAAATCTTCTTCATCAATGACAGACTAACACCAACACAGATACATTAAACAAACCCATATAATTGCCAAATTGAATTTTCATATAAACTATAAAACAAAGTATATATTATTAAATCAACTCACCTTTGGTTTAGAAAATCGGCGGGTAAGCGACGACGACGACTAGTGGGATGACGTGCGGTGGCTACGGTTTCTCTTTTTTTTCTCCCTCTTCTCTCTTCTTCTTTTTCTTTCTTCTTTCTTCTGTCCAGACGTCCAGGCTTCTGATTGAATTTAATATCATCAACGACTGCCTTCTGCGACTGCAATCGGTCGCTGATTCTTTCTGACGTGGATATGTTAGCGACTGCTTTCTGCGACCACAGTTAGTTGCTAATTGTTTTTGACGTGGATGTATTAGCGACCGCTTTGCTGTCGTTGATGATATTCGATTGCAAAAAGATTCCCGCCAACTCTCGCGCCAATTTTTTAAGCAGCAAATTTTGATCAGCGATCGAAATGCAGTCATTAATAATAATAACTACTGGATTGACCTGCAGTTACTAATGACGGTCGCTAATAACATTATTAGCAACCAATTATGGAAGTTGCTGATAAGTTTGGTTGTCAATGAGCATTTTTCTTATAGTGATCATCATTATTATAATAATATCTATAACAAAACAAATGTTATATGTCTCACATATTTAGACTTCAAAGTGACAATACCTCAGTCATAACTATTAGAATAAGACATCATCGACTATGAAGACTCACATAAATAGTAAATGAGAACAACATGAACGTGAATAGTAACTTATTAAAATATCAAATTCTCCTTAAAAAAATAACAATTCTCTTAATTGTAATTAAAACTTCTTTCATATAGCAACCATCAAGGGATACAATCCCCTATAAATTAAGAATTCTTAAAACTCATATAATTTTTTTTTAATTAGTCACTTCGGAGATATATAATGAATTTTATAATCAAGGTTAAGATTCTAAAGATTTTAAACACAATTACGAGCCTCACATAAGGATGAATAACTGGTTTCACAAAAATAAAAGAAATCACTAGTCTTCACAAAAATAAAAAGAATTATAAAATCACACTTACAAATATGAGAATTGATCCCTAATTAAGAGCCAATGGTTCCAAAAACAATGTATATATTTACCACAATACTATTTATTAACCAATATTTTAGTTCTCAAATTTATAGAAAACTTAAACCCTTGATTCTTCGAAGAGGAAAAATCAAATTTTTTTAAATATTTTTTCTGACAAATTATAATCTATTTTTTCAAGACTCTAATTTTGAGAGGGAAAAAAAATGGGTCTTATTTCCAAGACTCACGTATTAATGTGTATATATATATGCATCTGTGTAACTGTGTTAGTGTTTAGTGCATGCAATTATTTCAAGTCGTCTTTTACTAGAAATTTAATCCATAAATGCTACTGTAGCTAGCATGTGACATTGAACAAGTATTAAATGTAAAATACAACTTATTATGATTTTAATATTGATTAAGTGGGTTAATTAAGAAATGATTAGGCATCAAATAAGAAAAATTATTAGTTGGTCCTGGTTTCTTAGGACAGAGCCAACTAGTACTCTATACTAATCATATATTATTATTTATATAAAATTTATACAAATCTCAATAAATCAATAAATTCAAATAAATTTTTTATACAAATCTAATATAAATAATAACATATAATTAATAAAAAATATCACCTGACTTTATCATCAGAGCCGTGAATAATTACTCATCAAATAGGGATTATGAGCGAGCCCATCCCCACTGGGCCCTACTCATATGGAAAAAAATTGACCAAAATAAATATATTTTTAAAGCAAAATGAATACTTTACAATTTAATATATATATATATATATATATATATATATATATATATATAAAAGTGAAAAATATTTAAATTAATTTAAATTACTTTTAATATAATATTATTTAATTTAATAATTTAACTGTACAAATATAATAAACCGAAAAACACGCAAAAATATGCACACAAACTGGTTATTAATTAAAGGAGAATTATGCAATGGTAAATCTGATATTAAAAGGAACTATTAAGAATCTTTCACAAAATTAATATTTTTACACGAGATCCTTACGTGTGACACGAAAAAGCAACAGAATGCGTACTACGCACTCCGCGTAGCATGGAAGTAACACGCCCCCCAAATCTTTTTAATTTTCACAGACTTTCTTCCAACAAAATTGTACATTAAATAAATAAAAAACTTCCAAAATTATATCAACTTTTCATTCTTATTTTCCTTTCCTAATTTTTAAATATAATTAGATATTCGACTAACTATTTTCATATAAATAAATTACAAACTTCACTATTAAGCAAGGTCGCTCTAAAAAAATACTCCCCCGTTTAAGATAAGAAAATCATTATTATTTTTTTAAACTCGACTATTAATTATAAATTTAAAATTAATAAAATTCGTTAAAAATTACAAAATAAATTTTATGATTAATAATATTTTTTAAATAATATTTATTATTATATTTATTAAAATTAAATAAATATATATCACGTTAATTTTAAATTTAAAATTATCTTAAATTTATTTTAAAAAATTAATAATAATTTTATATTTTTAAGAAGATAATATTTTTAGGAAAAAAAAGAAGAAAGGAAACTAATTCTACCTATTACTTAAACGTACAACAAATTCAACAATAATAATATTTTAGTGATAAAGAATTTATTATAAAAATATATTATAAAATTATATTTATAATAATAATTGATAATAATTATTATATTGTATTTAACTTTTTTGTAGTTATTTTATGTCACACTAACATTATATTAGCCAAAAACTTGACCACGTGAACGACGACACGCGTTGCTGAACGCCGACACAACGTCAAGGCCATCACCGCGTGTATATCAAAACAGAAACTAACGGCGTTTTGAAAACCGTTTAAAACGACGTCACTTATTTCTCCTCTCTCTCTAAGAGGAATCTGATTCTCTCTCTAGATATATATATATTCACACCCGTCATATTTTCACACCGTTCTTCTTCTTCTTCTCCCTCTCCGTTCTCTCTGTTTTATGGCGTCCGAGCTATAGAAAGGTACGGTTGATCATTTCAGTTTTACATGTTTTGATTTGTTTCTATATGGAAAATATGCGTAAAATGACGATATATATGTATATGTATATGTGTGTGTATGTATTTATATGAGCTTAGAGAGATAAAAATGGAAATTATATGGTTTTAGAGAAATAATTGGTGATTTTTTTGACTGTGACTATTAGTTTCTATTTTTTGGCCACTAATTTCGGATCTCTTTGGTATCTGCAGTATTTGATTTTCTTATTTTTAGGGTTTTTTCGACTTCGACTCACTGTTACTATCTCTCCTGCAAAGTAGCAGATGAAATCGACTCAAGGTATTTTTGTTGTCAGTGTGTTTGTGTTGTTTTTTTTTTGGATCAGTAAACTGTTTTATTAGGTAGATTGGTTTGAGTTTTGGGGTTTAATTGAAAAGTATTGTTTGATTTGGCTGTGATTGTTGTTCTCTACTTGGAATTTCTGTCATGTAATTTTATCATTATATAATAGTAATTTGGGTTCAATCAAACAGTTTTGAAGCCCTGAACTTCATTTAATATGAGAAACACGATCTCTTTTTTTGTAGTAGTAGTGAACTTTTGTTTATATAATGGTACAGTAAGTTTTCATCAACTTTTTTTAATAGGTTGAGTTTTATCTTAATTTGGTAATTTAGTTCGATACTTCTATGGGGATGATCTATTCGTTAGTGTAATTTTTATTTTTTGGAAGAACTCTCAGTGCTCTGTAGCTAAGACATTAGTTGGGCTTGTGATACTGAAACTGTGAATGGTGGATTATAAGCTCAGTATGGTTTGTTCTAGGGAAGAATGAGACCCTCCATATCCTCATCTTGGCTGAGTGGTAAACTGAGTATGCTTGTAGGAATTTCAGGATTAGTGGAGTACTTTTTCCATCATAAGTAATTTGTAATGATATTCCAAAGTATTGATTTGCTCTGCTATCAATATTTACATTCAACACTCATCTCCACTCTTATAAACAGCCATATTTAAGCTGACGTTCTCTAGTTTTTAATTGATTCTTAATTTCTTATGCATGTAGTTTGCAAGTTTGTGTTATATATGTTACTGTGTTTGTGCAGTGAATTTATAATACTATTTCTCACAATTATATTGAGATTTCACTCTACATAATTGCAGGGATTTAACGTGGCCTGGAGTTGTGTTCCTGGAGTAATCACGGTGGGATTCTTGGTGCCACTGGGTTGTTCCTTCTAATTTGATTGTTCTATATAGTGAATGTGAGTGAGCATGGGGGCTGCTTGTTGCGTTGCTGCTAAAGATGGAATTATAACCAATGGATCCGGCAGTGAGATGTTACAGAGGAATGTTCGATATTCACCATCATGGAGCTTTCGGTGGGATAACCGAGGGCGAGTTGCTGGGGAAGAGACGTCTGTGAACTGGTTATCTGATGGAGTCAGCAGGAGTGATGGATTGGACGTTAAATCTCGTACGACTTTAGAAAGTGCTTATGTATCAGAAGAGGGAAGTCCAGTGGACAGTTTTCGAACACTTGCATTGCAGAAGTCCCCAATTCCTGAAGGAGATAGAGGGCCTATGAGGATTCCCCATTCAGGTAATCCTCATTGTACTATTAAATATTAGTTTAGGGATTTAGGCTGGTAGAATGGAAAAAAGTTTGAAGCTTTTCTGCTCTTGGATCTTCTTCCGGTCTTTCGTATGAAAAGCATCCCATTTTTCCTAGTTCAATTGGATTCAGTGCATTAGCATCCTCTAAACCTACTTCATGATTTAGTATCTGAGTGATCTTTTGCTGATTGCTTGCTAGGTTATTTTTGACAGGTGTATTATTGTTTTACATTCATTATTGTTGTTGCTTGTTGGAGAGTAGATTGTTTTCTTCTGCTATACTGCACTGTATTGCATGACTACTAGAAACGCTGAACGACTGGTTATGCAGTACGAAACCTAATGATAGAATGATAGTAGTACCCGGTATGCGGAACGCAAGGCAATTTATAGTTCTCTGGTAACCCTGCTATATTGTCTTAGAATAGCATGTCTAGAAGTAGCTTCAGAGGCTCTACAGAAGTATTTCTACCTAATAGGTAAATGCTTATTGAGCTATACGGCATTGGCAGAAAGAAATTGACTCTTCAAGTTAAGGCCTTCAAGATCATTGGAACGACCTCTTTTTAAATAGAAACAGTACTTCACTTATGTTGAGGAGAATTAACGAGGGATGAAAATGGGGATCTTATATATTGTTGGACAAAATTTCAATATAGTGGAAGAAAAGAAAACACCGGACCAACAGATAACACAATAGAGGAGAAGAAAGAAAAATTTCAACATGATGGAGAAACAAATAACTAGTTAGCAGCCATATTTTTTGTAGGCCACTGAGGGAACTCATACCTGGTTCATTTGATTATCTTGGGAATCTTAGAAATGTAAAATTGGGTAAAGTTTATAATGTACCAATATATTATTTGGTTCTGACAGCAGAGGTGGATGAGCTCGTCTCTTTTCGTAGGCAAGGTCTCTTTACAGGAAGGGGGGGGGGGGGGGGGTGATGCGATGAGTTGGTGTTCCCTTAATGGTGGCAAATTTTCTGTGAGGTCCTTCTGTAGGAGTTTAGGGTGGGAGCTGTGTGTATTTTCCTTGGAAGTTACTTTGTAAGGTGGGTGTTTTGAGGAACGTGGCCTTTTTTCTGTGGATGTCAGCATAATGATGATTTAGATGGGAAAGTTGTTGATAGGTGCTTGTATGAAAGAAGGATTAGAAGTTGGCTGATCATCTGATTTTACATAGCAAATTTGCTCAAAGTTATGCAGATGGTATTATCCCTCTATAATTTGTCTTGGTTTATAACAAAGCCTTGTTTCTGCAGTTTTGTGGTGCTCATATTTCAATGTAGAAAATATACTTCCAGCATAGGTGTATCGAGTTGGAATCGTGAAGTGGGACAATAGAAAGTGCAATAATATACCTTGTTCAACTTATTTATGCAGGAATAATAAGTCTTTATCATTTGACTGGTGATGCACGTTCAATTTGAGGAGTTTCAATATAATAAATATATGTGGCAGAGTTCCAGATTGCTTTGGAGAACGGGATTTGCATGTTATAAATTTTCATTATTCATTGTTTAGCACCAAATAGTTTGGCTTCTGATATGCACCATAGTCTCTTATTATGTAGTGTCGTATATGACATTTCTCTATTTTCCTTTGCAGATCCGCCTATCTCCAGAAATTCCACGGAGGTAATACATGCTAATCGGTTCATTGCCATTAAAAATATGCGTTATGGCATCTTTATAGTTTTCTGACTTACTTTTTTCTTAGTTTTACATATTTCCCCTTTTTGTTCACTTTTAGGTGAAGGAGTCAATGGAATCCCCTGCAATTTCTGATCCATCTCCCGCAAAGATGTCTCCTTCAATGCCTTCAGTTTCTTCTTTGTCAACATCTCCCTTGTCATCCCAAAGTCACCTGCTTCCTGCCAGCTCAACTCCATCAAGGTGGCCTCACCGTTCTCCAGGACACCAGCTACTGCGGCAAGTATCTGATAGCCGGATTCGAGGACTCAAGTCACCAAGTTTCTCAATTTCTGAAGAAGGGTCTTCTTTTGTGCTCCCTGGGTGGAGCAATGAATCAATTGGAGGGTCTCAAGGTGGGTCTTCAGATAATTGGTCTATTCCCAGCTTTCCTGAGCTCATGGCAAGTTCTCATAGAGAGAGGTGGTCTTTTGATAGCGAGTCATTAGGCATGATTCGTGATAAGCTAAATCGATCTAGTGGCCGGAGTTTTTCTTCTCCCTGTACTGATATTAAAACTTGTGGTGTTTGCTCAAAACTTATAACTGAGAAATCTTCATGGGGAAGCCAGAAAATTATAGCCACTAATGAGCTTGCCGTGGTTGCGGTACTAATTTGTGGACATGTTTACCATGCTGAGTGCTTGGAGAATATGACACCTGAAATTAGCAAGTATGACCCTGCTTGCCCGGTTTGTACATTAGGGGAGAAACAGACCTCGAAGCTGTCTGAAAAAGCACTGAGAGCTGAGATAGATTTGAGGGCCAAGATTAGCAAAAAAATAAGGAACCGGGTTGTAAATAGCGATCTTAATGGTGATTCTACTGTGTTTGATCGCCAGAAAAGTAGCGGGCACGAGGCCAGAGGGTGCGTGATGAGCTCAAGTTCCAGCATGAAGAGCTCTTTGGGTAGGCCTTTCTTGAGGAGACACTTTTCATTTGGGTCAAAGGGGACTAAATCCTTGTTGGAGAACCATTATACTCGGAAGAAGGGGTTTTTCTGGGCAAAATCTAGCAAGGAGTGAGCTTCTCCGTTGCTGTGGAAAGAAGCACTCGTGTCTCCCATGCATGGTAGTTCCTTATTTTTATAATACAGACCGAAAACTTCATGTTTTTTCTTGCATTTGCAACACCCTGGACTTCTCTAACTCCTTTGCTTTTCAGGCCTCAGCATTCTGGCATATTGGCTAGTAAAAACTGCATTCTCATTTAATTCATTAGTTTTTCAGATCATGTTCCATGGATTTCGTTTGAGAGTTGGTGTAGGAATGTTTCTTACATTAATAAATATCTCCATTCCTTCTATAATAACATAGTAACAAGGGAAGTAGCTATGTGTTCTCGACTTTTTTCCTACTGATATTCCTTCTCTATTTCCTCAATAATAGGTATTTGTTTCAATAAAGATTTCAACACGCACCATACTAGTATTTTTAAACCCATATAACAAGGGAAGTCATGTAGAATGTTGATATCCAACCAAATTATTGAATATATATATATATATATATATATATATATATATATATATATATATATATATATGATGGTTGTACGACCAACCAGACATTAAAAACGTTTGATATGTTTGTATTCATGTTCAATTGCGAGGGTAAACGTATTCATGCCTTTTATTTTGTACCATTTTTTGATGGATAAACATACTTCCAAGTTATGGTACTAATGCAAAACTCAATAATGTTTACAGGTTCTAAATATTGATAAATATCTGCAAAACCTTGGTTCTGGCTGACGGACAGTCAACCAGGGAGGATGGGCATCATGGTGTTGATTGGGAAGTACTGAATTCACAGTCAATCTCAAGCAGGAATAGGTTAGCAGCTGAAGATACACTGTAAAGGAATATAGGGGAAAAGCAGGTAGTATAAGGAAATGAATCTTCATATACCTTTATTTTGTAAATTTAAATTTATTTTTTTTAGTTGACAAGTGCTTGGAATTGTCTTGAAAGATATGATGACTACATACTGATTTTTATGTTTGTGATTTCTTGCCACTATGCTTTAAGAAAAGCTTGGCATTTTAAGGGTTGGTACATTGTTGCCTTTTTTGTCTACTTAGTTACTTAGAAAATTCTTAAATTTTGTTTTTTTTTTAAATATAATTTTAATAATTGAATAAAAAATACCCTTAAAATTAATCACAAGTCAAATTACAGTTGAACTGAGGTGTTATACAGATAATGTGTAAAATAAATAATTTTATAAATGTATTTATGTTGACAATAGTTTTACTTTAAAATAAAATTTATTATCAAACTAGAAGAAAAAGGCTATAAACTTTAAAATAATTAAAAACCCAAAAATCATCATCTACCCTGTAACGACCACCCACGCACCGTTCATCGTCATCTGTTGATCACCTTCGCCTGTTCATCTTCTTTCCCAGCTGTTCATCAACTTGCCTCATTCTAACTCCGCTACACCTTTGGCTTAGAATCCACATATCACCTGAAATAAACTAGACGTACCAAAAATAACTAGGCCAGATACCAGTAACGTCGCCCATAAAGGCTTTCCAATCTCCATCTACAATCGCTCCATTTCCGAGATCAATTTTCTCTCTCTTAAATTTTACCATTTTTATTATTATTGATTTTACATCTGGGTTATGCATTTGCATATTGATTCACTTGGAATTAATTTTAGCTTTTTGGGTTCTGGAATTATATATTAAGAATCGATCGATATTTGAGGGTGAGATTGATGGCCGTAGGAAAAGAGGTGGTGGTGGTGTTGCACAGAAGTAGAGGATTTTCATGAAGAGGCAGGGGGAGAAGCAAGGAAGGAATTGGTAGAAAAACTAGCGATTGTTCTTTTGTTGGATTGAAAGCTTTAATTTTTTTTAGAGAAATAGTTTTTTTTCTTATACATGTCATGTACGTGGCACGTCGATGTTAATCATGTTGACTTCTAATTGGTTTCAATGGTATTTTTTGATGGACTAAATATAAATTAATATCTTAAATTTTTAATATTTTTTTATTTTGGAAATTAAATTCTTAATTTTTTTAATTAAATAATTAAATTTTTAATTTTTTTAATTTTGAAAATTGTCTTATCAATTTTTAAATTAAAGAATTGAACTTTTAATTTTTTTTATTTTGAGAATTGTCTTCTTAATTTTTTTTGATTAAGTCTAATTGATAGTTATGTGTTTGTTTAATTTGTTTCTTTTTATTAAATGAAATTATGTACTTCTTTTATCTCAAATTAAAAGATTGTTATTGACTTTTGAAAGTTAATTTAAAATATTTTTAATCTCAAAATTAATAAAATATATTAAAATTTATGAAATAACAAAATTTTAATTAGCGGTATATTTATACATTTTAAATATTTATTATTATGTTGATTATTAATGAATTTTTTTAAACTGAGTTTGTAATGTCTTAAATTTACTTTAAAAAATTAATAAATACATAATTGCAAAATTATCTAAAATCATCATTACAAGATTTTAAAAGTATCAATAATCAATATATAAATGTACTACTAATTAAAATTTTGTTATTTCATAATTTTTAATATATTTTATAAATTTTGAGATTAAGAATATTTTAAATTAAATTTCAAAAGCCAATAACACGCTTTTAATTTAGGACGGAAGAATTACATAATTTCATTCAATAAAAAAAATAAATTGAACAAACACATAACTATCAATTAGACGTAATAAAAAAAAATTAGAACACAATCCCCAAAATGAAAAAAAATTAAAAGTGTAATCCCCTAATTGAAAAAGTTGATAAGACAATATTCAAAGTGAAAACAATTAAAAATTTAATTACTTAATCAAAAAAATTGATAGTTCAATCCTCAAAGTGAAAAAAATGTTAAAATTTCAGGGTATTAATTTATATTTAGGCATTTTTTGATTAATTCTTTTTGGTTAATCATAGTTGACTTTAGTTTTTATGGTATTTTAAAAATAATTCTTAGAGTTGAAAAGTTTTTTATAAAATAAAAAAAAATATGGATTAAATTAAATAAATAAATAAAGAGTTTAATGCTTTTTGGGTCATTAATTTTTTTTCTTATTTTTGTACAGTAATGCCTGCAAGTTATACCATTATTTAAAATTAAAAAAATAAATTCTAAGTAGGTCAATGATTAAAATTGATAAATAATAATTATTGTACAGTAATTATTTTTTTTTTTAATAAAATTATGATATTAATTTTAAAGTTAAAGTTAAATTAATAAATAATAAAAGTTTAGAACTATGTTGTTGGTAATTTTTTATTATATTTTTTTGTAAATATTTTATTGGATAAAGTAAATAATATTTTATTTTTTATTTAATAATTCAATCATATAGTTAGTTAATAATTATAAAAAATTCAAATTAAATAATATCAGTATTATATAAATAATAGTTACTAATTTATAATATAATCATTTAATTTTTTAATTTAACAATTGAATCATTTAATAGTCAAGATATTAAATTCATACATACAATACTGACATACATATATCTATCTACTGTCCATTGAGTGTACATTGACCAATTGAAAACATAAATTTTTTTTATTTAATAAAATATTCTTAACCTTTTTCTCCCATTTTCCTCTACTTATCTCTCCTCTTGTTTCTGTCAGCAGTCATATTCATAGCACCCGGACTATAAACTCCGTCAGGTTACCATTGGAATCTGTGCAAACCACGTCAACCTCCACTCTCTCTCTCTCTCTCTCTACAGGCACAGAGCTGGTCTCCACTTTCTCATCCATTTTCCCCTCTATTTAAATAAAACTCAATGCTTTCAAAATCTCACTCTCTCTCTCTCAACCGCCCGACTCTCCTTTTTTTTAATGTGGAGTATCCTCTAAGTATTTGTAATCGGATTAAGTCTCTTTACCCGAAACGTCCGATACGACTTGCCATGAGGTCTCCCACTGCCCCGGTTCCGACTCTCCTTTCTCTCTCTCCAAACCCTTCAATCCCTCTCCACTTCAATCGGAACTCCGCATTTGCTCTAATTTTCCCAATTCGTTACCTGGGTTTTGTGAGAGAATATTTAGAGTTTGTGTATATTTCTTAATTTAGGCATTTTCTCTAATCTAGGTACACGACTAGCCCGCATCTGTTCAGCGGAGATGCTGAAGTGGCATTCGGTCAAGTCAGAAGCAAGGTCTGTATCTGTGTTATATATAGTTTGAGAAAGTGGCTTACCAGAAGAAAAAAAGAAATGAAACAAATATATGAATTTTCAATGACATGTAGATATATGCAGAATTGGAAATGCAACCTAACTGTTCTGTCTTATCTGTTTCAACACCACATTCTTACTTTGTCTTCTTTTTGTAATGCTATTTCGCACCAGATTTATTTTGAGATATATTGCCAAAATAGAAGAACTATTTTTAACTACGTCTGTCCATTTCTTTTTCTGTAGTCATTGTAGCTTGATCTTTAAGAGAAATCTTATGCAGTTTGATTACTGTAAAAATTTACTTTCTGAAGAAAATTAGTGTCGCAACAAGTTAAGGTTAATATGTAGATTTTTCCTATAACAATATTTTAGCCTTAGTGGTTCAAAAATGCTGACTTAATTTATTTCAGTTAAGAAAAAATTCAAGTCCTAAATTATTCCTTCCAACAATTAGAAAGTGATAAATTTAGTAATTATGTTAATGAATAATAACGCATTTGAAGTATAAGCCTCCGGTGGGACTAACTGTGTAAGATTAGGGTCCAGATTTTATCGTATTCCTTTGGTAAAAGTCTGAAAAATTGGGATTTTAAGTTTTTAACTATTCATTTCTTCAGCCTGTGCAATAATGATTAAATGCAGTGATAATTCCTATAATAAAGTTGCTCATTAATTTCTTCTGCTTTCTGTTATATGTGGGATTGCGCTATTTTATCTGTCTCTGATTATCTTACTTCTTAATTTGCTGGCATTGGTATGAATGTACATCTATTCTCTGCAACCTCTTTTTGCTCAATATTTTGTCTCAGCGAGTAACCAATATGTAGTGCTTAGTGGTCGTAAGGAGGTAGTTGATACTGTGACTCAAATTGATCTTTAAGATTTAGCAACAGATTCGTTGATTTCTTTGTTAATTCTACCTCCCTTTCAATGTGCAACATGAAAACTTAGGTTCTGATATTCAACTTTTAATTTTCATGTTTTTTTCTATTTTATTTTATTTATGGTTTTACAGGTAAAAGTGCCACTATATGGCTGCGACTGTTATGCCTATGCCCTTTTGGCCTCTGGTTTTGTGGATCTTGTTATTGAATCTGGTCTCAAGGTTAGTTGTACTCTTTTCATTCTTTTTTTACAGGATTACAAGGCATTTCTAGCCCCATGTTCTCTGTATAATGGAATAACTATGTTCCATGAAGGGCTATACCAACTGAAACAAGGGTAACCAGTCACCAGTGGCATTGGTAATCTTGTTGTCTGCCTTGTTTGAAATTACCTAATTGCACAAGAGTCTGCTTACTGAACATTTATGTGAAACCAACATTTCGCGTTGGCATAATTTTCACACTAAGACCCTCGTATTTTCTGCAAACGAGCTATCATGACTCCTACGGACTATAGTCAGGCACATTTTACGAGAAACTAGCTCTTTAGTTGCTTTTATATTTCTTTATTAACAACGGTTATTATTTTCCAGCCATACGATTTCCTTTCACTGATACCAGTGATAGAAGGTGCTGGTGGAGTTATAACTGATTGGAAGGGACATCATCTTAACTGGGAGGCTTCTTCAGATTCACGTGCACCAAGTAAAAACTTATGTAGCTCACTTTATGTGCTGCTTGCGTTTTATATCATGTGAAAAATGTGATTCAAACCTATTTGAAACACCAAGGCACAACTTTTGTCCTCTTTGGATTCAACTTTGATTCTCGAAAATATTGATATACTCTCTATATACCTCTTTATTTGGACTCCACTCTTAAGGTTTTTTTATTTTGAAAAAAAAAAAGGTCAATTGGGAACTTCTGAATTACTCCCTTTGTTCCAAAAAGGAATACATTTTTATAATGATGACTTGAGGATAATTTTATATTTTCAAATATACCCTTAATATTAGTTAAGAATTTAGTAGTAGCGGATTGATGTCAACTGTATCTAATATTTTGGAACAGAGGGAGTAGTTAAAAACTAGGAGCACGAGGTTTCAGATATCTTAAAAAGAATGGGGAACGAGTAAAGTTGGTTTCAGATATCTTAAAAAGAATGGGGAACAAGTAAAGTTGGACGGAGGCTCACTGATACATGTTTCTTCTGCGTCCAGGTTTTAATGTAGTGGCAGCTGGGGACAAACAACTTCACCAGCAAGCATTAGATTCATTACGATTGAATTAATTATTGCATTAAAGTTACAATTCACTATATAAGATGGTTTACTGCATCTGCTTTGATAGTTATATGCTTGGGCTCGGGATGTATCAACTGCTATAATGATTGTTGCAGACAAGATGAACAGATAGGTCACTGCAGTATTCTTCAAGGGGGAACTGCCTTGTTTTATCTTTTGAATCTTTTATATAATGTTGTTCTACAAGCAATCTGAAGGGCAGTAAAGATGGAATCAAATGTATTAAATTTGTTGGCCTGCAAGTGCAAACATGACCTTTTATGTTGTACTGTCCATAGAAGAAAGTTCTTTCTCTCCCCAGTTTCTCTATTTCATTACATTTGAGTTGTACCATAGATATAAGTAACCACTAACAACCAATTATATTATTTAGAATTTGTTTTAAATTAAAGAAAATAAATTTTAAAAGAAAAGTGAAAAATTAACTTATCAAAAGTCAATTTAACTATTTGTACTTGAAAATTTTAATATCAAGTAATCCCTCCTTTTCAAAATATAATATAAAATCAGTAATAATTTTTTAAAGTTAATTAGAAATAATTTTAAATTTAAAAATAATTTGATGCATTTAAAATTATTCCATAAAATAATAAATCTCTACTCAGTCTCTGTGTCCTACAATCAAATAAAATTTTCAAATTGCAATATTGGCTTCTAAAAGTCATGATAATCTACTCCCTCCATTATTTACTTTTAAAAATTAATTAAAAATATTTTTAAATTTAAATTAAAATAATTTATTAAAAATTTTGAAACAATTATTTCTTACAATGAATGATATTTTTTAAATAATTTATAATATTTATCATACTAAAATTAAAAAAATTCATGTTAATTTTATATTTAAAAATATATTATATTGACTTCAAAAAATCGATAATAATCTTAAATTTTAGGACAGAGAATATTATTTTTCGAAAGAAGGGAGCATAAATTTTTTAGGTTACCTTTCCTCCCAACTCGTGTTTCCCAAGTTTTATCTGCGGCAAAGTTAATGGTGAAGCAAAGAATTGATTCTGATAGAAAACTCAAACGCCCTCCAAAGGTTTGCATATCGATATGATTATCCTTTGAGAACAAATACAAGCATTCGCATGTTATGATTATCCTTCGATAAGTTATGATTATCCTTTGATAAAAGATACAAGCGTACATTCAAAATGGAAAAATTAATGCGAGGCAAGTGTTCCACCATGCTGAGACCCGTGTGTCACACGGATTTCAATCAACTGGTTTTTACTCCTTCCCAAAATCGGTATTGTAATGAGCAGTTGATTCAAGTTTCTTTGCTTCATTCAGTTTCCGGACAGCCTGAGGGCAATACAAAATAAAACCTGAGCAAACTATTCATCATATATCTTAAAGCTCTAAGATCATTACAAGGCATGAGAAGAAAGGGGGGGAAAGTGATGTTGTGGTAACCAGTGTAACAGATTGTATATGTTTTATGCATTTGAAAACTTTCAGAGATAACAAGTTATTAAGAAAAAACTTCTTTTGTGATAAGGTCAACGTTTAATGACAGTTGATTCATGGCATAATATGAATATAACTAACTGATTAATTCACCCCCTTAGATACCATCAAAGCATCCATGCAGAGTTACCATTCAGTTCAGATTTTATGTAAAGCGCAAATTACCTTCATGAAATCTTCATGGATGACATAATCACGTTCTGCACGTATGGCTGACATACCAGCTTCAGTGCATACGTTACGAAGATCAGCTCCATTGAATCCCTGAAGAAAATGCAAATCATCAAAACTTTAGTTGAGGCATTTGTGAAATAAATTAATGGAAAATACATTTGATGCCGCCAACTCACCTCAGCAAGCTTAACAACTGCTTCATAATCAATCTCCCCATGTTTGGCAATTCCGGCAGCATGGATTTTTAGGATTTCCATCCTCGACTGTTCATTTGGTAATGGAATCTCTATTTTCCTGTCTAATCGACCCGGACGAAGAAGTGCTGGATCCAGTACATCAGGTCTGTTTGTAGCCATAATCATTTTTACCTGAGACATTGATTTAAATCAAATCAATGCATAATCATGATACATGAATAAGATTAAGTACAATGGAGTGGATGATCAAAATAAAAAACAGCTAGTCGGTATAATTGAAACCTTTCCAAGCTGGTCAAAACCATCTAGCTGGTTAAGTAACTCCATAAGTGTTCTCTGAATTTCACGGTCAGCACTAGTTCCCTCGCTGAAACGTCGTCCACCAATGGCATCAATCTCATCCATGAAAATGATACATGGCTTCACAAGAAGAAATTAATTATAAGATTTTCTGATGTAATACAGACTTGTGTGGGATAAAAATGTCCAAACAATTGGAGGGTCTTCATGAGTTTTTGAGACTTACTTGATGATCGCGAGCATACCCAAACATTTCTCTGATCAATCTCGCACTCTCACCTATGTATTTATCAATTATGGCACTTGAAACAACCTGCATACATTTATCAAAACATGTAAAACTATAAAATCTAAAAACAGTTATAAAAGGAACACAATAAGAACAGTGTAGCACCATATGTCAGAAACAGTGAAGTCTTCTTACCTTTAAGAAGTTGGCATCAATATTGCTAGCAATTGCTCTAGCTAATAATGTCTTTCCCGTTCCAGGAGGCCCGTAAAGAAGAACTCCCTAAAACAAATAGATGAATACTCGGTCAAAATACTTTGGATTCAGGGTAAAAGCTAAAGCAAAAAATATTACCAAGTTTATCAAAAGTTACCTTGGGAGGATTGATTCCCACCCTTAGGAAGAGCTCAGGATTCATCAGAGGCAATTCTATAGATTCCCTCAGTTCCCGGATCTGATCTGAGAGACCTCCCACAGCAGAGTAGCTAACATTTCCAGGATCTTCATGAAGCATATTATAAACAACTGGATCAACCTGTCGAACAAAGTTCATTGACAACACACATCAAACTCCTCATGACATGAACCACTGGCAAATGTTGAAAGTAATACTCAATTAAACAACCAATAGTAATTTAGCACAAAAAAACGTTACTAACTTCACGGGGTAATGCTCGCATAATCGTAAGAGTAGTCATATCAAGAACCACCCTTGTGCCAGCAGTGAGTTTTTCTTTGTCCACTTTACTGCGACAACCAACCACATACCTCGGGCCACTACTGGCTTTAACTATCACTGGAATAGTAGACATGCTTAATTCGGTTAGAAGAAAAAAGAGTAATATGAACCACATTAGAAGTTCTATATGCTAATTTGAACTTCCTAATATGAATATTGAACATGAATAATCAAACTGCAATAAAAAAGAGAGAATAGATAACCAGTTCAGCTTCCTAATAATAAACACGCCTATGTGGAGGCTGGACAAGCAATAAAATTTAAGACAGATTACTTACGGCGTTCATTGTCCAAAGGCCTTAGAACTTCACCGATAATCTGTCCAACACTCTGAAGTGACTTCAAATCATCTTCAGTTTTAGCATACTCCTTTTTAACAGCACGCAAACCCTCTCTCACTACAAATGGGGAAAATAGCAAAATATCAAGATAAATTCATAGTCTTAAATGTTCATGAATAAATTATCTAAGTATGCAAACAACAGACACGAAGTATTACATCCATAATACTCTTGATACTTTTGGAACTAAAAAAGTAAACCCTTCCTAAACTAAGCCTAAAAGAAACTACCTTTGGCATGTGTTACCAATTTTAACACTAACATCCATGATGAGAATTTCATTATCAGTAACAAAAATATGATCCATCGGGTTACTAAAACAAGCTCAATCAAAACCGTTTTTTCTTTAAGGAAATACATGTATGAACTTATAATAATATTCAAAACAAAATTCCAACTTAGGATCAATTCATATAATGCAACATTATTAAAAGAAAACCTAAACCCCAATTTTCCAAGTAATTAATAAATCACAAATTTGTATGAATCCGTATAATAGTGAATCATTATTAGGTCCTAGACAAGTTGGAGATCAAGGGAAAAAAAAGAAAAGAAAAGAAAAAAAGAGCTAGGTTTTTTGAATTGAAGTGAATCTAACCTCCTCGAACTCGGGACTCGAGCTCCTTATGCTGGAGTAGCTTTTTACGGTAGTCTGCCATCGCAGAACGACGGCGAACGGCATCTTCGGCCTCGCCTGACATCGGAATTTGCAGTCGTCGATTAAGATTTTAGGAGCAAATTAATGGCATTATTCGTATAAATAGAGTGCGGTTAAATTCCTAACGTGAAGAGAAAGCCAGAAGAAACCAAATATAGTGATGAATTTTATATGGGTTCGGATCCGGTTCTGTGCAAGCCCAAAGCCAATCTTCCGACTCCGATGTAACATCTTAATCCCAGCTTTTATATATATATATATATATATATATATATATATATATATATATATATGCTATTATTCATGGGAATAAATTATATACAGATCACCTATAAAATTAAAATTTTATATTCTTTAATAATAATATATTGATAATTTAAAAATTAATTAAGAGATTTGAAATTTAATATAATTAATTAAACAATTTTATTAGTAAATAATAAATATAAAATGTATCAATATAATTTAAATTTCTTGACTTAATGTGTTGTGTTATTATTTTAGGGTATAAAACTCTAATTTCATCTGCCATCTTTAAATAATTTATTCTCATTGTTCAATCTCTCATATTTTAATTAACTAAGTGTAGGGAAATTTATAATTTATTATATTTTTTGTTCTAAAAATAAAATTCTAAGATTATTGGAAGGAAAATAATTGAATAAAAGAATTATTCCTAGATATATATTACCAAATATTGACAAATAAAATTCTAAGATTATTGGAAGGAAAATAATTGAATAAAAGAATTATTCCTAAATATATATTACCAAATATTGACATGAACTTAAAGAAATTAAACTAAACTATGGTACAAAAAGTAAATTTTATTATTTGGCTTAGTTTTGATCTAATTAGCTATTTTATTACATATTTTATATTATAAAATTAATTTGAACTTTTTAAAATTTAAAAATGATGTGATTGGGTTAATATATATTTTGGTCATTGTATTATAATTCGATTTTCATTGTAGTTACAGACTCTTTTTTTATAACAAACGTATTACTATAGTCATTATAAGTTATAAAATGATCACTCCGTTAAAATGTCGTCCAAAAAAATAACAGAACTGACTAATTTGTGCAGTTAATTTGATTATTTTTATCATGCCTTGTCATTTCCAAATCAACAAGTTAAGAATATTTAAACAAAAAATATATATCAAATTATTATTAAAAGTAAAATAAGATTTGAACAAAAAAATTCAAAACAACAATTAAATTTAAACAAAAAAAAAACCACATTATTACTAAAAGTAAAATAATATTTGAACAAAAAAAATTCAAAACAATAATTAAATTTAAACAAAAAAATATCGAGTTATTACTAAAAATAAAATATTATTTGAATAAAAAAATACAAAATAACAATTAAATTTAAACAAAGAAAATTACAACTTTTCTCCTGTACCATTTTAATAAAGGATTTTCTTAATGTGTGCCTTTAGGGCACACACTAAGCGTGAAAAATAATATATAATATTATTTATTTATGTAGACGCACTAAATTCAATGTATAAAAAAATAATATACTAGTGGACCCTATGTATTGAATTTAGTGCAACTATATAAAAAAATAATGTTTAGTTGGTCCTATCTCTTATTTTCTATGCTTAGTGTGTGTTCTTAGTACACACATTAAGCGGACCTTTAATAAATGAGTTGTAATTTATTAAAATGATTGTTTCTTCTTTTCTTCTGCCACAAATCATCCAACAGCTTCTATGCTCAAATCTCATGCAAAGAAGTCCTAAATGATTGTTTCAAATAGGTGGGAGTGCGACTGCAATAAAAGGTTCTTCATATGGGTTTCTTCTTCGTCATGAGTTTCTTCTTTATCTTGGGTTTCTTCATTTTCTCTCATTTGGGCTCTTCTCCTTCTTCTCATCTCTCTCCATATATATATGTAAAAACAATATAGATGTTGATGGGTTTTCCACGGTAAGAGATGGATATATATGCAACTGGTTTTGATTATAAACCCTAACTTCATCGGAGACGAAAGAATCAAACGATGGCATGTCGAATTGGGTATTGATAGCAATTTTTAAGGTTTTAAATTTCATATTTGATTTATAATTATTTCTAGTGGCTCCTTGATCGGACTGGCCGTGTTGTGCTAGCAAAGATAAATTCCGATGGTGGATTCCTATAGAAGTTCCTAGCTACTGCATGGTATTTACCAGATCTGGGGTGGATTAGATGATGAGAATGATTGATTTTGTGGAGTTCATGTTTTTAGGAATTAGTATCCGATTAGATGATGAGAATGATTGATTTTTTTGGAGTTCATCTGCTTAAAAATAAATGAGTTGTAATTTTCTTTGTTTAAATTTAATTGTTTTTTTGAATTTTTTTGTTTAAATATTATTTTATTTTTAGTAATAATTTGGTATTATTTTTGTTTAAATTTAATTGTTATTTTGATTTTTTTTTATTCAAATATTATTTTACTTTTAGTAATAATTTGGTATTTTTTTTATTTAAATTTAATTATTTTTTTGAATTTTTTTTTGCTCAAATATTATTTTATTTTTAATAATAATTTGGTATGTTTTTTTGTTTAAATTTAATTGTTATTTTAAAAAAAAATTGTTCAAATGTTATTTTACCTCTAATAATAATTTTGTATGTTTTTTTTGTTTAAATTTAATTGTTATTTTGTATTTTTTTGTTTAAATATTATTTTATTTTTAGTAATAATTTAATATTTTTTAATTAAAATTTAAACGTTGGTTTGAATTTTTTTGTTTAAATATTATTTTAATTTTTGTAAATAATTTAGTATGTTTCTTTATTTAAATTTAATTGTTGTTTTGAAATTTTTTTGTTCAAATGTTATTTTAATTTTAGTAATAATTTGGGTTTTTCTGTTTAAATTTAATTGTTGTTTTGAATTTTTCTTTTCAAATCTTATTTCATTTTTAGTAATAATTTGATATTTTTTTTTGTTTAAATATTCTGAATTTATTTATTTGGAAATGACAAGGCATGACAAAAAGTCACATTAACTGCACAATCAATTATTTTCGTTATTTTTTTTGACAGAATTTTAACGGAATGACCATTTTATAACTTTTAACAACTATAATAATGTGTTTGTCACAAAAAAGAGTTGATAATCACAATGAAAATCGGACTATAGTACAGTGACCAAAACATATATTAATTTTTTTAAAAATTAAATATATAATAAGTATTTGTTAGTACTTTCTATGTAATTACTATTTTCATAATTATATTATTTAAAATTAAATTTTTATATTGATTTTAAAATATTTAAACTAATTCTATAAAGTCAAAATCAATCAAAATGTAAAAGAATATTTTTAATAAATTGGTCTTTTATTTTGAAACAAAAATGCACATTTTCTCTATTAAATAAGAAGAGAATCAATCATCAAGACTCATTATCCCCACCCACCCCACCGTACATGACTTTTATCAAAAACAACTCAAATTAAGAAACTAATTATTTTTTATTAAAATTGAATAATGTTATACATCGAAGTAATTAATAATAATTATAAATTAATATTATAAAATTTATTGGTTAATACAAAAATTCATACTATACAATAAAATAAGTTTTCAAAAGTATGATATAATTTATTTTTTTATATAAAATATAATTTAAAAAATACAAATTTTGTAAAAAGTGTTTGTCTTGCACGAATTATCAATCTAATTATGAAAATAAGATTTGTTTATTATAATTGTTCCATTTATTCCTATATCAATCTTGATGACAATTAAATTATGGGATACTATTTCCTATTTGTTTCATCAAAAAAATGTTGATAAAAAATAAATTATTAGATGCTAATAATCTCTCTATAAACTACATTCTCTCCGTTAGCCTGTGCAGCTTTATCCGTACTAGATTGACCTCCAATTGTGTAATCTTTGTGTATTTTAATGTTCAGGCACCTTTTTGCTACTATTTTGCTCTTGGGTTTGCTCAAGCTTTCACCATTGTCCTGGTAATTCCTCCTCTCCCTTTCTCTCTCTCTCTCTCTCCATATCTGTAAGCCTGTATGTCTCTATATATACAAGTTTGCATGAACATGAATTTTCATTTATTTTTGCTTTTATAATACGATAAAAAAAATCACTTGTTGACTCTTGGTTCACTGTTTGGCAATTCGTGTTGAAACTTTTGATTTCTTTTTTGTGAGATTGATTGAAATGCACTGGTTACTGGTCATTTCTAATATGTTTGTTTGAAGCATATAATTTTGCTATTTATGGAAATAAAACAAAATGTGTTGTGAGGTTGTTGTTGACCCCAAACTTTTCATATCTTTGGTAAGCCTTATGTTTGTGATTTGAAACCGATTAAGAATTAGGATACTTTCTATTTGATTTTGTTTTATTAATTTGTTAATCGAAAGAAAGATGAATCAAAAAAAAAAAAACAGACGAGGTCTAAAATTTCCCAAGTCTTTTCCTGGTTTTTTGATTCAACCCTGGCGGTATGTGAACAGAAATTAGAGGGAGGAAGGGAGGAAAGCTATGTCTGTATACATATCGAGACTTATAAATAGACAGATAGAGGGATGAATACATAGTGGTTGACTATTTCAAATGAGTCTAGTAACCATCGATATTCTTCTGGTCAAATAGTTTTTACCAAGTATAGGTGCCAAAACTAACAGAGTGATTGAACAGCAAAATCAACCATCCAAAATCATGGCGATAATGTTGGCAGCCTAAATTGCAATGGCATGCTGTATCACAATCACCTCCTTCAACATTTTGATCCAATGAAAAAATAAAGTTACCTTTTATTATTGGCAATACTCCACTCCCCTTTCTTTGATCCACATTTTTTCTTAATCTTTTCAATTTCTTTTCCTCATCCAGAAGGGGCTGGAGATGGAAAAGATACCTAGAGGACCTCCCCCAATTAATCTTCGCTTATGTTCATCATCTTTATCATTGTCAATGACGATCCTCGGGGTTCTTTTCTCTCTCTTTATTGTTGTCCCTTCCATCTCCTCCGCTCCCACTGTTAAGACCGATTCCTTCACCCCACCTGATAACTATCTTCTTGATTGTGGTTCCCCCAAGCAAATCATCCTCCCTGACAAAAGGGTCTTTTTATCAGACGAACATTCATCCAGTTTTATCAATTATGATGGAAAAGACATGCAAGTTTCGGTACCAGAAGCTGATGTTCCTCTTCCAATCTATCTCACCGCTAGTGTCTTTTCCTCCGATGCCACCTTCCAGTTTCACATGGCTAAAGCCGGATGGCATTGGATTCGTCTTCATTTCTTCCCAGTGCCTAGCAATGAGGTCAATCTCCAACACTCAAAATTCACAGTCATCTCAGACACGTTAGTCCTCCTCCATGAATTTAGTCTTGGCAGTAACCCCGGGTGGGTAGTCAAGGAATATCTTGTCAATGTCACGACCGAGCGTTTTTCCATCAAGTTTACACCTATGAAGGGCTCCTTGGCATTTATTAATGCCATTGAGGTGGTTTCTGCTCCTGACATGTTGATCAGCGATACAGGCAACACTTTATTCCCTGTTGCGGAAACGTCTGGGCTGTCTCAGAACTCTTACCAAACTGTGTACCGCCTCAATGTAGGTGGTCCAGACATTATCTCCCAAAATGACACCCTTGGTCGAACATGGACACCCGACAAGCAGTACCTTAAGCCTGAAACTGCTGCTAAGAGCGTCTCCGTGGAACCAAAGGTAATTGGTTATCCTGATGGAGGAGCTACTCCGTTGATTGCCCCACCGTCAGTTTATGCATCCGCTATGGAGATGGGGGAGTCCAACACCATAAGTCCTAATTTTAATGTGACATGGAGTTTTGACATTGATACATCATTTGCATATTTAGTCCGTCTCCACTTTGCTGACATAGTGAGCAAATCTCTCAATGACCTATATTTTAATGTGTACATTGGTGGAAGAGTGGGGATTTCTGGGCTAGATTTGTCAAGTATCACTAATGGTTTGGCAATGGCTTACTACAAAGACTTTATTGTAAACTCTTCGATGGTTTCCTCTGGTCCTCTCACCATTCAGATTGGTCCAATGAATGAAGCCGCAGGTACAAAGAACGCAATTCTTAATGGTTTAGAGATCTTGAAAATTAACAATTCGGTTAATAGCTTGGATGGTGAGTTTGGTGCTGATGGCAAGACCGCTGGAGGTCCAACTCGTGGCACGGTGGCTGCAGTAGGATTTGCAATGATGTTTGGAGCTTTTGTGGGTTTAGGAGCCATGGCGGTAAAATGGCAAAAAAGGCCTCAAGATTGGCAGAGGAGGAATAGCTTCTCTTCATGGTTGCTTCCTCTTCATGCTGGAGATTCAAGCTTCATGACAAGCAAGAATTCTTTAGGATCTCGAAAAAGCGCATTTTATTCATCAACAATGGGTTTAGGCCGCTTCTTTTCCCTTGCAGAGTTGCAAGATGCAACCAAGAATTGGGATCCTAATGCAATTATAGGTGTTGGAGGATTCGGGAATGTATACATTGCGGAGATTGATGATGGAACCAAAGTTGCGGTTAAGCGTGGCAATCCACAATCTGAGCAAGGTATAAATGAATTCCAGACAGAAATTCAGATGCTTTCTAAGCTTCGCCATCGCCATTTGGTGTCGCTCATTGGATATTGCGATGAAAACTCTGAGATGATATTGGTGTACGAGTACATGTCAAATGGACCTTTCAGGGACCATTTGTATGGGAAAGACTTGCCCTTCTTCACATGGAAGAAAAGGCTAGAGATATGCATTGGAGCAGCTCGCGGGCTTCATTACCTCCACACAGGCTCTGCTCAGGGCATCATTCACCGTGATGTTAAGACCACTAACATTTTACTTGATGATAACTTTGTCGCCAAGATGGCTGATTTTGGGCTTTCAAAAGATGGTTCCACAGTGGAGGGGCAGGCGTACGTGAGCACTGCGGTGAAAGGAAGCTTTGGGTATTTAGATCCCGAGTACTTCAGGAAACAACAGCTGACTGATAAATCTGATGTGTACTCATTCGGGGTGGTTCTTTTAGAAGTGCTTTGCGCCCGACCTGCTCTTAACCCAGCACTGCCAAGGGAACAAGTGAACTTGGCAGAATGGGCAATGCAGTGGAAGAAAAGAGGACTACTTGACAAAATCATCGATCCAACCCTTGTTGGTAATATTAACCCGGAGTCCATGAAAAAATATGCTGAAGCTGCTGAGAAGTGTTTGGCTGAATATGGTGTCGATAGGCCTACCATGGGAGATGTGTTGTGGAACTTAGAGTATTCGTTGCAGCTTCAAGAGGCTTCTTTTCAAGGAAAGACTGAAGAGGAAAACAATGCATTTGCAGCCGCAGCTTCTCCTGCAACAGTTGCCCCTGCTCCTGCTCCTGATGCAGTTGCTTCTAGCCCAGACAACTGGCCCATTTCTTTACCCGAGCAAAGTAGGAATCCAGCTGAAGTTCAGGTCATCGAAGAGCATTCTGGAACTGCAATGTTTGCCCAATTTGCAGCGCTCAATGGCCGGTAGAAATCCTAAATTTGATTCTGAGTACTAATTCCACAAGCTTCTACCAATATATCACTCCATATAAAGGTTTAATTCTGGTGGGATATTGTTCAATTTTCACTACCCCTAAACAAACTTGACGATGCTTGACCAGCATTTTTCTATTTCATGACACAAACTTAATGTTGTATTATTTTGATCTCTCTCTTTTTTAAAATCTTCATGGCATTGTATTTTTGATGTACTTGTAAGGATGGATGTAAATGGTCATCACTTGTAATTATATATAGTTATATTTTACTAGTAATGTTTTAGTTTCCAGGAGACTTTTAACATTTTTCCTTCTTTCTCCTGTCTATTTGTGTTTGGCCAAAGATACTCGTACAGTGTGTTGAAGTTTACAATCTCTAAACAATACCTTCTTACTGCCAGTTACATTTGGAACTTGAACAACCCAATGGAAAGGAAAGGAAAAGCAAAACAATTTAAATGGTAGTTAAAGATTAAACCTTCCTACTAAACTTAATTATATCTGATAATTGCAACAATTTATTTAAAAATCATTTTACAGTATCAATTATTAAAAGCAAAATATAATTTCATATATATGTATATATATAGATAGATAGATATATATGGATAGATAGATAGATAGATAGATAGATAGATAGATAGATATAGTCATATAGATATAGATATAGATATAACACACACACATAAGCACATACACACACAGACACACTGTAGTCTAATTGCTCTGTTTATCGAAGTTGTAGAAATATGTATCCACATACTATGACTTTCTTATTCATTTAAAAAAGTTACAAAGGTTCCACATACTGAATATATCTTTTTGCATAGTAAATAATAATATAGACCAAGAAGTATATAAGGTTTTAGCTTTGTAATTTTATATGAGTATTAAGGAAGGAAGGGTTTTGATTAATAGTGTTATTTATAAATTTAATAATTAATAATTTCTTAATCTCCCACTATTATTAATAATTAAGGACTTGTAATCTAGTTTTACGTCCTTTAATATGACCATTCATCGTATCAACATGTATAACTTAAACTTTTTGTGTAAGTATATGATCAAAAGAAAACCATTATAACTCAATTGCGAGAAATTATTCGCTAAATTAGGAAAAAGAGAATATATAAATAAATAGATCATGTCCTAATTTTTATATTTTGTCATCCAATAAAAGATTAACATCCAATGATTGTTGGTTGTGCGTTTGCACAAACTCCACACGCCTACATCATCACAAATTATGTGTGTTTAGCATTATAAAGGATGGTTATAATTAGATAGGATGCCTGCCATCAAATTGTAACCTTAAGGGGCGGAGCCAATTGAAAGGTTATTAAGCTTATTAAAGGAATAAGAGCATACTTTTTTAAAAAATTACAATATTAATTGTTGGAATATAATTATTTGGATCTGAGTATGGTGCAATCCTTTAGTGTTACTTATTTTTATTGGACTGGGTTATGATTTGGTTGGCCCATATCCACGTAAATCTAAACGGTTGGTGTCCATGTCATAATTGGATTGTGTTTCCTTATTTGGAGAGAACTCAGTGGCTTAATTTGGAAATGACTCAATTATTCTTAAAAGGGATTATAAGGTGATTTGAAAAAAGACATCTTATTCTTAATTGGACTCTGGGGACACAATATCTTTTTACATAATTCTATTTATTCCAGCATTATTTTTGTTCTCCACACTTCGCTTTACTCTCACACCATAATTGTTGGATTTTTTACTATAAAAATTCTATTTATCTATTTATTTAATGTTTATTAATGTTGGACATTTATGATTAATAAAAGTACATCATTCGTCATTCATTAAATGGTCATTTATTATGTTTAATATAAATCTCCAAATTTATATATATTATGATTTATGTGTATAAGTAAGTATTATACATAAAAGATATAAATCACATGTAATATGTATAAATAAAGATATAATAGTTTATAATCTATGATAATTTGAAGATATTATCATGCAGGTTATAATGTTTTAATATAGATGATTTATCTTGATCATGAAAATTGGACTTCTAATTAAAGTACTAGTGCATTAACAGTGTGCATTAAACGAATCATGTGATAATATTTTATTTATAAAATATTTTCACATAAATACTAATTTGTTAATGTTT
Organism: Hedera helix; assembly: GCA_947179155.2. NCBI lineage: Eukaryota > Viridiplantae > Streptophyta > Magnoliopsida > Apiales > Araliaceae > Hedera > Hedera helix. The sequence goes on from OX359287.1 coordinate 33,727,014, forward strand.
CTTAATTTTGAAATAATAAAGGACTTAATATTGTTATGTATATTAATTTAATATTTCAACGAGTAAAATTACATTGTGTTAATTAAAACCTCGGAATGTTAATTAATACTAGAAACATTATTATTGTCAAAACATCTATAAAAAAATTTATAAGATAATTTATTATTGATCATAGAATGTAATGACCACGAATTTCATTAGTCATTGTAAATATACTTAATAAATATTTAGCAATGAATTTAAACTTTTTGTATTAATTAATTGTGCATTAGATAATTAAATAAATGTACTTATGTGCTTGTATATTTATTTAAAGGATTAAAGCAAAGTGTATAATTAATTAAAGCAAATCTAATTGGATTATATTTTTAATCCAAATAAGTTGATAAACTAGGTTAAAGATATTAACCTAGTAGCCCATGTAATTAATTTAATTACTAGTCCATGTAATTAATTAAACAAGCCCAATGCTTGATTTAATTAAATGTAACTTAGACTATTTAATATAAGCCCAATGTGTTATTTAAATTGAGCCCAAACAATTTAATTGAATGAGTCCAATAGAAGTTATTCCCAAGCCCAATGTGAAGTCCAATTAAGGTCAAACTTTGGTCAATATATATATAGATATGTATATATATATATAGATGTATATATGCACATTTTAGCATTAAAAATAAAGGAAAAATGGCTTGGAAAATCCATTTTGCTGAATTTTTGGAGGGCCCCACTTGGATTGCTTGATTTCCATGTTGCTTCTAATTCACTCTATGACAAGGTTGGCCAACCACCATAGTCAATCACCTAGTCATTCCATGCAATAGTAATTGTAATTAAGCACTAATTTCACCAACATGGGTGAATTAGCAAGCTAATGAGGAGTTAGTTGATGGCTATAAATAGAATGCTCCACACTTGGTTCAAGTTTGTTAGTCATTTGCTAGACATTTTCTAGAAAAAAGAGAGAGAGCTTTTGTGAGTTAAAAGAGAGATACACTTGTGTTTGTGTGAGGAAAAGCTAGAGGAAGCCTTGGTGTATGTCCACTAGCTACACAACTTACTTTGGTAGAAGGAGAAGAAGAGCATCCAAGACCTCAAGGTTTAAAAGTGCTCTCAACTTCATCTTATTTCATTTTTGTAGTCTAGAAAGCTTTTGATCGGTTAAAATCTATTTTTAACCGATCAAAACTCGTTTTGATGATCTAGAAGTATTTAACTATGTAATATATGTATATTCATAGATCTATGTGTTTATAACATGTTTTGGTATGTTAGAAATACATAAAAATGGTAGAAAAGTTCATAACACAATTTTACCGGTAAACCCTAACTATGCGTGCTAGGTTTATGGTTGTATTTTGAAATGTACAAATCGGAAAGTGGATTTTTATGGCTAGAAAGCTAGATCTATAAGTTTTAAAGATAAAACATTTTTGAACTTTTCAAAAATAATGAATAACAAATAAGTTATGGCTTTTACCGCAAATGATGTTGATTTTAAAACCCTATGTTGCATTGTGAGCCATTTTGAGTCTAGTTACGTTTGGAATTTGGATTTGTGATCTAAAGAGAAATTGTAGAGGGGGAAATTCTGATGAGAATGGACTCAAGAATCACCCCAAAATATTTTCGTATGAAGAAGTTATGGCTGTCGGAGGGTCGAGCAGTCAAACAGTTGACTTCGGACAAAATGGCTGACGCAACCACGTCAGGACTGACGCAGCTGCGTCAGAACAATCTGCTAAGCAGATTTTTGGTGCTCCAGGTCGGGTCGGTCCGGGTTGAGTTTTCTTTGAAAAATTAAGTTGAAATAGGTGTAAAATGAATATATTTGGGTATTAAACAAATTTATATGGAGTCTATTTGTAAATCAATGCTATCTAAATGTTTAAATTAAATACTAAGGTTAACCCAATTTAAAAGTTAACTTTTGGTATTATTTAAAGAGTATTAAAATATTACTACATGGTTAATAATATTAATAGGTAATTAAATATTATGAAATGATTGATAATATTAGTAAGAGATTAAAATATTATTAAATGAGTAATAACATTAATAAGTCAATAAAATATTATTAAATAAATAATAATAATATTAGTAAATGAATAAAATATTATTTAATGATTAATAATATTAGATAATGAATAAAATATTATTAAATGATTAATAATATTAGATAATAAATAAAATATTACTAAATGATTAATAATATTAGATAATGATTTAAAATATTATTAGATGATTAATAATATTAATTAGATAATAAAATATTATTAAATAATTAATAATATTGTATATTAAATAAAATATTATTAAATAATTAATAATATTAGATAGTGTTTAAAATATTATTAAATGGTTAATAATATTAATGAGGTAATAAAATATTACTAAATGATTAATAATATTAGATAATTAATAAAATATTATTAAATGATTAATAATATTAGATAATGATTTAAAATATTATTAAATAGTTAATAATATTAAATAATGAATAAAATATTATTAAATGATTAATAATATTATAAGGATGATATAAAATTATTAAATAATTAATAATATTATAAGGACAATAAAATGTTATTAATGGATTAATAATGTTAAGTGATTGATAGAATATTATTAAAAGATTAATAATATTAGAAGACTAATAATGTATTATTAAACGATTAATAATACTACAAGACTAATAAAATATTATTAAATTGTTAATAATATTATATAAGTGTATGAACTATATTAAATAATTAATATAGGTTCTTTGTGTTGAAATATTATCAAGTAATTAATGATAATGTTTCCTATGTGTTTATATACCCAGAATTATATAATTATGTGGTTCGTAAGGTTTATAAAGGTCATTATACTTACAAGTATGTGATACTAATTTAAGATCAAACTGATTTAATTATTAGGTCCGTTCAATGATTGTTAAATTAAGTTGGTTAGCAGTAAACGACGCACGAGGCAAGTCTTCTACCCTTAACTTGTACTTATTGTTGCAATTATTATTCAACTTTAATTACTTTGAGCAATTCAATTATTGTTGAGCAAGTATCTATACTCGTAGATATTTGACAGACCTTTGAGTGAATTAATTATCGAAAATTACTTCACATCGTTATTGATTATTGTATTCACACATAGTGTTTTTGCAAACTGTTTAAGAACGTCTAAGCTAATTGTTTCGGCTAGACAAATGCATGTTAAATTCATTTAGTTGAATATTATAAAAGTTTATCCAAACCATTGGCTGGTGCGGATTCTTACAGTAAGACTGAGATAGAACAACCCTAGGTAAAGGGGATTTTTATTTGTCGGAGACCCGACAGCGCGTAAGAAAACTAAATGTGATGCATATACATAGGACATGAGAGGACTGATCCCCTTGTAGACACCCAAATTTTGCACTTTTGTACTAACCCTGGCAGGAGGGCAAAGTCGTCACTTGACCCGACATGCGATAAAGAAGGTGGACCCCAACACGAAGTCACCCCAACGACTTATGGTCAAAGCCGCCACAACGAACAACGAGCATCAGGTTACTTGAGTCAAGACAAACAGTCGATCTAGAAGAACCTGATTTGATCACAAAAGACGACTAATGGCCACTACGCTTACTATGTTCGGGGGTCTCGCCAAGCACAAATAGCAATTTCTACATCAAGTAACAGCCTTCCGAAATAATACGGCAGAAATTGACGATTCAAGGCTGCGCGGCACGGAAATCGAGAAAAACCAGCTGGGCAGCCGCAGATGCATCTGCGGCCACCGACAGAGGTGACTTTTGCACGGCTCGAGGGCGGCACACGGCAGCCGAGGATTCGGTGCAGGCGGCCACAGCAGGCAGCCGCAGATGCACCTGCGGCTGCCTGCGGAAGCCTATACAACGGCCATTTCCACCCGAGAGCTGAAAAGAGGAAAAAAAAAGAAAGGAAATAGAGAGAGAGCGCGCGGGAGGAGAGAGAAAGCTCGGATCTTGGCCATTTTCAAGCTTAGATCCATTGTATTGTGCTAAGTAGTCTAGTATTCTTGTGGTGTTGTTCGATTTGTGGAATATAGAATCTTTAAATCGGCATTTTACAATGTGAAATTAGTGTGTTCTTGAGTTTTTATTTGTTGTATTGTTAGCATAATATTGTGATTGGTTTATTTGATGTAGTTTATTGTTATATATTGATAAAGGATCCCTGGATTAGGGGTGGTTAGCGAGGGTTCCATCGGAACGTAACTCCTCCTAACGCCCCGATGACATCCGTACGGTGATATATCGTTCGTTGTGGTAATGAGTAGTTTGTAGTGATTGAGTTGTGATATTTGAGCTATGTAGTATGATAGCAATGTTCAGTATTGTTAGATTTGGCCTAGTATTGGTTGTGTAGCGGTTTGGGTGACTGTGAGCCTAGGGAGGAGATCCTAGTGATCGAATCCCGATGATGGACGTTTTGGTATATGTAATCGTGGCATAGGGTCCATGGCGGTGTATTTGTAATATCAGGCCTTAACGCGATATCAATCGTGATCGGGTTAAGGCCCCGTAATAATAATAAAGTATGTGACTGTGGGTGTTTGGGGTTGTCTAGATGGCTCACATGCCCATGGATAGCCCCGACACGTTTTGAATGTTTGTTTGGATTTACAACGCAAAAAACGGTTTCCCAAAATAAGGCAAATAACAAAGATTTTCTAAAAAGAATCAAATTAGGATATTAGATACACGAGGTTTAAAAAGTAAAGAGTTTTGGCGAAATTTTGATTCTTGTTTGACGAAAAGGCTATATTTGGTTTTGAAATGTCATAAAAGATGTTTTCGGGAAAAATAAATAAACGTTTTCATTAAACTTTGTGCATAGGGTTAAAGAGTTCTAGAAGTTGCCTTCATTTTATTTATATTTACTGTTAGAGGGCAATGTATAGTCTCGATTCCTATTTGGCAAACGTTTAAAACTATTGCGTTCTCAAAAGACATCTAATAAAAAAATCTCATCGTTTTCGGAATTAAAATCATTTTTTATTATAAAAAACGGAGCCTTATCATTTGGGTCAAAAGACGTCTAAACGCTTTTCCGACAAAACACATTTGTCATATAAAATCAAAGAAACTTTATGCAAAAGGACACCACAAACCTCCATTTAGGCGCACACACACACACTCACATTTTAGGATTTAAAAGGATAGGAAAATATCGAGATTGCGGTAACCGTGTTTCACGGAAGTTGGGGGGTGCCTAACACCTTCCCCTCGCTTAAGCAAGCCCCCGAACTCTATGAATCTCGGTTTGCGGACCAATTAAATCAGAGTCACATATGAGCCAGCAATTACGAAAACAAAATTCGGATGAGTTGGTACATCCATTTCAAACATACCAACTGGCGACTCTAGTCAATTGGCTCATAAAGAAATCGATCTTTCAAAACCCGTCGACATCAAGCCGACCCTTTTTAAAATCACATTTAATTCAAAAGGCTAAAATTGGAAAGGGACATTTTTAATATTAAAAAACGAGACAACGAAAATCCCGGCGTCGACACCCCTCAAGTGTCCCGTTATTTTTAACAAGGAGTCAGACATTGTATGTCTGTTCTACCTTAATAGCAGTTCATGGTCATTAAAGACCACTCAGCAGTAAAGAGTCAATTTCTTCTTTTATTGAACATTGATTCTTGTTATCTTTCACAATTGCTATTGTTGAAACCTTGAAGTTATTTCCCTTCATCATGATATATCGTATGATTGTTGTTTATAAACTTGTTGAGCCATTTAGTTGCTCATTCTTGCTATATCATGACTATATTTCAGCCATTCCCGAAAGCTCTAAATCGGACAAAGGCAAGGGGAAAGCGAATGTTTAGTTTTAGTAATTGCATGCTAGTTTATATTACTGTTATGTAATTACTTGTAAATCTTTTGTATTTCCCTTAAGATATGTAATGTTAAGATTAAGGTAATAGACCTTGGGAAGTGTAGCCTTTTGATTAAGGAACATTTTGTATTATTCCGCGAAATTTGAATACAATATATGTATTTCATTGTTGTTATGTATTGTACAGTGAGAACCAAACCCGAGGTTAAAGAACCCGGATTTGGGGTCGTCACATAGAATCTTGGCCAAGTCTTTTAATATTTATTATTAAAAGGATTGATTTAATTGTTAAATCAATTTATGATAAAATGAAGAGAAATTGTGGACTTATGAAATTAGTTTAAATATATTGGGATTATATTTAATTCTGAAATATTTATGTACATCTATAGAGAAAATATTTACAATTAATTAGTAAAGGGTTTATTTTATTTAATTTTTGGACTGAAGTGCAATTATAATTATTTAGTGGAATTAATTGTAATTAATATTTATTTAGCATATTATTAATAGATAATAATATATGAATAAGTATTTGAGTCAGAATAGGAATCTCTTAGGATCTTCATCCTAGCATAATATGAATCAGTTTCATTAGAGAGATAATGATCAATAAGGATATAAATATATCATTGATCAGATACCTAAATAAAGTTATTATTTCAAATTAAAGGAAAGACCAAATAGCGTATACACTGTCTTCTCCTGGAAAAAACACGTAAAGTATTTTTTCAGAAGGGTGTTTTAGAGACTACACTCTAGATTCAACATAAGGTCATAAGAAAGAAGATCTTGAAGATACTCGAAAATTGAAACGTATTAATCTAACCAAGCACTAAGTAACAATTCATACTATAGATACATGGTATATATATAATTGTTGTTTCGTATAAAACCATAAAGATAATCTTGTTTTATTAAATTTTTAAAACTATTTTTTGAAGAATTTTTCCCAACATCCCGAGCGGCCCAAGCCGTCGCTAATTTTGGGGATTGCTAACGGTTCATCGTGAGTGTAGGTAATTTTGGGGGTAATTAAAGGTTCTTTTTGAGTACAGGTATTTGTGTTTTTTGTAATTTTTAACGAGCTCATAAAATCAAACGTTAACATTAATATTGATCTTATATTTTAAAAGGCATGCATACGAATAAAGTAGTATTTAGAAGAAGAGGCGGATGTTTAAAATAAATTCCTTAGTTATTACCCCTCCAAATAACAACAAAACCGTGGGATGCTAAAAATAAAGCAGTTCATTTCCAGAGGCTCAAAACCAGCCCACCTTTATCGATACCCAAAAATGCTTACTTTTCTCCTATCCGTGACACATGGGCTCTTTATACCTGCAACTTCATAAATCCCATCCATTTGTTCACTCAAATTTTATACACCCATAGTTCTGCCCTCTCTCTAAATCTCCTTCTTAACGGCAGATATGGAAAAAGAAGCTGAGAACACAATGACCGGTAAAACATGTACATAAGAAACCAAATACATAAACGTCAGTTGAAACATTAACGAGCCGACAGTAACATGCAATTTGTATGTGTTTTGTAGCTTGACATCAATGTATATATATTTTGTCATTCCGCAGGAGAGGTTTATCAAGATACTACTCAGGTAAATCAAGATAATTTGCAAGTACGACCCAAGTTTATGCTCGGAAGATATCAAGAAACAAGAACATGCCAACATCAAAGAGGATAGATGAAGTACTCAGAGAGACAAGGATTGCAAGTTCCAGCATTACCATATTGCGGCACACCATCAATATGCTTCACCAATTATTGGGGTGTAGAAACAAGGCAAGACAAGCTGAGAGTCGATGCATCTGTTCATTTAATTTCAGCGACATTAGACAGCAGGTGACATAACAATTGGAATTTTCCATTACTTCAAGAATCTTATAAATTCAAACTGAACTAGAATAATACAGTATCATTTCAATGAATATAAACTTCTAGATCTGCAACAGAAATGTTCGAGATTAAAAGGCAAGAACGGGGCATTACACAATCACTAATCCATCTTACATCAGTCTCAAACAACGGATTTGTAGTTGACTACAATGTTCAGAAAAAGTTGAAAATAGATATAAACTGTTGCTACCCTTTAAATGACAGAAGAAAACTGACGGATCGGCTACATGTACCTAGCTCAAGGGAAAACTTGATTTTAGCCTAACAATATTCACTTCGTAAGTTAAAAGAACATCAAAAGAATTGCGCTTCTCTCTAAAATGATACAAAAGTAAGAAGATGTGGATTCTTTGCAATAAACCTCGAGCAATAACACTATTGAAACCTCTTCTTTTTTCCATTGTCTGCATCTGCATCTTCATCGAGCACAACAAGATCGCTATCAACATCAAGTTCTTCAACTTTCTTACTATTTTCCTCAGAAGTGATACTCGGGATATCAGAACTACCAGCATTAGAAATTTCCGATATCTTTCTTTTCTTCCCAGAAGAAAGACTCTCACTTTCACCTGGAATGATTTCCAACTCATCATCTGCTTCAGTTTCTATCATAACTGCTTGACTAGAAGAACTAGCCCCATTGCCAACAGTAGTAACTTTATTGTTCTCTGTAGCAGGAGCTTGAGTCCACCCAGAGAGAATAAATCCATCAGGTTCCTTCTCCTCATCAAATTCCTCCCTGAAAGAATTAAAATGTAATTCGCACTGTTAATATAACACATTCAAAATGGAAAAAGAAATTATAACCCACCATCACAAAAGATAAATCTTATAATAATTAAAAAAATAGATGAAGAAAATTATTTCTAATCTTCCATTGTATGCTAGAGATCAGATTCTGTGATAAGGTCCCCCAATATCATTTCTAAGAACATATGGAGACTAGAAAACATAAAATTACATCTGTTTGGATTTATCATCCATGTGAATATAGCCACGAGCTGAAATTTCCATCCAATGTTGACTAGTTTACAACTGAAGCTTCAAGTAGGAAAGAAATTTCATCTTTGTTTTCAATATAGATGAAACCCCTAGCTCTCTTCATAACCAAAGGTTGTTAATATGGAACATGTAGAAAGTCTGAACTTCACCAACTTGTAATGCATTCAGGGCTGTAAACAAGCTGAGACAAGTTTTGGCTTGTCAAAGTCGTATCCGACTAATATTCAAATGAGTCAAATCGAGTTTTAAACGAGTGTGAACTTGGTGGTACGAACTCGGCTCGTTTATTAGCCGAGTTCAAGCCGGCTCAAGCTTTAGCTGAATATAAGTAAGACAAGCTTACATTATACATATAATTAAGTACTATATAATTTTATAATTACGTATTATAAAATAAGTATTATTATTTAAAATTTTATGTACTATATACTTGGCTTATTTGAGTTGCATAATTAGAGCTCAACTTGTTTATTTGAAATTTTAATTTTAAACGGAAAAAGGGTTGCTTGAGCTCGACTCACTAAGAGAACTCAAGTTAAACCCGGCTTAAAACTGAGTCAGTCGGTTGTCTTACAGCCCTTACGTATATCCTCTAGCCTTTTACCCGAGTGTCAATAGGCAGCCGCGTAAGGAGCAGGATTTGGGAGGACTATGAAGGGAAGATCCACTTCCTCCAAGATCATTGTCCATATTAACAAAAGGAATGTAGATAACTGCAAAGGTTCATATAGTAAGTTATAGACATTGCAAATAGAAGAGAGTAGAGAGCAATCATCTTCAGTCATTCACCTAAATACAAAAGATATGGATTGCTCAAATACATATACATCAACCATACACTTAATGTTCTTTTACGAGTTCTCAATCACTAAACTAGATGATTTGCTGAATTCAAATTTGCCTTGGGAGTAGCTAGCCTCCCAGTTAGGGTGCGCTTACATAAACATCCCAGTATAGCTTGGGAAGTCCAAAAATTGTGTTAAAGCATTAAAAAAAAACCTGTGTTTGATATTGATTTTGCATGATAGCTCTTGCTGAAGGTCCTCAACTGTGAGAACTGCACCCCCAGTAACTGGAGAAGGAAGCTCAGATAGAACCTAAGGTAAAATAGAAGCACATTAGCTAGTCATCTAGGAATGCCAGGAATTAAAAATTATGAAACCAAGGACATACTCAAAGAAAAACATATATACCTTGCCAAGATTTGCTGCATAATTGGCTGTCATAACTTCATCAAGATCATCACCAACCTCATAAAGAAGGGATGCACCATGCATAATCAATGGCAAACTCATGCCAAGCTTGGCTTTAACAATCTTTTCAACAATGTCTCTCAACTTTGAATGGTGAGTATTAATCTCGAGCGATATAGGTGTCTGCTTTCAAATACGGACAACCAGGCCATAAGGGGGGTGCTGACCAAGATAACTTAGAAATTTCCCAAAGAAAAGAAATATGATAACATCAACGCACCTTAGAACAAACATAGCAATTCATGTTAGGCTCAAATGGCTCCACTGGCATAAGAAGCATCTTTCTTGATGGATGCTCAAGGCAGTATGTCATCCTATACAGATATTTTAATCATATTAATACATATTTCCCAGATAGCACAATAAGTTCTCTAGACTTCAAGTCATTTTACTTAGAAACAACTAGCAAATCCCATTAACCTTTTAAGAGAACAGCCACTCTATTTACATGTCTACATATATAATTTATAAAAAAAACTTTCTTGCTCACTTGTACATCCAAAAAATAAGAACATGATATCAACCTCGAATGAATAGCATGGGGAATCAAAAGAATTAGCAAAAATAGTTCATGACTCAACAACACGGGCTTATTTTCTTATCCAGTAAGAAAAGGCTACCTCAACTTGCAACTCAATCATTTTCCTTTTCCGTGTTCTTTTTCAAGTTAAACATCTCACTATCTCAGTTTATTACGAGACAATAGCAGCATACTGCATCTCATGGGGAGAAGATATATTTCTGCATCCCAAAGCCTTCATGAGCTGATCATGATGGAAGCATCTTGACATATTTCACTGGCTTCAGGAGTAACCAAGTAAAGTACATACTGGAAACAAGGGATTTAGAAATGCATGGGGAAAAAGCAAAGAAATGCTTTAGGGGTGAAGACTAACCCACCTATAGTTGCTTGTGTCATTTTGCAACACCTTAATTGCCTCGATAACAATCAATCCAGCAACAATAGCGTTTGTAGTTGCAACAGCATGTACAATATTACCAGCAATTCCCTTGGCTTCAAAAAGGCTATGCAAAGGAATCCCAAAGGAAGTGGCCCGAATATTAGCAGCAGCAGTAACAAATTCGACAGCTAACTGATCGTCTTTATCAAAACTTAAGTTCCCAATTTCCTGCAGGGGAGAGAGAGATGTTAGTGTTGGCTGGAATAGGTATATTCTCTATATTTGTTTAGAAAATGGGGGCTGCAAGAAAACTTCTTGAAAATCAAGGGAGCAACCCCAACCTTTTCTCTTTTCAAAAAAAACAACTTTACTGCCTCAAGAAAGATTCTTGAATTTTCAACAAGGCTCCATATTTCCTGTGGATTCTTCAACCCTAGGGATACCATCGCAGACACTAATGATGGATCCTCTGCCATTAACATTTGCTCCACATTTCCATTCTGTTGAATCAATTCAGCCAGCAGAACATCTCGAATATGGATAGGCCTTGGCCTGTTTCGGTTTTTCCATGTCCCCTCGTTAGACAAAGCTATTTCAATATTATAACCAAAAACATGATCATATAATCTCTTCCCATATTGGTCAATGTCTTCATCTGTTTTACGTACAAAAACATCTTCCGAATGTTCTGAAGAGGACCCAGCATCACTAGAACGCACATTGAGATCATTTTCCTGATTCTTGTCCCCAAAGAGCTTTGTAAAAAGCAAGTCCTTTGCCCATACAATACAATGAACAAACTGCAAGATTAAATTTTTGATAGATTAAATTTTTGATATCATTGCATACTATTAATCAGGTAAAGCAAGTAATAAAGAAATGGAGAAAACAATATGTTGTCAAGTTCTTTCTTTTACTAGAGGTTATTCCTTTCAGGTATTCCTAGAGATTCCATCATCCACCATAGAGTGATCTATAGTATATCAGAAATTACAAACTTTATGCTTCCAATACGTTAGAGCAAAACCAACTATAATGTATTCATTGTAGTAAAAATCAATAGATTACATAGCTTGAGCTAATTCAAACCAAAAAAGGTGCACTACATTAGCTTTTTTGACATTTTTCCATGATCTACGAAATAACGAAAGAGAGGCAACCACTAAATCACTACAATAATATAAACTAGCCAGTGTTAAAGGCAAATAAATATTTTCACTACATGAGAGAGTGAGGCACAATACCTTTGATGGAGTACTTGTAATAGTACACACAGGGTAAGTTTTTGGAGCCGGTTTTGGCTGGCATTCGTAACATTCTGTTTTACCCTTGACATGCACAGTTACCTGTTTCCAGTAAAATTGAGAGAGGAGATGAAGGGGGGAAAGAAAAAGACCAACAGATTTAATCAGAGGACAGGTACAGAAAATTCAAGCCACAAATGTAAATACATTACAAGAATTGCTTAGTGACCTGTTTCATTAAATTGGAATAAAGAGGTGAAAGGGGAAGGTCATAGATCATTAGAAGTATTCAGAGAAATAGATTAGAATACTGAAAATCTCAAGTGTCAATAACCAGTCATTCAACAGAACTTTTAATATCAGTAAAAACTACGAACTTTGTCAATTAGAGAAAACACGTCAGCATAGACAATCTTTCAAACTTTAGCAAAACGGGGGAGTTTGGAGGAAGAGAGGAAAAAATAATACACTTATAACTAAAATCACAGTACAGAGACTCAAAATGGAAGTACACATCATAATTTGCCCATACCTCATGCTAATAAAATGAAATAATTTAAGCATTTCTTGAAACAAACTAAGACCTGTTTTCCTTATGAACCCACTGATAATGTTAAGTGCAGACATAACCTCAACTATTTTAATAGTTCCAAACACCCATACTTATCAAATATTAATAACATATTTAAAAGTTAATCAAGTATTAAAGATATTGAGCAAAAGTCAGTATAACCATCACAATCAGAGTCCATAGCCTTCTACCATACCATTCATGTAAATAGACAGGGTACCTTGCCTTCTATCATTACCATTGGTGTGAACTGGAAGAGTATGTTTCACTCAACTAATGGTATATACTAACATAACGTTTCAATATGGTAGTATTCATTACACAGACCATATGCTGTCTTTTATGATTTATAAAGAAATTCTAGTAATTTCCCAACACAAGATTTAGTCGTCTTATAATTTAATATGTTAACAACCATCAGGGTACAGCTGTAGTATCCTTAGCAAGCCATCCCACCACCCTTCTCCCCATATTTGATATGGTTACACCACAAAAAAATTATGCCATATATTGTTTGCCATTCCCCGCCCTCACTCACCCTCATCCAACCTGTTTGTAGCTAAGTTGTTCAAGGGAATTACCGCTACCATATACATAGTAATAAATGGATTATCATTTTTTTACAAGTAATACTAAATGGAATATCATAAAATGGACAAGTAAATTAACAGAAATATTCACAAGAAATACAAACTAAATTAACTGTCTAGCTACAAGAATGCACCCCTAACACTATATTGTATGATCCATACAGGATATCATACTTATGATGAAGACTAATCAGCAATAGACACTAAAATACAATGGAATGAAGCCCAAAGGGGTGCAAAGAAAATTACCATATCCCTCAACAAAATGAAAGCTAAATAGCTCTTTTTGAATTACCCTCATTCCAAATTCCCAATATTACTGAGAAGAAAATACATTTGCATAGAAATTTTGCATCCCTTCAAACCCTCAAAAGAGAGTTAACAACTATGGTCCACCGAAGCAACTCACACCCACACCTACAACACTCGAAAAATAGAGTTCCACAAGCTCCAAGAAATAGGACAATGAAGAAATAAATGAGTATGTGTCTCGTTAGTCTCCCGGAACAATATATTTTACCAAAGGAAAATAATACATACCCATTTCACTTTATTCATAAATGTTCAGATATGTACTATATGTTCACACCAAACATAATCAATCTATAACAATAGTGTATAAAAATCTCGTACATGCCATCAAATCACAAGTACAGTATTACACCATATTGAAAATCAAGTCTTCCTAGAGAATGAAATAATCTAAGTTTACCTGTCCCAAAAAACCGGTTGTCCCACTTTCAACCAAAGGAACATCAGCCGCTAAGCAGAGGCGGTTAACATGTCGCCTAGCATCCAAGTTGTCAAGCCCATTTAATACAACATGAAATTGCTTGAAAAAATCCACATTAAAGTCAGGATCTTTGACATTGGCATGGTATGGAGTAATGCTAATGTGAGGCCTAAATTTCAACACAGCATCACGAGCAACCTGATCAAATAAATTGACAGAATAAATAAGAGAGAATGCTGTCAGTGCTATCATAATAATACGTACGTGGATATTAGTCACTCACCTTAGCCTTAGATTGCCCAACATGTGATTGTCGAAACAAGAACTGTCTATTTAGGTTACTCACTTCTATTGTGTCCATGTCAATCTGCAAACAAATAAGGAACAACTGAACTCTATATCTCATACATGAACCTTAAAAACTTCCGCAAGAAATAAGTGTAATAGACCAACAGTCATGTAAGCTTAAAATACTTCTACCAGTTAGGGCACACTCAGTGTAAATATAGGAACTATGATAAGATTATGTTTTCTGACCAGATATATAAGGGACAATATTTCAAACAATTAACATTATGAAATATGGTAAACGTAACTTCAAACAAAAGCTGCTTACGAGCACAGAATTCGTGAGTGGAGGCATAGGGCTCCTCGATGGTATAAAGGTGAAAGGTAGAAAAAGAAACATTCCAGGTTTTAGATGAACAACGTGACAATGGCTGGAACTTAATTTAAATACTTGATACTTTTGAAAATTGATTGTTGGATTTCTACAAAGAAGTAGAAGGCAAAGAACATAAAATACGGGGTAAAAACAGGTGACAAGGAAGAAAAAGAAGAATGAAGGGATATGGAAAATGCATCAACAATATATATATACATATAAATAGGTATATATAAAAGGAAGCAGGCAAGGCCAGTTTCATGAAACAACATTTCAATAACATCAACTCATTCCAGTTCTACTGAGATAGAAAATTACAGTTATAAAATAAATAAAAAAAGTGCAATTCCAGAAACAATATAATTATTGCAGTAATTAAAAGGAATTGCTAAAGCTGCTTTTAGGTACACTCACTAAGAATCCCATTTTCATAAAAATAAAACAGATTTAGTTCAAGAGTAGGAACGAAGTAAGTAAACGAGAAAATGGGCACAGTTCTGCTTGATTTGGTTTGTTAGGACAACCTCTTGTCCTACCTTTTCCATTGTATATACTCTCTAGCCTGAATAAACTTCTTTCTTAAACCCCAACACATGCTAAGCTGGAGAGACGGACGCAATAGTTCAAAAAATACTTTAAAGATTGCTTAATTATTAGGATCTTGGTCGGACCTTGCTTGGGAATGGAACACAAGTTTCCTATGATAACAATATACTAGTACTAGTAAATTCAATAAAAATGAATTTGGTAAGTTTAATATATAATCATGAGCCAAATAATTACCCGAAAATCAGACGCAAGGCAAAATCTCGTTAATGTTTAGTTCATCTTCCAATAACAAATACCTCTTAAAAAATCAATGTGGCGAGTGAGCCAGCCCATGGGTACACCTAGTCCATTTCTCACATGCATGGAGCATGACCCAGCAGGTGGGATAAACCTAGTCCAAATACTATATGCATCCGCATAACAACTCTCCCCATACATTCAACCCATTTCCTAAGCTAATCAGAAGCAGAACCCACCATAATGATGGAATTATAGTTTAAGCCATAAACCTGTATCCCATTAACTATGGAGGACTTTCTAAGTATTTATCAAGAGCCCTAATTCCAACACTCCAACAGGTAAACAAGCGCCCAATAAAAAAGTTCAAAAAAAACGCCACTAACAAACCCTAGCAGCTGAAACTAACTACGCCGACAATTACTGAATATACAACCCAAAACAGAATGACAAAAGAGTAAACTGAATAAAAACTAAACCAAATAATTGAACTCACTATGTGAATGTCTTGAAAGCCAGAGAGAACGAGAGTTTTGAGAAGCTCGCAACCAATACCTCCAGCACCAACCATGAGCACTTTTTTGCCCTAAATTACACAAATATGCTCAATTTATACTCCACTCAACTAAATAAAGAAGTAAAAATCGAATAATCATACCTTGATTACAAATAATTGGTCGGTAGCCATTGAAGAGTGATAAAGGTTGATTATGCTTCAAATACGTATATATCATATATATATATATATATATATATTAGATGAGTATATAGAGATGAAGAGTTTGATTTGTGAGGACTCGAAAAGGGCATGGGGGTAAAAATAGTGGGGAATCTTGAGGGTCTTCGCCCAATTGTTGCGAGGAAAAGGCGCCAAAAAGAAAATAATTCTCTTCCCCTCGAATCTAAAGAGGCAATATTGGTGGTGGTGTTTGGGGGTGAGATTTGTTGTTTGACTTGTAAACCCTCCGGCAGACTTTAATATGCTTTACTTTATTGGACCCCATTATTTTCCTTTTTGTAATACTCATTTTATTTTAAAATTATAATTATAATTTAATTTTTAAAAGTAAACGATGTTATATTAATAATATTTAATATATATTATATAATTATATAAATTGTATTAATTAAAATTAAATAAATTTACATGAATTTAAAATTTAATATATTATCGTTTAAACTTAAAAAATAAATTACTTCTTTAATTTTAAAATAAAAAAAAGTATATTTGGGGTTTGATTGAAGATTTAGGAGATCATTTAGAAACTGTTTTTCTCGCGTGGTTTTAATTCTTTTTTTTCAATGTTAAAAGTATAAATCTGCTTGATAAAATAATTTTTTTTTAAATATTTTAATTTATCATAATAGTTTAAGATAAATTTACATACGTAATAATTAAATATTATATTTATTTATATTATTAAAAAATAAAATATAATACGAATTTTAATATTTTATATTATTTTTTAATAATATAAATAAATAAAATATTTGATTATTATATATTTATAGTTATTCAAAAATTTATGACGGTGGAAGAAATAAGTTAATGTCTTCAATCTTATCTGCTTCCTTTCGAACATGTGTTAAGTTAATGTCTTCAATCTTATCTGCTTCCTTTCGAACACGTGTTTTGGGATAATTTACTACCTTCTCGATAAAAAAAACTAAGCATGCTTAAATGTTCATATATTATTTTATGTGCAAGCTGTGGTTCTACATTGTGTTAAAGTTACAATGCCTTTGCGTGTTGTCAAATTGTTAAATTTAGCTAATTTTTATTGGGAATTGATATTTTTATAAGTTAATTTAATATTTAAGTAAAGTATATTAATACTTTTTATAGATAATTTTCATAAAATTCGTCGTTGTTCTAATTTTTTAAATAACAGTCAATACTTCTCAAATTTATAATATGTAATATTCATTATCTCTAGTGTGGTTGACCAACTAATATTCAAAAAAAAATTAATAAAATATCTAATATACCCTTCAAGTTATAACTTTTAATATATCTACTAAATATAAATTTGTATATTATAATTTTTACTTAACTTGATCTAATTAATTAAAATATGAACTTATGCAATAAATTACATAAATGTCAAAAAATCATAAATATTCATTTTATTAGGAAAATAAAGTTATACACTTTTTGCTAATTAAATTTCTCAAAAATTAAAATTTACGTAATATACATTCAAATATTTTTTTTGTAATTAAAAAGTAAAATTTAAATACACTTAAAAAGTACAAATTAATGCAAAAAATATATAATTATTTTTTTCAAATATTAAAATTTACGTAAAATAAACTTATTATTACAGAACGAATCTTATTATTCATACAAAAAATATTAAAAACTATATTAATTATTTTTCTCAAATATTAAACTAAACATAAGTCACACTTAAGCATAACTATTTACAGTAAAAATGACAAATGTTATTACTCAAAAAAAAAATTAAAAGCAAAATCTTTTTACAAGATAAAGGTAATAATAAATATTATTATATTTTATTTTATTCAACATTGCACAAAAACAACACTAACTGTACACTAAAAAATGTAATCAAAATCATAAATATCCTAAATTTTGGCATGTACTCAAGAAAATTTTAACATATAAAAATCATAATATGAAACTAAGAATTCAAATACTAATTTTTGTTGTTAAACACCAAAAACTAAACTATCAACATACTCAGTCACTCTAATTAGAACAACTCCATTAATGCTTTAAGAAATTATCAAGAAACTAATTAAACTAAATTAATACTCAATCACTATAATTCTTAATATTTCTTTCACTTATCAAGAAATTAATTAAACTAAATTAGTTTTTTTTATTAGTTATCAGCAATTTGAATGAGATAGCCTTACTTATAAATAAAACTATAATTAAAATATATTGTATTAAAAAGAATGATTATCAAACATATATATATATATATATATATATATATATATATATATATATATATATATATATATATATATATATATATATATATTATTCAAGAATTAAAATTTGATAACATACAAGGGTAATTGGGTAAATATGTACTTTATCTATTTAGTGATTGTTAAAAACTTGCAGGGTACTAGCCATTACTTAAAAAACTATAAGGGAGGTGAGTGTTATTAAGGGAATGTTACTCTATTTTACTCTTGATATTTTTATAAGTGGGTCACATTTGATATGGCAGAAATAACAAATTAATTTGTGAAAATATTAATTTTATATGAAAATTTATATTTTTACAAATGAGTCTCATTTAATTTTTTAAAAATATCGAATTAACTTGTGAAAATATCAATTTCCTTTTTATTTAACGTTAGTCACCAAACACGTTTGTTGCTAGTAATTTTTTTTTTAACAAAAAGAGAAGAAAAAAAAAACTTAAGCATGAATAATATTTTTAAAACAAAAATAATTGTCAAAATAACCCTGAATTATTATTGAATATTAGTTGAAGTAGTTTTATATTTTAAGATCGGTCTCATTTGTGTGTAAAAATAAATATGAATATGTGCAATATGAAATCGTACACTTACATAAGAAATAAAAGCATTTATAATGTCACAACATTATTAATGTTGTGAAGAATTAAACGTGGGTTCAATGACATTTGTTGATCCATTGACATCAATAATTGTTCTTGCATTATCAACAATTTTATATAAAAATGATATTAGTATGTCACTCTCTCTTTAAGGAAAAGAGAACCCTTTTATATATTAATTTTTTCCATAAATATTAAATTATTAATGAAATAATATACTTACTTTTTAAAAAATCGCACTTGATTTGCTTGTAACAATATTCTCATTTTGACGCTAAAAAAGTTATTTGGTAGTATTTTTAAACATGTGAATTCGATTAAAATTAAAATTTAAAAAAATTATAATTAGCATCACTTTAACAAAAATTACATAATTTAAGATTATATATATTGACATTCAATTTATAATTTTAATATCAATTTAAAAATATCTCAAATTGACTTAAAAATGTCAATATTGATTTTATATTTAGACTAAGTGAATATTAAGATCAAAATTAAAAGATAGCATAAATTACAGTAATACACCACTCTCTTTTTATGGAAAATATAATCACTTTTTATATATCAACCTTTTTCCCTAAATATAATTGCCGACACCAGGAAAAAAATCATATGCTACCGTACGCACTCTCATTTTTCTTTAATTTGGTGTGATAGGTAAGATATTTGAAAAACGACTATTTTGTCAACAGGGAAAGACTGATTTTAGATTTTGGCCAATATGGTAGAGTCGACAGTTGGTATGAGTTTAAATGGAACCCATCTTTATTTTAAGGTTTTGAAAGTTAGATGGCCCAAATTGTGAGTACATTACGTAGGTTTGCAACCTAGATTCATAAAGTTTGAGACTTGGTTAATTGAGAGGAAGGTGTTAGTCACCCCTCAACTTCCGTGAATCATAATTATCATTTAAAAAAAATTAAATTTTGAAAGAGTTGCATTAGTGTGTGTTATAAGTATGTCGGGCCTATGTGTGTTATGTTATTTGATAGTGCGTGTATGTTGTGTCGTAAGTGAGTCTATTTTCATCTGAGTGGGGTTCAATTTAGGTAGGAATGGACTTTTGGTTTGTTTGATTTATGTTTTTTGTGAGTTTGGTTTCTAAACTCCTTTGCGTGTGTTTAAAAGATTTGAGAGTTTGATTTCTAAACTCGTGAAAAGTGTTTTTCAAAAGAATGCAAGTTTGGTTTCTAAACTCGGAGTATCTTTTAAAAATCGCACTTTATTTGCTCGTAAAAGGATTCACATTTTGACACTATAAATGTTTTTTGGTAGTATTTTTAAACAATGTGAATTCAATTAATGTTAAAATAAACAAATTTATAATTTCACCTTAACAAAAATTACTGAATTTAAGATTATATATATATATTGACATTCAATTTATAATTTTAATATTAATTTAAAAATATTTTAAATTAACTTTAAGAATGTCAGTTGGGATTTATATTTGGACTCTAAGTGAATATCAAGATCAAAATTAAAAGATAGCATAAATTACAATAAGATGCCACTCTCTCTTTATGGAAAATATAATCTATTTTTATATATCAACTTTTTCCTTAAATATAACTGTCGACTTGGGGAAAAAATTTATATGCTTCCAAAAGTACTCTCATTTTTCTTTAATTGGTGTGATAAATGAAATATTTGAAAAACAATTATTTTGTCAACTAGTTTAGAAATTTTGATTTTAGATTTTGGCCAATGTGACAAAGTTGTCAGTTGGTATAAGTTTAAATAGATATACCAACTCATACGAGTTTTAAGGTTTTTAAATTTAGATGGCCGAAAGTGTGACTACATTACATAAGTCTGCAACCTACATTCATGGAGTTCGAGACTTGCTGAAGTGATGAGAAAGTGTTAGCCACTCCTCGACTTGTGTGAATCACAGTTACTATTTTCTTAATTTTTTTCAACTTTTGAAAAGTTGCCTTAACGTGTTTTAAGTATGTCGTGTCTAGGTGTGTTATGTCATTCCATGATGCGTGTATATTGTGAGGTGAGTGAGTCTATTTTCATCTGAGTAGGGTTCAATCAAACTATAAATGGACTTTTGGTTTGTTTGATTTACGATTGTTGTGAATTTGGTTTCTAAACTCCTGTGTGAGTGTTTAAAAGATTTGGGAGTTTGATTCTAAACATGTGAAGGATGTTTTTTCAAAAGAATGAGAGTTTAGTTTCTAAACTTGGGAATGTGTTTTAAAAGATGTGAGTTTAGTTTCTAAACTCGTGTGCGTTTATATCCGCAAAAGTTTGTAAGTTTGGCATATAAACTTGTGAGTATGTCAGGAGTGTGTTTTAAAAGATGTAAGTTTGGTTTCTAAACTTTTGTGAATGTTCAAAAGACATAAGTTTAGTTTATAACCTCATGTGTGTTTATGTGCACAGAGGTTCGTAAGTTTGATTTATAAACTTGTGTGTGATTATATCCATAAAGGTTTATGAGTTTGGTTTTAAAACTCGTGTGTGAATATATCCACAAAGGCTTGTAAGTTTCAAAATGTATTTTAAAAAGTGGCTTTCAAAGTGTATTTCAAAAGTGTGTTTTCAAAAATGATTTTCGAAGTGTGTTTTCAAAGGTGATTTTTCAAGTGTGTTTTCAAAAGTGATTTCTCAAATGTGTTTTATGTTTTACCAAGAGTCCCATTTCAAGCATTTAGTTTTTACCATTTGAATTGCTTTATTTTAGAAAAAAATTATTTTTTGAAAATTATTTTTTATTACCCAAATCAAGTAAATGGGTCAGGGTCCAACTTAAGGTCTAACGACCATCATATTGGACCTATCACTAAATTATACTAATTATCACTACTTTGGGCCTTAAACTCTATATTGGGAGATAAAAACAACTTAAATAATTTTAAATCCTATTAATAGTTTACAAGCGTTAATTGTTAATTACAAGCCCAATTTCAAATGTCTGTCACGGGAGGAAACTCTTAATTCCTCCAAATATGGATATAAAGGCCTTAGATTTTCTACTATGCTCATAATTTTCACAAATTCATATTAATTCAAATGATACAATTCAATTTCAAAATTCATAATTAGAAGATGACCCCAATTTTTCTAAATATGAATTTCAAGGTCTCTTCCTAGGCTCATAATCAAAAAATTAATTCAAAATTAAAATAATTACATAAATCTAATTTCTAAATACAGTATGAGCTGTCTAATTTTCATGGATATTGACTCACAAACCTTACATTCACCAGGATTTCAACAATTTGTAGTTCAAAATCTCTTACACAAGCAATTCGATGATTTTCACATGATTCAAAATAGTACTTAATTCACATACTAATTTAGAAGTAGAAATGAGATACATACAACAATTAACAATTCTATATGATTCAATTGAATTTAGGAAAGTTAAAATTAGACCTTACTAGTTTGATGATGAAAATTGAATTTTAAGATTTGAAGCAACTTTCTTGCTCATTTTTATTGATTAAATGTTGAAGAATAAATGAATAAGTGGAGATTTTATTGTATTTTTTCCTTTTTTTTCTAACTCTTATATGTATTTTTAGAGTTTCTCTCTCTAAAATTTCTTAACTATCTCTTCTTGTGCGAGGAATGAATAAATAAAGATGAATGAGGATACAAGGACTGAGCTATGGGTATAGCTACGGCTAAGGCCTTGAGCCACGGCTATAGTTGCAGTTTGCTCCTTAGTTCTACACAAGACTTTTAACGTTGACTCCTTAACTTCAAACGATCGTAACTTTCAATCCGGGAAGAGTTAAGAGACGTGTCACCCCAATTCGAAAAGTTCTTTTTGAGATATTCGCAACGGTATTCACCCTGTTTGAATTTGGTAAGAGGGAGAAAAAGGTTGCAAATATTATACAATGTTAAAAGTGAATTTGGACATTCTTTTTTCACTTTAGTATCCCGAGGTATATAAGTGTTTTTAAAATAACTCTTTTTGCCTTTGTGAGTCATCCTTTGATATCCCCAATTTATCACAATTTTATAATTTCATCATTTTGTTATAAATAATCAATAATTATCAAATATAGGCGTAAGATTTGGCCACCTACAATTATTTTTAAAATAAAATATTGCTAAATTATCCATTAATTATTATTGAATATTAGTTAAAGGAGTTTTGTATTATAAGATCAACCTTATTTGGGTGTGTAAATAAATATTAATGTGTGCAATATGAAATCATACATATGCATATTAAAAAAAACATTGATAACGTCATAACATTATTAATGTTGAGAAGGTCAAATGCGTAATTTCAACAATATTTATTGATCCAACATTATCAATAACACTTTCGTATTATCACTAACATTAAATAATAATGATATATATGGCGAAAGCTTATTTGTTTTGAATGCGACTGATATGTCCTTCGTCGAGATTTGTGTCCAAAAGTGAATAAACGGGCGGAGGGAATGGAGCCTTCTGTAGTTCAATTACAGAAAACTAGGCTGAATGTAAAAGACTCAATGAGTAATACTAAGTGTCATAAATGAATGTTGAGCAAAAAGTTCATAAGCCTGTAGGGGATCTAGGACCGTAGAATAGACAAAGAGGACCAAAGACAAATTATGACTAAGCAGGGCCCCACCCAATCTTAAGAAAGGTTATGGCTTGAGATTTTCAGCCTTTAGTATAAATAATGATTTTGAAAAATATTAAACCTTACATTAGATTTCAATAATTTATAATTCAAAATCTCTTACAAAAGCAATTCAATGATTTTCACATGATTCAAAATATTACTCAATTCGCATACTAATTTAGAAGTAGAAATGAGATACAGACAACAATTAACAATTCTATATGATTCAATTGAATTTAAGAAAGTTATAATTATACCTTACTAGTTTGATGATGAAAATTGAATTTTAATATTTGAAACAACTTTCTCGCTCCTTTTTATTGATTAAATGTTGAAAAATAGATGAATAAGTGAAGATTTGATTGTATTTTTATCTTTTTTTCTCACTCTTTTATGTATTTTTCGAGTTTCTCTCTCTAAAATTTCTTAACTATCTCTTCTTATGCGAGTAATGAAGAAACAATGAATAAATAAAGATGAACGAGGATACAAGGACTGAGCTATGGGTATAACTATGGCTAAGGCCCTGAGCCATGGCTATAGTTGCGGCTTGCTCCTTAGTTCTACATAGGACTTTTAACTTTGACTCCTTAACTTAAAACGATCGTAACTTTCAATTCGGGAAGAGTTAAAAGACGTGCCACCCCAATCCGAAAAGTTTTTTTGAGATGTTTGCAACGATATTCAATTTGACCCTGTTTGAATTTGGTAAGAGGAAGAAAAAGGGTTGCAAATATTATACAATGTTAAAAATGATATTTTGGGCATTCTTTTTTCACTTTAGTACCTTGAGGTCTATTAGTGTTTTTAAAGCAACTCTTTTTGCCTTTGTGAGTCATCCTTTGACATCCCCAATTTATCACAATTTTATAATTTCATCATTTTTGTTATAAAATAATCAATAATTATCAAATATAGGCGTAAAATTTGGCTGCCTACAATTACTTTTAAAATAAAATATTACTAAATTATTCATTAATTATTATTGAATATTAGTTAAAGGAGTTTTGTATTATAAGATCAACCTTATTTGGGTGTGTAAATAAATATTAATGTGTGCAAAATGAAATCATACATATGCATATTAAATAAAAACATTGATAACGTCATAACATTATTAATATTGAGAGGGTCAAATGCGTAATTTCAACAATATTTATGTTAGATTTTTTCTATAAAAATCTTATTTATCTATTTATATAATGCTTATTAATATTGGACATTTATTATTAATAAAAGTACATCATTCGTCATTCATTAAATGATCATTTATTATGTTTAATATAAATCTCCAAATTTATATATATTATGATTTATGTGTATAAATATGTATTATACACAAAATATATAAATTATATGTAATATATATAAATAAATATATAATAGTTTATAACCTATGATAATTTGGAGATATTATCATGTAGGTTATAGTGCTTTAATATAGATGGTTTATCTTGATCATAGAAGTTGGACTTCTAATTAAAGTACTAGTGCATTAACGGTGTACATTAAACGGATCATGTGATAATATTTTATTTATAAAATATAATTTCATATAAATACTAATTTGTTAATGTTTCTTAATTTTGAAATAATAATGAAATTAATATTGTTAAATATATTAGTTTAATATTTCAACGAGTGAAATTACATTATGTTTATTAATACTTCGGAATGTTAATTAATATATTTAATTAATACTAGGAACATTATTATTAATCATAGAATCTTGGCCAAGTCTTTTAATATTTATTATTAAAATGATTGATTTAATTGTTGAATAAATTTATGATCAAATGAAGATAAATTATGGACTTATGAAATTAGTTTAAATATATTGGGATTATATTTAATTATGAAATATTTATGTACATCTATAGAGAAAATATTTACAGTTAATTAGTAAAGGGTTTGTTTTATTTAATTATTGGACTGAAGTGCAATTATAATTATTTAATGAAATTAATTATAATTAATATTTATTTATTATATTATTATTAGATAATAATATATGAATAAGTATTTGAGTCAGAATAGGAATTCCTTAGAATCCCCGTCCTAGCCTAATATGAATCAATTTCATAAGAGAGAGAATGATGAATAAAGATATAAATATATCATTGATAAGATACGTAAATAAATTTATTATTCTAAATTAGAGGAAATACCAAATAACGTATACTCTCTCTCTTTTCACAGGAAAAACACGTAAAGTGTTTTTTCATAAGGGTGTTTTGGAAACCACACTCTAGATTTAGCATATGGTCATAGGAAGGAAGATCTTGAGAATACTTGAATATTCAAACGTGTTAATCCAATCAAGCATTAGATAACAATTTATACTATATATATATGATATATATATATATATATATATATATATATATATATATATATATATATATATATAATCGTTGTTTTGTATAAAATCATAAAGATAATCCTGTTTTATTAAATTTTTAAAGCTACTTTTCGGATAATTTTTCCAACAATTTATTGATCCAACGGTGTCAATAACGCTTTCGTATTATCACTAACATTAAATAATAATGATACATACGGTGAAAGCTTATTTGTTTTGAATGCGACTTATATGACCTTCATCGAGATTTGTGCCCAAAAGTGAATAAATCGGGAAAGGGAACGGAGCCTTCTATTGTTCAGTCACAGAAAATTGAGCTGAATGTAAAAAACTCAGCGAGTATTATTTAGTGTTGTAAACGATTGTTGAGGAAAAAGTTCATAAACTTGGAGGGGATCTAGGATCGTAGAATAGGCAAAGAGGGCCGAAGACAAATTATGACTAAGCGGGGCCCCACCTAATCTTAAGAAAGGTTATGGCTTGAGATTTTCAGCCTTTACTATAAATAATGATTTTGATAATGTCACTCATGTTACAATTAATGTTCAATTCCAAGTTAGATTGAAGAGCTTATAAATAACACCCAAAACCAACGAGCAACATAAAGGCAATACGTAATTTATAAGCCCAAGTAAAGTCTCAGTCTTTAATAAGATCAGCCACAATGGGCCATTATCTCTTAATGGTAAAAAGAACCCCTTTTATGTATTAACTTTTCCTCTTAAATATTAAAGTATAAATGAAATAACATAAATTAAGTAAAAAATTCGCATGTTATTTGTTCGTAATAAGAGTTGCAATTTAAAAGTAAAAAATAAAATCCGTAATATTTCAAAAGGACATGACTTCAGTTAAATATGAAATAATAAAATTTATGTAAGGTAGAAATTATATACGAGAGAAATCACATATAAATTGGCGATCTATCACACAAAACAACATTATTTTGTGTAATTGAGTCTATATTATTAAAGAAGAGTAAAAAAAATTGGTTACTTTTGAACTCTTTGGTCTTTCAAAATAAGATTTTTTTTGTACTATTGATT
The DNA here is from genome assembly GCA_947179155.2 of Hedera helix. Taxonomy (NCBI): domain Eukaryota; kingdom Viridiplantae; phylum Streptophyta; class Magnoliopsida; order Apiales; family Araliaceae; genus Hedera; species Hedera helix. The sequence goes on from OX359287.1 coordinate 33,754,111, forward strand.
TCCTTCACGCCTAATTTTTAGAACAATAATCAAATGTTACAAAAGAAAACCATATGATAAATTTTAAATTTAATGAAGAAGTTATATTTATTACGTTTATCTATTTTTCTCTCATATTATATTTTTAAAAATTAATAAATATATTTCAAAAATATTTTATCATCACACGCATCGCATGTGCATACACACTAATATAAAAAAAATACACCCCCTCTCGTATTGTTGCAAAAGGTATTTTATAATTTTTCAAAATAATGTTAATTTGGGAACAATTAAGGTAAAAACGTGGGACGTCTCTGTGCCCTATTTATAATTAATAATTTTTTATTAAAAATATTAAATTCAGAGTTTTTTTTATTAAAATAAAAAATAAATAAAAAAGAAGTAGGATTATTTTAGAACATCAAGGACTGATTTTTTAGCATATTTTTTCCTCGGTAAGATGTGAATATGTTCAATTGAACCATGTCTATTTTCTAAGACCCAAAGTTTTAATTTGGAGAGTAAAAAAAAAGAAAAAGTAAAGGGAAAAAAGAAAAAGAAAAAGAAAAAATGCCTTAAAAATTTTAAATAAAAAAAAGCAGAAGAGAAAACTTAAATGAACGGGTGTCTTAGAATATAAATTTTAAAAAAAGAAAAAAAAATTAGAAAAAATAAGTGATTTTTGTGTAAAAAAAATTCTTCTCAATTTTAAAAAGAAAGTGGATCTTTTCTCTCATCTCCTCTTCCTTTCCTGAACTCTCTCTTCTTTTCTTCACACAGAAGACTCCTAGGCAAGGTGAAACATACGCGACCATACTGATCTTGCATAAAAAATTATTTTGCCAATTGACCATGACCAGTGTGTAGCTTTTGCTCATTTTCTCTATCTTCTCCCTGCAAAATTCAACTCGTTGATCGTTCCGGTGCTTTGGAATGTGAGTAATTTTCTCTTAATTTTAACTTGTGTTGCTTTTTAGGGTTTTGATCATTGTGCTATTCAGTCCCCGTGCAAATTTGGGTGTTAAGAAGGATCCATAAGAGAGAAATTTACTCAGAGTCCTGCAACATTGGCTGTGCAATCTCTGATAGATACATGATTGTCTCTTTCTCTTTAGAATTTCACTAACCTGTGGATTTTTTTTTCTTGTTGTTTTTGCGGAATTTAGTGATAATGGATTCAGCCTCCCAGCGTTGGCAAAATAGTTACGAGACCCCAATTCAATCCCCATTTCAGCATTCCACCGCCACTAGTACTGTCTCTATCTCTCTTTGTGCGCATATGTTGTTTGTTTATATATAAAGTTCATATCCTGTATGTATGGGAGTCTTTATTTTCTCCTCTAACTATGTAAATGCTTAGATATTATTATCTTGTTTTGTTTATATATAAATTTCATATCCTGTATGTATGAAAGTTTTTATTTTCTCCTCTAACTATTTAAATGCTTATATATTATTACAAATTGGGGGTCAGCAGTCCTACGGAAAAAAAAAGAAAATGAAAGGGGAGATCCTAAGCAGTCATAATAGTAGCAGTTCATATATTTTTACATGTACGAATACATCATATGACTGCACGAAGTTCAACATGCGAAGACCATTTTCTTCTCCAGCAAACCCATATGCTATTATTGATGGGAGTGCATAAATATTTCTACTACCAGAATTGATTTTTTTTTTTAAAGCGCGGTGTGCGTTTTTAGGATATACAGAAAATATATTGTATGGAATAAATATACCATATATTTTCAACTACATGGATAACATATACTTTCTGCATGTCTTAAATTCTTGTCACACGTCCCAAGAAAAGGGAACTAGTTTGGGACAGGAGTTTGTAGTCCAACTGGTAGAGTAAATACTCGATAATGTGCATTTTAAATATACAAATGTGTTTATTTTACAAACATCATATTGTTGTGTGTCGGAAAATGAGATTTTGTTGTCTTCGATTCTCACCATTTTTGACTCGAATTGTAATAGGTAAAAGTTTTATTTCTCTGTGTTATCATAATTTGATTTTCTCAGCAATAAATTTAGTCCAGTCTATCTTTTGCTCTCTAGTTTTTCTCTCCAAGTCTCCTATATTTACATTATTGATATAATTTAGCTATCTCAATTGGATTTATTATCTATCCATTATATATGCGTGCTTAAGTAGCTTTCGTACCATCATGGTTACTTCATGTAGCTCTACTAATTCATTTACGTTGTCTTATTAGATAAAGCTAAAATCTACCTCACATTTGCTGCTTTTGAATGTTTTGGACATTCAAATGACATGATATAATACACGCATAATATCTATCTATTATAATGGGAGAGGAGGGGAGGAGCAGTCATTTTTGGGTAAGCTGTGTAATAGTCTAAGACAAATTATAAATATTTTTTACTTATACCGTCTATTCTTTATCTCCTAATTTCACTCACATTTCTATTATCTCCCAAAAATTAGTTGACAATTTTTTACTTTCAGACACGTAGTGTGTGCCAAAGGAGGATTAATATATAATTATGAATCGGGATATGAACTTCTTAGACGATCAATATTAGTAAATTTGTGCTCAAATCTCATGTATCATCTTTTGTTTTTGAAAAATCCTTATTATATAGCTTTAGTATATTCAAACAACTATTATATTTGCAAAAATCTTTCTTCCAGATTTTTTTTGTGATAATTTTTTACTTGAAAACAGAATTTCTTACAATGCTCTGAAGTCAATATTGTCTCCGCTCTTCTAATTTTTTTAACTAAAGTCATCATAGTGTTGTTACTTTAAAAAACAAACTGTTTGCATGTGGATTATTTCTTAACAATATTTTCAGCAGATTTGTATTCGAAGGGGAGGAAGAGAATGAAAATCAGCGAAGACAGAGAATATGTTAGCACTTCAAAAGCTTATCACTTCGGTCGATTTACAGTAGCTGATTACTTGCAAGAGCTTGAGTCTGGGAAATATGGAAGTGTAACAAAAGAAATCAAAGATCTTTATGACCGCAGTATGGATTTGCTGAAGCCAACGTATGCAATGTATCCCGATCTTCTTTACAGGTGCAATACTAGGAGCTCTATGAATGAGGATATGGATCAATCGGTTGCGCTTCTTGGAAGTGATAGCATTAAATTGGAAGATAATCATGTTTATCAAGGCATGAGAGCAGCACCTGTTCTAATAATTGATTCAGACGAGGAAGAACCTGGAGATCAGAGGCCTTCTCGTCCATACCAAGATATTGTCTTGACGATGCCTGGTGTTGGTTATCCTTTAATAGATTCAAAGGTCAGTTGCCTTACTTTTTCATTAGGAAAATCATATTGAAGAACATTGACAGTAAAGTCTCTAGCAGCATGCAATGTTAGAACTTGTTTTTTTGTTGCTACAACTAAGCAGCTGAAGAATCCTTGATAGTAAAATCTCTAGCAGCATGCAATGTTAGAGCTTTTTCTTTTGTTGCTACAATTAAGCAGTTGAAGAATCCTTAAAGTTTGGTAGCTTCTTAGACTATGGTAAAATCGACCCGGTCATTCACATAGGCACCTAGACATTAGACATGAATAGAAGGAACTTTGCTAGTTGTCACTTCTAATTCCTTGCAAACTTAAAAGAAATGTCTGCAAACTTAAAAGAAATGTCTGCTTTTCTATCTAGGTCCCTTGAGAAAATCAATGGCTTATCAGTTTCAGCGTGATATAGCCAAATTGAACTATTTACAAATACATGCCTACATTGTTTGATTAGCAGCATTTTGCATATAAAAATTGACGTATGCCTTTTCCACTTCCTCATCACGGGACTCCTTGTTCAATCTCTATTAACATTTTGTTGAAATCTTCCCGGAAGAACAGAAAATGTCTGAAATGTGTCCCTCAAGACATTTTTAGTTATGTTTGTTCCTTGTAGAAGTATGTGGTGGGGATCACTATATAGCGTAAGCATGAGTCTTTGTTTAATTCGATGTTGGTAGTAAGATGTTAAGTTCTTTGGAGTATCTTTTGTTACTTTAGTTGTTTAATTTGACATCGTGTTACCTACATGTTTGCAGTGGCGCGTGACAAACTTTTAAAACCAATCAAATCAGGCATCTTGGTGCTGTTGAAGATGATTAACCAGTTTTAGGTTTTGGAACTTTCACATCCTTGCGCTTTAGGGATTAAGGATTATTCATCTTCTGATTAATAAGTATGACAAATGAACTTGCAATCCCTACTATGGGCAGTCAATATTGCAACCTAATAACCTATCACCTTCCATTTGAGATTAAAAGGTCACAAACTCACAATGAAGTTAGTTATGTGGACCTGGGAAATGGAACGAATCTGGTAGGATGCTAGTTTGGCATTAGTTGTTGAAATAGCAACCTAAATTTTTGTTGTCGATGCTCTTATGGGTTGAGAGTGTGATGTAGGATAATATTTGGAGAAGAATAATTGCTGAAAATAATTGGTAAAACAAGGGAAAGTTAACTTGGGTGAGACTCCGCATTTCACAGTTTCTAAAAAGCGCGCTAGGTAAACGTAGGCCACAAAGGGACTATGAAGGGCCTTGTAATCGGGGCTTAAGTGGCTTACCTAGGCGGTGTAGTTCTATTATTAATTTTTACATTTGTTATAAAATTAAGTATTCTTTTGTATTTATAATAACAATTAGGGGTACTCATCGGTAAAAAACCGAACCGGTACCGATCCCAAATAACCGGAAAATCAAGAACCGATACCGGTACTAGTTCAGTACATAATCGGTACCGGTTTTTCAGTTTGGTTTTTCGTTAAATTGCTTGGTAATATGTATAATTATAAATAATAATTAAATAAAAGAAAATTTATATATTTACAATTTTTTTAAAGCTAAGAAATCATCAATATAAATGATCAAAAGTAGCTAAAGAAAAAGGAGCAGATTCTTAATGCTGGATCTCAAATATAAGCATCAGTATTACAGAAAATGAAGTCCAGGTATGAAGCTTAAGGAACAAAGAGATCGGCTGAATCAATCAGGCCAACAAATAATTAACAAGGACATCAGCAGAGTAACACACATTCAGACAGAAATTTAGAATACAAGATTTTATCTAGATGGAAAGAAAAGCCAACACAAGGCTACTGATTCGATCATCCAGATGGCATTTAAACACAAACAAAAGGAAATCCTCAGTCTCTACAACTTACACATTTTCAGCAGCAAAATAAAAATATTTCCGAAGTGTTTTAGTTGTATCAAGTTTCTTGTTAACATAAATTCACACGGCAAGCTGTTTTCTCAGGTTATCAAGTTTAGTGTTCTAGATGCAATGAACTTCTGTCAACAGATATCTATTTTCTATGCCTGGCCTAAAACAGCTTAAACAACTTGGCTGCGGGCGGTGGCTGTAGAAAGATGACGCTGTTGCTGCTAGTGGCCTACTGCTGCTGGTTAATTATATATTTCGGTTTTTACTGAATTCGGAATTTTTCGTACTGCTACCAGTACTGAAAATGGTAAAAATACCGAAAACCCGAAATTTTTGAGCACCCCTAATAACAATGATGTTATTTTTATAAAAAGTGAAAGTTTAGGGATTAATCTAAAATATTTTCAAATTAAGGAGCCTAATTTGAATTTTGATATAAATTTGGGGCACTTAATAGTAATTTTAATAAATTAAGAGGATAATATCTAATGTTATCCTATCCTATCTGTTATAAGAAAATAAATCGCATTATCACATATATTCTTTAGGGAAAGGAGGAGGAAATAAGTTACAGCGGTGGTGGCAGTGATGGCATGGCATGGTCAGGTGGCTAGGTGGGCGCCTAGCACCTACTTTCCAAGGTTGGGCAGCACCTAGCGCCTAACCTATGCCTAGGTGGACACCTAAACCTTGTTTTAGAATACTACACTTCACTACTCCAAGGATCTTTAGGTGTGTATTCACACCTCACTACCCCAAGAATTTCTCAACCGCAGAAGAGAAGAAATAGCTCATAGGTCAATATCAGTAATCAAAACTTTATTAGATAATAATCTTGTGGGCAA